>CM014276.1:56594827-56632965 GCA_004135705.1 Alloteropsis semialata
AGTTTTTTTCTAAGAACATGTAGTACCGCAAGTGACCTATGACCATATGACCCATGATTTTATCACATTTTCTATAAATTGTCAAAGTTGAACCTGTTTGACTTAAAAACAAACGTAACGTGATATTAAAAAGTTTGGATCGATTACTTGTCAGGACTTTATTGGTTATGTCAAACGACAATTAATCATCCAACATTTAATCTATTAGCAGCTTCTAGGAAAAATAAGCCAAAACTTCTAGTCTTCTCTATACTGAGATACATTTACTAGTTGATCAGACTATTATCATAGTCTCTTATATAATATATGGCAATTTTTGTTACATCTTTACAAAGTACAAGCTTCAGGTGCTGTCAATGAGCAAAGTTTCTTGTTAAGGTCATAGTGAATTACATGCTTATAAGGAAAGAAGCATGCCAGCTGAGCATGATTTAATTGGTCACATTTTTTTGGTGAAACTTACCTACTCGGATTCAACTTCAAGTCTCTAAACTATGGCATGGACATTGTGATGATAACTTAGGCAATGCGAAGATTCGCTGTAGTTTCTCGAGATGTTCATGGAACAAGCCCTTGCATTAGTGTTTCAATTGTATACCACGTACGTTTTAAATTGTAAGTCATTTCAATTTCGAGATAAACTATTTTAAATTTGATCAAAAAGTATAGGAAGGATTGCATAGATTTATGGTACCAAATATATGCTACTTAATAAAGAAGCTAATATTATTGGTATCATAAATGTTAATTCTTGATTCTATAAATATGGCAAAACTCTAAATATTTTGACTTTTTTAAAAATAGAATAATTTATAATTCCGAATAGACAGAGTATTTTAATCTATAGGAGCAAAAAAAAAAACCTACGGATCCTTGCATAGCTGCATCTCATATCGCACTTCCGATAGAAATCAAACATCATCACATAATCACATTCCGATATCAGTTCACGCATACCGCGTGTACCTTCCTCCGGCGCACCGTGCCATTGTGCCAACATGCCAACCTCGAACGAAACTGGCCGCCCGGTACCCCCATCATCACTTCATCAGCGCCCGCACCTGCCGCCGCCGGCGCCGCGGCGGTGAGGCCGGCGCCCGCCCGCACTGTACCCACCACGGCATTGATCACGCCACCACATCCCGTCCGCCGGCTCCGACGACAGCCAGCCGCGGGTGGTCCCCGCCATTACTCCCCGCTCGGACCCCGGCCTCAAAAGACGACAACCGCTTCCCGTGGCCGGGTGCCCCCGCGCGGCGAGAATCCCCACACGCCCCGTCCCCGCCCCACCCCGCGGCGGGCCAATATGGCCGCTTCATCCAGATCCAGGCCGCTCCCCAAGCTCTCCCCCTCCCACCTCGTCCCCCTCGACCTCTCCACCTCCTGGTGCTGCACGCCCCACGGTCTCGGCGGCCACGCCCCGTCCGCCGCCTCCTCCTCCTCCTCCTCCCTCCCCCTCCCCCTGCTCCTCCTCCCCCCCTGCCCCTCCTCCCCCACCCGGCTCCTCCTCCCCTCCGGCCTCCTCCTACGCCGCTCCGCCCCCGCCCTCGTACGCGCCCTCCTACCCCTCGAGCTACACCAAGTTCAACTCCGCGCTCAACGCGGGGCTGCTCAACCCCATGTCCCCGCCGCCGCTGCCGCTCGACAAGACGCGCTCCAGCCCCACCCTCTTCGACATGATGGCCAACGAGCAGGACTACCACCCCCGCACCGCCGGCGGCATCCACTCCATACCGGCCCCGCCCCAGCCGCACCAGCTCCAGCCCGCGCGCTCCATGGACCGCCAGATGCTGCTCCAGGACCGCATCGCCGACCTCATCGGCAGCTGCAGCCCCGGGAACCAGTTCAACGACGCCGACTCCTCCGACGTCCGCCTCACCCTCAGCTCCAAGGACGGCCTCTCCGTCACGCTTTGCGTCCACCGCCACATACTCGTGGCGCACAGCAGGTTCTTCGCCGCCAAGCTGTCCGACCGCTGGTCCAAGCAGCAGCGCACGCTGCCGCACATCGTCGAGATCTCCGACTGCGACGATGTCGAGGTGTACGCCGAGACGCTGCGCCTCATGTACTGCAAGGATCTCCGCCGGAGGCTCATGCGGGAGGACGTCAACAAGGTCCTTGGCATTCTGAAGGTACCACGACCTTCTCTGCTTTCTCGCGAGTCTCGATTCCATTTTTTCTCACTGATTTATTGTGGCTCTCGCAGGTTTCTGCAGCCATTGTGTTTGATGCTGGGGTGCTATCTTGCTTGGAGTATTTGGAGGCTGCGCCATGGGCTGAGGATGATGATGAGAAGGTGGCAGCATTGTTGACGCAGCTGCACCTCGAGAACTCAGGGGCCGGAGAGGTGCTCAAGAGGGTGTCTCTGGAATTGGCCCCTGCTGTGGTGGTTGAAGAGACAGAGGTTGGAGGGAGTTGCAGTGGTGGTGGCAATGCTGGTGGTGGCGAGGAGGTGTTACTGAGGCTCCTGCAGGTTGTCCTGGAAGGGAAGGACGAAAAGGCGAGGAGGGAGATGAAGGGGCTGGTGTCCAAAATGCTCAGGGAGAACAGCACTTCCCGTGGTGGAGCAATTGGTGGCGACCTCCGCAAGGAGTCACTCTATTCGGCGTGCAATGGGTGCTTGTCCTTGCTACATGATCAGTTTGTTAGGGCTGCAGGGGGTGACCAATCAGAGGTTTCGCAGATAGCCAGGCAGGCAGACAACCTTCATTGGATGCTCGACATCCTCGTGGAGCGCCAGATTGCTGAGGAGTTCTTGAGGACATGGGCAATGCAGACTGAGTTGGCAGAGATGCATCGTAAAGTTCCAGCAATACACCGCTATGAAGTGAGCCGAGTGACGGCAAGGCTCTTTGTCGGGGTTGGCAAGGGACAGATCTTGGTGTCGAAGGAGGCCCGTTGCCAGCTCTTGAGCACCTGGCTAGAGCCGTTTTATGAGGACTTTGGATGGATGAGGCGAGCATGCAAGGGGCTTGACCGCCATTTGATCGAGGACGGGTTGGCAAACACAATACTGACATTGCCTCTTGCAACTCAGCAGGATATTCTTATGACATGGTTCAACCGCTTCCTTAACTCTGGGGAGGACTGCCCAAACATTCAGAGAGGCTTTGAGGTGTGGTGGAGGCGAGCCTTCTGGAAAAGGAATGCTGAACCAGAGCAACCACCCCGTTTAAGGATCACTGCAATCTGTGAGAACTCTTGATGACATTGATTCAAAATTGACATGGGAGGTGTTGGATGTTGTGATATAAAGGTTGATTTTGTGTGATCTGCAGTAGTAGTGTCTAACTGTTTTCCCAGGTTCTTTGTTATGTTCAATTTTAGGCTATTGGCCGACTACACGTTATGTTTGATCTTGTGCAAGTGCAATGTATACCAGATCCAATGTACCCCTAGGCTGCATCCATTTTGGATCAAAATGAAACAGATTGATTATTTACCATCCACAATAAGCAGCAAGGCAAGGATTCAAACACTTCTGAAGTAGTATATATTTGTTCGCCATGAAAAGAAACAAGCTAAATGTTTCTCTAGGTCTTTTAAGCTTTCTGTTCTTGTTTTCATTCTTTCATCCTAGGAAGGATGTGATCTGGTTCAGTGGTTCCTTGCGTCTCATCGTTTACATGTGGTCAGTTCTTCTTAGGCTAACTTGTTTGCGTAATTTGGCCTTCCCCTTACAATGTTTGTGCAATTGATAAGCCAAGAGGCCATGTTTCACGCATTCCCTTCTTGCTGTCTCCTTATCTGACCACGAACCAAGCTGGCATGCCATGTGAGAATGTTGCTGTACCAAAACAGGATTTGATGGATGTTTGCTTGGCCACATTGTTGTAGTATATTCTGTCCCAATTAGCTTGATTTGTTGTACTTGTCAAGTGGGTGGTGGACCGGTGGTTGAGCCGCCTTTCTGCGTGCCCGTGAAAGAATCAGATGATCTTGTTAATTGTTTACATGCCTGTAGGTGCTCCTGAGCTTACTCTAATGCCTTTCGGCCATAGCATTGGTTTCACCTGTTTTATAAACTATCGCTGTTGAAGTGGTTAGCAATCAAGTGCCTTCTGTGCGTTTCACTCTTCCAGTATTTTGCTGCTTATAATCTTATATGTCCAGTGTTGAGTCCTTGAGTATTCTTAAGATTTGGGTCACCTTTCTCCCCTAGAATTGAACTGACAAGTATTGTCCTACAACCATTACCCCTCTCATTCTTGTGGAGAAAAGGACACCATAAGTTAATTTTCAGATACTATGTACCTGAAGCTGGTGCCAACTACTATACTCTACTCTCTGTAGCTTTTGGTTGAGATGCATTCCTTAAATCGGCTTGATGTCGTACCACCACCAGCTATACCGGTACATCTGCGCTGGTTCTTTCTTTAGTAGTTAAATGGCTTCAGCAGCCTAAAGGCAGGTAGGTTTGCTTTGTGAACTGTACTGGACATGTGTAATTGCATGGTCCCTTATTATGGTGGTCTAGGCCGCTATTAGATATTTGAAGAGTGGAGGAGGACCTTGGGGTCGCAACACAAAGATCGTGTTATAGGCGACTTTAAGATTAGAATCGTGTTATAGGCGACTTTAAGATTTCATTTGGATTCTCAAGAAATGCAGGCCTTGAAGAATTCCAAGACCTGTTTCGTACTTTCGTTGAGACCTTAGCAGCAGAGCATCCAGATTGCAGTGTTTAGGCAGGATCAATTGAAGTCACTCAACATGGAATTTGGAAACTGAACTTTATGAAGAACGAGTCCCCTGACAAAAGAAAAGGAAAAATCAGTAACCCCTCTCTAGCCATGAGATTGAGCATCTTGTTATACTCTAACCTGCTCTGACAATCTGAATTTTGCGATGCTGGCTTCAAATGATATGCATTTCTGCAGTCTAATATACTGTCTATCTCTATCTGGTTGGGATCGGTCGATTGGGCATTGCTCATCAGTCATCCTGTTAGTTTCACTCGGTTCTCGTTAGTTGGTTCGGACCACAGTATACAAAATCAGTCATAGTAAATATGGATTGCTCTGAGCTCGCAACTCAGATGGGCCTGGCCATTTTCTCGAATTTACTCAAATGGGCCTTTGATAAAGATGCAACCACATTCCTTGTAGCCTCTCGATTCTTCGGCCGATATACTTGGCTAGTTCCTTTTTTCTGCTCTGCTTGAGTGGCGTAGTAGACTACCGGTGCTTGTGCTATTTGTCCACAAAATTTACTTGCTCCAAATTTATGGGGAATTAGTGCTTGCTGCTTTGTGTAGTGGAATGTTGTCCTTTTTATATGTTCAGAAAACTCTTGTTGTTGCCTGTTCAGCTGTTTCTTCATTTAGTTCCAAACAAAGACAGTCTTAAGTATATATATATTTTTTTAAAAAATGCAGACAGTCTTACTTCCAGTGCATATATTAGACTGGTTCTAGATCATACATGTAAGACTGTCCATGTTGTCGTGAACCCGGCTCTTTGGCTGGTTGAAGCCCAAGCCCCCAGCTTACACTGCGAAATAACTGGCTGGTTTGTATTACCTACAGGAATAAAAATTTGAGTACAGAACAGACACACACCTGAACAGCCTAAAGATTTAACAAGAAAACTAACTGCAGCTGAGAATGGTATCGTGCCCGCACGACGGTGTCATGATCAAATCCTTTCCTCTGAATATTAGCTTCATTTTGTGTTGACTGCTTCATTTTGTGGCTTAGTTTAGAGTAATTATAATAGTGTGACTGCTTCATTTTGTGTTGATCTCTTGTCCCCCGTCATCCATCCACATGCTATATCCATCCACATGCTATCTGTTTTTCCGCCCTTATCAGTTGATGCTAAATCCGTGTTTGACTGCACGTATAATTCATGATCAGTTCCAGTTTTTTCTCTTCTTTCTAAGATTCAAGTACATTAGCTTATGATGGTTTGTTTGCTCACGATTGTGTGTCCTGAAAAAATTTCCTAGTCCAATCTTTTCCAGCTCCTGATTGGTAGTCAACTAGCCACAGTGCGCACTGATCGCTTGAAGAAATTACAGCACCGTTCCCTTGCAACTTTGCACGCAAGACAAGATGACAAGATCCTTACCTGCCAAGACGCTCATTAGCTCGAATTAGCTCCAGGCGTGTCTATGTGCATGTATACAGATTGATGCGTGCCAGTAGGCAGCAGCTAAGCTTTTGTTTATTTGTGCCTCACCTCCCCTGGCTGAACCCTCCCTTTGCAGTTACACTCCATCTTGCTCTGTTCCTGTCGCTCTCGTCCTCTTCATGCCCTCTCCTTTGATTATCATTAGCCCATGTGCATGTCCTAACCAGAATCTCCTACTGGGCAGAAAGGGCCCAGAAACAATATTCTAGGTGACAAACCCAAATCACGCAACAGGGAGAAAAAGAAATAACATTCACGCAACATGGTGGGAGAAAATGTTATGCAACTTGCCAAAAGATGAGAAGAAACCAAGGCGTGTAAAAGATGATTGCGCGCTGCTTTTTACCTGCACAGAAGAAGGGTCAGCACACACGAGTCATGCGGTCAATGATAAACTCTACACCGGTGCTGGGCCAGTGCCGGGGTCAGACCTTGTCAGGCTCAGGCCGCGAGAACAACTATTCGGCGCTGCACGGTGACGTCGTCGTCGTCGTTGCGGTGCGCAAAACAAAAGGCTGCCGCTGCCCCCACCAGTCCACTCCACCACACGATTATTGCCCGCGCGACGTGGGTAACCAGCGGCAGCGCCGCGGCGCCAGGCCCGCGCCCATGCCGCCCGCCACGCAGCGCAGCGCCGCAGCCCGCCGCCTGCGCCTCGTCACGGCGCCACTGCCACCGGCGCGCGCGCGCTCTGCCTCTGCAGCTCACGCGACGCAGCGCCGCCCGCCGCGCCTGCTTCGACGGGCACCGCGCGTTCGCCACTGCGATCTCGCGCGGGCGGGGTTTGGCGCGGCGTCTCGCTCGCGCCCCCGTGCCGTCGAGCTCGTTCGCGATCCAGCAGCGCACGGAACGGGGGAGGGGGCGTAGACGTGGGCGCGTGGCCGCGCAAGACGGCAGGCCGTAACGTGGGACGAGCTACGGCACTCCTTTTTCGCCCGGACATGTCTTTTTTTGAGGAAAGGTTTTAGCCCATGTCTTGCTCACACGCCGCGGTGACACGGCGACACGGGGACACCGCCTCTTCGCGCCCCTACAAGCCCTTCACGCGACGCCGATCTCTTTCTGGACTCGATCGGCCACGGGGCCGGATGGATTTGCACGCCGCGGCGACGGGAGGGGAGCTAGGAAGATTTGGGAACACGCGAGAGATCGATCGAGCCGTTGACCACCAGTTTCCGGCACGCGACATGCATGCAAGTGTTTGACAAATCGGGCAGGATTAACTGCACCCGTCCGTACCCGGGCAGGAGCCGACGCCTCGACGGTATGGGAGATATTCAGACATGCGTATGAGGCCGAGCCGACGGTGACGGTGTCTCGCTAGAGTTTAGTAGCGGGCCGGGGTCGTGGTCGTGCCATCATCAAGGCGTACGAGTATACGTGAAAACGAAGGAGAAAGGGACCGCCGGCCGGTGGTGATACTGGTACCGTGAACAATGAGCTCTGCCTGCTACGTCGTCCGCTCCGATCGAATCGCGGTATTTATTTCTCCGGTCGCGTCTTTTGTTCTCACGCGAGTTGATTGTTGACACGTCAATTCCATGGGTAACTACTGAAAAGGGAATACACTCGAGCTCCCTCATTTCACATTACACAACACGCTTTAGCAAAAACCCTGAAGTCTGAAGATACGATGTCAACAAAAAGAAAAAAAGTGAAGATATCATATCTGTGTCACCCACCGTTTCCATACTGCCATTACTATTAAAAGAAAAATCTATCGAGGACCCATTAAATTAGGCTACGAGCACATGCTGCCTCAGGATTCGTGCGGCTTATGTGGTGGTTTCCACAATTAGCATGTATTCCACCTGCCGCCCGATCGGGCTCTGCTGGCCACACTCTTGACTGTGACACTGCGAGCGGAAAAATAAGCTTATCTTTTCTTTTTGTGATTGTGTGAAGGGGATCAGAGATTCCGGGCAGTTGTTAGCTCGCCGGGAAGCGTCATCCTTTTCGTGTGTGGGCTGTGGCCAATGGCTTTCTTAAGCCGAGCACGTCTGGGCCAAAACGGCTCTCGGTTGGTGTACGTACGTTGCGTATCTCTGGACAGGACCCAGCGGCAGATCTCCACACCACACGCACACGAAGCTAGCTAGGTTTCTCTTTCTTCGTTCCGCAAGTTTTCGCCTGCCCCCAACAGAATGCTGGTGGGATTGGCCCTGTCTCGCCTCCAAACGGCTGCTTGCTAGTACTTCTCCAGAAATCAGGAGCTATCTAAGCCCTCAGCGAGCGCATGCATGTGACCCTACACGGGTAGTTGATGGCTTGACGCTCGAGACGTTTTCCGGAAGGACAGGGCAGGGGCAGGGCCGGAGCCAAAGCCAAGGGGCAGCAGCAGTCCTCCTGTCCAGCGTCGATCAGAGGCCAACCAACCAAAAGGTTGGCACGGTTCGGGCCAGAACTAGCTAACCTGATCCTGGAGGATACAAGTCAATGCTGCACTGACGCTTCGCCCTGTACGCCAGCCACTACGGCATCGAGCTTGAATTCGCTCCTCTCGCTACAAGCCTACAACACTTGCGGCGGTCTCGGTCCCCAACCGTGCACTCGCACCCCGTGCTGTTTTTGTGCGACAAACCGCACGTAAAATTTGCCGTTCTTCTACAGCATTTCCTGTGCCCGTTTCGATCCGGCGCAGTTCAGAGACGGGGTTACTCGACCGGCAAAGCGACAGTGATTCAGATTTTTCAGAAAAAAGGAGGAGAAGGGAGAAGGATTTTTTGGAGGATTTTTTGTTGCATTGACATACTCGACACGCGTTGGTGCAAATGCGACGCGACGGTCATGATTACAGCATCATTCGGGTGTGCTGAATGATTGCCTACAGGTGGCGTCGCGGTACGTGCCCCCTACCGATTTTCAAATTAATCAATACTACTCCGAATCATGGAGGAACTTTGTACTAAAAGACGTAACGTGCATTCGTGAAGCGGTACCGGCTTCTGAGGGGTACCGCGGATCCGGGAAGGATCCAACTGTGCGTACAAATAGCAACGAGTAAAATCTTGCAAGGCAGAGCGGGCATTAAAGAATCGTCATTCTCCTTTACCTATGAATCCCCGTACAGGTCAGGGACATACATACTTGCTGTGTGGTGACATCACTAGATGAGTGCTATTTTCAGTGAATTGTCTGAGTTATGTTGTACTCCCTCCGTATTGAAATAGAAGTCGTTTTGGACAACAACACGGTCTCCAAAATGTAACTTTGACTTATTATTTTTCCAAAAATATTTATTAAAATATAATATATTTATACTTTTATAAAAATACTTTTCAAGACAAACTTATTCATATGGTTTTCACGTTTCCAAACTCAACGAATTAAAAGTTATTCGTGATTTATGTTCCCAATGTTTGACTAAAATCTTGTCCAAAACGACTTCTATTTCAATACGGAGGGAGTATATTTTTTTCTGAGAAAAAATAATGACAGTTGATTTGTCATTATTGTCATCCTTAAAAGGTTCGGGACAATTATATTGCGCCATTACCCACACTTGTATGTCTTATTGACCGATACTTTAATCTATATTTTTGCCCGTTATTTAAAAAACAGGGGGGCTTCAACTCTGTAAAGCAATTGCAATAGCATAAAATAGTTTTTGAAGGTGGCAAAAGACAGCTAGTGATCAAACGAAGGAGCAGTGGTTCAAAGATTTGTCATCTATCGTCTCATTGCCACCATGTTACGACTTGCAACATCGGCGAGTAAATCCACATTGTCTTCATTTTTAGGTTTCCCGCTGCACAGTGCCACTCTGCTAGTACAAAATTTACACGAGACATGTAACAGTAACAGTTTAATGGGTGCGTGGGGTCCCATCATTAACAGTAACAGTCTGTTCGCTTGCCTTATCAGCCACCAGCCAGCAGTACTTTTCTCTCACAACGAATCAGCACCAGCCATCAGTACTTTTCTTTCATAACAAATCAGCACCAGCCACCAGCCGCCAGCCAACCGAACATAGGCTGGAGTACTTCAGCTTGCGCAGTGACGAGAGTAATAATGTACGACCTGTAACTTTTAATAATTTAGCAAATGATCTTTCGGCATTCATTTTCTTCTTTCAAAAAGATAAGAGAGCTGCAATTGCGGATCACATGCGCATCTTGCTAAAAATACGGTGGCAATCCTTAGGCTGTCCGCACTCGTCGTCCCCTAAATGCATCCTCTAAAAGGAATATCCTGTCCTGGTCATCGAGATTCCGTACTCTAAACCAACTTCTCCCGCACCCGTCATACTCCAAATCACATACTTTATCCCAACTCTACTATATTTTATCCATCTATCCCAACTACTATATCATCTCTTTTCTCACCTTTTTTTTCTTTTCTTTATAAATTTTATCAAAATATATCCATCTGAGATCTTGTTTTGAAGAATTTATTGCAACGAATTTAATGGTGCAATCGGAATTTAATTTGGTTTTTTGGTTTGTGAGTTATAACATTTTTTAGTTAGTTGAGGACGTGGGGCCCGCACTCTCTCTCCTCTCTCTCTCTCCGCGCGGCCTGTCCCGGACGCCTGCGCCGAGCGCTGCAGCAAGCGTACCGCCGATCCATACTTTTGGATACCGGACGTTTAAAGTATCCCGCTGCAGCGATCCATCCGGTACGTCCGTCCTTCAGGACGCCGCAGCGGACGCCGCTGCGGACAGTCTTATGCTTGCCAAACTTTTCACACCTTACTAAAATTCTATAGCGATCCAAATGCTTGCCAAATTTGATCCTGCTTGGCATAGTAGGATAATAAAGGGTATGAAGTAGGAACAGCTGCCAAATCCACCATGACAACGACGACTTTCGATCGCTGGGTATTCTTGAGACGGAAGCCAATTCGGGCACGCGGATTCCACGTACGCTTTCGCCGTAGCTTGAAGCGCACAACACAGACAATTCCTTGTTCCACCACAAGCGCCCAGGGGCCGTGGGCCCCCACCCTGCCGTCTCCACGAACGCAACCCGCCCCGGCATCTTGACAGCAGGCATCGGCGACATCAATCCAAACCACGTTGGTGGCTGTACTGCTACGCCTAGGCCTTGTTTAGTCGCGTCGCGCGAATTTGATCGAATTGACTGTAGCAAAATGCATTGGGAAACATAAAAGCAGAGAGAGAAACACATTTTTTTTTCAAGAAGATACTTTTTCTAAAGGGCCGTTAGTGCAGTGCACTGGCATTTTACGGTACTCCATACTACTCTATACTAGTGTCTAAGAAGAACTAGTATGAAAAGATCGTACGGTTCAGATTAATTGTATACTACTGAAAACTTTAACTGTAGTATAGTAGTATACAATGGGTAGTATAGTGGTATATAGGTATTTTAGGAAAAAAAATTAACGACGTTATTGATTTTAAAAAATCACTTTGATCCTTGATATATATTTTTGCATTTTCAATCTCTAATTTCATTTTTGTCTACGTGAAATTACTAAACTATCCCTTACTTATGGGGGTCTATACTATATACCACTCGTTGGTAGTATGGAGTACCGTAAAAGAGCTCTTTTCGTTTCGTGCACCTCTGTCTCTCCCCTCCCCCATCCCATCTCTTCCTCCTCGTAGTGATCCTCTGCTCTATCCTCCCACAAACTTTGCTTAGTTTAATCCCAAAAGCAGCCCATATTTAGGGAGCGTTTAGATGTTGTTATGCATATTATTTTTATGCATTGGGTCATGTGCCATATATAGAAAAAAATGCATTGAGAAACGCGTATTATGCAAAATGGAGAAGAGAGGGGTGAACTAAACACCCCCTTAAGTGACCAAATTCTGCAAAGAAAAGATCTCACCAAACCACAAACTGCCGCTAATCCTCCCGTCCAAGTGGCGATTTCCTTACCATGGCTGCTCCCTTCACCTCACCTAGCCTACACTTGTACGCCACAAAGAAAGGCCTCGTCGGCCGACGTGGCAAACAAACATGAATCGACAAGAAAGGGGTAGGCCCCGCGTGCACATTTCGCGCCCACTAGTTAGGCAGCGCCGGCGACTGCCCACGATCACCATGAATGAATCGGAGAGAATGTTATCTTCTTCTTCGAGCAAACATGCCACAGAAATTAACTGGGGATCGGCGATATAACTTGCTCTTTTCCATATACTAGTATGAGCGGTTATAAGAATTATGATGAGTCGCTACAGCTAAAGGAAGGATTTTACCAGATCAATGAAAAAGTCTCATCACTCCTCACCCAATCAAGGTAAAAAAGAGAAACGAGGAAAGGAATAGCGGCGAATTAAGTAACTGACGATATGGTGCCGGCAATAATGGCGCGCGCGGGCGGTCGGCCGGCCGGCCGCTCGGCCCGGCGGTGGTCTAGCGCCACGCGGAAGCGACGGTCACCGCGCGCCCCATCCAGCAGAGCCGGAGCACGCCGTTCTCCGCCTTGAATGTGATCCCGGGCGGCGCCGGGCCGACGCGGGCGGCGACCTGGTCGGCAATGCCCGGGACGAGCGCCACCGGGCGAAACCCCGCCATGCCGAACCGGGCGCGCCACTTGCCGAAGACCTCGCACCGCTCCAGCCGGTCCGCGCCCTCACGGCCGACCGCGTTCGCCGCCTTCTTCGCCAGGGCCGCCTCGGCCCTGGCCTTCTCCGCTCTGTCCCGCCCCAGAGTGGCGTCCAGCGACTCCAAGATGGCGCCGTAGTGCGCGCACGCGTCCGTGAAGCGCGCCGCCAGCGGGGCCGTGTTCGTGTTCAGCTCCTGCTCGACGAGCGCCACCACCTGCGGGCCCAGCGCCCGCACGCGGCGGAGGAGCTCGTCCCGGGGGTTCGCCGGCGAGACGCTCTCGTCGGGCACGTGCGAGAGCGCGAAGGCGAGGTTGACTGCCAGCGCCTCCCCGGGCGCGCAGCCCAGCCTGGTCGCATCCAGCTCTGCTGCTCTGCAGCTGACCACTTTAAAGCGGTAGTCGATGCCAGCTCGCTCCGCGAGCTTCTTCAGCTGCTCCCCGATGGCCGAGAGCGTTGCGGTTAGGGGCTGCGTCTGCGTGAACGGGGAGCTCGGGTCGATGACAGCGGTGACCTTCAGGGAGGTGCCCGGCACGCGGCGGTCAGCGAGGTACTGGATGAGGGCCGCGTGCTGCTGCAAGCTGACGTCGAAGTCGACGAGGTGAATGGCGCGGTGGTCGCCCACGGCTTCAACGATGGCGACGCTGGCGGCGTGGAGAGCGAGGCGGAAGCACGGGGAGATGTCGTGGAGGAGTTGGGACCCGGCGCGCTGCTCGGGGCCGCAGAGCTCGGCGACTGCGGAGGCGGTCGGGACAATGCGGGAGGACAGCGCGGCCACCATCATGGCAATCAGCCGCTGTTCCGCGTCGCCGTGCTGGTTGGCCGCGCGCTTGAGGGCGGCCAGGTGGGTGGCCGCCGCTTCATGGTTGCCGTCGGCGATAGCGACCGCGGCGTCAGACAGGAGCTGCCGCGACGCGGCCCCTGGGGTCGGCGGCGAGCATGACGCGGACGAAGACGCCGTGGAGGAGGACGAGTTGGAAGGCGACCTCGTCATCCCGCCGTTGGCGTTGTTACTGTTCGGGGTCGCCGTTGCAGGGAGCCCAGGCGACGGGGCCGCGGCGATGGAGCTGAGCTGCTGTATCGTCTCCTCCCACTCGGAGTTGGTCACCGCTGAGCCCGTGCCGCTCATCGCCTCCACCGGCTCCTCGTCGTCGTCGTCCAGCAGCTGCTTCTCGAGCTCCTGCAAAATGAACAGCTCGCTCGACGCCGCCGGCTGGGGCTGAGGCGGCGGCGGCCTCGAGAGGCCGAACGCCTGCGTCTGCGGCGAGGACGTCATGAGCGGCACCTGCCGCTGCGAGTGCGGCTGCGGATGCATCAGCGGCACCGCCGCCCTTGACGCTGTGGTGAGCGACGACAGCGTCGACGAAGGCGACGCCAGGCCCCCTCCGAAGCTGGACCCGGAGAGAACCAGAGGCTGGGTCGGGCCCCCGCCCAGCAAGGTGGCGATATCCGCGGCCGCCGCCGTGCGCTGCCTGACGGCGCGCAGGTACAGCGCCTGCTGCGCCGCCATGTGCTGCTGCTGCTGGTGCTGCCACCTCTCCAGCTCGCCGAGGCTCCTCTTGAGCACCCCTCCGCCGGCGGCGGCGTCGGCCCGCTGCTGCAGCTGGAGCTGCATCGCCGATCCGACCCCGTAGGCGTACCCCTGGCGCGGATCGCGCCACGGCGCGCCTGGCTCCATGCAGGGCGGGCAGGGGAGGGAGAGACCAGAAAGAGAGGCGGAGGAGGTGGAGGAAGGCGACGAGACGAATCTACCGAGGAGGGGGAGGAATGGAATGCTATGGCCCCCGGCTACCTCCAAATGCTATGGCTACTACAACACCACCAGCTACGGGTCCAGCTAATCCGAGCCGGTGCCATTGAATTGATCAATTTGCTTCCCTTCCCCGACCCGGACTAATAAAACCGCCCCGTCCCCTGCTGCGGTTACGTTTTATAAAGCGAGCCCGCCGTTTCGGATCCGACACCGATTCGGCGGCACTCCCGCTGACGGCGTGGGCCAGCGGCGCCCGCGCCGGGGAAAGAATTGGTGGTGGGTGCGCTGGTGTTTATCGAGAGGCGTTATGGCGGGGCCCGGCGCGCTTTGGTGCTGGATTTTAATGCGAGCCCCGCGGGGCGGAGGGCGTGAGTCCGTGATGGGCAGCCGGGGTTGTGTGAAGGAGTGGAAACGGGCAGCGCGGGTTACCAGCTGAGTCGGAGGGTGCAGCCGTCGCGTGATCGCGTCACGCAACCTCGCCCGCGATGACGCCGTCGCGTGATCCCGCTGCGCTCCCGCTGTGGGAAGAGGACCTGGTGCTGGCTCCGGGTGGCGCCTCACCACCGACGCCTGCCGGTGGCCGCCACGACCGGATTTGCGGGAACCGCCCTCAGTTTCGACGCATTTCGAGCTGCACGTTCCTTGCACGGAATCGCGAAGCCAGGGCCGCCGCTCACAGACAGTGGGCCCGGGAATCCGATCCCCGCCAGCTCAGCCAGCTTACTGCTTACCCCCTCCCGCGATGCGATTTCGTGAAACCACGCGTCGTATTCTGCAAAAGTCGCTTTCGAAACTTTGGTAGACCACGGCGATCGACGCTGGGCAGTCACCGGGCCACACACACACGCGATTAATCCTGGCCGGCATTAAACGACCAAGATGCCCCTCGCAGATTAGCCATCCGTCCGCATCAGGACATGCAGAACAGGGGAGGGTAGTTTCGGCACAACGTGACGGCCTTGCTTTTTTTTCTTTTGGAGCGGTGCGTATGTGTGCAGGAAGGTTGCTTGTTTGGGGTGCGTTGCGAATTAGTTAGGAAACCGAAATATCCAGCCAACAACCATGTACCCACCACTCTGTGTCCAGAACCCCCCTGACTCTCTTTCCCCGGAGCGAAGCCCAGCCCTGTGTATGTCCATGCCACACCATTAAGGCCCTGTTTAGTTCTCATCCCAAACTTCACTATTCATCAAACTTCACTATTTATCAAAGGAAATCTTACATATATGGAGTATTAAACATGTGTTAATGATAAAACCCATTCCATAACCCCCGGTAACTTTGCGAGACGAATCTAATGGGCCTAATTTGGCCATGATTAGACAACGTCGTGCTACAGTAAACAATTTCTAATGATGGATTAATTATGTTTAATAGATTCGTCTCGCGATTTTCCGTCCATCCGTGTAATTAGTTTTATAATTAGATCATGTTTAGTCCTTCTAATCTTAGGTTTAGAATTACTACAGTAAAATTCGCAAATTTTTTTCCCCGAACTAAACAGGCCCTAAGTCCATATCATATGCACGTATCCGTACACAATTTCATATTTTTTAAAAAATAGTTACCAGTTGACCCCAACCTCGCTCGTGGGGATGCCAGTGTGGATCCTCAATGTTTGTGCAACGGGGACACCGCCCCTGCCCTAAAAAATTCTAATTCTAATCACCCAACTGACTTTTTTGGCAGTGAGAATTGTTTCTTATATTCAGATCCAATTCCTTGTTGTTTTCTGTGTTCATACTCGCTCGATGCCTTGGAGAATTCCTGGATTCCGGCCTGAGGCCTTTCTCGTCATAAGAGTTGTGCACACTCCTGGACTCAACGGTCACAAAGGTGAACAGACACAGAAGATCCCGGCGCAAACATACGGTAGGCCCCGCCTGACACGTGTGAGCCAACGATTCCGAATGTTCCGGGCCAAAGTGCTCGAATTGCACCAACAAGCCAACCCTCCAATGGAAAGTCCGATGACAGATGGGTCCCGCCCTCGAACACCTTTTTTTTTCGTCTACGTTGTGCGGAGAGGTCAACATCCACATCCCCGGTTCTGTTCTGTAGCACCGGCGGGGTGGAGGTCCCGGTGCCCCCACCTGGTTCACGTTCCAAAGTCATGACCTGCGCTGCATGGGGGCAAAATGCTACGCGTACCTGGTCTAGCTACAGACTGACTTGGCAGCAGCCAGGGTCCATTTGTTGCAAAAGCACCCCTGTAGGAATAGAGCTAGGGACATGTTTGGAAGCTAGAAATGGAATGGCACAGGATTTAGCATGAACGTAGGTGTATGAAAGAGAGGTTGGAAGGATGATGGGAGAGTGTAGCAGAGGAAAAACATGAGAACTGATGAATGAACAAGGAGGGACATGCTCATGAGGATTTTCAAATGGGATTGGAAGACGAGCCTTTATGATGTTGGGATGTTTGTTGCAGTAGTACGGTGATTTTGCATAGAGAAATCAAGTGCCGATTTTCTCATGATACACCCAGCCACAGCTCATGAACCAATTGACGACCACAACTGGGGCCAATTTCCCCCCTAGTTGACGGTGAAATGCTGGGATTTTCGGCCTCTCACCACTCGACTGGGAAACGGTGGGATCGCAGCGCAGGCGGTGGAGAAAAGGGACGAGTGGTCCTCAAGGAGCAGCACATCTGTGGTCACATCAAGAGCATGGGAGTGTGAGAAGGGCGTGGCCGCAGTGTTTTTCCCATGAGCCCATGTCGCCGTCGCTGGTGCTTCTCTCCCGCGCCGGCTCGGTGAAAGGCCAGTGACGGCGCATAGCTTCAACATGACGGCTTCCCACACTCCCACCCGCTGATCTCGGCGCCTGGCTTGGGGGGGGAAAGAATTTCTTCGAAAGAGTCCTTTTGCTAACACTAAATTTGTAGCAGTAGCAGTACTCGGTAGTAGTGGCGATTAATCAATCTCCCTTGGCTGAAAGATGAGCACAGCAGTTGCCTACAGTTGCATGGAAAGCGGACGGCACTAGCGGCCCCCCTTTTCGGCGATTGGTGGCAGGTTTCATCCGCAGAAAGCAGCTCCGGCTACAGGAGCCGGGCCATCGATCACATCCTTGGCTCTCTCCAACTTCTTTTCAAGTACTACTAGTGTATATGCACGCGCCCAGGCGCGTGTTAAAAAAAAAGGCTTATTAAGAAAATTTATATTTATAAAAAATTAGTAATATAAAATTTAAAAAACTAATAAAGCGGATAATTTAATATTACATGTATTAAAATTATTCAATAACAAAAAACTTAATCCATATCATACTTATTTTCATCCACTTCAAGTTATAATAAACTAACAATGTTTATAACTCACAAATATGTTAGATACATTATTCAAATCAAATAAATCTAAACTAATATATTCATATGTCGAATAATTATCACAAGTATTTTCACATGGGACCTACAAAAATCTAAATCTCACTTGTCATGTCAACAGTTATTTCACACTAACAATTCAATACTCTCTATTCTATCTTGACCTGCATCCTTGCTCGATCTAGATGTGGTTTGTCTCTCGACCTACGTGTGACTCTCTTTCTTATAACTTGATCCATGTGCAAAAATAAATTCATAAAGCTAGCATAATTTTTGGTGTTTTCCATAATTTAATTAGTGCAATATGCATTAGACAACATTAGATGCATCAAATATATTAAAAGGGCGCCCCCGATGCCCATTGGGTTTCGTCAAATTTGAAAAACAGTTCATGAAATTCCTCCATGCTTTCACGGATAGGGGCAGAAGGGAGATAGGCGAGTGTCATATGACCAGGAATGTTTTTGGGCGGGGAACGAGCATGAAAATCATGGGTGAAGTAGGAGGAATTACCTTGATTGATGGTTGTGGTAAAAATCACATCAATTAAGGAATAATTTGGGGGCAGGCCATTATATGCATGAATGATGATTTTGGTAACCAAATTAACATTTCTCTCCTCTTTCATAATTTCACTGTCCATAATTTCCTTCCTCGCTAATTTGGTTACCAAATTTGTGTGATATAAACTCAAGCCAATTAGCAGGGCCAATTAGGAAATAATCAATGACCAGGAGCTTTCATTTGGGCGCTGAAGGAGCGCGAAAATAATGTGCGTGGAAGGAGGAATTATTTTGATTGATGATTTGTGATAAACTCATGCCAATTAAGGAAGCAATTTGGGGCTCCGAAGTACATGCATGACTGATGATTTTGGTTATCAAATTAACATTTATTTCCTCTTTCATGATTGTCGCGCCCACAATTTCCTCTCTCACTAATTTGGTAACCAAATTTATGTGAAATAAAACTGACGCCAATTAATGTGTCCAACAACCAAACAATCAGTAACATCCAATTACATGACAATTAGTGACTAATTGGCTAATTGGTTGCTAATTAATGCTAATGAATGGGAGTTTTGGGCAGAGAAGGAATGTGAATGGTACATGGGTCTAGCCGGTACGAGCGTAGGTGTAAAAACATTAGACAGTTTTTACTATTTTCAATTGAAAACAATGGAGGAGGGCAAAAAATATTGGCCCCCTCACAGCGTTCGTGTTTGGAATGCAGAATTTGGATTGTTCGTGTTTGGAATGCAGAATTCGGATTGCAAAGCGATTTCTATTTGTAGCGTAGAGGCACGTGCTCAGGCACGTTTTTATAGAAAGTCAAGTGACAACAATTTTGTATTTATAGCAATGTAGCAGACGTGGGAAAATGTATTTTAAAAATGTACTAAACTAATATAGAATCGTGTAGATTGCCCTTAGTTATCTCACTTGTTGTTTTAAGTTTTTCCTCAATTAATAATGTGATCTAATATATATCATATTAAGCCAAAAAGGATTATATTTAGATTTCACTTTCCAATTATTTTCTCTTTTTCTCTTCTAAAAAAGGATTATGAATACAATTATTAAACCTATAAGAGCATCTCCAGCAGTTGCCTATTCTCCAATCAAACTACTATATTGGGAGGATTATTGGAAAAAATGTGCTCCAGCAAATCCTCTTTATCTTTTTATTTTCCCAGTAATTATTGGGACAAACTTATTATTCACCCCAACTCTCCCCAAACAGAGGGGGAGTTGTGACTCTTCCTATAAGGTAGCATATTTCTCGTTTTTATATCTTTCCAAGATTTATATTTTGATGTTCATGTTTAAATGTAAATTATTAACAAATATTTTTTCCATTCAGTTTTTTTAACGCATCTTTCTCTTTCCTTTCAACCTCCTCTCAGCCGTTCATTTTCCATCCTTATTTTATTTCAAATTTCAAAATAAAATTCCATCTTTATCCGTTGCAATAACTATCCGTCTCCTCTTGTCCTCTGTCCATCCACCAGAGCCAGATGTTGTTAAAGCACCACCGCTCTCCTGCTGCTTCGCTCTGGCAGTGGCAGCTCTAGGCCCTCACCACCGCGCTGCTACTGTTTCTTCTGCCGCAGTGCTGCTGCTTCGCTCCGGCTGCCCGGCCATCGACGCTGCTCTACCATCGACGCTGCTCCCAGCCTCGCGGAGCTGTCCCAGCAAGGACGCTGCATCCACGGCGGCCGGGCCGAGCACTTGGCGCCAGCCTCTTGCGGACTGAAGGGGCCCCGGCGCCAGCCTCTAGCGACCTCGAGCGGAGGAGCCCAGGTGCAGGTGCAGCGTCTGCGGCGGACTGGCGTGGCCGGGGGCCAGCGACAGCGATGGCACCGCCATGGCGAGCGGTCACAGCGTGTGGCTGGCTTGCAGCCCAGTGGCCGGCCACATAGGAGCGCGCCAGGGTTCCTTCCTCCTGATCCTCGTCAGTCCCTGACGCATGCACCTATCTGCACGCCGGTGGGAGCCTGCGCGGCTGTGCCTCTCACTGCGGCCCTCGCCGTTGCCTGCGATGAGGGAGGAATCCAAGGGGCTCCCTCGTGGCCCATGGGGAGTGGCGCGGCCGTCGAAGGCCTCGTCCCAGAACCAGCAATGGAGCAGCGCGGGCGTCCCGCGTCCAGATCTGGCGGCAGCGTCGAGGCACGGTGCCGAGACGGGCGGACGACGCACACAAACTTCACAAGGCGGCGGCGCTGCACAGGCAGGAGAGGGCGGTGAGCAACAGGAATGGGATCGGCAGTGGACGTCTCTGGGTCTGGCGCTATTTATAGGGCGCGTACACCGAGACTTTGTGGCACGCACGCCAAGGAAGAGGGACGAAGTCTCGGGCGGGGATGACGCCGCGGAGATCAAGGCGAGGGTGGGGATGACGCAGCGGAGATCAGGGCGAGACGTGCGACCACGGGATGAACGCGATCAAGGTCATGTGGGGTCGGCGGGTACGGGCTTCGCCCTGGGTGACAAAAAAGTCGGAGTAAGATCGCTGTTTTTAACGGGGAAACCACTCCAAGATCGTTCTCCCCCCCCCTTTGGTCTTCGTCCTATCTGCTAGGTGGGCCCAAAAAGATGATTTGTGAGGTGAGGGTAGGTTTATTGTTGTGTAGGATTTGACATCAAATCTCTCACTCTTTATAGTATAGTATAGATTTGGTGACCAAGCCTAATGGAGTTGGGACCGTGTCCATGCCTCTACACTGCGTGCTCAGCGTCAGCCGTTTCTCTTTCTTTTTTAAATTGAAAGGGCTTCAGCTGTTTCTCTCTCCCTTTTTTTTTTGAAAGGGCCTCAGCTCAGCTGAACACGTAGCCGATGAATGAATTGACTGAGGTTCTCTCCAATGGGAGGTCTTAAGCTGGTCCTATAGCTTTCTTTCTTTTATGGAACCAGATTCTATACACTGTGAGGCTGGTTCCATATAGAACCTGGTTTAATGCATAGAATCTGGTTTCATAGAGAAAAGAGGGAGAGAGGAGATAGTGAAGAATTGTGGGTCTTATTTGTAGATTCTAACCCTGGTTCCATACATCGGAGCTAAAACAATATGTGACGTCAAATCACAGGTGGTCACATTGGGGCCTGTTTAATTTAGCAAGATAAGTTTAAAAAATTTACTGTAGCAAAACTAAATTGAAGATTAGGAGGGCTAAATATGATCTAATTATAAAACTAATTACACGGATGGACGGGAAATTACGAGACGAATATATTAAACCTAATTAATCCGTCATTAATCCATGTTTAATATCTTTAATTAGTATCTTAATATTTGATGTGACGGGATGAATAGGAAAAATTTATGGAATTAAACAGGGCCTAGAGATAGCCCTGAGGATCTCTGCGCGGATTTGAGAATTCTCTTCGGGACACCGCGCAGCAGCACCGCACTGTTGGTGTCAGTGACTGCAAGGGCTCATCTGGCGGGACCAACCAAGCTACGGGGGTGCTCGTACGGCGGGCGCGGGGCCCGCCGCCCTCCTGTTCATGATGCGCGCCCTTTCCGGTGTCGTTCGGCATCGGCGCCCCAGCCCGTTCGGCTGGCTGGTGCTGATTCTGGCTGGTGGCTGGTGCTGATTTTCTGTGAGAGAAAAGTACTGCTGGTTGGCTGGTGGCTAGTGCTGATTTTATGTGAGACTGAAGTACTGCTGGCTGGTTCTGAAACCAGCCAGACGGGCGCCTTTTTTAAGGTTGTGTATACGCGAGGGACAGCGTACTGGCCTGTCGCTGCTGTACGTGTACTGGGCCCGTAGGCGTATAGTGGTACTCTTGCATCTCCTCCAGATCTCATTCATTTCGTTGTCGAACCGGAACGCGATCTGTTGGCATCGATTGGCCATGCATATGCCCGTGCATGCATGCACATCAAGAGGGTGGTTTTATTTTGTTCGCGAGGAATCTTGTTAATCATGGCGTTAAACACGCGTAAAAACGGCTCATAATTCCGGCCCGGATCCGAGGTAAAAAACGCATCAAGGCTTTGACAGCGATGGGGGGGCGGTTTTGATTTTTGACAGCCTGGTAAGCGTGGCGCGAGTGCGCGACCAGGTCGGGTTGGGTCCGTCTTCACGCATGACCCGTTCCAACGACGCCGGATCAAGCCAAAGATACTGACGCCGTGCCCCGCCGTCTCTTTCTCTCTTCCTGGGGCTGGCATCGTCCAGCATCGAACATTTTGTGTGTGCTGAGATGACTGGTGAAACCTTCAAAGCCGTGTCGATCTGTTTGATGCTTTGATCGCAACCACTGGGAACTGGCTCCTAGTACAAGCGAAAAGAGAACCCAGAAAATTCTCCCGGTCATTTTTTCAAAAAAAAAAATCTCCCGGTCGCACGGACTCGCAGTCACGTCGGTGAAGACCTCGTTTGGAGGCAGCCGTCGAAGAGCAAGACCGATCGACCTCCCAAGTTTGAGCGGGTCTCATGCTCGGCGTCCGTCTCCGGGAAACGAAACAATGACGCCCACCATCGCCACGGTCACGCCGTCACGGCCTACTCCGCGCACGCATCAATGTCACACCGTTCGCTGAGATCACATTAGCTCGGCTAGGACGTCCACCACGCTCCAACCGTCTGATCATATACATCAAGTGGTCGGCACCCGGGCCACGGGGCCGGCCGGCCGGCCATCCAGCCGTCACGGAACTGTGCGCTTGACAGGGGGCCAGCACCAGCAGGCGGGCGCGGGATCACGCGATGGCGGGAAGCTTTATTGAACGCGCCGGACGGACGGAAGCGTGTACGGTGCCCCACTTGGGCCCCCAACTTGGCCGGGCGCGGGGGGTCCGGCCGGGGCGAGAGCTGCAGCCGAGAGGTGTCGACCGACGGACGGCGTCGAGCTGGGACGCGCGCAGCCAGATGAGATGTGTGCCGGTGCCGCCCAAGCTGCCGCCGAGCCGTCGCCATCGCGTACGGGCCGGGCATTCAAGGAGCCAGATGAAAGGGAACCAACTCCCCACTGGTATATTTTTTCAAACTGGCCATTTTGCGAAACTATTTTTACATTTGGACCCCCGACGAAACTTATTCCAAAAATGGACCCTTTTCTCGGCGTACAGACCCTTCACGCCGAGATCCGTGGCTCGGCGTGAGGCAGCGACACGCCGAGGTAGCCACGTCAGCGCCACAAGTAATGTCGACGCGGCGCTGGTGCCCCACCTCGGCGTGCAGCACCTTAACGCCGAGCTACATAACTCGGCGTGAGTCCGCGCCATGCCGAGGTCTGGCCTGCCTCAGGTGCAGTACGCGACTTGACGCGACGCGACGCGACGCCTCCTACCCGGGGGGATCGATGTGACATGCCCGTTTTAGCAAGTGCTCGGTGACCGAAGCAGCTCTCCTCAGGTATACAGACGATTTGTTTATTGGAGTAGTGATGATTTTTTATGTCCCAAGTGCTCTGTGCATCCTTGAGCTCTACGCCTGATTTGATGCCAGCAACGCCTGCCACACTGGCTGGTATAGGTGTTGTAGGTACAATAGGCTAAAATTGCATTTTTTTTGACAATATTTGAACTCTAGAATTGCATGCATTCTGGGACAGAGGGAGTAATTAGTTTGCCACTAGGTAAAGAAAAAAAACAAAAAGGAAGAAGTGCGGTGGTCATTCCTAATGCAAAGTTGCAAACAAGCGATAAAAATATATTGAGGCCCTGTTTAGTTCCACGAGAAAAGATGAGTTAATTTACTGTAGCAAAACTAAATCGAAGATTAGAAGGACTAAACATGAATCTATTAAATCTAATTAATCCGTCATTAATCCACATTTAATACTTTTAGTTAGTGTCCTAACATTTTGATGTGACGGGTGAATAGTGAAAACTTATGGAACTAAACAGGGCCTGAACGGGTGCCAGGCGCTCGCTTCGTTTGGGCAGCTGGCCTTCCGCCGGCATCCTCTTGTCTGACTTTGTTTGAGTCATTGTCCAACCTATTTATATTATTGTGTATTCAATTGAATTATAGAATATATGTGTGTCTATGCGCGTTCTATCATGCATATTTGATAATCTAAATAAGCATGATTTTTTGTCGCGCCAATTTTATCACTTTCTATAATTTTGTTTCCTTCTCGTAACAACGCACGGACACGAACCTAGTCTCATAAAAAAAACAGAGGAAGTGGACAGATAGTACACCGTGAAGCAGCGCACTGTACCAGCCAGTGTGGCAGGCGTTGCTGGCATCAAATCAGGCGTAGAGCTCAAGGATGCACAGAGCACTTGGGACATAAAAAATCATCACTACTCTAATAAACAAATCGTCTGTATACCTGAGGAGAGCTGCTTCGGTCACCGAGCACTTGCTAAAACGGGCATGTCACATCGATCCCCCCGGGCAGGAGGCGTCGCGTCGCGTCAAGTCACGTACTTTCCCGCACCTCAGGCAGGCCAGACCTCGGCGTGGCGCGGACTCACGCCGAGTTATGTAGCTCGGCGGTAAGGTGCTGCACGCCGAGGTGGGGCACCAGCGCCGCGTCGACATTACATGTGGCGCTGACGTGGCTACCTCGGCGTGTCGCTGCCTCACGCCGAGCCACGGATCTCGGCGTGAAGGGTCTGTACGCCGAGAAAAGGGTCCATTTTTGGAATAAGTTTCATCGGGGATCCAAATGTAAAAATAGTTTCGCAAAAGGGCCAGTTTGAAAAAATAGCAGCTCCCCACTGCATGCTACTGTCTTACCGCTGGGCCCGGCAGGTTAAACTACCAGGCACCAGTGGATGGCCGTTGCGCGCGTAACCGCCCGTCTCGTACGTCTTCGGTTTTCCAGCGCGTGCTTGGACGATTCGGTAATCGGTGGTGGCCGTGGCTGGCGCCCGGCGCCTTCTTCACAGTGGAAGATCGAGTGCGTGCAGCGCCGGGAGTGTTTCTCCAACGACCAAGCCGTCTTTCGTGGCCGGGGGGTATTAAAGTGCCACGTGGACTCGTGTTGGAGAACACTGCTCCGGCTGAATCGGAAACAGGTTCGGGTTCTGGGACTGGAAGAGACGCCGTCGACGGCGGCGGCGACCGGCGAGGAGGGGTGGAGGAAGATTCAGGGTTGGCGCGAGGGGTTTGGACGAGTCCAGGACTCCAGGGAGCCGTGCGGTTGATTCTCCCTCACCTAGAAGCAGGAATCAGTCCACTGATAGTGAGGGAGAGGTTCTTCCGACGGCTTAAATATTCCCTTCGTCGACGCCGTCTACCGCCACGCACCAAATCGTAGGAGCGGATCGAGTTCTTCTTATATTTCTGGGCGGCCGGGGTGGTGCTCTTTGTCTTTGGAAAGAGTCACATGCAACTTGCGCGCGTGCCCCCCACACAGCATCACAACCTCTCCCCTTCTAGTATTTCTATGACTTCTCTCTGGCTGCTTTTTCTCTGCGCATTTTCACCCTCTCGAGACTGAAGGAATAATGACTCTTTTTTTTTTACATTACACCCTGAGGAATAATGCTTCTTTTTCCTCCTGAAATTTTGTACGTTCTGAAGATTATCCAGGGGAAACAAAATCAGTAAAGCATGATCCATGGTGGTTGGGACAATTAAAACCACGGATGGTACTGGGAGTATACGGTACTAGCGCAAGAGAAATTGCACGGATGATGGCATAACTGAGGGTAGATCGGCACTCAGGCGAAGTACCATCAATAGTGGCGGTAGCACAAAAGTTGCCCAAGAATTTGCGCAAAGCTTTAACAGCCATGCCACCCGCACCTCCGAAGCCGAACCCAATAGAAAAAGATCTTCCTGGTAGGGTTGGAGGAGGACCATCCTGCTCTCGCTTTCCGCGCTAGTTATCTCGCCGAATTGTACCCTTTTCTTCTCTCTCTCGCTGCCCCCGCAAATATTGCGAGATGAAGTGCACGATGAAAGGACCGGGTGCCTGTCAAGATTCTATTCTGTGTGTGTTTAGGACATGTTTGGAGCCGCGTTTTGGCTTCCAGGAAGGAAGTCACTGGCCAATGATGGAGGCACCATGCGCCGGCCTAACTCAGATTTATTTCTGTCAACCGGAGTAGTGAATCTCTGTGGCTTCCAGGAAGTGTTTGGCAGAAAATTTGCTCGTATTCTTCTTTTTCTAAAAAAAATCACACAAGCATTAAAAAAATTCTAACCCTTTTAGAGATATCACTGCCGAGTTACATGTGCCTTATTCCAGCACGCTACCTGACAAGGTTATCTCTAGTAGTGGCAAAGGTAGTTTTTATTTTGGGTGCAGAGTACACTTGTTTGGCTGGGGTGGGTAAGCTCAAAGTGGGCAGAATGGGCCGCCCAGAAATATAGCATGGCGCGGAGAAATTTGCTCATATCCAGAGAAACGAGGCATCCCATTCCACTTGCATTTTCCCTTCAAAAGACAGGAAAAAACATGGACCATGCCTGATCCGCGATATCGTATTCGTAATAATAGCTCTGCTGTATCGTTTTCTTCTAACGCAAGTTGTATACTTGTATCTTATTGAAAAGAGAACGCTGGATTCTTCATTTCTGTTGGCGTCATGATCAGGAAATAAAATCTACGTTAATACTAAAGTACCGAACGTTTGTACGAGATTAAAATCATGGAAGATCTGCCAACAGCTGAGCTCCATACATATTGCGCTGCGATCTGATCTGACTCTGTCCAGATGGCTTCCTTCCTTTTTTCTCTTGATCAACGATCTCTTCTGGTCCTTGAGAACTCATTGTCCTGATCCGGAGTTCCGAACCATCGATTCAGGGATCCAGTGGCTGCGACCGCCTCGTCACGCCCTCGTGCGCGCACAGCTTGGTCCGGCACAGCATCCACCCAGATGCTCCGAACCCTGTCGACCTGCGATAACATAACATATAGGAGAGTCTAAGCAATCCAAGTTCAAAGCACTGAAGGGCCAAGACATATGTACGCATGTTTAATCGCTTTCAGTTGTTTCCATCCACACGAAATGCTCCCGATTTGTCACTGTCCTCAAGAACTGGCCCCCCCCGGCTCTTGTTAATTGGCACGGATACCAGTCTGGATCCAGCAGGGAGAGAGCCCAACAGGGCATTTCAAATCAAGGGTCAGTGCAAGTACAGGAGCAGAATTAACAAAGCTTGAAGATTTGTTGACTTGTAACCAAGAATGGTGGTCTCCTAGATTGTGAGTTGGATGATTGGGAGCACATAGAGGCCCACCCAGGCCTCTCTTTCACCAATCTGGGCTGGATCAGAGCTGCCTGTTCTGCCCTCAATATGGGGATTCCCTTTTACTTTTTATGAAGCAGTAAAGGGCACAACAAAATAAAAGCTTTCCACTTTTAGGCACAACAGGATGCAGATAACTAGATAAGCCATAAGAATAAGGTGTCTACGATGTGCCCAAGTGCAGTTCAGCAGTACAAGGCTACTAACTGCTATGTTGCCAATTCGCCACACCACATCAGCGTTACAGGATTTTAAGTTCGCAACAGGTTCCACTACAATGACTAATAGTTAGCTGCCAGAATCTTTCTTGCAGTTGATTGATGGCTACACAAGTGAAGGATATTGCTTTGCCTGCTGACGGACACGATCCTTGTACCCACGCCTATTCTGCAAATGTAAGCTCAAAAGAACACAGTGGTAAGTGCACGATCAAAATCGAGGTTAAGTCTCAGCATACAAGTCAGTTCCAACATAAATTATATTGATACCTTTTTGTAGAGCCGGTAACATGTATCCTGTGCAGCAGAGGCTGGATTTGGATTATCAAGCAATTCCTGTATGCCTATAAGAATTTGAGCCACAGTGATGGAAGGCTTCCATGCCTGAAAGAATCGCAGAAACTATGAAGGTCAAATTGATCTTAATGCACGGTGTACAATGCAGATATACTGACATGAGGGCACAGACTCAGTTGAATATACTCTTAATCTTACACTGCTGAGTATTGACAGGCACACTGCTCCAGTAGGGTAGACATTGACGTGGAAGAATCCTGCTGGAAACTTGCAGACGGGCGGGTTATTTGGGTAATCTTCAGGAAAACACAGAGTCACCGGGAAACATCCACCTTCCCAGTCAGTCTGCACAAAGATGAATCAAACACATTAACTTATATGCCAAGATTGAGATGGAGTGTCACAATTTATTGTAAGATGATAAGATGGGCAACATTATGCAGCCAGAATAAATAAATAAATAAATAGGCATTCCCAAAACTATTGAACTGTGAATATAAGATAGAAAACAACGCCTCAATAATGGATCATATATAACAATTAAACCGTAATTAACAAACATGTCTGTTCATACCTTCCAAGAGTACTACTTTTCAGAGCTATCGATGAAGGAGTGAATAGTTTCAAAAGACAAAGCATACTTTACTAGTCATCCTTCAATACAACGACTGACAAAGAATCTCATTTGGTTCCAGGGGGCAAAAGCAGGCCACGGCAGTATGGTATCTCTGATTTTCAGATGATTCAGTCATCTTCTGTCCCATAAGGGATCACCATCAGTCATTACTGCCAGATCATCTCATTTCAAATGTTGAGGTTTCCCTATGCTAAAATTCAATTAAATAATATGCTGACTCCATAGTGCTTAGATTAACTAGCCGGCAGCCTTGAGTATGCGAAATCAAAGGCGTCTTACCTACTCTGCATGTCTTTCCATGTAACATCCTAAATATTGAGACTAATTATAAGTGGCCAATTTCTTAAAAAAGTAGTAGCAATTTCTGAGTAACTGAGAAAATAGTAAAGAAAATGTATATGTCTATATATTGTGGGAAACAGAGAGAGGGAGATAACGACAGGGGAGCAACACATTGCTATTGAGTTGTGGGGCTTGTCTCAAACACCTACAAGGCTATGATAAAACTCTGGTTTGGTGGGCAAGCCCTTCCTTTTCGGAGTACATTTTTCATTGATACCCCTGAACAATACTATAGCTATCTTTATGCAATAGGTAAAGGAGATAACTCGGAAAACAAGACTCCGAAGCGCAATTGGAATTTGGAAATAGAGACACCAATCTAACATACTAAGAATAGCAATATGCCTATTTTCAGCTACTGGTCCAACTGAATCTGATATGGCTGAACCAGGCAATTCCAAGTCCTGTCTTTTCTCTGTGCCTCTGATATCTTAATAACCAACTTCTTGACCATAATGCAATAGATCTCCTTAAAAATAAAACATAATTAGTGCATGACTGAACAGCATATTGTTCCAGATAAAAAGGCTTCTTTGAATCAAAGATACAGAGATCTATTGTCATATGAAAGCTGGAAACCAATGAGATTCTGAGTTAAGCTGTAAGGCTAGGAATATGAAAAGCTTGAATTCCAAAAATTCTGTGAGATTATATCTTTGTTACTGTTTTGGGAAAAAACAGGTTGAAATAATTCTTTTCCTATCAAGACATAGCAAATATTTAGGAAGCGGAGCGTTAGTGATTGCTAAGTTGTGGCATTCAACACAGTTTAACTTGTACCATCAGAATACAGGAGCACTTATAAGCAATTGGAAACAATACATTTGGTCCCAAAAAATGAAGGATACATGTACATTTGACGGAAGCCTTCATAAATAAAACACTGAACCCGAATCTAGTTATTC
Source organism: Alloteropsis semialata (assembly GCA_004135705.1). Lineage (NCBI taxonomy): Eukaryota > Viridiplantae > Streptophyta > Magnoliopsida > Poales > Poaceae > Alloteropsis > Alloteropsis semialata. The sequence continues at coordinate 56,624,631 of CM014276.1, forward strand.
TAGAATAATACTAGGGCTATTAAGTATTAACATGCTGGCAAGATTAGGGTAATCATATTCATTTGCCAACCTTGGACAGTACAAAATGTTCCACATGCAGTAGCTTCAAGAGCCCAGTCCAGAAGAAAGGGTATCAATATCAAGTACTGCAAAGCCCCTTGCAACTAGCGAGAAAGGCAAGCCCCTTTTCTTGATTTGGCTTCGCTTCACACAAACCATCCATAGATCTACTACTACAAAGGCATCCATAGATCCTTTCGAGTCTCCCTTTTTGGACAAATTGCCCTCTACTTTCCAGGCAATAAAATCGTGCATATGCCACACGACGAAATTGAAAAAACGACGGGAGTTTGCCGATATCGCCAGACACAGCACACATAAGTACAAAATTAGGGGATGGGGAGTGGGGTGTGAGTTTTGGCTTACGCCTTCCTTGCCGGGGATGACGCACTTCCAGACCATGAGATTGACGGACCCATCCGGCAGCGTCTCCGGCTTCGCCACGAACCCCTGAAGGAACCAAACAAACACCAATGTCCCCCCAATTTTAAAAATGACGAGGAACTCGTTCTACTAGGGCGTAGCAGAGACGAAGCAGATGCAGATCGCTGCGGCACGCACATGGGGGTGGCTCCTGCGCCACGTCTTGCGCTCCTCGGCGAGGCGGCTGCGGGCGATGCCTCCGGACGCCATCCCACCTAGTTTCGCGCTGAAGTTTGGGGCAAATCGCGCGAGAGCAATGTGCCTTGTGGTTTATGGAAGGTTTGCCTTTGCCTTGCTGCTTTTGCTCGGTTGCTCGGTGGTGATTTTTTTTTTTTTGACGCCCGGAACCCCGAGGTTGCGGCCGCCCGGTGATAGCCGTTCGTGGGCTTGGGCCTTCCGTTTGTTGCGTACGTACCTGGGTATACCAGCCAGTCGTCCGTGCAGGATGAACAGACGGCCTAGTTGTTCTGCTAAATAGGCGGCTCAACGACGATACAAGAGGAATCATATTGATCTTCCTAGGATTTTAGCTAACACATATTTCTGTAGTGTATGAGATTAGCGCCGTAATAGATGAATTATTGAGATGGGATGGAGGAACAAACCAACCAGCCATGTGTGCGTAACGGTGGTAATTCATCATGACCCTTATGTCTTATTCACAATCTAACTTGGACCTAATTAATTTTAGTTAACTGTATAGTATTTTAGCCCGGTCTTTACACAGTCTGATCCTTAAAACTATTAGGCTAAATTTTTAGGCCCTTTTACCACCGTGTATGACATTTGACTTGAGGGAATGTGTGGATGATTAATCATTTCATATCTCAAATTTGAAAATATTTGACTAAGTTTACTGAAAAAAATCATAAATATATAACATCAAATTAGTTTCATTGAGTTCATTATAAAATATATTTTGATATTTCATTCTTTTATTTATTCTAAATATTAGTCACTCATGTGACCATGTTATTCAAAAAATTATCAAAAATATACGAAAAGGTAAGTCATGCTTAAAATACTTTTTGATCAAAAAGTAAGTCAAACAAACAAAATACATGATGCTTAATTAATTTTTTGAATAAGACGAATGGTCAAACGTTATGCCCAGAGTCAACAATTACAAAGTGGAGGTAATATTTAGAACATTTTACCAATCCCAACAAGCGTATTGCTATGTTGATTTAGTCCGACATGATGAACAATAAGCACGGTCATGTCGAGTTCCAATCCACCAACATGAATATTGGTGCTTAGCTGCGCCGGTATCTTGAGACAGTCCAAAGCTACACTGCTACACAAGCAAAGAATACCGCTTGGCCTGCTGACGAACACGATTCTTGTACTCTGGCATGTTCTGCAAATAATAGTAACCGACAAAAAAGAACAGAATGGTTAGCACAAATAGCACATACTAATACCAGAATTAAAAATAATATTTCAGCCCCAGGTTCTAGCAACACCTTTACATAGAGATGATAAATGAAACGTTGAGCACGTGAGTCTGGGTTTGGGCTATCAAGCAAGTCCTGAATGCATACGAGAATTTGCCGCACTGTGATGGAAGGATTCCATGCCTGAACACAACAAAAAAGTCATTAAAAAAAGTTAAAGGTCCGATTATGCTTTTCGCACGGATATAGAACTTTGGACATGCTGGAAAGAAGAAAGTATCGTGAAGCCTACATCACCGAGTATCGACAGGCACACTGCCCCAGTATCGTAGACATTAACGTGGAAGAAATCAGCAGGAAACTTGCACGTTGGAGGGCAACTTGGATAGTTTTCATTAAATTGTAGGGTCAATGGAAAATAGCCACCCTCCCAATCGGTCTGCATAAAATAAACACACATTAATTATATAGCAAGATAGATTCATCTAGAAAGCTATAGAGAATGAGACAATGACAATTTGCTACAAGAAGATGAGACAGTAACAAAACTACCATGTAAAAAGAAGTGCTGATATGGAAAAAGATTTGCAAGGGTATGCCAAACTTATTGTAGAACTAGTAAAAGTGGACAACAACAAATATGGTTGATCAAACAAAAACGATTATTCATAAAATATATTTTTCATAAATTTTTGTAACCCACTCTATAATTTTGACCTCAAAAAAGGCTGAAATGACTTACAATTTGAAAACAAAGACTTAGGGTGGTACAGCACCATGGTGAATTTGCTCCACGCACCGAATGTCAGGCCAGCACTTAGGGGGAAGCAATCTGAGACTCGTGCAGTGCTATGTTTTCACTTTCAGCCCCTGTGAATGTTTGTTCTAAAATCTAAACATCCCTGGAATTCTACATTTGCTTTGTCCTTTGTAAGACATGCCGATTATGGTTCAGGGAGTTGAACTTTTGGTTGCAGGTTGTGAAGTTAAATGTGGATTTGTATAGTTGCAGTTTCTGGTTTCACGGTTCATTTGGTAGGACCATATAATATGAAGCTAGTCAAAATTAGCCAGGTTCAAAGAGTGAAATATGTTATTGGAAATGAAGACAGAAGAACAATTGGCATATACTCCCTCCGTATCGAAATATTTGTCGCCAGTGGCTTTTTATCATAATTTTAGCCATTTCTCTTATTCAAAATATTATGTATATATCATTTGTTTTGTTTATGTTTTATTTTATCATTATATGTATTTTAAATATGACTTATCTTTCTGCATATTTGCATAATATTTTTGGATAAGACGAAGGGTCAAATGTTTTAGAAAATAAAAACAAATCAACGGCGACAAATATTTTAATACAGAGGTAGTAGTTTAACCTGTAATATTAGAATAAAGTGGCATACATAAACCAATCGAAAATCACATGGCTGAAGTTGCGTAAGATGAGCTTCCATTGAAACCTTCATAGTTACTAGTTACGATACAAGTGGATGTCAAATAATATAAATTTTTTCAACCACTTAATAAGTTACATCCGGTTACCATTATAATTGATTTTACCCCTAAATTAATTAGATAAAGTATATCCACCATACATAAAGTTATTTTATTGTTTCACTTTGATCCAACAAGTTGCAAACGTTGCACCTACCATACATGAAGTTGCATCATTGTTTCACTTTGGTCAAACAAGTTGTAAACGTTGCACCCACCATACACGAAGTTGCATAATTGTTTCACTTTTCCTCCACAAGCTGTAAACGTTGCACCCACCATACACGAAGTTGTTCAATGTGTACATGTTCAATTCAATGTATACCACAGTATATATTTTACAATATGACATGAAGGGTCGAGATGCTTGTGATATTTTGGTACTCCCTTCATTTCAAATTGTAAGTAGTTTAGAAAAGACAATCTGAAATAGAGGAGTAGATTCTTTCAAAAATTTACCTTTTACGCATACTGTTCTCCAATTTTCACCTGTGAGTGGGACAAGATCGAAACACAAGTGCAGAAGTGCTCACCCAGCAGCAAAACGAAACAGGAGGCCCCACTGTCCAAGCACAGTATTAACGTAGAGCAAATGTTTGAAGCTTTTCTTTCTTACCCCTTTCTTGCTGGGAATGACGCAGTTCCACCGGAGCAGATCGACGGAGCCATCCGGCAGCGTCTCCGGCTTGGCCGCGAACCCCTGGCACTCGCAAGCAAAAGCCAAGAAACGGTATCAAAACGGGGATGGCGTACAAGAAAGAGGAACAGCAAGGAATTGGGATGGTTGGTATGCCGTATGCGCACGTGCGGGTGGCTCTTGCGCCACGACTTGCGCTCCTCGGCGAGCCGGCAGCAGGCGACGCCTCCGGACGCCATCCCACGCGGTGGCGCTGCGGCTGTGTTCGACGCTTGGGCGCAGTGCCTTGTCGGCCGTCGCCGTCTTCTTGTGAAAGGGAGCTCGATCGAGAGAGCAAATGCCTGAGATCCGCTCGTGTTCCGACTTCCGAACTCTGGGGTTAAATAAGAGTCGGGGGACTCCGGAAGTCAAGCCCGAAATCCAGAGGTGCCAGTGGCACTCGCCCGGCCGCCCGCCACTACCATGGGCGAAGCGCGAGGGCGGGAGATGCGAGGCGATGTGGGACGAAACGAAGGGGAGCCCCGGAGCAGCGACATCAAGGGCGGGATTGGCCAGACAGGGTGGCGGTCAGTGGCCTCGGGTCCCGTGTGCAACAGAAGAGGCCGGCCCGGCGGTGGAGGGATCTACTCCTATGAAACAATGCAACTATAGTTTGCGCAGCCCAGTACAATGTTTTCGTTTGACCAAATTTCTAGTGAATCGTATTCACATTTATGGCTCTCAATAATTTTATTATTAAAATATATTTTGCAATTAATTTAGTGATATTTATTTAATATCATAAATATTGATATTATTTTTATCTATAACTAGTCTAATACTCCCTCCGTTCCAAATTATAGGTCGTTTGACTTTTTTGACCTCTAGTTTGACCACTCGTCTTATTCAAAAAAATTGTACAAATATAGTCAAATTTAAGTCATTCTTGAAAAACTTTTATTAATAAAGCAAGCCATAATAAAAAAATATGATATTTTGCACAACTTTTTGAATAAGACGAGCGGTCAAAGTTGTCATCAAAAAAGTCAAACGACCTACAATTTGGAACGGGGGGAGTATATGATAACAAAACATGATACTGTGCTAGAATTGTATTTTTTTTAATGGAAGAAATGGCGCTGGGCTGGGTATAAATGAATTCGTATAATAGTACCGGTATCATCAGATGAATCCCTAAGTTCAGTCTTAGTGCATAGTTTCATCGCGCTGTTACTAAGACTGGAAACTAGATAACCTTACAAATTGAGTTTTATGGGATGAAAGACCTCTCACATATGATGAAATTTCTCTTCTCACTCCTCGTAAAGACCTTGCCACATCAACAAAATTTAATGTGCATGAAGCTCTCTATGAAACTTCCATTGAGCTGACCTAAACACCACTCCATCTACTTTTGTCATTGTTTTATTTGATTATGGTCCTTTTTTCACTTACAAGTGGGCCAAACCACCCCTACTCCCTTTCATCTATTCTGCATTTTAGTATCCATGTTGGCAAAGCGACACGGTCTGTCCTCATCAGTACAATCGAGTATAGCAAGGCACCATGCATTTATACTAAACTACATCGACGGAATATATAGTAACGGTGCAACCCCGACAACTCAAAACCATAAAACCCAAACCCTAGTCAATACAAAACATCTTTTCCTTCATATCCTAGAAAACATCAGAAAACCCCATTCAAGTTGTGGTGGTCAAAACATCTTTTCCTTCATATCCTAGAAAAACATCTGAAAAACCCATTCCATCCTATTCCGTATCCAAAATTACTTCCGCGTCATGTGTAAATTGCTAAGGCTAGTCTAATCACAAAGTGACACGTTGTATTGTAGAGTTGTTTTATTCATGGATTCATTCCATTCAGAATGATATCGGACTGTAAAATAAACCGGCAACTAAGAATAGTCTAAATAAAACATCTTACCTCTCTCGTTTTGCAACCCTAGTAGTATCATGTCATCATATTTATGTGTTCTCGCATTTAGGCCCTGTTTAGTTCACGCACTATGCATAACGTTTTGCATAATGCACGTTCCCCAATGCACTTTTTCTCTCTGTAAACACTATGCATAACGCAAAAATACTATGTATAACACTGCATCTAAACACCTCTTAATTAGATTGAAACCTCATTAAAACATCACAAAACCATTGCTCTCTTCCTTTAAAACCATGAGAAATGTTTTGCTTTGGGCATGAGTTTTGAAATCTCATCGTCTCTTCGCTTGAGCCTTGCAATCTTCACCGGTGTAGGCGACACGAGCGACTGTGCAAGCTGCAGCGGTGGTAGGTGGAGCAACGGGTTGTGTCAGTTTTGTGGCAGTGCCAAAAGGCCCGAACGTTGAGGGAAGGAGGAAGCTAGGGATGTGTGGGAGAGAAACTGGACTATATATTAGATCTATTTGATGAACCGCTCAGATTTAAAGCGTACGATGGACCAAAAAAACGCCTTGAGAAATATGCTGCTTCTCAAGATTTCCCTGCTAGTACCTTTTTAGTACTCAGGTAATTGGCATCCCTCAGATTTGAAAGAACAGAAAATAGTCACAGTAGAACAAGAAAAATAGAGCTTTCGTCTGTTTAGGCACCACAATATGATGATATGCGATAAGCCATAACCATATGTATTTAAGATGCATTTGAACTTGAAGTGCATTTTACCAGTTCTAATAAGCGTGCGGCTATGCTGCCAATTCTGGTGTGTACTCATAAAGACAATTATGACAAATTCTGCTCCACCAAAATGAGTACTTGGTTAGCAGCGAATGTGTTGCAGATGGTCCAATGCTACACGAGCGAAGGGTACATCTTTGCCTGCTGACGAACACGTTTCTTGTACTCTGGCATATTCTGCAAATTACAGTAAACATGGCACAAAAGACCACAATAGTAAGCGCACAACAAAAAAAAAAGTAAGCAAAAAAATCTGCTTAAGTTATGTTGAGACCTTTGCAAAGAGCTCATAAGACAACTCTTGTGCGGACGAGGCTGGATTAGGATTATCCAGAAGGTCCTGGATGCCTATAAGAATTTGCCGCACAGAGATGGAAGGCTTCCATGCCTGAGAATGAGGAATAGAGAAGTCATGATGAAAGCCAAGTGATGTTATTTGCATGGCATACAACTGTAGTCATGACGGATATCCACTGAGTTGAAGCTTACATCACCAAGAATTGACAGGCATACTTCGCCACAGTCGTAGACATTGACATGGAAAAACCTTGCTGGAAACCTACAGGTCGGGGGGCTACTTGGGTAATTTTCAGTGAAATGGAGGGTTACTGGGAAATATCCACCCTCCCAATCAGTCTGCATAAAGATAAGCAAACACTCAATGTTAATTATATTATAAGACAGATTGGGCTAGAGAAAGAGAATGACTAGAGTGACAGTACGAGAATGAGATGACAACACTATCCACTAACAAAAGAGGTGGCAATATAAAAACAGATTTGCATATGGAAAAAACTATTGAATTGAGAACCAGAGAAAAATCAGCAACATTAACAGATACAGAAACAGAATAACCAAATTGTATGAGTAGCTTACAGGTATTTCCATCGATGTTTAAATACCTTTCTATAAAATTATCTGTTCCAGTACAAGAATGTTCGATGTTTTTATTAAAAACAATAGGAAAATGCTTTAAAATACAAAGCACACTTTTCAAACCATCCTTTTCTTATGGGGCCCGCTAAAGCATGTTATCTGGTTCGCAGGGAAAATGCAGTTTGTGACAATACAATATTTTAAATTTTCAGTTGATTCAGTCATGCTACAAGATCAGCTTGTTTCAGATATTAGGCCAGGACACGAGTTAATTTCAATAAAATACTACTACCTAATAGCTCCAGGATTAACTAATCAACTGCATTCTCTTCACTCAGTGCCGATGTTCTCGGAGGATCTGGAACTCTCTTCACCTATGGACTAACAGAGCCCTACTAAGCCATGAGCCTTGGGACAATTGTGGCGGACTCGGGGAGCATGGCGGGCAAGTTGCCAGGACCACAAGATAAGCAGTTCACTCCATGCTGCTTCTGTTAAACTGGGAATTATGGAAGAAAAGGAATGGACAGGTTTTCGAATGGCGTCATTCCGCAGCAGAGAACCTCATCACTAAGACCAAACAGGTGTCAGTTTGATGCATGGCAGTTGGCAGGAGCTAAAACGCCTGAGAGAAATCGTTCCAGCTTGCCAGAATGCAGTTTGGCTGCTTTTAGTGGCCTTAATCTTTTACTGGAGCAAAGATATACTTGCTTTGTTTCCTGTTTTTCTGTCCTCTAAACTCCTATTTCCTGCTGGGGCTTCTCAAA
>CM014276.1:56635896-56659319 GCA_004135705.1 Alloteropsis semialata
ATTCCCCATCATACTCACAGTATTTGACCAACAGAGTCATGAGTTCATGACAAGTTCCACTCCGGCAAAATGTATGTTTTGGTCATCTGCCCTTATTGGTTGCTGCAGCTGGTGCTGGTCCAAGGCTACACATGCATAGGATACCGCTTGGCCTGCTCACGAACACGATTCTTATACTCCGGCAAATTCTGTAAATGCCAATAAACGTACAAAAAAAGAACATAATGGTAAGTGCGCTACTATATCAGAAATAAGAAAAAATCGCCCAGGTTATATTGTTAAGACCTTCAAAAGGAGATCGTTACATAAACCCTGTGCAGCGGAAGCGGAGTTCGGATTATCAAGTAGGTCTTGGATGCCTATGAGAATTTGGCGCACGGTGATGGAAGGCTTCCATCCCTAAAAGAAATACAAAATTCATGAAGGCCAAGTGGTGCTATATGCATATGGTATATTAGAACTGTTGATGGTACGCTGAAAAGAAATGTTCCACTCAGTCTGAAGCTTACACCACCAAGGATTGACAGGCACACAGAACCAGTACTGTACACATTGACGTGGAAGAAGCCAGCCGGAAACATGCAGACCGGAGGGGTAGTTGGGTAGTTTTCACCAAACTTTAGAGTCAGTGGGAAATATCCTCCCTCCCAATCAGTCTGCGCATGCATAGATAAACGTATAAGTCATGCCAGTAAGGAGGATAAATTCAAATCTATGGCAGCCAAATTACAAGAGTGTCTTACAATCGTTCCCATTATGCAATTAGATTTCTTAGTAAGACATTGAACTATGAATTAATGGGTGACTCCATCTTCAGTTCTAGATGGTCAGTCATTCATGTACAGAAGTATCTGTTTGGGTTCATTTATCAGTTTGCCGCACGAAGCTGTTGCAACTTTGCAACTTTGCAGGCACGAGACAGATCGAACCATAAGCATTCTCGACAGAACTTAACAGAAAACGCACGCGTGCAAAGATTGAAGCGGTTAAAGTTGGGGGGATTAGTGCCTTTTTTTTTTAAAAAAAGTTGGGGGATGAGTGTTTGCTTACGCCTTCCTTGCCGGGGACGATACAGTTCCAGACCATTAGATTGACGGACCCATCCGGCAGCGTCGCCGGCTTGGCCACAAAGCCCTGAGAAAGAAGCAAGCAGGCATCGCATCCATCAACAACATTCCAATCTTAAAACGGCAAGGAAGGGCGGAGCTACTGAAACGACGACGTAGCGAGGATGGAGATGATGGCGCGCACATGGGGGTGGCTCTTGCGCCAGGACTTGCGCTCCTCGGCGAGGCGGCCGCGGGCGATGCCTGAGGAAGCCATCCCGGTGGGCAACGTGGCGTCGTAGCGCGCTGTGCCGATCGTCGCCTTCTTCTCGAGTTTGGGGGGATGAAATCGCGTGAGATCGAGCAACTTGCGATGGTGGCGGGTAGTAAAATAAGGAAGAAGGGGAGCTATTACTGCTTGCTGGTGGTGGAGGGCGAAGTAAATACTCGGCGACTCGTCGGCTACCTGAGGTTTATCCCTACACCTTCCGTTTTTGAGAGAACAAAAACACTTTTTCGTTATAGGAATCGAATTCGATTAATCTGAGCATCTGAGGATACGGCAATATGTTGAAGATGAGGAGGAAAAAAAACTTAGCGTGGGCAGCGTAGCGGCCCATGCCATATAAATCCTCGGCCCATTAGATCTAAACTAACATGGAGCCCAATGTTTTCTATGGACCATATTTGTTGTGGAACGTGCACTGCAATTTTTCACCGTTTCGGCGTCTATGTTCCTTCATGTTATAGCGGCCCATGTCACATAAATTCTTGGCCCACTGGACCCAAACATACAGGGAGCCCAATATTTTCGACCATATTTGTTGTAGAATGTGCAGTGCGAATTTTGACGCTACAAATTTTGCGCAACGTAGTCCAATTCAAAAAAAAAAAACGCAGCGTAGTGAAATTGATCAAGCAACTTGAATTCATTTGAACGAAACTGTAAAAGCAAGTACAGCTGCTCGAATTCATTAGAATGAAACTGTAAAAGCAAGTACAGCTGCTTAAATGCAGTTTGGAGCATGTGTTCAACATAGCAAGGCCCTGTTTAGTTCACTTCAAAACGCAAAAAATTTTCACCTAGAGAACCGTGTCAGTTTATTTTTCTCTCTATGCACGTGACCCAATGCATAAATACTATGCATAACGGGCGCATCTAAACACCCCCTAAACGTATGTGTTGTACTCTCTCTAGGTTACTTTTGCTATGTATACACATATAGTATATATTTATATACATAACAAATGTATTGAGTCTAGAAAAACTAAAATCAATTGTAATTTAGGACGGATGGAGTGCAAAGAAAATGGGAATACTTGATCCATGAAAAAGACTAGGTAGCTTCCGCGCGCTTCGCCGCGCCAGTGGGCCTCGGCCCGTTTTGCTGTGATGTGGGTCTGTTAGATTGTTTACGGTACAATTTCTGGGCCTCTATACTGACGTACAGTGCATTTGTTTTTTTTGGTGGACACGGCGGCCCACGCGCAGGGTATCACGGTGAGCGACGGTGGTGGATCCAGCTCAATGGATTTGCAGCCACTTATAGTGCGGCTATGTATACTAACTCTGCGTTCTCTATTTTTTATCTGCAAATTAGTTTCTCGGATGCATCGTAGGGGCCGGTCCTTGGGAACATCGCTACTTCGTTCTTGAAGACATCGTCGAGCAGCGAGAGGGCAACGTTCAGGATGAAAAGGAGCGCCGAAGTGGATCTATGTCCACGGCCATGGAAGCGTCGTTGGCTGGTAAGCCTCTTTTTTTTTGGTTTCGATGTGGCCAGAGTGCCAGACGATGTGTTTGGTATAGGCGATTGAATCAACTTAGTATTCAGGTGAGCGAAGAAGAGGCTACTGCATTCGGCCTGGCAGGGGACTCGAAGCTGCTCGGTGCTGCTAATGGAGGGAACGGGAGCCATCAGCCTGCTTTGTTTTTTGACGCTACTGCAGAGACTGTATCTGCCTTTGATTGGTCCGGTTTAGTTGCTGCACTGGATGTCTCAGCAGATGTTAATGCGCATCTTTTGGCTGATCAGAAGTTCCTGGTGAATGTTCCTGGGGTAAGGCCGGTATCCCTTTTTTTGTGATGCGTGATTTTGCTATAATAAGTGATTGTGTGGTTGCACAATTTGTTTGCTGTTTCAGCGTATGTTTGTGTTTTTTGTTACAATTGATGCAAAACCTGAATATGGATGAGGTGTTTGTATGCTGATATATTTTTTCGTCTATGTTTTTGTTAGGCTGTTCGGCCAGTCCCTGTATCAAAGCGTCTTATCATGAAGGAGATAATCGATCATCTTGGGCTCCATGTTTTTGGATATGGTATTGCGATTAAGTCGTTGGATGATGTGCTCCGTGGATGGATTGAAATGGAGATTCCATGTTCCGGTGTTTCCTCTTCAAAGGGGCATAAAAAGTTTTATAGTGATGAAGAGTTCAGTAGGTATGCAGCCATGGAAGGCGCTTGTGATGCTGCTATCTCGCACCTGCGCATGGCTTGTTTCGTTCTAGTAGAGGATGTGAATTATCAAGAGATGTGGTGCTTGTAAAAGAGGGCTTTGGCAGCTGAGAGCTGGTGTAGCCTACTGAGCGACATGATAGATGGTGGAAAGAAAAATCAAAAGGCAATTCGTGATGCGTATGCTGGGTTCTTTGTTGAAGCAAAATGCCTATGCAGAGACTTCAGTGACGTGTTTCCTAGTGGGGCAATCGGCATTGCCAGTAGTTCTACTGCACCTGATGATGGGAGGGTGATGATGGGAGGGTTTATTATGGAGATCCTAGGCCTCCGGTGAGCCGTGCAGAGCAATTTGTCTTTCGCTTGGTGGATCTCATCAATAGGAGTGGCGATGCAGCCTTGCTTGATGATGAAGTTAGAGGATCATGTGAATAGCAGCCTCTATGACTGTAGACAGGGTACCGCTGTAGTTGTTTCTAAGTTTGTTGCTAATAGTGCTTGGCAGGTTTGTAAGGCCGAATATTGAGTTGATTTTCTGCTGGTGTATCTTTTACGCTGGATGCAAAGGTGTAATGCGGTTCTATGGACATGGTTGCCTTCTGTGTTTATTATAAAGTCTGTCCCTGCTATGAATGGTTTACTTATTTAATGTGTGATTTACTTTCATAAGTGTTAAGCCTGGTGTTGATGCTCGTTATACGTACACTTTTAATGCTAATTAAGTGGTGTTTTGAGACCAATTCATATACTAACCCGCCACTTGGCACTTGAAATAACTCCATTTTTGCATATGCATGTATTTTTGGAGGATTTTGGTTTACGCAGGTATTTGAGCTATAAATGAGCACTTTTGAACAAAGACCAAGGTCATACGTAGCATGGAGGAATATGAAGGCCAAATCGTAATACAACTCGAATTTCGTTCGCTCTCATCTATGGTGAACCAACCTCCAAAAATGTGGAAGGGCAAAGACTTGAAGATAAGGTCGAATGACTGCGGGACCAAGATGAATCAGGCAGACATATGGAAGGTTATCAAGACCCAATCTTATCCCGAAGCAACCGATGTCAAATACCCACATGCATTGGCAAATAAATTTTTGGAGGATCAAGGAGCTTGCACGCAAAAGATGGAGCCGAGGCGGGCCAAAAAGGCCCTAGGCCGTCCGGCCTAGGACCTATGGGGCCGGCCGGCCCAGACCTTTCCTGCACCGTCTCGACCTCCCCTTCAAGTTAGAGTTTTCTCGAACTATTTATAGCCCCCATACCCAGAAGCCACGGATATCAATCCACCAGAATTCGGCGAAACCTAGGGCATACACCAAAAGGAGATGACGGCCGCCGCAAGTCCTCGAAGTTGTCTAGGGATGGTTTAGGCCAACCCTAGCCGCCATGGCCTCCCTGCGTGGTTGTGCTATGATGGAGTTCATGAGCAAGTTGGAGTCATCAATGGTATGTACTTGGTGGTGATGATCCAAACACATCTATTATATGAGTAATGTTCTTCATGTCATCCGATCTCTTAGCGACTCAATAACTCCTTCTATGCTTTCTTCCTATCATAAATATGATTGTTCCTTAGTCTAATTCATGGTTAGACTATATAGCATGCTTTATGTAATCGTGGTGATTAGATCTAGTATGTCGACCCTTCATGATATCTAGACACGTTCACTTGTGGACGTGCCCTTGTAACTAACCACGCCGACAGGGAGCATCATGACAGTGTGTGATCCCGTGTAAGGCGGCGTTCTCGGGAGGTTGACCGGAGGTAGGAGTTTAAAGATGGCTTTAGATGAGAGGCATGATGCACTTGCTCTTATTTGCTAGAATTACAACTAGAAGACGATAGGCCCGTTTATCCTTTGGTTGCGCCTAATCTTTGCCTATGTTCATGGGTGTGATCAACCTATACACGTCAATCATATCTTATAGGTTTACCCTTTTATATGCAATCAACGCTTAATGCTAGAGATAGATCCGTTAGATTAGATGGAGAACCCTAGTAAATTCATTGTCGATCCACGGATTGATAAACCATGGATGGAATACTCTAAGGGAAAAGCTACGATGATCCGTGCGCTTGCGGTTCACAATTGGCGCGTCTATGGACCGTCAACAAGATTTTCTGGCGCCGTTGCCGGGGATCGGCAACACGAACCCTAGGGAGATCTATCTAATTTTTCGTACTAACCCTAATTTTATTATTGCATATACCCTTGTTTTCTTGTTTATGTCCTTAAAATCAGGTGAAAATCTAGACACTAAGCTTGGACTTCAACAAGTCCAAACTCTCTCCCACAAGTTGATGGCTACGTGAAGATCCGCTCTTTAGTGGTAGGTGCTAACTTTTGTTAGTGGCCCAATATCCGCTCTCGAGTCCACACCCAAAGAAATCGATGGTAAACAAGGTATGCCGCTGTGTCAATTAAATTTTTAAGACTAATGTTTCTTGGATATTTGTTTGTCCAAGCTATAGGTGATGAATCATGCTCCAAAGAAGTCGTGAGATCCGATCGTCAACATCTCTGGAAGGTTGCTGTTGAGACCAGTTTTTTTCCTATGATCAGAGAGGTACCATTGAGAAAAATTATAAATATGAAGCTCCATCAAATCTTCTTTCCAACGCAATAAGAATCGCAAATTTAGGAGATCGGTGCAAGGAGTTATGGTAAAATCTTTCAACACTACACGTTCTGAAATCTGCTCGGGACAGAACGTAGTACCGGAGTAAAACAAGCATAACTCTTTCATCTGGAGTCCGTTTGAAGTGAATGAGCACTCATTGGAAAGAAAATTTGATGCACATTGCAATGGAGTAGAATTATGATACATGTCCTGTACTGGTGAATAGTAATTCAAGAAAAAATGGGCTGCAGCAAACAATGGAGAAGTTGATGATAATGTCAAGGGATGATTGGAGGGCCTTAGCACAAAAGATGATGATTTGAAGTTGATCAGAACTGGAGGCAACAAGATTAGAAGCACCATGACACCACTAATCTTCTCTAGTACGATGCTCAAGAAACTTCTAATTGAGTGATGCTACCAATGAAGGAAACCGCTCAGATCATCGACGCAAAGTACAAAAGCCCCCTATGATCCCAGCACCTTGGGTAAAGCAAGAACTTTAGAGAAAACTTATCAATGGAGCCATACTACTCGCTGGTGAATCAATGGTGATGATCTTGAATCCTAAGGGTGCACAACACGATGCTCCAAAGACCACAAGTTCAAGATCATCAACATCTCAGGATCAATTCACAAGAAGGTACTATTCACATAAAAAATCTGCACAACTTTTGAAGAAAACAACAGAATATTATTGGATATTTAAAAGTCCCATGAAGTTCTGGTTCCAACCAATCAAGAATCAAATCAATCGGAGATTTCTACAAGCGGTTATGATCAAAACATCGAAGGTCGTGCATTCTGAAATTTTCTGGGCAACACGCAGCGCTCAAAGTAAAATGGGCATAACTCTCGCGTTTGAACTCCGTTTAAGATGAATGACCACTCGTTGAAAAGGTAATTTCATAAAATTTTTAATAAAAATATATTTTGGTATATGTTCTATTCTGGACACAGGGGAAAATCCATGAAGAAGAGGCAGGAGCAACTTGATGAGAACAAGGTAGAGGAGATAACGATGACAACAATGAAGAGGAGGTTGGGCAATGCTTTCATCGAGCGTATATAATCAAATTCAGAAGTTTAGAACGAAACGAAGACCTCTAAGAATATTGGCATATGAAGACACAATAAGGCGACATTGAATTCATGAAGATGTTAGAAGCAAACCACGATGGATTACAAAAGGGCAACATTAAGCTGCATGGATAATTCGGATTCTCGCACGAAGGACCATGGCTTCACAACAATGAGAAGATACGTGAGAAAGTCTAGCTCTATGACTTTAAATGAAGCGCTTTGCGGGAGGCAACCTGATTTTTTTGTTTATTATCTATATAATATGACGGTCTATATTGTGCTCTTTAATCGAATCATCAAGTAACATTGTACTATTGCTCTAATAAATGCCACAACTTTATGTTGTATGATCTAAATGTTATTGAGGGAGCACTTTGTTATTTGATCTTGAAAAACTTGTAGACCCTTTTGTGTGCCTATTGCTAGTAGTGTTTAGAGTCTTTTTCTTTGTGTCTTTTTAGAGAGAAATATGAGGTATGACACCACCCTTTGATTCTAAACTTATGGCTAATTGATCTAGGCTAACTTTTATTTTGTTTTTAGACCACCATTCATGTCATGTCATTTTGTTCATCCACCTCATGTTGCGTTTCATGCCGTGTTGTCCTCACCCTTGTATTGCACTGCATGTTTTGTTTTGACCTAACTTTTTGTTAAAATCACCTAAGCCTTTCTATAACCCCGCCAAAAAAAAAATCGGAGCCAACAAGGATAGGATCAACTTGTGTTGATTTGCTTGCCATCACCATTCAGATTAGCCAAGTCTATCTCTATTTCTTGTCCTAATTGAAAACTTTGACTAGCCTCCCCACGAGATCCTAAACCCTTAGGAAAAACTCTCATACCTATAGCTATCCTAAAACCATCGGTTTTGTTTTCCATCCAATGAAACAACCTTTGTTTTTTTTCAACCACCTTAGGTAGATTTTCTAAACTTGACTCCTCTCTTCAAAATTCTTGTTTTAAGCCAAAAATATAGGATACCTATGAACCTTCCCCTAAACCTCGTAGCTAGGTTGTTCGGTTCTTTTCGATGAATGATTTTCTTATCGGCAATGCTTCACTTCTTATGAGGTGGTTGGCCAAGCTTTGTCGCTCTAAGCAATTACTTTTTAAATGAATTGATTGCAGAACAACATTGAAAGACCTTTCGAACCTTGCTAACTCTTGTTTTTGCTAACTCTTTGCATTTGCATTTTGCATGTAGGATCTAGGATACCGACTAGAGGGGGGTGAATAGACGGTTTGAACTAAAAACACAAGCACTTAAAATTTAATTAGTAACACAAGGGGGTAAAACTATTTCTACTCTTTCTAGCCTATGTGAGAGTTTGCAACCTAGGGTGATAAGCAACAATTCAATCTCTATGAAAATAAATTGCTCAAAGTAAATTGCAAGAATGTAAGTGAGCAAAAGAAATAACCAATGACAAGAGAAGAATTTTTCCCGTGGTGTCGATGACTTATCGGTCACCCCTAATCCACGTTGAGGTGGATCCTTTGTTCCAACCGCTCTTCTATCAAGGCACCGCTTGATTTTTGAGCCGGCTTGGACTAAGAACCACTCCACACCTCGATTCCACTAGAGTTGCTCTTCACCACTCCGGCAAAGTGAGCACAAAACCTCTCACAAGAACAACCGGGGCACCTTCACAATCTCCTTTGAAGGGCTCAACGGTTTCCACTCCTCCAAGCCGTCTAGGAGGCGGCAACCTCCAAGTGTAACAAGTCGATGACGCTTACTTGAAGACTCCCTAGTGCCACAATGCTCAAACACTTGATGCAATGCACTAGGATGCTCTCAATCTCACAAAGATGCAACCTCAAAGCAAAGTGAGTGAGAGAATGAGGAAGAAAGGCTCAAGAATGTCAAGTAAGCTTTCCAAAGTGCCAAGAGAGGCCTCCCAAGGCCGGGCATGAGGTATATATAGAGCCCCCCTTCAAAATCTAGCCGTTACTCTCTGTAACCCGTGAAATACGAGTTTTTGCGGACTGTCCGCCTCACAAAGCTCAGACGGTCCGCCGTTCAAAACCAACGGCTACAACAGCAATCAATGCTATCAGAACAGATTGTTACAAGGGTCGCGGACCGTCCGCCCACCAGGGGTGGACCATCCGCCGTTCATATATGAACCCCGGTCCGAACACGATACTCCCTGGACGCATACTAAGAAAATCCGGCGGACCGTCCGAACCCAGGTGTCGGACCGTCCGTCGTAGAGAGTTAAAAACCCACACAGAACCGGATTTGGTTCTGGTGGCGCCCGGAGAGGGGGGCGGGCCGTCTGTATGCCCTGCGCGGATCGTCCGCCCCACGAAGTCAACATCCACCAGAACCATTCCAGGTTCTGGTGACTCGGTGTTAGTGGCCGGCGGACCGTCCGCATGCCCTGCGCGGACCGTCCGCCAGTCAACCACTTCGGACCACCAGAAACACTAAGTTTCTGCCCATGAAAAAGATCCAGTGGCGGACCGTCCGTGACCCCTGCGGAGACCGTCTGCCCCTGCACAGACAAACTTTCAGAACGACTCTGAAAACGGCTAAGTTATAAAACGGTCCGCCCCACAAAAGGGAGACCATCCGCCTCACAAACCAGTTAGCCGATTTTAAGAAAAACCGCGTCGTTCTAAAAACCATGATGAATGCCACTAAAACATATGCATGCAACACAACTTTTGAGCAAAGTGGCACTATGGAATCGTCATGCAAAAGATATTGACCCCTCTTGATAGTACGGCTATCTAGCCTATCAACCCGGTCAATGTTTCTTCTCTAATCTCCTCTTTGACCGGTAAAATAGAAATTCCTATCTTATACCTTTGCCTTGAGATTCCACTTCACATCGTGATTCCAACATTTTCGAGTCACCATATGCCACATGTCACATCTCCGGGACTAACCCTATTTCCATATCTCAAATGAAATCGTTAGTCCACAATTATTGTCATTAATTACCAAAACACAAATTTGGGGCCTAGATGCCTTCAATCCATTCCATCGTTTCATCATGTAGCTCGGTTCTCTCACAAATCTTCATGATGAATGCTTTCATGTCCATGTTAATGCTTCTTAAGGGCACTCACATTTGCAATCTTGTGTAAACATGGTGTTTAGACACGTTTGCGGACCATCATCATTTAGTTTTGAGAGCCTTGTTAGCATTTATGTTGCATTGGTCGGTTTATAAGCTTTGCAATGCACCATATTTTTCTTGTGCTATAAGGAATTATTGACCTTGGCATAGACATGGTGTTTTGACCTTGGTTAACAAATCTTTATGACTACGGAGAAATTTGGCAACCTAGTTGTAAACATGGTGTTTAGAACTAGGTGTAAACATTGTCTTTGCTTATATGCTTTCCTCTCATTTGCATACTCACGTTGCACACACGCACACCCATTAGTTTTTTTATTTTTTCTTTTACTAGGTTAATTATGCTACAATTTAAGGTCTTAGGGATGTCATTGGTTATTGGCATTTGCTTATACTCCCGACCGTCACCCTGGGAGTAGTTTGTGCCAATTGTCTTGCAGGCATGATGAAGAAATCCCATGAATTCGTAATCAAAGTTGCAACCAAGATCGTCATCATCTCCGAAGATTTAAAGGAATACTGCTGTTTTCATCAAAAATCTGCACATTCTCAGAGCTGTACAAGGAAGAAAAAGAGGATAACCAAAGACTCCATCAAATTCTCGTTCCAACGCTTCCGAGATCAATGAATTTGAAGACCCATACAAGGAGATACGACAAAAACATTGGACGCTGCGCGTTCTGAAATCAGTTCAGGACAGACTGCAGTGCTAGAATAAAAAAAATGCATAACTCTTTTGTTCAGAATCCTTTTTAGGCAAATGATGACTTGTTGGAAAGAGAAATTTGTGCACTTTGAAATAGAGCAATGGTTGAATACATGTTCAGTTCTGGAAATAAAGGAAAATTTTGTGGAAGATGAAGCAACAATGAAGACAACAAGCAAGGAGGTGATAACGATACGAAGAATGATTGGGACCATGGCTTAGTGACAATGGAAAGGGTTGAAGTAAAATTATGACAACAAAGGTGAAGAAGCATGAAGATAATCTCCAAACACATGGCGGAAGGACTTCAAGAATTACATGATGGTTCACCATCTTTTCCCTCACTTAGCAACATGCTAAGCATAGGGGAGGACTTGTTGGACGAAAAAGGAAAAGACCATATGGAGCACAATGATCGTGTTCACCACAAGATGCTCATTACTCTTCTTCTATGCTAAGCACAATACTTAAGCATGGGGGAAGTCGTGCTGCACTTCATTGCAAGCATCGAAAAGGACGGTAACTCTTTCTTAACCTTCTCTTTGTTCATCTACTTCTTAATGCTTGTATATATATGTATGCCATAGACCATAGGTTAGAAACCTTTGAATATCTCTCTTGTTAATAACATGGCTACTAGGAGAACAACCAAGTTTTGTTTTTGTTTTCAATAAATAATGATCACCACCACTTTGTGCTCACCGCGATGACATACTTTGAATGCTTTGCTTATGGAAAAGTGATGAAAGTTGCCGCTTTGTTCTACTTACACCATGTTGTATATGACTTGACCATTAGCTCTCTATTAAATGATCTTAAATTGATTAAGTACCGGCTCTTTTATTTGTGGAGGTTAAATGACTAAATTCTAGACCCACATATTCCTTATGTTGCTCTTTGATTTAAGTTTACCGATGACCTTATGCCTTGTATTGTTTTATTTAAAACTTGGTTCTTATGCTATCTACATTCGTGAATCTTTTGCAAAGTTCTATCTACCAAAGCCTTTACATATACGTGATCTTTCATGATGAAACCTTTAGATTTGCAAACTTATATTTTGATGAGTTGGATTAAGATTGATTTCTATGGTTCGAGACTAAGAAGCTGGCCATTTCATTTTGCGTACCCTATTTTTGCTAGCCTTTCTATCCATGCATTGTGAGTTTCTATACCGAAAACTTCGCAAACTTCGCTGGATATCTGTTGACGGTCCATAGACGCGCCAATTGTGAACCGCAAGCGCACGGATCATCGTAGCTTTTCCCTTAGAGTATTCATCCAAGGTTTATCAATCTGTGGATCGACAATGAACTACCTAAAGTTTCCCATCTAATCTAACAGATCTATTTCTATCATTAAGCGTTGATTGCATATAGAGGTAAACCTTTAAGTTGTGAGTGAGTATAAAGGTTGACTGCATCCGAAAGCATAGGCAAAGATAGCATAACCGAAATTAACGAAGGGTCCAATCGTCTCTAGGTACAGCTCTTAGTCAAAAGGTGATCAAAACAATAGATTACATCTCCACCAAAGGTACCCGAGTCTTCTCTCCGAAAGGCGGCTCGCAAGCGGCCTACTTTCCAATAGTCACCGCCGCGAGGTGCGTGCCAACGCCTAAGGGTTCCCAAAGCTTTACCCAACCAACTAGCAAGCGCTCGACGAGTTTTCTCTTGTAGTGGCTTGCGACAACTCCCATTGTACTCGACATTGATCCGACTCAACATCACGTCGTCGCTAGAACTTTTCCCTCCGTCATGCTGTCACCACATCGGGGTAATCGACTGACTAGCTAGAACGCGCTACTTCAATGTATCCGTAAGATATAGACTAATCACCATGATTAGATCTAATCTTACTAAGAACATATGGCGATCGTACATATGAATATAAAGCATCAAAGAAGTAGACCAAGGTTGAGACAACTAGAATAGAGATTAGATTGATATCACCATCGTGTGTGTACATACCCCGATGAATCTTGGGGCTTGACTCTTAAGCTCCGCCGTGGCACAACCGCGCAGGGAGGCCATGGTGGCTAGGGTTGGTCTAGGCCATGTCCTAGGTACCTTCGAAGACTTGCAGCGACCCTCGTCTCTCTTTGGTGTATGCCCTGGTTTTTGCCGACTTCTGATTGATTGATCGCCGTGGCTTCAGGGTACAGAGGCTATAAATAGTCTGAAAAAACCCTAACTCAAAGGGGAGATCGAGACAGCGTAAAAAGGGGCTAGGCCGGCCGGCCCCATAGGTCCTGGATGAGACTAAAAGCAACAGCACATTGTCCATTATTCAGGCTCATAGCTGAAGCACCAAATAGGCAGCCAATTTCAATATCTGAAGGCACGGGTTTCATTCCCGTAATGCATCAATGAACACAAAAGGAAAGGATTGTAACCTACCGCCCTGGAAGCTAAGCAGAACAGGACCGGCCAATCTAATCCACCGGCAAAGGAACTGCCCCCCTCACTGCATAAACAAAAAGAGCGATCGTAAGGCACAGTCAGCACAACTGTGAACGCAGCAACGTGTGACAGCCCCTAGAGGCGCCCTTGACAGTAAAATGGGCAGCTCCATTGGCGAAGGTAAGCGAGAAGGAAGGACGACGGAACATACCGAAGCAGAGGCGCAGCAGCCTGCGAGAGGACCGAGCGTCAGCACCAACCGCCCAGGACAGCGAGACAGTCGCGGATGGCACCGACTGGCACAATGGCAACAACAACGCTGCACAACCAAGCGAGAAGGGCATAAGATGCTAAGAGCATATAGATCCACAAGTAGCAAGACCAACATGGTCCCAGGAAGCATGTGCAAGGGTCGTGTGGGCACCTCGTGAATCGAAGCGGCGAGGAAGCAAAGGGGAAAATCCACGAGCAAATCTGATTGGGCACGGAGGTGAAGCAAACGCACCTCTAACCGACGACGACCCAGATGCACAGCAGCAGCTCAACAGAGGAAGCGTCGGCGTCGCCCGCCCGAGATGGAAGACAACCCGCGCATTCCGCCGGCCGGCACAGCGACGGCAACCAATCTGCAGACCCAAACCCAAACAGAAAGGCCATGACACAAATAAAACACCAAAATCGATATCCAATAGGAAGTGGCAGATCCGAGTAAGGCAGCAGGAAGGAGGCGAGAGAGCAGAAGGCCGACCTCGCGGCCCGGAACGGCGACGCAGGAGGCGGCTCCATAGCCGGGCACGGCGACGACACCGAGGAAAGCGGCGGCCATCGGGAGGGAATGAGGAGAGGCCATGTCCGGCGCAAAACCTAGCGAGCACCTCAGTGGACCAAGGCTATCTGGGCCAACGCAGCAGGCCGGATTTCCCCTCCACACACGCGCTCGCAACAGCCCAAGGTGCGCGGCCCGTAGCGCACACGCGTTCTGCCCAGGCGAAGCAGGCCGGCATATGGAGAAACGTGCACGCCCGCGGCCCAACGCGAAAAAACCTCTCTCTACAGTGCATCGATCCCTCTCTGCGCCCGGATTCCCCAAGCGATATGAGGTTATTGTTATTATTTTGTAAAGGCATGTTGCTAACATAAAAGCCACAGTGAATTCGCTTTAATACATATGGACTACAAAGTAACTTATGATTGTAAATACAACTAGTAGAAACTAGTACTCGACTTTACCTCCTCCATTATTTCAACCAGAGTATTACCACTGAATAAATTACATAAAGAATGTCGATCGAAGTTCCTAAACAAAGAGAAATCTGAAACTAAATGCAGTTCTTTTCCTTCCAAGTTCAGTCTGCTGCACTGTGTCACAATGTGGCACAGTACTCGGTCTCCAGCTCGTCCGGCGTGGTGCGCGACCCGGCCGCCGACGGCGCGCGCACGTGGCCGACCATGGACACGCGCAGCGCCTCCTCCTCGTACGCGCGCCGCTCCATCTCCGCCATCTCCGACTTGCGCCGCTGGATGCTCACCACGGCCACGGCGACCATCCCCAGCAGCACGGTGCCGCCCGCGCCCAGCGCCGCGCCGAACAGCGCCAGCTTCCACTTGCTCACCTCCCCGATGTCCCCCTCCTCCCCGCCGCCGTCGCCGGCTCCCCCGACGACGAGCGCGAAGTGGCCCTGGTCCGTGGCGTGGCAGGTGTTGGTCCCGTCCTCCACGTCCGTCACGGTGACGCTGCCATTCAGCCCCACGGCCATGCAGAGCGCCGCGGCGCCCGGCTGGAGCGCGGGCACGGCCACCGAGAAGTTGACGCGGATGGCGGCGCCCGTCAGGTCGATCTCCAGCGCCGCCGTGCCGTTGCGGCGCGCCAGGCCGTAGAACATGAGCCCGAGCACCGGCGACGCGAGGCGGTACCCGGCGCCCACCGCGTACTCGTCGTAGACGGACGAGAGGTTTTCCAGGTTGACGCGCACCGCGATCAGGTGCGCGGCCGCGCCGCGCACGGCGAGGCCCGGCGGCACGGTGAACTCTCCGAACCGCCGGACGCCGTACCTCCGGAGGCTGCCGGCGCGGAACCGCGCCACCGTGGCCTGGACGCCCGACAGGCTAGCCGGGAGGGCGAGCGGGTACGCGACGCCCGTCCTCCGGTGCCTCCCGTGGTACCATTCCTCCGCGGTCTCCTGCACGACGTCGTCGAGCAGGACGGCGTCCTGCAGCTGCAGGTCCTGCTGCTGCGGAACGGCAAGAGCCACCGTCGCCGCGAGGAGCAGCAGCAGGAGGAGTAGAAAAGCTTCTCGGCGCAGAACACTTGTCGTCATGGCAGCTGGAAATAGAAGCGGTAGCGTAAGACAGGGACAGCATGGGGACATTTTAGTTGGACGAGTGAAAGCGAGCATGATGGCAACGCCAAAAGCTTCTTTCTTATGGCGTACAGGCGTAGCATCAGCAGGAGACTCACTGTTACGCTGTGACTTGCGAGCGAAGCATGGCACTGTGGCGGCAAGCATGGTTAGGTTCGATCTGGGTTAATAGGGGATTAAATTTTTGAGCTAGTGTACGGGAGGGAGGGATGATGGCAGGTTGGTGAGATTTATTACCGGGCGCAAGTGTACGTAGGGGTGTGATTTGCAGGGGACAGGGCGGGGTTAGGGGCGTCGTAGAGCTGTTGATTAGCCCCGGTGGTGAGGGGGTAGTAAAGCTCGCCACTTGCGGGACATGGATTGGGGACGAAGGTTCTTCATCAGTCGGGGGCTACAAATCTACAATCATGTCTGTCGAGCTCTGGCAGCGGGTGAATTGTGAAAAGGAGGCTTCTTTTTATCAGCTCCGGTTCCTGCAATGGAACGTTCCATGGAAGCTACTAGCTGCTCTGCAACAGGGTGTGTGTGCCTGAAACGTGAAAAGAACATCAGATTCTTCGTTCAGGCTTCAGGGCATTTGCATATTTCAGCAGGAGGGGCTGTGTGGAGTAGCCGAGTAGGGTGGGGGATCTCAAGCTGATTGCTTACTCAATGCAGTGTTTTTTCGTGAGTTATTCCGTTGCCTGATGATTCGATGCGTTTATTCAGGACGTACATACGGTACGCCAGAATTCAGAGCCTCACAGTACAGATAAACTGAAACTAGTCACAGAATGTTTCTCCCAAGAGCTCGGATTCACCAATCTTACTCACTCAGCCACATGGATAGATTGATCAACTTCTTCTCACAAAAAAAAGGCACTCAGTAGGTTAGTTTGCATCTGCTACTTTGAAGCACTGTGCCACTGCTACTCTGAATCTGAAGATCTACAGCAGGCACACAGGTTTCCTGTCAGTTTTCAGTGACTTGGCGGAATGATTGGGAGTGTGTGGTAACTGGACTGGATGAATGGACCTCCTGTGCCGCGGGATTTGATCTGGATGGAATGATTGCGCGGGCATCGGCGTGCTCGCGGCACCATTAGGCTTGCCCATGAATTGTCTCCCCGATCCATTGGCCGCTATTATTGAGGGTCCAAACGCGCATTGCTTTGCTTCAGAACAGTAGTGCAACGGTCGTCAGGCATTAGCGCATGGGTAAAACGCTCGGATCAGGCGCATTCGTTTGAAATGGAGTATTTTTCAGGCGCATGGGTAAAATGCTTGGACCAGGCAGCAGAGGTTACTGGGCTCATGTGGTTTGGCGGTAACCACAAGTTTGCCCTCGAAAAAAAAAAACAAAGGCTCTCCGACTCCTTTTCAGTCTCAGACCATCATATTATGCGATCAAGATATGACTTCCTCATTGGTTTTGCGACTAGTGCCTTTGTAACAGAGAGGGCGTCTGTAACATTCCGTGTTGAAAATTGTGGATTTAAAAATTTTGTTCGACTTGATTGTTTAACAACCTAGGAGTGTGTTCTTTCTTTCCTCTAATAAACTCTTTCTAAAATAAAATTGTGCTTTTAATCGTAAGTAGGGAAAATAATTGTTAGTGTGATTTGATTTTTGTTTGGTTTCTAATTGATGAGTGTGAATTTATATTTGAATTCCCAATTCAAATATAAACTCAAAAGCTAACTATTCTAATTATCTTAACCTGTCTTGGACCCAAACCCTTAAAAACCCTACATGTCGGCCCGACCCATCTTTCCCTCTTCTCCTTTTCCTTTATCTACGCAGGCCCAACCCACGGCCCAGCAGGCCAGCCCAGCAACCCGGCCCACCAGCACCTCCCCACGCTCTTCTCCCTTCTGTCTCTGCCGTGCGGGCCCGGCCACCACAGCGCCTTCTTCCTCCGCACGCTCCTGCCTCGCGCGCCGCGACGCCTCCCTCCGCGCCGCATCGCTCAGGTTCCGCCGCCCCCACATGAGCCGCCCTCTCCCTTCGCCCCCAAGGAAGCCGCGCGCCCACGGCATCTGCCCTGCTCCAGCCTGGTCCCAACCCGCTTCCTCCTCGCCCACGCAATCTTCCTCCTACTTAATCCCCATCCATCCATCCCTATGCTCTCCCCAAAACCCCGAGGGCGGAAGCCCTGCTCTACTGCGTCGCCGGCCAAATTGAAGAAGAGAGGAGGAGAAAGAGGAGTCGAGGGAGCCGTCCGTGGAGAATTGGACCGCGAGCCGCACCACCGCGTCGACATCGCCACGCCGACGACCAAGACCGCCGCCGCCAACCGAAGGGGACGACGGTGAGCACCGTGCGAAGCCCGTACCGCGAGTCCTTCCTCACCCCGGCCACGATCTCCCTCTTCGACCCGCTGTGAGCACCATCAACACCTCAATCTCCTTCCCCTCTCTCCGTTGCTCTGCTTGCCATCTCAGTCCGGCCGTCGAGCCGCCATGGATACCCCTGTGAAGCTCTTCCTTGTTTTGCCTGTTCCGGTCTTCGCCGCCGGCTTGCCGTCTCCCTGCAGGTCACGCTTGCACGCGGCCTCGTAGCTCTGCTCACCGCTGCCGCGCTGCAATTCCTGCCTCGCCGTTGGCTTGTCCCCGCTCTGGTTCCACACACGCACGCCCTCATTGCTTCTCCTCTCACGCACGCAAACCTCTTTCACTCGTGCACACCTGCAACCTTTCCCCTGCTCACCGTCGTCCAGAACCACCCGACGCGTCGTCGCCCAGCGCTCGTCGCCGACGTCTCTTCGCGCGTTCTGTTCGGCATCGGGCACACTGAAGACCACGCGAAGATCTGGCCACACCATCCACAGAAGATCCCGGCGATGCCCTTGTCTCTGACAGACCGGACCCACTTACCCCTCTCTCTCTGTCACTGACCGATGGGCCCCACCCCTCTCCACTCCTGATCTCCCCCGATCTGCCTCTAAATGGCCATGGGCCGGATCTGTTCTGGCCCATGAACCCCACGCCTCCTTTAACGCCCGTGGACCCCATGCCCTTTTAGAAGCCCAGCAAATATCCTGCCCAAAGGAAAGCCCATGACCTTACTGACTATCGGGGCCCACTGGTCATACACTCTGTGTCACTGACATGCGGGTCCCACTGACAGCTGACCCTCTAATCGGTTGACCCAGTCAACGTTGACCGTTGACTTGGTCAACGCTGATGTCAGATGATGTCATCAGTGGCGGACCCCGCTGCTGACGTCATGGTGACGTCAGCACTGCCACGTGTCACCTCCGCAGGCTGCCATGTGTCAGACTCTTTTCTTTTCTTTTTCGGAATTTCAGAAATAGGCTTTATCAAAGAAAATTCATAATAAATTCAATATAGCTCAGAAAATTATAAAATCAGTTTCATAATTCTTCTAAAATCATGACCTACGCGTTAGTGTAGGAGTTGAATGCTTTTGGCTCTTCTTTGGTTCTCATTTGGAGTTTATTTGCAACTAGCTTATCGTTTTGTTATCCGAATATTAGGACCCTCGGAAGACTTGGATGACTTCGTCGACTACGACTACGACGATCGTGACTTCATCAACAAAGTGAAAGAGAAGGACCTTGCTCCAGGTTCACGCCCATTCCGACTTTGAATCCTATTAGGCATTGCTATTAGAATTGCTAGCGCTTTAATTCATGATGATGATGTTAAGCCTATGCATAGCCTTTGATTATTTACTCGTGCTATGCTTGCATGTGTGGGAATAGCTGTGGTCTTGATCTATCTTGGCGTGAGTTTTGGGTGGGATAAAACCGAAGAGTTTCGAACCCCCGGCTGGAGTGAGCAGACATTAACCGACCTTCTGGTCGGGGCTCGGGAAGTGTGTTGGGCACTTCCTACGGAGTACCTGTGGCGGGTACATTGTTGTGGTTACTTTGGAGGAGCTGGAGGATGTTACCTGTAATGGGTAGACTGGCGTACCGCGGCTGAGTCAGTTGGACCTGATGACGGGACTTTGTCAAACGTGCACACCACTTATCCTCAGAAGGGGAGGATTCCAGCCATTTCTAGTTGGGCGGTACCATTTCTGTGGAGCAGTGTGCTAGGATTGGGCTCACCGGTGGCGCCACCGAAGCCCGGCTGTCTCACAGCCCTTTGTTTCCGAGACTCTCGACACCACGGTGGCCAGGCTAGAGACTCACAGTTCTGGGTCCCAAGCCCGGGAAAGCAGTATGGTACCGTTCTGGCTAGGAAGTCATGGTTGTGGGCTGTGTCTCGAGTTGGCGGCCACCAGCTCGCAGCCCGGGTGGGACCAAGTGTACACACTCTGCAGAGTTAAAACTATACGTATAGCCGCGTCCTCGGTCATGGACACCCCTCGATCCGGCTTCTTCTGATTAGTGTTTTGGGATATTCTAACTCTCCCCTTTTTCATAGCATTGGGTTGGATGAGAGCTAATAGTGCGGATTCCGGCTTGTAGCCGCTGAGATGGGAAGAGTGGGAGTCTTCCCATCGACTCGTGAGGAGCAGGAGGTGAGAATGCGACGGGACCCTAGTGTGCTAGGGTTGACCCGTGGAGATGTTAGCTTGGGCTGTTGTTGGAGATCTTTATTTCTGTTGCTGCTGCTGCTGCATAGGAAACCCCAGCTTAATTCCTTGATATAATTGTTATACTAGAATTAGGCCACCTTAAAGCTTGCATACGAATGGTGACGTGGACCTGTCCCATTCCTTGGGGGCTGTTCGTGAGCTTGCAGGTTTGGACTTGGATTCCGAGTTCATTCGTTGGATGCTACTTTGAAGGGTTGTGTTGTTTCGCTCAAGGATGCCTGTGGAAAAGACTGGAGATGAAGACTTGAAGCTCTAGCTACCGCTTCGTAGGCTTTCTTCTTGTCGTTTAGCCCAATGGGCTTATATCAGCTTCGTTTCCATATTATCCTTGTAATAATTGTACTCTGAATCGAAGTATGGATATGATACTATGCTGAAATGAGTTCTGTACGTGATAGCAGTTGATTCTGGGACCATCACAATGGTACAGGGAGACGGATTCTCCGATTTGGAAATCCGGGTTGTTTCAGCGTCAGACTAGATTTATGCATTCAAGGCGTTTACATGTTACAATACTGAAGTCCAATTCTTCTTTTTGTTTCTTTTCAGAAGAGAATGAATCGTAGCAAAGACAAGTGTCAGAAAAAAAAATCGTAGCAAAAGCGAAGACTAACGTATGGCGGAAAAGCTAAGCGCCCAACTGGGCTGGTCTAAAGAAAGTTTTCATGATTATTTGGGCCATAGTGTAATCCATTTACCACCTGGGCCATCAGAAGAATTCAGCCCAATACACGGCCTCGCCGCCCTTGTTTCCCCAGCGGCCCAGCCTGCGGCTTGCGCATGCCCCGCATGGGCCAAGCCCGGCTACAAACGAACTGTCAGATTATTTCGAGAGCTAAAAGAAAATACCCTTTGGAAAAAAGTGCTTAAAGGAAATGATTTTTTTCTTGCGAAAAGAAAAGGGGAGGACTTCTGTGTCTCCTGTCACCAACAATGCGGATATACTATATTTTCATATCTCAAGCGAAGTACGACTCTGAAGTCTCAAATTCAGATTTATTGGCGGTTCGAATCCTTTGACTGCTGGTGTTCGTAATTCCGGACGCGGTCGTGCAAGCAGGTGTGGCGGCAACCAGCGAGTATAGGATGCTGTGCATCGGCAGCATCGCTACATGGACATTGATGCCACGCCAGCCAGCTGCATCGTCGTCGCACCAGCAACGCTCCGCTAAGCACATGTGCAGCAGCATATCGTTGCTTCCTCACACCGTGTCACACGTACGATTGTACGAAGCCCCAGTCAGCATAGCACAAGATCGTCAGGCGGCCTAGTGAACTACGATCTTTGTCACCTAGTGAACCTGCTACTTGCGGTCACTGACGCGTCGGCCCCTCCGCCTGCAGCCGTGACGTAATGGCATGCACACTTCTCCAATTCTCCTTTGCTCCAGAATCTCCGTGGACCGCAGGCTTTTGCCACAGCTGCTTGCGTTGGCGTTTTCCTCTCCAGATTGCGAGTTTGCGACATGAACTGCGATACGAGCATCCTGCATGGAAGCTGGGCACAGCTCTCATCGTATGGCCTAGTTCTTCGCGCCGGCCAGCCAGCCGTCAGGCCATCACTGCGGGGTACAGACATCTCGTCGAGCGTCGACGGCGACAGGACTGTATCCCTGAATTCCCGATAGGCATCCGAGCGGATCTGCAAGTTTCATAAGCTCTGTGTTCAGCAATCAGCACGATCGTGTCATGACTCATGAGCCAGGCGAGGCCGAGAGCACGATCCGCTTGTGGCGGGAGCTGCCGTTGATGAGTTCGACGGTCGAGCGCCTGCACGTAGGCGTCAGTGCTGTAACAGTAACATACAAGTGCATGCAGCGGCAGTACAAGCACACAGGACCTGTGTATAGCTCCCTTGCTGCAGCAGCCAAGTCGCGTCACATGTGTTGGTACGTGGTGTTGTTGAATACTTCGTACTTGCATGCATGCGCCGTGGTCGGGCCGGAGAAGAAGGTCCTGGCCCGGAACAGTGCGCCGGAGAAGGACGTCTCGGCGTGGTCGTGGCGTGCCGTGCGTCCCGGCAGTGCTCCCATCGAAACGGCCGGCCAGCCGGCCGGCGAGTATGATCTGATCAGCAGCTAGCATTCTGCTCGTCCAATCGCCACTCGACGATCGCGAGATCGTCGAAGCAAGTTCCTGGAGAAGATTCTTGTGCCGGATATCGGTTATAAGAACAACAAATGAACCACTGAAAGTTTTCAATCCCGGCAGTAGAGGGAACCACACAATCACACGGAAGGATGGATGACGACTAGTCTAGCAGAGGATCAAATTAAAGGGTATCATGAAACGAATTTTATATCCTTTTTTTTTCCTTTCACACTATCAATTTTTAACTCGCTCGGATGAGAGGCTAGCTTCTCGACAAGACAAGTCAGCCTTTTTCCATGAGACGTCCTTGAGCACAGTGGAGTATGCACTCTCTGGCTGATGAAGCTTGTTGCCGCTAAGCTCGGTTGGCAAAATTAAGAGCAAAATATCTCCGAGAGAGTGTGGTCAATTAGAAGTTATATCATAGATAGTATGTGTATGGGCCTACTTTTCTTGCTGAAAGTTCAGATATGACTGCAAAAGAACCGATGGATAGACCTAACCCTAACAGTATTGCTCGACAGCACATATGCCACACTCAAGGGCACTGTTGCACCATCCAACAGTAGTGCTGTCAACACTTCCACACCGGCAGGAGAACTCTACATTGGTGCGTGGCCATTAGTGCCGGTTGTCCTGGAGCCGGCACTAACATCGCACATTAGTGCCGGCTCTACAGAACAGTAGCTCCGGAGCCATATTAGTACCGGCTGGAGCCCTCAGCCGGTACTAACGGAGAACTCTACATTGGTGCGTGGCCATTAGTGCCGGTTGTCCTGGAGCCGGCACTAACATCGCACATTAGTGCCGGCTCTACAGAACAGTAGCTCCGGAGCCATATTAGTACCGGCTGGAGCCCTCAGCCGGTACTAACGTGCTCTTTCGCAACAGTCAAAAGCCAAGTTAGTGCCGGCTGGGAGGTTTGGACAGTTTAGTGCCGGCTTATAGCTTCACCCGGCACTAAACTTGCATGCGAAAAAAAAAAACCGTCGGTGAGCAGCGC
>CM014276.1:56667017-56684276 GCA_004135705.1 Alloteropsis semialata
CCCGACGCCCGAGCCCTCCACGGCCGACGCCGCTGCCGCCCCCGACGCCCGACGCCGCCGCCCCCGAGCTCCTCCACGCCAGACGCCACCCCGATCGACCTCCTCCTGCGCTGCCCTGTGTACGTGTGCATGTGAATTGCAGGAAAGAATTAAGAATTGTGTGTGAATTTTGCATTGTGAATTGTGCAGGAGAGAAATGCCGCATTGTGAATTACCGCGCATTGTGCATTGATAGAATTTTTGTTTTAGTGATTTTTTGATAGAATTATATGTTGGAAATTATAGGATTTTTAAGTAATTATAGGATTTTTCATGTATTTCATAGAAATATGAATCTAGAAATGCTGCATTGTATTATTGGAAATGATAAGATTTTTTATGTAATTCTAAGATTTTTATGTAATTATAGGATTTTACATTATTTCATGTGTGTGTGAATCATATTATCATATCATATAGGAAATTGTTTAGTAATGATTATTAGAAATGTTTAGAATTTGATAGAAATTGATAGAATTTGATAGAATTTGATAGAATTTGATAGAAATTGGTAGAATTTGATAGAATTTGGTTGAAATTATTATAAGAATTTGGTCAATTTTGATAGAATTTGATAGGATTTGTTAGAATTTGATAGGATTTGATAGAATTTGATAGGATTTGATAGAATTTGATAGGATTTGATAGAATTTGGTCAATTTTGATAGAATTTGATAGAATTTGATAGGATTTGATAGAATTTGATAGAATTGATAGAATTTGATAGAAATTGATAGAATTTGATAGAATTTGATAGAATTTGATAGAAATTGGTAGAATTTGGTAGAATTTGATAGAATTTGGTTGAAATTATTAGAAGATTTTGGTCAATTTTGATAGAATTTGATAGAATTTGATAGGATTTGATAGAATTTGATAGGATTTGATAGAATTTGATAGGATTTGATCGAATTTTGTAGAATTTGATAGAATTTGATCGAATTTGATCGAATTTGATATAATTGTTATTTCATGTATATTTGATAGACGGAAGACGAAATGAATATGACAGAAGAGGAAATGAACGTGTATATGATGGAACAAATCGCAAAAGGCAGTGCACGTGCCACAAACCTTCTCGACGTCGACGAGGAGGCAGGTGGTGACGATGGCAGCCAATACCTGAATATGTCAGGTGATGGCATGGAAGAACCTGCCGCTGGAAGTGTTCGGGCCGAGGAGGTATATATGTATACATATTGTCAATATCGAATATATATATATTCAAGCATGAAATCTTAATATATACATTTCTTTCTCGTACATGTAGCCCTCAGGCTCACAGCCTTCTGGGTCCTCATCATCGAAGAAGACGAAACGTGGCCCGACCAAGAAGTTAGAGGGGAGACTTGTAATCACTGATGTGGCAGAAGATGGTCGGCCAGTTGCGCCAGAGAAAGCTGCTATAAAGATGGCCAATCAGTGTGGTGTTCTAGTGAGAGACCACGTGCCCATCAGCCTGCAGAGGTGGAAACCCTGCGATGATGCTACATACGTGCCGCAATCAGAGAAAGAAATGCTATGGGCCAGTCTGCAAGAACATTTTGCGGTGCCTCAAGGTTCAGAGGCAAGAGTCAAAAATTGGGCTCTAAAGACGATGTGTACTGCATTTCAAACATGGAAGAAAAACATGTACAAGAAATATGCCGAGAAGAACTTGACACCCAACTTTGATGATTACCCAAAGCTGAGGGGTCATTGGGATTCCTTCGTGCAGTACAGGCGGTCGGAGTTAGGTGAAAAGAACTCGCGACAGAATAGGATCAATGCCGCGAAGAAAAGATACTTCCACTCTCTTGGACCAACTGCTATAAGAAGAAAATTCCTATCTGGGACAAGATGGAAGAAGATTTGGTTGCCAGGGGAATCACGCCGGCGACAATGCATTGGCCCGAGCGATCAAGGCATTGGTACTACGCTCATGGTGGCACTCTGGATCTTTCCGATGGGTCGCTTATATACAGCGATGAGGTAAAAGAGGCGGCCGCTGCTATCCTTAAGGTCATTCAAGAGACAGCCGATGGGACATTCGTTCCCGACAGAGAAAACGACGAGCTAACAAGGGCTCTGGGGAACCCCGAACATCCCGGACGAGCTAGAGGTGTCGGCGTAGTCCCGTGGAAGGCTGCATTCCCTGCGGACAGTGACACATACAGGAGTCGAAGCCGCTCTAAGGCCGCACAAGAGAGAAGAGTGGAGAACTTGGAAAGAGAGCTTCGGGAGACAAAGGCCGGCATCCCAGACATGGTGTCTAGACAGCTATAGACATTGCTGAGCCAAGGGCAGACGGTGCCGGGAATAGTACATGTACCAGCTGGTGGATCAGCTGATGGTGTTAGCCCGCCCTCCCAACGTCGCAGCAGTGTTGCTTCCACAGAGCTCCCACCTACCGATGCCGGGGACGAGAGTGCTCGCTATCCAGTGGACGAAATCACTCTGCGTACGCCATGTGAGCTTCATATACCAAGCCGGAACTTATCCACTAAGATGGCTTACGGTATGGCTTATCCGGTGGAGCAAGGGCAGACCATTCATGGGGCACAGATTCCAAGTGGCTACTGCAAGGTGGGGGTCGAGCAGATTTGTGAAGGATATGATGAATTGGAGCTCGACATCCCAGGTGGCGACGAAGAAAAGACGTTAGCGGATGCTGCCCACGGCAGTATCATTCTATGGAAGAAGCGTTACGTCAAATTTCGCAGTCAAGGGCCGTCAGCTACTCCACCCAGGGATCCCCCGCAGCCACCGTCACCTTCAAGAAGGGTCGAGGATGACCCAGAGCTGCCACCTCCAGGTCAGGATGATGCCGGCTCACACAGGTCTCCTCCTCCACCAGCACGGCATCCCCCAAAGCGCCAAGCTCCGCCCCCACGGCGGACTACTCGCCAGAAGCGCCAAACGGTGGACAAAGAGCCTACGACCGAAGAAGAAAGGTTGGCCGCCATAAGGAAGAAGTTACCCTACGACCAAACTGACGAGGAAACTGCATTGGTGGTCGCAGCCCAGGTCAAAGAGTATTTCAAATCAGATGAGCCAGAGAAGCCGGTGCCCATAAATCCGACAGCGAAGACATTTTTCAAAACAATGAGCGCGGCGAATTAGAAGAGATTCTTGCCCTCTGACTACGACCGCCAGCTTGCAAAGTCTTATGATAAGCAGAAACAACAAGCCAGCAGTGGATCATCGGTGAAGAAGGCGGCCACTCCTAAGAAGAAACAAGTCGGTCAGAGCTCGGCTAGGAGGACACAAGGGCAACAGGAATATGACGACGAACAGCTTGCATTGTTGTGCGAGCAAACAGGCCTCTCAGCGGCAGAACTTTTATCGGGCACGGGCGAAATTCCTATGGCAACACCAGTGAAAATTTGGGAATTTGAATATGGCAAACCAATGCTGCCCCTAGATTCTTTGAAGTCCCTAACCACTCAAGCGTTCCGATTTCATGAGTGGTACATGAAGGCGTCCAAAAAGGGTAGACAGATGCTCAATGTTTTGATAAAAGACCGTGATTACTTCCGTGGGCATAGTCTCTTGATTTTGGATTTCAAGGATGTGTATGATTTGTACCGTCAAGATGCCATAGACCTCTCATTGATGAGCTGCTGGGTTGTGTAAGTTTCTTTCACTGATCTATTCTCGCAATACTTGTTTTCTTAATTATAATTTTCAACAATAACAATCTATTCTTGTCATGTAGGATGGAGATCCATACATGCCGTGAAAAATCGTATGATGATGTCGGCTTCATGGATCCATTGATGGTAAATGCCGTAACTGTAGCCAGTAAGCCACTAGAGACGGTGGACAACATATACTTGTACCTGGAGAAACAAAGAAGCAAGACTTACATTCTTTTGCCATACAATTTCCAGTGAATACTTCTCTCTATGTATGTATAACTTTAAGACTTTGTTCTCAATACTTGTGCATGTATTTATATATATATTTATATATATACAGCTTCCACTGGATACTGCTTGTGATAATCATAAACACCGGTCAAATTTTTGTCATGGACTCACTGCGGAAACCACAAGAGGATTACCAAGCAGTTTTAGACTTGATTGACATGGCATGGACACGTTTCCGTGCGAAACAAAAAGGAAATTTCAAACAAAAACTGGATGTGAAGACGGACTTTCCGGTACGTGGCTGGTGTACCCGCATATCTCGTAAAATCACACTAATATATAGTTGTTACGTCTAACTTTATTCTTCTCCACTATCAGTGTGCCAGACAGGAAGCAGGGACGAATCTATGCGGATACTACGTCTGCCAGTGGATCCATACCTTTGTTTCTCCCAAAAAAGCGACTCAAGAAGAACTCATGGTAGGAATTAGATTATTAGTGTATATAGAAATTAGATTATTAGTGTATATGGAAAATAGATTATTAGTGTATATGGAAATTAGATTATTAGTATGGAAATATTAGTGTATATGGAAATTAGATTATTAGTGTATATGAAATTAGATTATTAGTGTATATTGAAATAAGATTATTAGTGTATATGGAAATTAGGTTATTAGTGTATATGGAAATTAGATTATTAGTGTATATGGAAATAAGATTATTAGTGTATATGGAAATTAGATTATTAGTGTATATGGACATTAGATTATTAGTGTATATGGAAATATGATTATTAGTGTATATGGAAATATGATTATTAGTGTATATTTATTATGAATATATTTATTATACTTTGTTATTTCATGTATACTTTGTTAATTCATGTAAACTTTGTTATTTCATGTAAACTTTGTTACTTGGTTAGAAATGATTATTAGTTATTGATTATTGTTTAGAAATAATTATTAGTTATTGTTTTGAAATGATTATTAGTTATTGTTTAGAAATGAATGTGTTAGGATATTTTATAATTACATGCAAAATTTATTTATTATATGAATGAATGATTATTAGTTACTTGTTTAGAAATGATTACATGCAAAATTTATTTATTATATGAATGAATGTTGTCATTTGTGATTAATGCAGAGGATGTTTTACCATCAAGTGCTCCCAATGAAACAAAAATCAAAAGCTATAGCGGACCAACTATTTGGATTCATTATGGACCAGTTATAAGTCCACTGGGAGAGTACCACCATGACGGAACCGCTATCGCTCAATTGGACTCCCTTTCCGCTCCTTCTTCTAGTTTTGCTCGTTAATTGTAAATAACTTTTAAATGCTCTAACTTTTGTATTGGCCGATCTCAAATGTTTATATGTGAATGTTCGAAAAAAATGCAATCAAAGTCGGGTCAAAATCAATTGACAATTGCGACGACTTCAATCTTATTGCGTGAAAGATCGTGTACGACATATGACATATGACGAGCAGACACGTAGACGCGTAGATTTGTATATAACTAACCCAAATATCAAACATTTAAAAAAAATAACCAAAACAGCCTTTGGTACCGGTTGGTAACACCAACCGGTACCAAAGGCCCTCCCCCGCATGCCTACGCGGGGGGGTCCTTTGGTACCGGTTGGTGTTACCAACCGGTACCAAAGGCTCCCTTTGGTACCGGTTCTGGACCCGGTACCAAAGGCCGCCCCCCTTTAGTCACGGTGTCGCGGTACCGGTTCCAGAACCGGTACCTATGAGGGTTACAAACCGTGACCGATGACGAGTTTTCCAGTAGTGCTATATAACACACCAGAATAAGTTTAGGTACCACAGGTATATTTTGCCTTTTTTTTCTATTGACGTGTCGAAGCTGACATTACGGCATTACTGCGAAAGGAACAGAGACGGAGACCTCAGTCACCGGGGTGAGGCGAGCGTGGCACAAGCTCTGCCCGTCGTCCCACGCCGTGGGCGACATCGGCGCGCGGCACAGCGGGCAGGTGGCCGCCCCGCCGCTGCCGGCCGCCCACGCGTCTATGCACGCGGCGTGGAACGCGTGCGAGCAGACACCCAGCTCCGC
Organism: Alloteropsis semialata; assembly: GCA_004135705.1. NCBI lineage: Eukaryota > Viridiplantae > Streptophyta > Magnoliopsida > Poales > Poaceae > Alloteropsis > Alloteropsis semialata. Next base: position 56,673,000 of record CM014276.1, read on the forward strand.
GACCGTCTCGCATCCTCCCGCTTCCAGCGCCGCCAAGCAAATCGCGCACACGGCCGCGCCCTCGCTGTCATCGTCCTCTGCGCTCTGCTTCTCGTCCGCCGGCTGCGTAACTCGCCGTCGTCGCCTGTACGGGGCAGCAGACGTGCGCGGTATCGCCCCGGTTGGTGATGAGCTGGGCGCCCACATGATCGCCTCAAGCAGGCGCTCCGTGGCGGCATCGTCGTCGGCATGCTCTCCGCGGCCCCAGGTCTCTCCGGGCAGGAGCACCTCACCGTCCTGGAACGACACGACGCCGAGGCGGTCGAGGAGCACAATTGCGATGAAGCGGAGGAGCTCGAGGAGCTCGAGCAGAACCAGGAGGTTCCGTCGCAGTGGGAGCTCGTAGCTGTGATCGGAGCAGAGATGATTGCTCGGTGGCGTCATGGTGGTGGAAGCGGATGGATCGGCGATGCTTGTGCAGAGAGCTGCGCGCTGCTGCTCGTGCGGATATTGTCTTTGCTTGCGGCAGGCGTTTCTTTATAAACCGCGACGTTCAAGCCTGTGTGGTGCCGCTGGTGCGTGCTGTGGATCAAGATCAACACTTGAATGCCGGGGGTTGCGAGTTGGCTGTCAGTCGGACTATTCGAGAAGGAGCAACAATTTCGAGTCCTAGCGTAGCCTCTGGACCACACACGTCGTAGTAGGGCACTAGCGCTGTGGAGTGTCGACATCTACGCATCCGTATGGAATCGAATCCGGATATCAGTTTTTATCATATTTTAATTTAAATATGAATCTTGTCGGATATGAATACGGATGCGAATGTTGTCCGTTCATGTCGGATACGAATATAAAATGAATACATCGAATATGGATTCGGATAGATGGCTTCATCACATGCTAATTTTCACGGATACGGATAATATCGGATATTCCACATTTTATTCGAATACGAATATGGATTCGGATAGAGAAAAGTAACAAAAAACGAATTCGGATATTTCCATTTAACATCCACATTAAAATCGAATACAAATACGAATATCCATATTAACATTTTAGTCAAATACGAATACGGATAATTTGGATGTGCGAACATGCAAATCCATGACATCAGCGGATTATGGAAACCAAACGTGTTGGGCCCAAAGTCAACGGTGAAACTGTGATGGGTCGGGTCTTCGGACGGGCTCGAATTCAGCAAGTTGATGCTTCGTCTAACGGGCTGGCCCGGCCGGACATGCTCCTCCTGCTCCTCCCTTTGATGTCTCTGCCCATGTGCGCACAGGCCCGCAGCTGCAAGCGGATCCAGCCTTATGCAGAAGGGAGAATGAGCCCGGGAACTGCCTCACACACACACACACACACACACACACACACACACCCACCCAACGGGTTAGGCACAATGGGTTCGTAACAATAAGGCCGCTTTGACTGGGTGTGGCCCGTTTGTTCTATGCTCATCTGGGCTCAAATTGCGTCCTTTATTTATCATACGTGGGCTACAGGCCGTCTTATACTGGGCTTGCAGGCACTAGGCTTATATGCGTCTGGGCCGTACTGAACATTGATTTTTCCCTCACGATGAAAAGAAAAATCGCCATCAGGAAAACCTAACGCGAGAACACTGAAATCTGAAAATGTTGCACGACGCCTTCTCTTTGCGCACTATCTTTCTTTGATGCCATGGAAATCTTTGTCTCCCTGTGACTTTGACCCATGGGAGTGTCCGTGGGTTGTCATTGCCACAACCACAAGGGACGAAACTCTTGCAGACTTTTTTTTTTTTTTTTTTGCGAAAGAAACTCTTGCATACTGATCGGCGGAGGTTCGGTATGTCTTGTACCAGGAAGATTTGCCGGTGGTTTCTCTGGTAAACAGAGTGATCTGGCGGTGAAAACATAGGGCTGAGAGGCCAAAGGAGAATGAATGGGCGGTGCGCCGGTGCCGGCCTGTCGGCGCACGAGACCGTCAAATTTCGGCGATGCTTAACTTCCATGTTTCAGTGCACTCACCACCAGGCATCAGGTGAAAAGTTCTCTGCGGTCGGTCGAGAAAATTGACGCCGACAGCAAAGGCGAGGCCGACAGTCCAAACTGTAGGCCAGAAAACTGTGCCGGTGCGTCTCTGAGATTGCGCCGTTGATGGTTCAGAGAAAGGACCAGCGAGCTCCACGTCGCATTGGCACAACAGCTGAAGAATTGGCAGTCAGGGGTGGGATCTCCGTTTCCAACATGGCGAGCCCGAGCTACACGGCGCCACGCCGCGCCCCCACGTTTCTGTGGACGGGGACGCGCGCCGCACGGCCAGTACAGTAGTGTCTGTGCGCATCCAAACAAACAGGCCAGGCGTGATTCACGGGGGCAGTGGAGGAAGCAACAAGCGCGAGACCCATGTGTAACATCCCGGATTTTTCTGCAATGTTCCTTTGTTTGCAGATTGTGGATTTCAAAATTTTGCTTGCGATGTTGTGAAAACACCTAGAATGTCTTCTCGTGAATCTCCCTAAACTTCTAAGAAAATAAAATCAACCTTTAATTTATGCCTAGGGAAATTGAATGCTAGAGTGATTTGGTTCTTTTTGGTTTTATGAGATTGCTTGAGTGGAATTCATATTTGAAATCAGCCAATTCAAATATGAATTCAAACTCTAACTTACTAACTATCCTGTCTTGGGCCCAATCTATCTAACTCATCAAAACCAGCCCGGCCCATCTCTTCTTTTCCTTTTTCCTTTTCTCAGCGCCGGCCCAGCCCGACTCTTCCCTTACTCCCTCACTCTCCCGCGCAGGCCCAGCACCCGGCCCAGCTTGCCCGGCCTCTTTTCCCCCGCGCGGAGCGCCCCATCGCTCGCTGACGCACCGGCCCCACCAGTCCTGTGCTTCTTCCCCGCTCGCCGCCGCGCGCCGGACGCCGCCATCCCGCTCCGCTTCCGCCCCGCGCCCGCGCCAGCCTTTCCTCCGCAATCCGCGCCGGCCGCGCAACTAACCGGGCCCCGCCCACGTGCTTTAGCCCCTAGCTTCCTTGGCTCCCAAGTTTCCTCCCCCTACATAATCCCCATCCCCATCCCTCTCTGCTCTCCCCAAATCGACCGAGGGCGGAAGCCCTGCCCCAACTCGCCGCCAACCAATTGAACGAGGGAGAGGAAGCGGAGGAGAGGCCGCTCATGGAGAAGGAGGAGCCCGCCCGGAGAAGATCACCCGAAGCCGCCCGCGAGGACGCCGTCCGCGTCGAGTTGCTGCCGCCGCGCCGCCGCACCGAAGAGAAGACCCCGACGAGGAGACCAACAAGGAGCCGCTCAAGACCGAACCGCAAGCCGTACTGCGCGCCGTACCTGCTCGTCACCGCGTCGGCCACGCTCTTCTTCCCTAAGATCAGTGAGTCCCCATCCTCTCCTCGCCGTGAACCGCCATGGACGCTCTGCGCGCCGCCGTGTCGTGCTCCGCTCGGCTCTGTGTTCGCGGCCTTCGCGTCGCCCTTAAACCATGCCAGGCCGGCCGTCGAGCCGCTCTCTCTTGTGCAGGAACCCAATCAAGCCCGAATCCCTTCTCCTCTCCCTTCCCTTCCTGCTTCGCTGCTCGCCGTCGTGGCGCTCGCCACGGACCGGCCGTTCGAAGTCATCCGCTCCGCTCCGGCCCGTTCACTCCACCCGTGCCTCCCTCGCTTGAATCCCTTGATCTCTGTGACATGCGCCACGGACAGGAGGTCCGGGCCGCGCCCGAGAAGCACCGCCGCCTTGTTTTCTCGCCGCCATGCACGCCGCCGCTCGCCACCGCACGAAGTTCATCGCCGCTGCCCTGTTTCTCCTCTGCTAGACCACCGGAGTTCCTCGATTTTGATCTGTGGCCACGGCGCCAGCGTTCCGACCCAAGGACCCCATCTCCCTGGCCTTGGAATCCTTTTTCCCGCGCTCGCCGACGACCACAACGCCGCCGCGCTCGCGCTGTGATCTGCTGCTCGCCGTCCGACGCCACATGGAGACCCACACACACACCTAGCCACACGAGCCACACAAGATCCCGTTTCCCCCCTCTGTACCACTGTCCAGTGGGCCCGGGCACAGGTGACGCTGATCCGTGGGCCCGGACTCCTGTGTCACCGCCAGGCGGGCCCGCGCCGTCGTCTGATCATCCACCGCAGCACAAAAATTGCCTTGGGCCGAATCTGCTCGGCCCATAAAACCGTTGACCAATCCAAAGTCCACAAAACCTCCTCCAACTGTCAAAGCCCAAGGAATGAATCGGCCCGTAAACAGCCCATCTGAACCGGCCTTTATTCTTTTTCCCATCTGACCGCCGGGGCCCACCTGTCATACACACGGTGTCACTGACATGCGGGTCCCACTGACCGCTGACAGGCTGACCCGTTGACCCGGTCAACGCTGACCGTTGACTTGGTGACGTCAGCAGTGGCGGACCCCACTGATGACGTCATGCTGACGTCAGTAGGCCACGTGGCACGCTCTGGTGTTGCCACGTGTCGCCTCTGTTTTTATTTTCTTTTTCGGAATTTCAGAAATAGGTTTTATCTAAGAAAATTCATAATAAATTGATCCTAGCTCAGAAAATTATGAAACTAGTTTCTATAATTCTCTAAAAACATGATCTACGCATTAGAACAGGAGTTGAGTGCTTTTGGCTCTTTTTGCTTCTTATTTGGAGTTTATTTGCTTTAGATACCGTTGTTTATTTATGCAAACGTGTGCTAGGATCTGAGGAAGATCTAGAAGACTTCGTGGACTTCATCGAGTGAAGACTTGTACGACTACATCAAGATGAGTTTGGATCGTAAAGTCACAGGTGTCCACGCCCAACCTATTTTGAATCCTATTAGGCATTGCTACTAGTATGCTAGCGCTTTACTTTCTCGCATGATGTTGATGCTTGACCTATCGCATGGCCTTATTTACTTACCGTATTCCTTGTTAAGCCTGTTACACTTTGATGTTATGAACTTGCTATGCTTGCATGTGTATGGGCGGGTGTGATAGGATTCTTGGCGTGTGTGGGGCAAAAACCCGGGAAAGGAGTAAGGGGTTTTGGGAACTTTGCGGGGGTGAGCAGATAACTCGATCTTCGTATCGAGGGCTTGGGGTGTGTGCCTGGGCACATCCTGTGTGGTACCTGTGGCGGGTACATGTTCTATGTGATACTTGAGGAGTTTGGCGGCAATACCTGTAATGGGTGCGCGAGCGGACCACTGGAGGTGGATACGCTATTTGACGGTGACGCTCACCCCGGCACCAAAAACCGAGTTGGATTGGCTACTGGAGGAAGGAAACCCGTGCCCACCACTTACATTTAATGGGGGGTGTTCCAGCCAGCCTAGTTAAGTGCGGTACCCGGACTGTAAGGAGTTAGCGGAAGTGTGTGGGGGAAAAGGCGGAGACCTTTGTCCCCCGAAAGAGGCTCATACCCCGGGATCTGGCCACCGCGGGGGAGGCCATCACAGTTCTCGGGCACCGAGTTGCGTCCTCAGTGTATCCTAGGCCGGGAAAAGCAGGAGGGTACCGTTCACTGGCTAGGGTCTGTGCTGTGGGTTGTGTCTCAGTCGGCTTGCAACCGACTTGCAGCCCGAGTGGGTCCAGGGGCACAAACTCTGCAGAGTATAATCTTTACGTAAAGCCGTGTCCACGGTCAAGGACAGCCTTCCCACCTTCCTTTCCGCCATTGTTTTAGGGATTTCTACCTCCCCTCTAGAGTTGAGATGTGAAGGGTGGGAGCTTTCACATCGCCTAGAGAGTGATGAGTGGAAGATATTGGAGTCGGGTACCTGGTGCGCCAGGATTGCTCGTGGTGTTGTGAGAATGGTTATGGGATGAAGATGCTGCTGCTTGCATAGGATGAACCTTAAGCCTATCCTTGATATTTCTTATACTAGATTTAGGCCACCTTAAAGCTTGCATTACGGATGGTGACGTGGACCTGTCCCAATCCTTGGGGGCAGTTTGTGAATGAACAGGTGTAGACTCAAAGTACAAGACCAATTCCGGTGGAGTTGGTGAGAAGGTTGCTGTGCTATGCTCAAGTGTTGCCTGTGGAAGTGGCGCCCTGAAGATGAAGCTGGCGTGAAGCCTAGTTACCGCTGCGTTGGTTTTCACATTGTCGTTTAGCCCAAGGGGCATGTATCAGTACGCTTTCCGTTGTATCCTTGTTGTAAAGCTAACTCTGATGATTGTAATCGTTGTATGGATGTGATATCCTTCTGAAATGAGCTCTGTACGTGATAGCTGTTGATTCTGGGACTATCACAATGGTACAGGGATTCGGATTCTCGTAATTAAAAATCCGGGTCGTTTCACCATGCAAGTCCGTCCATGGACTGACGGCCCCCGGCGGAGCGATGGCTCCGAAAACCTCGCCGTCCGAGCAGCGGCAAGCGCCCCTGCTTCAGCTTCACTACTGGTTTTCCTGCTCGTGCTGCATCTCGGCGTCCAGCGTGTTGTGCGGGAGACGGCCGGCGCTGTTACCTGTACCTTTCCTTGATTCGGCTCGTCAACGCGGGGCAGGTCAAGATGCCGCCGTCCGGCTTGAGGCGGCGAGCACGGACACGAGTTGTGACTGTTGTGTCGACAGACTGGCCATCATGCATCTTAGGCTGAAGCTTACGTAGCCCGGTGACTTGGATCGGTCACGCCTAGTACGGACAGAGGGCCTGGATTTTGGGTGCCCAAGTGGCGAGGATATGCTTTCCAAGAGCGCGCCTGCTTCATCAACTAGGAAAATCACTTTCATGCCACAAAATGGTTGTTCCTTCCGATATATTCAAAGCTTAGTCATGCGTATCGTATGGGCAATATATAGATGGTCCACTACGACGTGGATATTCTAATTTTTACCGTTCGAAAACTATCTGCTGATTTCATATATAACCAAGGCAAGTTTACTATTTTTGATAGTAAACTTGCAAAAGGCATCCTTTCAAAAAAAATATATAGATTTTCGCAAAAAAAAAATAGATGGTCACTACACTACGACGTGGATATTCGTTCTAATATATCATGTAGCTTTTTGTGAGAAAAAAAAACACTTCCAAAATAGCATAACTAAGAGCCCGTTTGGCACGACTCTAAGCTCATGGAAAAATGATTCTGGCTCTAACTTTTTCGATGAAGTAGCTTTTTTTGGCTTTGGCTTGTGTAGTTGGAAAACTGTTTGGTAAAACAGTTTCTCTCGAATTTTTTAATAGATAGATGATGGTAGATGTCCAGTTTGCCCTCCCCTTATTCTTTTTCTTCGTCCCTTTTTCTCAACTACATGCTTATCTCTTCCCATGGCCACTGATTATCCGCCCCGCCCCCGGTCGTCTCCGCCCGGCCCCTTCCGACCTCAGTATCGGCAAGCACTGGTGGCCACCGTCGCGGCCCGTGCCGACCCCCTCCGGCCCCGGCCGCCTCCGGCCGCGGCAAGCACTGGCGGCCACCGTTGCGACCCATGCCGCCCCCCTTCGCCCCCGGTCATCTCTGCCCTGGCCCCTTCCATCCTGCGCCTCGACCGCCTCCGCCCCGTGCTCCGACCGCCTCTGTCGCATGCACGGTCGTCTCTGCCCCAGCCGCCTCCGTCCCGCGTCCCGGCCCCTTCCGTCCCGCGCTCCGGCCGCCTCCGCCTGCGCACCAGGCGACACTGGCCGCCTCCGTAGCTCCGAGTGCCCGGCGAGCAAGGGCACATGCATCATTTGCATTTGAAGTTGTGGGATGAGCCAAGATAAGCTAGTTTTTTGGGCTTCTTACATTGTGTGGGAACGTGAGAGCGGGTTGTGCGGAGCTTTTGCCGAGCTTGCTCCCGCGAGCCGTTTTTATTTTTGCGTTTGGTAGTAGAAGAAGCAAAGAAGTCGGAGGAGAAGCAGTTGGAGAAGCGGTGCCAAAGAGGTCCTTATATTTGCCTGAGTTTAAAATTTTGAAAAGGAAAACTAGCAATATAATAACCGGTCATTGTCGTTTATTACTTCAGGACAACAACTTGGACATGGCATGCACGTTGCGTCAATATGAATTTTGCGCGTGTTGCGCCTGCTTCATCAACTAGGAAAATCACTTTCATGCCACAAAATGGTTGTTCCTTCCAATATATTCAAAGCTTAGTCATGCGTATCGACGGTATCGTTTGGGCAATATGTAGATGGTCCACTACGACGACGTGCATATCCTAATAATGTTACCGTCTGAAAACCATCTATTCATTTAATATATAACCAAGGCAAGTTTACTATTTTTGAAAAAGGCATCCTTGCAAAAAATATATATATATATAGATGGTCACTACGATGTGGATATTCTAATATGAGTAAAATACATGGGCGGTCCTCGACTTGTCTTGAGGTGTCATCTAGGTCCCTGAACTCTCAAAATGCAGTTTTAGATACCCAAACTTGTAGAGATGTGTCATTTGGGTTTCTAAACTCTCAAGATGCATCTTTAGGTCCCCGGACTTGCCTCAATGTGTCGTTTAGGTCCCTAAACTCTCAAGGTGAATTTTCATATCCCAGAAAATTTCCATTAATTAATTGTATTTGAAATTGACTGTTTATTAATTTTTTTCATGCGATTAGGGACCTATATGACACACTAAATTAGCCGCTTTATACTCGTCATGTCTTAATCAAGACCATCAGATCATTAAAAATTCAACGGTTATATTATAGTTTTCTCATTTAACATGAAAATATCTATTCTAATCTCGAATATTTTCTTCTAATTAATTATATTTTGCATGCACTTTGTATAAATTTATTAAGATAATTTTTTCTCATTTTAAATAAAAATCAAAATAACACTTTTATTAAATTTAAAGTAGCAAACGTATTTTGCATTAACTTAAAATAGGAAAAATAATATTTTTTATTAAATTTAAAATAGCGTATTAAGAGTTTAGGGACCTACATGACACCATTGGACAAGTTTATGGGCCTAAAAATATATTTTGAGAGATTCGGGACCTATATGACACAGCGGAACAAGTTTAGGGATATGAAAATGCATTTTGAGAGTTTAAAGACATAGATGACACACCAAAACAAGTTCAGGGACCGCTGGTGTATTTTACTCTTCTAATATATCATGTAGCTGTATGTGAGCCAAAAAAACACCTCCAAAATAGCATAACCAATAATATACTAATTTGCCTGTTTAAAGGAACTTATATGAATTTAAGCATCAAGAGTGTAAACCGCTATCAGAGCGTACATCTAACCAACCAGATCAAACAGTAAAGATATAAAATTTTGAAAAAGGAAAACTAGCAATATATAATAACGTAACCGGTCACTGTAGTTTATTACTTCACGACAACAACTTGGACACGTCATGCACTTTGCGTCAATATGAATTTTGCGCGTGTTGGCCCACTCACGGAACAGAATTTCAAGTCAACAGGTCAAGAGTCATGCAGATGATGCCATTGCTACCAAATTGTGCGGTCTAAAACGTTGAGTGTCGACACCTAATCGACAGGCGGGACTGTGGTTACTAGAAAAGTATTCAGTGAGGCCCTGTTTTGGACAGTGACTGAAATAGGCCTGCTTCCGTGCTTCATACTAAAAAAAAATATCAGTTCACAACTCTTTTGGAGATGCCATTTGCGGTGGTGATAAAATCTAGTGCAAGTTTCCGTAGCATTTTGTCTCAAGCTACCAAAAAACAACCACGGTGCTCTAGAACTAACTTTTTCCTTTATTGTTTTAGAACTAACTTTTCCTTCGTGCCTGTCGAGCTAACGAGGGACATCTAGCAAACATAAACTTAGCTTATGTCACACAATAGGTGGCTTGCGTACGTGTTGCGTCCAGTACTCTCACGGCTGCATGCTTACAGTGCTGTAATTGCACAATGATGTATCAGATCGCTGACGCATCCGGCACAATTAGGAGAATAAACTTGATCTCCTTGTAGATCTGCATCTTGTAAAGACCAGATTATAGAATAATCAGTAGTAGCAGCCAACTCGACAGGCAAACACGCTAGATAATGTTACTGAAGATCTTCCCTAATTTAGCAGTCAGGCAGAGGGAGCTGTTGCAGTCCTACACGTTGCAAACTTTGCTTTAGCTGATAAAGTCATACGTGGCAGATTAGCCAGTGGATGTACATGCATGCGCTACTGAGTTACGTAGGTTGCTGACGCGCAACGAGTCCCGTTCCCATCATGTCTACATTGAGGACCTTTACTGTTATCTATGCTAAAGCTGGACGAGAAACAAATCGTTCTAGCACTTTGCATCGTTAATTAAGCTCCATCCCTCCGGTTCTAAGTGTTGTTTTTTTTCGAGAATGTCGGGGGGGGGGGGGCGAGAAGCCCCACCTAATGCATTAATCGAAACCTGGCCAAAAGGCCAACTGAAGGAAGTACAGGGAGGGCACAAGGCATGCTAAGACTAAGCACACCAGCCCAAGTACAAAGCTTTTACAAGCTGAGAGCAGCAGCACTAATATGCGCTCTCCAAGCTAAAACATTTTGTTTTAGTTCAACATCTACGAACCGGTGAACCCAAAAGCTGAGGTCGCCAGCAATCAGATGCAGAGCAGCCTGCATGCTGCAATCGCCTGATCTGAAGACACAGTTGTTTCGACTAGTCCATAAACGCCAAAGGATAACTAGCAGAATATCATCCCAAACATCCATCGGCAAGGCAGCGGGAAAGTCGCAACTCCAGGGGCTCGCCGGCCCAGCGTTCGTCGTCGAGATGGTGAGGGCTGCCCAGCAAGCGCAAGCGACAGGGCAATCGAAGAATAAGTGTTGCGCCGTCTCGACCACTCCGCAGCCACGCGGACAGTTAGCTTCCTCAATGCTCAGGATGTTCTTGTACAGAAGGTTTGATCTTGTTGGCAGCCGGTCGTTGCAGAAGAGCCATGCGAAAAACTTGACTTTTGTTGGTACCTTGGTCGCCCAAATGCGTGAGCTGTTGTAGTCCACCATGCCCGTCGTCGTGAGCGCCCTGTAAGCTGCACTAGAGAAGGTAGTTGTCTGCTCGTCCCAGGAGAGAACACGCTCGTCAGTTCTAGCATCCAAAGCCACAGTGGCAACAAGCTCAGACAAGGAGGCGAGCTCGGCGGAGGCCACTGTGGAAAGCCGTGGTCGGAGTTTGAGGTTTTCAAGGTGGGGAGAAGAGCATGGGCGACTGAGTAGTGAGGACGGATGACATGGCTTAGGAGAGCAGGGAATTTGAGGTAGAGCGGATCAACGGGAAGCCAATCGTCGAACCAGAAAGAAGTGGACCGCCCATTATGAACACAGACACGAGTGAGGATACGGTACCGTTGAAGTTCAGTGGCAAGAAGGTGGCGAAGGAAGAAGTCATTACCGG
>CM014276.1:56685276-56744090 GCA_004135705.1 Alloteropsis semialata
GCGGCGCTGTCGTGCCAAGGCAGGAGAAGTGGAGTGGAGGCCATCGCACGAGGGAGTAGAGCGAACTGCTCGGACAGCAGGCGGGTGCGGATGCGCAGGAGCAACATGGCACGAAGGAAGGAGAGACGCATCTCTGCAGGGGAGCAAGGATGGGTTAGGAAACAAAGGACAGAAAAGAACAGAGAGAAAGGTATCCGGACCGTACGGGGTGTACCTCGTGCACGGGTACGGAAGGAGGCAGGCCCCGGCAAGTTGGTGAAGTGCCCGCCGCCACTGCCCCCGCCGCCGCTGCCGTGTGGGGGGTTGCCAGGGGCGTGCGAAGGCGCGAAGTCGAAGTGCGCCGGCGGGTCGAAGTTGTAGGCGGAGAAGTTGTAGTCGTGCGGGTCGGGCATGTCAGCCGGCTGGGACCACATGCGGATGACGTGGAGGTCGACCACCGTGGCGAGTCCGCCGCGGCGGTTGCGCACGATCAGCTTCGGCGGGACGACGCCGTGGTGGGCAAGCTTGAGGACGACACGAACGTTGGTGTAGTCGTGCCCGGTGAGGCAGCGCGAATCGATGCAGCAGGTGTTCCCGATGGAGGCGAAAGCAGCATGAATGTTGTGTTCAAACCAGTGCTCGAGGGGGAAATCGGTGGCGGCTACGTCGGCGAAGAAGCTGAAGTCGGTGTGGAACCTGTTGTCGGACTCTTCGTGGCGCTCGATGATGATGCGTCGGCTCCCGTACTGGATGGGAGAGCGACGAACCACCTCCTCGCGCGCCTCGAACGACGGGAACTCAAGCAGCATGGCACCACGAGAGGAAGGGCGAAGTGTGCAGTAAGGATCCCCTGCCACGTCCTCGAGCACGTGGCGAACCACAGCACCCGGGTTTGCGGACGGGGGCTCAATGAACACAAAAGCGAACTTGAGGCTCCAAAGCATAGCACCTGGTGGCATGAAGACCTCGGCGTAGTCGCTGGCGGCGGGCCCCACGGGGATGAAGTCGCCGGGAGAAGGTGCAGGCGCAGGCGAAGCAGGAAGTGATGGTGGGGGAGACGGCGATGCGGGGATGGTGTTGTCGCTGTCGTCGCCCGACTCGACCTCCTCGGGCTCGTCGGCGCTGAGGCCGCGCAGGCCGCCGCTGGGAGTGCGCAGCTTGCTAGAGCCAGTGGCGGTGCCAGCCACGCGCCTGGTAGGGAAGGGAGTGCTACCAGCCTGGCCAATGCGAGGGAGAGCCGCATCCAGCAGTTGCTCCTGGCGGCGCAGCGTCTCTCCCATCGTCCCGGCCCACCGGTCGAGCCACTGGCGCGGGGGCAGAGGCGGCGGGACCAGGGGGAGCGGGCTCGCAGGGCTCGGTGGGGACCTCCGGGAGGGCGACGCCGGGCTCCGAGCACGGACGCGGGGACGAGGAAGCGACAGGGAGGACTCCATGAGAGGCTGCACAGAGGGAGGGGGATGGATCAGAGAGGTGGAAGGGAGGAAAAAACCAGGAAAGGAGAATGGACGCAAGCGACACTTGCCTTCGAAATGCCGGTGGCCGTTGCGCCGGCAACGCTTGCACTGCACAGGATCGCGGCAGTCCCGAACACTGTGGTCGAGGGCGAAGGGCGAGGCACCGGAAGCAACGAGGACGAGCGCAAGAACTTGTGGAGAGAAGAGGAGGGGGCTGCGCTTCTTATGGACGGGTGGCTTCCGGGGAGGAGAGAGGAGGTTCTAAGTGTTGTTGCATTCCAGAATTACTCCCTCCGTCCTAAAGAGGATCTACATCCAGATCGCAAATGGTAAGAAAAGAAGATTGAAAATGTTTTCAAATTCGTAAGACCAGACGCCAACCTAGACCATTTTATTTTATGTTCCCTAGAACACCGCGCAAACCCAAAGTTTTTGTTATGCAGTGAGAAAATCGCCTCATGTCCACATTCTCATTTTCTTTGCTTGATCTCGTCTCTCGCCCAACCTCCTCTCTCCCACTCTTATGGCTCCTGCTCTCTCTCCTTCTCTCTGGAACTTTGTGTTCCTCTCACGCGGCTAGAAACGCCGATGAGTAGGCAGCAAGCCAGCAACTAAATTAGGGAGCTAACGTCTTCTCCCTCGTCCACATGTGAGACTTGAAATCAAGAGAAAAACTCTTGCACCCCCCCTCTCTCAAATACTATCTCTGGTCCATGGAGGAGAGCTAGACCCGCCTTATCCGTCTCAGGCTGCAATGGGTGACTTGTAATGTTGCAAAACTCTTTAGGTGTTGTCCTCTCCTCTCCTTTTTGTTGATTGTTGCACCAACGGTGCTACTTTTCAGTGGATTGTAACAGATTTGGGTGGTATTTTTTCTTAATAGAATTGGACATGAAGGTGTTTTATAGTGGTTGAAAAGGTACTAGGAGGTACCTTTCCTATTTTGGTAACGCACCAAGAGGTACCCGGAGATACCTTTCATATTTTGGCATCGATCTCACCTATTTTGGTACCGTTTGGTACATTTTTCTAGGTACTTCTTGGTACCTCCGGGTATCTTTTATATTTCAACCGTTGAATTTAGTCTGATGGACGATCCTAATTTGTTTCGACCATTGTAAAATTTCTCTTGGACATGGTACTCCTTCAGTCCCAAATTACTATTCATTTTAGTTTTTTTAGATACATATTATTTACTATGTTTCTAGATGTAACGCATATCTATGTGCATAGCAAAAACTATCTATCTAGAAGAACTAAAGTGAATTATTATAGAATAATTCAGTAGTAGCAGCCAACTCGACAGGCAAACACCCTAGATAATGTTACTGAAGATCTTCCCTAATTTAGCAGTGTCAGGCAGAGGGAGCTGTTGCAGTCCTACATGTTGCAAATTTTGCTTTAGCTGATGAAGTCATACGTGGCAGATTAGCCAGTGGATGTACATGCATGCGCTACTGAGTTACGTAGGTTGCTGACGCGCTCCCGTTCCCATCATGTCTACATTGATGACCTTTACTGTTATCTATGCTAAAGCTGGACGAGAAACAAATCGTTCTAGCACTTTGCTTCGTTAATTAAGCTCCATCCCTCCGGTTCTAAATGTTGTTGCATTCATAATTACTCCCTCCGTCCTAAAGAGGATCTACATCGCAATAAGAAAAGAAGATCGAAAATGTTTTCAAATTCGGAGACCAGATGGCAACCTAGACCATTTTACTTTTCCCCTAGAACACCGCGCAAACCCAAAGTTTTTGTTATGCAGTGAGAAAATCACCTCATGTCCACATTCTCATTTTATTTGCTTGATCTCGTCTCTCGCCCAACCTCCTCTCTCCAACTCTTATGGCTCCTGCTTTCTCTCCTTCTCTCTGGAACTTTATGTTCCTCTCACGCGGCTAGAGCGCCGATGAGTAGGCAGCAAGTAAATTAGGGAGCTAATGTCTTCTGCCTCGTCCACATGTGAGACTTGAAATCAAGAGAAAAACTCTTGCACCCCCTCTCTCAAATATTATCTCTGATCCATAGAGGGCTAGACCTGCCTTATCCATCTTAGGTTGCATTAGGTGAATATATTGATGTTGCAATGGGTGACTTGTAATGTTGCAAAACTCTTTAGGTGTTGTCCTTTCCTTTTTGTTGATTGTTGCATCAAGGGTGCTACTTTTCAGTGGGATTTTTGTATCAGATTTGGGTGGCATTTTTTCTTAACAGAATTGGATATGGTACTCCTTCAATCCTAAATTACTATTCACTTTGGCTTTTCCAGATACATATTGTTTACTGTGTTTCTAGATATAGCGTATATCTAGGTGCATAGCAAAAACTATGTATCTAGAAGAACCGGAGTGAATTGTAATTTGGAACGGAGAGAAGGAGAGAAGTTCCCGCAAAAAAAGGAAGAGGAATTGAAAGAGGTTATCATCATGTGGGTCCCACAAGCCAGGTTCTGTGTAAGTTTCACAGTTCGTATATGGCACATCAGTTCTTGAGATGTTGTGTGGTAGATTTAAACTTAGATGACCATATTATATATTTAGGGAAAAAATGTAATTTTATATTATAGGGACCCAGATATGAACCGCCCAATAGTTTAGGGACCGGTCAAGAAAATTACTCCTATTATTACTTTTAATATTTCTTCAAAGTGTGCTTTGACATGTTCGTTGAAGAATTTTTATAATATTGCATACGACATTCCTAGATGTTGCTAAAGAAATTAGCATCCGACTAAAAAAGTTTTGAATACATCATGTTGTGGCGGGAGTGTTAGGGAGGCTGCTTGGATGGCAGCCTTACTCTGCCACGTGCAGGTGAGACGGCGCCACAGCTAGTGGCATCTGAAATCGGCGCCACATCCGCCACAACAAAAAAAAAGAAAGCAATTGTTTTCTCTGTGACGCGCGTCCTAACCAAACATACTTCCGGTTTTTGTGACGCTGACGCAAGTTCGGCGTGACGAACTGCGGCTAGCAACCAAATGCGCCCCTACTAGTAGGGCCTTCGTGCTATGCTAGATAATGTCGGGCGTCTTGCCACTAGCACGTTGCAAGAGAGAAATAATGTTGATAAAATGGAAGAAAAAAAATGATGCTGTGCGTATATATATAACTATTGTTATCGTGTGTCTTGGAGCAAACCCTCAGTACTACACTTAACCCAGTTCTTCCGTGCCGGTCACTGCGCGCGTCAACGCCAGGTCTCCGCCCTCCTGCCGCTGCCGTGGACGATCCTCTTTCCCTTCTCCATGTATTGTGGCCAACCATTCCAAAATTAAAGTCATTCTGATCTCTTGCAGTCCGATGGAAACCCAGCTTCTGTCCATCGTCGAACGTCGCGAGGTCATCCCGGAGAGCTATATCCGGCCGGAGTCCGACAGGCCGCGCCTCGCCGAAGTGACGACGGACAGCAACGTCCTGCTCATCGACCTCGCGTCGCCGGATAAGCAACGTGTCATCGCCGAGATCGGTCTGGCTTGCCGCACCTATGGCTTCTTCCAGGTCACTGCCTCTCTCCTTAAATGATCTAGCTAGGTTCTCGTCTCTGATGCTGTGCTTCAGCTTTCAAACATGGCGGCTTAACATATTCAGAGGCTTTAGAACTTTCTTCACCGCTTGTCAGGACGTCCTTCAGCTGCCTCGTTGGAACATTAGATCAGTAGGAAACATTTCTTTACACTTATATAAGAAGTGCTCGGGCTCTTCTTGGTTTTAATTTTTTTTTCTAGGTCACAAACCATGGAATTGAAGAGGAGCTTCTGGATAAAATGATGGCCGTGGGTCTACAGTTCTTCCGTCTCCCGCCGGAGGAGAAGGAGAAGCTGTACTCAGACGAACCCTCCAAGAAGATAAGGCTCTCCACCAGCTTCAACGTCCGCAAGGAGACGGTGCACAACTGGCGCGACTACCTGCGTCTTCACTGCCACCCGTTGGAGGAGTTCTTGCCCGAATGGCCGTCCAATCCTGAATCCTTCAAGTAAGCATGCATCACAAGCTAGCCACTTATAGCTTACCGACAATTGACTTGTAATGGTAAACTTGGGCACAGGTGTCATTATGCCCCTTTCCGTTAGTCTTTCCCACTTAAGCTACACCATGACCGTCAGTAAAGTTAATTAACGATCACCAATAAACCGCTCAGAGCGTTGGGGTCTCAAAAAAATACATTTTATTACAGTGAGTGGTGTAAGTGGAGAGGTAATCACATCAGGTGTTATGTATGCAGTATAGAATGACCAGAGATTAAAACATACATAAAAGATGCATGCTGGATAATAAAGCAAAATGTGCACACATGTGCATATGAAACCCATATCCTAGCTTGGCTAGCTATACCATTTCAGCATTTCTTTAGGATTAAAACATTAACACTTATCAGTGCTATATATGCCACCTGCAATTTCTAAACTAAAGGCATCATGCACAACAAGTTGAAATGGTTCAATTGTTATATATAAACCATAAGATCAGGAAAGTTGTTCATATATATCATAGTCGGTGCCCTAATGACATATAGTGCCACAACTACCTGGAAATTTGACCAAGATCTAGTCGAATTTTAGAAAGTTTGACATAGCATTTCCAAGAGTGCCCAAAATAAGGTCCCGAAATCTTTTTTAGAAAAAATAAAGAACACCCATGCTCCAACAGTGGTCCAATCCAGTTCCCAATTTATTGGGGTACCTACAAATGACGGTAAAGCGAGCCAAATTTACGCGCGTACCTGGCGCTCCCAATCCCGCAGCACCCAGAAAAACAAAAGCGAGAGAGGGAGGCATCGAGAGGAGAAAAAACTGGAAAAATAGGAGAGTCAAACTGTCCCGTGGAAAAAAAGAAAAGTGGGCCCACCACTTGATGACGTGGAGCACTTCAATATTTTTTGGCATCAGTTTTTGAGAACTGTTGGTTGATAAGATTTTTTTCTTTCCAAAATTTTTTTGGCAAGGTCCCAAAATCAGTATTTTGGGGCTCTATCTTTTAGGCACTCTTAACTTTTTTCAATATTTGGTTTGAAACATAAAAATCATATATATATATATATATACACATATATATATATAATATATATATATATATATATATATATATATATATATATATATATATATATATATATATATATATATACACTGACGTTCAAGAAGAGCCCAGAACAATGGAGCAATTTTAGAGAGCTCCATTTCTGGACTCATTCGATCTGTTAGCACCGAAACATAGAGAAGATCAACGATATCCGTATCCGACAGCCAATCAGGACGCGATACACGCTGCGATACTGACCAGTCACCACCACCATGAGCATGAGTATCCTATCCCGTAGCCGCCATTGCTATAGTTCTAGTGACTACCAGGCTAGAGAGCCATACGCATACGCATCCGTCAAACCAGCAGTAGTGTGTAACACGACGCGCTTGCGGCTGTGGGAGAAGGCACAAGAAGTATTGTCTGCATGCACGTCAATTCAGACAAGCAAAACTTGCTCTTTCATGTGAAGCACCACATGCAGGCACGTCTGATCGCCAGGTTTGGGCCGCAATATTAAAAGTAAAAGGTTGGATGCGTTTAGCTACATTACCGTATGGTTTATGCATGGAATGGTTCAAAACAGATAGTAGTGATCATTGTCTTTGGTTGGTAAACTGTACAACTCCGCAATAAATAAAACCGCGCCTCATTTATATATTTTTCTACTGAGAGTGGTGAACCATATAGTTTAAAAAAATAGTTAAACCAAACGCACATTCTGCACCATTTGGTACGTCGAATAAATATATACTATATCTTTTAAAAATCGCGAGAGTACCATAAAGATATATGATATCTAACATACATTCCGATTAATCGGCCGGGGCACTCACTGAGTGCACACCATTTTTTATGTCGACGATCGTTCTCTGCAGCACTCAGTCTCACACCGTGTTTCATGACCGACGAGGCCCACTGCATATATACGACCGTGATCCTCATGGACACATATATGCTCTCCTGTCTGCCGCCTGATGCTCAGCACTTTGGATGTCATCTAATTAAGCTCAGGGCTGGCTAGGTGCAGCCTCTTTACTGGTTCTGGACACCACTAGACCTCAGGAAATTACTAGACGTGTGTGTTCATAGACAGCTACAGCTAGCCTACAAGCTCGTAGCGAGGTCGCGTCCCTTAGCAAGAGATAGTGCGCAAACCACAGAGAGAGAAGCTCCACACTCCCAGGGGGAGAGGTTGCTTTCATACTTTGTGTCCCTTCCCTTTAGCTTGTAGAGCGATTCATCTATACCTTACCCTTTGTGCCTTTGTTATAATGTAGGCTTCATAAAAGATCGTTCAAAATTATCGCACGTGCGTTGGGACAAAAGTTTCTTTTGGGTATCTAGTCATTATTACAATTCAAAATTTAGTGGACCAAATATTTAACACATGCAAATCTAAATATGAAAAGCAAGGTGCTTCAAGTTTCTTCAATATAATACCCTCAACGTGAAAGGGCCTCTAACTTAGTGGTTAGAGAACTTGAGTAGCACCAAGTAGACCCGGATTCGACTCCCTGTGAGAGTGAATTAAACGAGAGTGAAATAAAAATTATAAAAAAATAGGTAGTGACTTCTCCTGCTGACTTCGGTCAAATATAATCCCCTCAGCCACAACCCTAATGATAGTGCCACCGTTTTGATGGGACTTGGCTTACCATAAAAATATGACAATTAGTCCCTGCACTAAACTTTAGTCCCTACCCTGTTTGGATGGAGGGACTAATGGTCATTAAACTAACTGTACAAACACATGCATACCACGTTGGTATCTATTCCAAAGCTTAGGTCGTAGGTGACCAACATTCCGAAATACTCCCTCCGTCCTGAAATAAAGAGCATTCTGGGTTAGTCCTAAGTCAAACTTTTGAAAGTTTGACCAAGTTTACAGAGAAAAATATTAACATTTAGCAAATCAAATAAGTAAAATATATTTCATAATGAGTCTATTGATACTCATTGGATGTCATAAATATTATTGTTTTTCTCTAAAAAGTTGGTCAAAGTTTATTTAGTTTGACTTAGGATAAAATTAGAGGTGTCTTATATTTCAGGACGGAGGGAGTAAGTTACAATTACTCTATATCTCAATTACTAAACGCTGAGGAAAAAATGACTTGAGGGGGATAATAAAATAATTTAAACTTTTTTAAGGTGAAAAAAGTGGTTTTAGTTCCAATAGCATCCACTGCTGTCCTTGATTTTCAAGCGACACTGTTTGGATCTCCCTTACTTTTTTCATGAATAAACGGAGTCCATGCCACTAGCTAAGACCAACCAGCAAAATAATACTGTACAGTTTGTTGGAGGCATGACTTTGTTGAATTTACTCAAAACCCAAAAGAGTTGCAACTCAAAGCATCTACGTAACTGATATAGTACTGTAAAAAGCATCACACAAAACTAAACAAAAGTAGTCCTCATCAGGTGCGTCTGTCAGTTCTCATTTCAGTTGTCTGAATTTAACCGCCCACCATGATTCTGGCGCCGTGTGCTTTGTCACCGATCGAATTCCTCGACAGGGAGATCGTGAGCGAGTACTGCCGCGAGGTCCGGCGGCTGGGGCTCCGGCTTCTGGGCATGATCTCCCTGAGCCTCGGCCTCGAGGAGGACTACATCGAGAAGGCTTTCGGCGAGCAGGAGCAGCACATGGCCGTGAACTACTACCCGCAGTGCCCGGAGCCCGACCTCACCTACGGCCTACCCAAGCACACGGACCCCAACGCCCTCACCATCCTCCTCCAGGACCCCAACGTCGCCGGCCTCCAGGTCCTCAAGGACGGCGACCAGTGGATCGCCGTCAACCCCCGCCCAAACGCTTTCGTCATCAACCTCGGCGACCAGCTGCAGGTAATCTAACGCTCTTGGTGACGAAGTTTTCTGAATATCTATGCGATGCGTTGGTTTTGATGATGTGCTCATTACATGTATATATATGCAGGCGCTGAGCAACGGCGCGTACAAGAGCGTGTGGCACCGCGCGGTGGTGAACGCGGCGCAAGAGCGCATGTCGGTGGCATCTTTCCTGTGCCCGTGCAACAGCGCGGTGATCAGCCCCGCGGCGGGGCTCGTCGGCGACGGGGACGCGCCCGTGTACCGGAGCTACACCTACGACGAGTACTACAGCAAGTTCTGGAGCAGGAACCTGGACCAGGAGCACTGCCTCGAGCTCTTCAGGAGCGCCCAGCTCCAGCAGTAGCTATTTTATTTGCACATTTGAGTCTATGCATGCTTAATTAAAATAAGTTTTGCTTGGCTTGTCACCGGAGGTATCATGTCTACGCCGGCCAGTAGCATTTCGTGCTGGAATGTACCGTTTCATTATCTTGTTTGCCCTAGCCTTTTTCCTGTAACTGCGGCTCTATGTGTACCCTATTATGTGTATAGCGCCGCTATGAATGACATGCAAAAAGTCAAACCCTATCACCAAAGTTTGAACCATCTGCTTCTTTGATTTGTCACGACTATTATATGTTAGAGGTCTGATATTGTCTATTGCTTTCTTGCTGCAGATGCTAATAATTGTTCTCTGATATTTTGGATGTTGTAGATGAATGAATTTTACAATGGTTAAGCAAATTAAGATCGTCCATCTGACTGAATCTAATAGTTCACACATAAGAGGTACTCCATCCGTTTCAAATTGTAAGTTATTCCAACATTCTTGGAAAGTCAAAACATCTTAAGTTTGACCAAATTTTTATGATAAAATACTAACATTTATTATATCAAATAATTACCATTAGATTCTTCATTAAATATATTTTCATAGTTATATCTATTTAGTGTCATAAAATTTCGTAATTCTCTCTAAATTTTTGGTCAAACGTAAAATGGTTTAACTCTTCAAGAATGTTGGAATGACTTATATTTTGGAACGGATGGAGTACCAAAAAAATACCAAAAAAGGTACCAAAATAGGTGGGATCCATACCAAAATAGGAAATGTGCCTACTAGTACCTCCTGGTACCTCACCAAAATAGAAAAGGTACACTCAGTACCTCCCGTTACCTTTCCAACCATCGTAGCACACCTCTGTAAAATATAATGTGTTTAACTCCCACATTAATGTTGTAGCTGTTATTTTTTGATGAACACTGATTTCTAATATTACTACTCGTCGCCCAAAAAATTAATTAAATTTCAGGCACCTAAAATATAGCAACTCTCTTGATCCACTACTACAGCTAGGGGCATCACCAGCGGTTCGTAAGGGGCCTTCGCCAGCGGTTTTGGAAGCGCTGCTGAAAAAACGCTTGGGAAGACCCTGGGTTTCACCGCCGGTTTTAAAACCGCTAGCGTTGCCCCTAGCATCACCAGCGGTTGAAGATAATTTAAAAACAGTGAAAAAAAATATCAAATGATAGCAAAAAAAATATATATTTGAATGGGAGAGGGCCCCTAAGGAACCAGCTAATGTGAGCAGAGTTGGAATTTGTGTTTAAGAATTGTACCTTTTTTTGGTTGACACTCGTGACAAATGTATATTGTTGTTTCTAGTCTACTAAGATAATTATTTTTATGCATTTGTCTTTGAGGATGGATCAAAAAGTGAACATATAGTTATTACAATTTACAAATACGCGTCTTTGATATTGAGCCCAATCGTATATCTATGAAAGCAATTCTTTTGTCAAGAAAATTTGACTTGACAAAATTAGATATACCTTATCAGTGGAGGGCTCACAACTATATTCTAATTGAAGACCAATTATCGTATACTACCTCCAGTTCAAATATATTTCCATTTGGAGTTAATTATTATGTCCATATTTTGATTTTTACTATCAATAGCTAAACGACTATGTAGATTGAAAACACAAGATTGATGTTAGTAAAATATGTTTATAATATAACTCTTTGTATATAAAACAATAAATGTCTGTATGTAGATAGTATTAGTAAAAGTGTCATATTGTAGAATGTATAACGCCCCCCTGTCGGAGTTATCGTCCGGCAGTCCACCCGGGGTACCCTGATGGTAGATTTGTAGGCAAAGGGCAACCGCGAGACTAGGGAGCTCGAGGTAACACAGAGATTATACAGGTTCGGGCTACCCGGAGGCATAATACCCTACGTCCTGTGCTAGAGAGTCTTGTATTGCTTCGCTCGGCGAGGTTCCGGAGAACAACGGCGAGTTTGTAGTTACAATCAGGGGGAGAGTATTCGATGAGGGAGAATTGGATGAGATGCCCTCTGAGGGTCACCCTAGGCCGCCTTATATAGGCCGACGACCTAGGGTTTACAAGTCGGTTTCCTATTCAACAAGAAAACTAATCTGAGTCGGCGTGCCTTGCAAGCTAAGTCTTCATCAATTTTGACCATCAAGTCGGGAGGCCCTCGTGAGCTGGCCTGGGGTCGGCCCACATCGCTGTCAGATGTGGGCCCAGGCCAACTGTCTACCCGGTCGGTAGTGGGCCCAGGGGTACTCATATCCCACACCCCCAATGAATTTATATTTGGTAATTGTGATCAAATGGAGTATCAAATTCTTTGTGTTATGGGTGTAGTGCTTTTTGGTAAAGCAAAGTCTCAAGGGACTAGTCAACTTTGATAATCAAACTTTCAAAGGAATATGTAGCAAAAATATCATTTTGGTAATATTTCTAAAATTGTTCCAAAGTTGTTGCCCCGTATACCACAAAAGTGTGGCAGCATCAACAAAACTTACACAAGAATCTGTCAACCTAACACCTTATTCTGATTTCTGAGGGTGCCACTGCAACGAGCCTTGCGCCTCAATCACAGCCATCCAAAACTTTGATCTGACATACCCGAAGGGAATCCGAGTCCAGTTATTGCCAATGGCACATGGGAGATGGGTACGCTACGCCGTTGTGCATGTGCTCTGTTCGTGGCCGAGGGGTTTCCCTCTCGATGGTGGCTCGATCGATCGCGCTCATCAACCGAGTCTGAACCGATCGAGGCAGCTCGCCGACTGCAGGCCCATGTTCCAGAACTCGTCGTAGTACTCCTGGTAGGTGAAGGGCCGGTAGGCCGGAGGGTGGCCGTCGTCCACCAGCGCGTCCGCCGGCGCGACCACCGCGTCCGGCGACGGGCAGTAGAACGTCGGCACCGAGATCCGCTCGGTCTCGCTGTTGACGATCACGCGGTGGAGCACGCTCCTGTAGCGGTCGTTGCTCAGCGCCTGCATCTGGTCCCCGATGTTGATGACGAGCGCGTTGGGCACGGGGTTGACGGCCACCCAGCGGCCGCCGCGCCGCACCTGCAGGCCGGAGACGCCGTCCTGGAGCAGCAGCGTGATGGCATTGGGGTCCTTGTGCCCCGGCAGCCCGTAGGTGAGCTCCGGCTGCGGGCACGGCGGGTAGTAGTTCACCGCCATGTGCTGCGCCTGCCTCCCCATGGCCGTCACCATGTGGCTCCGCTCCAGGCCCAGGCTCTCCGATATCGCCTCCAGCAGCCGCAGCGCCAGCGCCCGCGCTTCCGTCGCGTAGGTGCCCACCACCTCCCTGTCAAAGCAGCCACCGCAACTTGTCAATTTGCCATGTCGCGCAGGGCTTAATCTATCGAGGATTCGAGTTGTCCTAACTAATAAGGGTGTGTGTCGGTACGATCTACTTTATTTCTGAATCGGTTATTCTATTGATTGTCTTTTTCTTGTTTTCCCCACATGTAGTCGGTTGAAGTTTCAGTTTGACAAGTCGTTTTAGTTTTTCTTTAAAAAAAGAGATAGAGAGAAAAGTATCAGTTTGACAAATTATCAGGTCGTTCATTGTGATTTGGTAGGAATGGACCAAAGACGAGAGGAAATTCAGAAAGCCGTTGTCCTAATTATTAAGCGTAAAGTCAGCTACAGAGAAAACACATTAATTCAGACCTGAAGGAGGGCGGGTTGGACGGCCACTGGTCGACGAAGGTCTCGAGCGGGTAGCAATGCAGGCGCAGGAAGTCGCGCCAGTTGCTGACCTTCTCCGTGCGCACGTTGAAGCTTGTGGAGAGGCGGATGGCCTTCTTGGGGTCGTCGGAGTAGCACTTGAGGCGCTCCGACTCCGGCAGGTGGAAGAACTCCCTCGCCACGCGCAGCATCCCCTCCACGACCCCCGCCGAGATGCCATGGTTCGTCACCTGCACACGTCCGTCGTCGCGCCATTAGTCCACGCTAATGCCAGGCTGCTCGAGTTTATTGGTCTGAGTGTCTGGTCACTGGACACATCGGCCGAACCGAACCGGAGCGATCGCCCCGGCGGCGCGGGCAGAGCAGTGCACGGCCGACGGACGACGCACGTACCATGAAGAAGCCGTCGGACTCGCAGGCCCTGCCGATGGCCTCCACCACCTGGCGGCGCTCCGGCCCGTCGAGGCTCTTGAGGTCGATGAGCGGGATCCCGGCGCCGGACTTGGTGTCGACGTTGGCGAGGTCAGGGCGGTCTCCGGCGGGCCTGACGTGGCTCAATGGGACTTTATTGTTCCCCGTCTGCGCCACGAGATCGCTGAGGAGAGGAGAGGCAATGGTTGGGGCCATGTTTTTTTTACTGCGGAGGTAAAGCAAACAATGGTGGGGCCACGTTGTGTGCTCGATCTGATAATTGTCACTAGCTGTCGGTGGTTAACTCGAGCAAGTGTTGAACTGCGGAAATGGTGCCGGTGTCTTGGCGATAGCATGTGTCCGGTCCGCTGCTCCCTTTTTATAGGCAATTGCCGGTGGCAAGCAGGCAACCGGTGGGCGTTCCGACAGCACGATGCGGCAGGGCAATATCAAAAGATTACTAGTTTAGCTGAGGCCTTGTTTAGTTCGTGAAAATTGTTCGAATTTTCTGTAGAAAAAAATGCATTGAGAAACGTGTTGCAGAGAGAGGACACGTTTTCAATACGTTATTTTGGGTCGAATTGCAGAAACTTGCTGGAATGAAACTACTCCTATGCGTTGTCCGAGTCCTGATCGCGCCGCGACCATTTGCTGTCCTACAGCCAAGATCAATCTTTATCGGGCAAAGAAAACGAAGCGAGACAAGGCAAGACAAACGGAGCAGTCATTATCGGCCACCTCGACGTGTATGCCGCGTGGTTAATTGTGGCAGAGGCTGCTGGTATAGAACCCGGAGTTCCCCAGTCGGCTGCCGACCAGGATCTGCTGGTCCTGCCCCTGCCGCCGAGGCGCCGACGGTGTCCTCGTCTAGAGCACTCCTGGCGGTGGCGTCTGGCGCCGAGTGCCTGAGCTGCTCGGTGCGCGCCGAGTGACGACGGCTCGCCGTGGTGCCGTGGACGTCAGCCCCCACCCCATTCACCTGGAGAGAGCACCAGTCCGACACGCATGCAGGCTGCGTCACGCGACGGGTCCCTCCACCTGCGACGCCATCGCCTTACGAAATATTACTACGATTGGAATTTTCAAATATATTCATCCAGCCACATGACACGTATGCCTTTCCCCCCTTGTGCAGTCGTGCTGGTGCGTGAAACGTATGTGATTGTACACGCACACACAAGCTCCGATCGACGAGTCACCGTCGCCGGTCGGCGAGCCACGCGCGGAGAGCCCACGGTGCCGACAAGAGCGCATTGCGGCGGTGTCCACCCGCACCGCATGTGCGCGGCGCACGGCGACACGCCGCTCACGCACGCCCGGCCATTCGCCAACGCCATTTTGCTCGTGATCGGCGCCAATCATACGGTTGTTGAGCGCCCGCCCCCGCCCGGCCCACACAAAAATATCGGCGCCACGCAACCCACGCCGCAGCCGCAAAACGCAGGCCATCCCCGCCGCGCCGGCCGCTGTTCAGGGTACGCACCCGGTGGGGGCGCCCGCCCCGGCCGCGGCTGCTGGCCTCACGATCACGATTCGATCTCTCTCGCGCGGCCCAGGCCGGAGCGGTGGTGCTACAGCTTAGCCTATGGCGCGCCCTGTTGCAGGCGAGCTAGCACCATCGCCGCCCATGATCGGGACTCGACGCGGAGGCCCCATCAAATCCGCCGACGTGTGTGTGATGGAGGTTGCTCGGCCGATCGATCGCGGGCGGCGAGGGATGGGGACAGCTGGAGACGCCCAGATCACGCTTCCGTCAGCACCCTGACGTAAGGCATGTGATCTCATCGGTGACAATTTTTTCCTGTGACTAAACAGATCGGAGGCTACGTGTCTACTAGTAGACGGTACGAACTCCAACACGGATTCGGCGCCGAAGCATCAAGCACGCAGGCAGGCGGCCACTCCTTTTCAAAAAAGAGCACGACCTGCTCTAGGCTCCGTCCATATCTCGGTTTTGTTTATCCAGCGCGTGCGTGCCATGGCTGCGACCTGCGAGGCGGCGGCGTTCAATTCGACGCCCATGTTAGGCAGATGTGGAACGAAGTGGAATCGTTCCGCCTCGTGAGAGACTCTTGAATCGATCGGCTGACGGGAGAAAGCTGGGACGGAGAGGACCCGGCGCGATGCTACGAAAATCTTGTTCGCTGTAGGATTATTCGGTGGTTGAATGGGAAGAGTCATAGGCCTCGTAGCGTGCGGCGCGCCTGCCGTTGCCGTACTCTCGCGGCTACCACTTCGGCTGGTGCATGTGCATCGTCAACTCTGTAAAAAGGATAGATGGCGCTGTTGTCTTGTGACCATCCACAGCAGTGCGCGGCTGTGCTGCCATTCTGCTCCGTCTGTTAAAAAAGCTCCGTCTGTTAAAAAAGAATATAACTATTGGCTGCGTGCCAGTTAAAATATTTCGTATTTGACTAAATTTGCAGTGATTTGTGTTAATATTTATGGCTCTAAATAAATTTATTATAAAAATATATTTTCTAACTAATGTAATGATATTTGTTTGATATCAAATATATTGATAATTTTTTTATCTATAATTAGATCAAATTTAAAATAATAAAACATGACATTGTGCTAGAATTGCATTCTTTTTTTTAGAGTTATAGGGATCAACCCCCGTCTTAAAAAGACAGCATCAGTTACAACATAGTTGCCAGAGGCAGAAACAAAACCAGAGCAAGGTTTCATACAGACACACAGAACTTCTACCAGCCAACAATCTAAAGAAAACAAACTACTTAGCTACCACCAGAATCCGCTGGCTCCAGGCATTGTTGACATTGGCGTCTCCTTGTGCGACCTCCTCCTCCTTCATCATCTCCTCCATTGCTTGAACCTGGGCATGCCAGGCTGTCATGTCGAGAGTAGCTCTCCAATGTGTAACTTCCACCAGGTTGGACTGCAGCTCCATGCTCCTGGCTGTCTTCACCCATTGATTCTCCCAGGTCTGTTGGCCACTTCCACTATTTTTTCTAGTAGGGAGGCAAACATCTCTTGCTTGGCCGATGGACACAGAATCAGCCAATTCTGTGCCATCCTCACTATACTCATCAGTAAATGACCAATACTTCTCCAGGAGTGATTCTGAAAGTAAAAATCATTCCTTAGTTTCCAAATGCTCCAAAGAGCAGCAGAGCTAATAGCGTTAGTGCAGGAAAATCTATTGTTACTGAGCCAACAGGTACCAATAGAAATAAAATCAGATCCTATCCTAACACCAACAATTTCAGAAATCAACTCCCAGACAGCTTTAGCTACCACACACTCAAAGAACAGGTGCAAGTTATTTTCTTTTTCATCACAGAAAAGACAAGTTTGAACTTCCACATGCTGTCTCTTGGCCAAATTGTCCCTAGTAAGAACTTTGTTTTTTGAGAGCAGCCGAGGAAGAACTGAACCCGAGGTGGAATTTTCAGCTTCCAAATGGCTGGAGTATACACTGGTTGGACTCCTCTAAAGTTAATCACTTTGTACATAGACTGGGATGAATATATGCCATTGGTACTAAACTGCCAAATTAGAGCATCATCCTCCTCAGATAAAGTGATGGTAGAGGCCAGCTGCATAACCTCTAACCACATCCTCTCTAATCTATCATCAACTGTTCTTCTAAAAGTGCACTTAAGATTTGTACCATCCCAAAGGTTTGCTATAGTCCCTGTCTTCTCATTAACAATAACATAGAGCTCCCAGAATTGGATAGCCAGGCTGGAGAGACCTAGCCAATTATCTTCCTAAAACTTAAGAGCGATTTGCCGTCACCTCGTTGCCGAGTGTCACTTTGCCGTGGGCTACACTCGGCAAACCCTTTTGCCGAGTGTATAAGCCCTTTTGCCGAGTGTACTTGACACTCGGCAAAGCGGGGGTTTCCCGTAGTGATTTGTGTCTCTGGGACATAGGATGTTTGGGCAACTAGTGTTATATTTAAAATCTAGCACCTCTCTCCAGAGCTTATCCCTACTGTTTTGATATAATCCAGGAGCCAAGGAGACACAAATTGAGATCCCTCAAATTTGGAACACCTAGGGCTCCAAAATCCTTAAGCATGCTTATACTATCCCAATTAACTAGGTGGTACAATTGCATTCTTTTTGGGACGGAGAGAGTATTATGTAATAACAACAATTAAGAACAATTGCTATAAGTTTTGACTTGTGAGGCCAAATATATAGTTGTTTTTTTTTCGGCCGTTAGTTGCTAAAAGTCACAACTGCATTGCATACATTCCTAATATGCATTGTCTTGAAAAAAAAAGGGAGAGAATTAGAATGCATTAGCAGCTAAGACAATAAAAAAACCTGCCTTTTTTGCTTTCCGCTCTCTTTTTGTTTCATAGCAGCATCTTTTGCAAAAAAATGTGACTTTTCTCTTTGATTCAATTTGTATAAGCTGATTCCCACGGAAGAAAGGCTCCCTTTAAAGTAATAAGCATCTTGGTTTCAGCGTGTTTCACGGCTAGTTAAGCTAGCAATGCAAATACTATATGTAGTACGGTGGGACCATGCGCCTCACAATGGACGTACGAAAATGCTACCTGAACGAATATATAGTAGTAGTGCTGGCACGACCTTTTTTCTTGCACCTTCCATGACGTTATATACCCACTTAACCATATAGTATATTATCAGCGCCTTTTCTTGAGGCTTTCATGCCGGGGATACGAAAAGAAGCGCAGCAAATCTAGCCATGTGTGCGGTGCTCTCTCAACAAATATTGAACGAAAAAAATTAAACGGGTCGAAATGCTAACGTGACAGGCGTGCCGCCGCCGGCGGCGCCTTTCTTTTTTCTACATTTTGCTTTTCGTGAAATGGACATTAATGTTTTGTGCTGGCACTAATGCTGGTGAAAATGGAATCGACAAGCCGCTGCCCACCCCCAGTGCTCCGAGGAAAACATGGTATTCGTTCTGCTGAAAGCGAAAAATATATGATATGTGAAGTTGAGATGAGAGTGGCTCCGGTCCGATGGGTGATTTGGTAGGTGATCCGCAATGGAAATACTGCCGCGGTGGGCACCGGCCGGCTGGCCGCCGACGGCCGCACTTCCGTTCTCACCAGAGTCAGGCATGTCGACTGGGCCTCGTGTATGGGACCATTCGTGTTCATTTGCAGCGATGTTTCGGGAAAGAAACAGCCCAGAACATAAAGCAGAAAAAAAATCAGGAAGGAAGAGCCCAGTCTTGCCGGATTCGAGCGTGAACCAGCCCAAGCCCATTAAAGAAAATGGGACAGGCAGAACACAACACAAGACATTCGCACGGAAGAATCCCAGCCCACAAGTGAAAGGAAATGGAAATGCGCCCGCACCCCGCCACTGGGCCTGATGCTTCGGAGCCCGAGAGATCTCCGCGCCCCGAAAGCGTACGAATCAATTTACCCCTTGCTCGATTGAAAACAAAAGAGATGCCGTACCAAGTTGTGCCGCGCGCGAGGCGCACACGACGCGCAGGCCAAGGCCCACCACCGGCGGCGGGCACGAGCACGAGCGCCGTGACTTGAGGCAAGGCCCCCCTGACGACTGACGTGTCGTCCTCTGCCCTGCGGCGCAGCCGTGCCCGTGCCGGTCTCGAGGCCGCCCCGGAACTGGCCCAGTTAAGTTCCCCTCGGGCTCCGAGAAGCGCGGGTCGCGGGGGCCGCTAGAAAAAGCCTTTCCGGCTCCGGTCTCCGACATGCCCCACGCCCGCCCGCCCGCGCCCCCACGCCATCGCCTCGGTCCTCGCCGCCGCTCCATCGTTTCTCTTTGGGAATCTCCGTCTCCCACACACGCTCTCGCTCGTCTCCGAGACTCCTACTCCTACGCTCTACGGCTTCAGCTACGGCGGCACAGCACCGTCCGCTTACTACCAGTGGCAGGGTTGCGTTGCTCGCATGAGGTTGTTGCCGTGCGACGAGCGCGATGGCCCGGCGACAGCTGCAGCTGCCAAGGGATCCCGCTAATCATTGCAGGGGGGGACTGAAATCCTCTTCGTGAGATGATAGGCGTTCAGTGTTCTCCCAATCTCGGACCTCCGCGATACCTGGAAACCTTGATGCGAAAAAGAACACTTGGGCACAGGTCAGGTTGATGCCAAATGCCAATGGAAAAAGAAAGAATGGCTGCCTGGGGATGTACAGTACTCCATAGGATCTAGAGATGTCAAGTGGTCAACTCCGTTAAGGCCATCCCAACCCAAGACACTACTCATAGTTTCCATAAGCTCCACATCATCAAGAAACTAGTACTAGACACTATCTCTCCAATGCAAACACTACCCTTTTATATCCAAATTTAATACCACTCATCTCTCATTGTGTCTTGGATATCGTGTAGAAACCATGTCTCATGCAAGACCCAGTTTCCTTCTCTTTCTTCATTTAATCACTTGCCACATCATCTTTTATCCTAGGTGGCAGCTCATTTAATTCTATGGAAACCATCCTAGTCATTGGGTTGAGGATGGCCTAAGTAGCAAGTGCAAGTTGGGACCCCGGCCCTATCGGTCACCCCTTGGCCTTGGCTCTTCTAAGTTCTAATAACCGTCCCATTTGTGTCAAATCAAATATTTTAAATTTTGCCTACGAATAGTAAAAACACAA
Organism: Alloteropsis semialata; assembly: GCA_004135705.1. Classification (NCBI taxonomy): domain Eukaryota; kingdom Viridiplantae; phylum Streptophyta; class Magnoliopsida; order Poales; family Poaceae; genus Alloteropsis; species Alloteropsis semialata. The sequence goes on from CM014276.1 coordinate 56,705,579, forward strand.
AGATTGACAAGGCAGAAAATTAAATTAGTAGATTTATTGTGAACCAACTATCATAGCAACAACTTTTTTCTGTTTCAAACAAAATTATCTTTAGAGAAATTGATCATAATAAATATGTTTCACTTTGGATAAATCTAAAATTAGATGCATCTTAGGGCGTAGGGAGAAAACCAAGAGCTAATGATGCTTACTTCCAGCGGCCTAAAGTATCCACAGTAAAAAAAAATACTTCACATACTGATATACACAAAGCTTTGCTCTTCATCACCAAGAAAATGCATGCTTTAGTGGTAAGCTTAAGGTATTGGGACTGGGAGCTTCCTTGCTTGTTGGGCTAAGAGGGAGCTCCTTATAGTGTGGAAGGCTACAATAATATCAGTTGTGACAAGATATAGCACACAATGCCATGCGCCAATGGACAAGGTTGGCAAGGGGCGAGTAAGTGGAGTGGTTAGGCCATTTCCAATGTAAGTTTTTCGAGAGTTTCATTTTGGTGATCTTGTTACACTCATATTAAATGCTTAAATGCGAAATAAAATTAAGCATTGAAAGACCTTGTTTCACACATCAACTCAAATCTCTTTAGTTAATCTTGCACTCGGAAATGTGAAATGAAACTCTCAGCTTGGAATTGCATTAATGCTATGGAGATAGATCCGGTGACATTCTCATTGTCGGAAACACAATTGAAGGTTGGGTTGGGGAGGATGACTTCATTTTCATATAGGAGGAGAGGAGGAGGAGGAGGAGGAGAAGAGGGGAAAGATGCTCATAACATGAACGGGACCTCCAATGGTTTACACCCATTTGCTTAGGCTCTGTTTAGAACAACCTAGCTAAAGTTTAGCTAGTTAGCTGGATGCTTTTAGCTAATCAGCTAAACGTTAGCTGAGTGATAGCTAAGGCATTGCTTGGTTGGCCTGCTATCCATCTCCACTTCTGTCCCCAAATCCACGATCTTCCGCTTCGAGAACGCCTGGCTCCACAATCCCTCCTTTCTTCCTGCTGTTACCTCGGCATGGCTTGACACTGCTCCCCGTGTCGACGCTGCAGGCCAACTTGCTGGCTGTCTGAAATCGGTCCGGGCTTCGGCAAAGGTCTGGGCTCGGCGTACCAGGGCGCCCCTTGCTCTCATCCCCAACTGCAAATTCATGATCCTTTTATTTGACACACTAGAGGAATCCAGATGCCTATCAACTGATGAATTGCAGGTCCGCAGCCTCTACCGTGAGCGGCTTGCACGCGCGATCAAGAAACAGGCCGCGTTCTGGAAGCAGCGCGGCAAGCACACAGCTGTCAGAGAGGGGGATGCAAACACAGAGTTCTTCCATGCTCACGCTACCGCGCGTCGACGCCACAACCAGATCAAAGAGCTGACTGTCGACGGCGTCGTCCACGCCTCTCACCAACACAAAGTCGCTGCCCTCACCAAGTTCTACAAAAACCTCCTGGGTTCCCCCGGCGTCAGCATCTGGTCCTTCAACGTGGATGCACTTTGCCAAAACTGGGGACACCGTCCCTCCGCCGCTCTCACTGCGCCATTCACCGTCTTGGAGGCACGGCTCGCCATCTGCGCCATGAACCGCAACAGCGCGCCTGGCCCGGATGGGTTCGGCTCAAGCTTCTACAAGGCCGCCTGGGCGACAGTGCACACTCAGGTCATGGACCTCCTGCAGGCTTTCAGTGACAACGCGGTGGAATTGGAACGCATCAACCGTTCATACATGGTGCTTTTGCCCAAGAAACCGGGCGCTAACACGGTGGACGCTTTCCGGCCTATTTGCTTGTAGAATTGCAGTGTCAAGATTATATCGAAGATGCTCACCACTCGCCTGCAGAAGGAAATCACCTATCTGATTGACCCAAACCAAACGGGCTTTCTCAAGGGGCGATCCATCTCCGAAAACTTTGTGCTTGCGGCAGAACTGGTGCAAGTCTGTCACAAGAGGAAAGCCCCTACTCTGGTGCTTAAACTCGACTTTGCGAAAGCTTTCGACACCGTGAACTGGAGCGGTCTTCAGCGAATCATGGCGGCGCGAGGGTTCAGTGACACCTGGTGTGTTTGGATGCAACACTTGCTGGAGACCTCCCACACTGCTGTCATTGTCAATGGCTGCCCTGGCCCATGGTTCACCTGCCGGCGAGGGCTCCGGCAAGGCGACCCCATCTCCCCGTACCTGTTCCTCCTCGTCGCCGATGTCCTCCAAGCTCTGATCCAGTGTGACGATGGAGTACGCCACCCGCTGGTTGATGGTGTGCCATGCCCGGTCCTGCAGTACGCAGATGACACACTGATTCTCGTCCAGGCCGACCTTTTGGATATCACTAGGCTCAAGCAGATCCTGGACGTGTTCTCGGCTGCCACAGGGCTGCAGATCAACTTCACCAAGAGCACCGCCGTCCCTATGCATGTGGCCGACGATGTGCTTCCACGGTGCATCCAAGCGCTTGGCTGCCGACAAGAGTCCTTCCCGCAGACGTACCTTGGGCTCCCCCTCTCGTGCCAGAAGCTGAAGCTATCGGCGTTCGACCCCTACATCAGCCGCACCGACCGATACCTGGCGGGGTGGCAGGCCAGCCTGCTGAACTCCATGGGCAGAACCGTGCTGATCAACTCAGTCCTGGACAGCCAGCTAATCTATCTGATGTGCGCGGTGCCCATTCCACCTGGCGTCGTGATGAAGCTAGATCAGCGTCGCCGGGGTTTCCTCTGGCGTGGAGAACCAATGGCGGCTGGGGCAGCGTGCCTGGTCGCCTGGGACAAAGTTCAGTTGGGAAAAGATCAAGGCGGCCTGGGCGTCAAGGACCTCGGTGTGCAAAACTCCTGCCTCCTCCTCAAGCTGATCCACCGCCTACACCACCCGGACGGCTCCTCCTGGGCGACATGGGTACGTAGCCATGCATCCATTGCTACTCTGGATGGCGACATTGCAGGCTACCACTGGGATGCTCTGCGCACGCTCCTACCAATCTACCAGGCGATTACCACGGTCACCATCGGTGACGGGCGCACCACTGCGTTCTGGCATGATGCCTGGCATGGGGAGGACTGCCTGGCCGAACGAATGCCGGCCCTCTTCACCCATTGCCGCCACCATCGCCAGACGGTCCACGACGTCGTACTCCACGGCCTGGGGCGCGACCTGGTTCCTCGGCTCTCACCGGCGGTGCGCTCGGAGCTCGCCGCTCTCACCAACACTCTCGCTTCTGTGCAGCTCTCCCAGGCGGAGGACGAATGACACTGCCCTTTCGCGGGCAGCGATGGCAAACTACACACCTCGGCCTTGTACAAGATGCTGCTGGCGCCGCAGAGCCAGCCGACGGACACGGCGCGCTTCGTCTGGAAGAACCGCGCTCCGTCCCGGGTGCAGTTCTTCACCTGGCTCATGATGCAGGAACACCTCCAATGCCGGGCAAACCTGTGCAAGAAAAAGGTGGTGCCCGACGACATCTGCGAAGTCTGCCGGGCAGCACCTGAAACGGCGGCGCACATCATGCTGCACTGCCCCTTCGCTCGAGCATTCTGGGCGGCATTGCAGGTGCCGATCAGCGAGGGTATGACCACGGCGGGTGTGCCGACACTACGAGCGCCTGGACTGTCAAATGAACACGCGCCAACTTGGCTTCTTCTCTGCTGCTGGCACCTCTGGAAGAGAAGGAATGGCGTGGTGTTCAGGGAAGACACGGTGACCCTGCATGACACGCTACGCGCTTGCAACGCCGACGTACAACTCTGGGGTGGCCGGCTCCGGCGTGCTGATTTCGGTGTTTCCGAAGAATGGAGCAATTTGTTTTTATCAGCAATGTAATCCACATTGTAAAACTCGAACTATTTTATGATCCCATGGGCCATCAAGGGCCGCAATGAAATGCTCAGGTGGGGGATCCTCTCCCCCTCCGTCGACCATCAAAAAAAATAGCTAAGGCATTGCTAAACTTTAGTTAGGATCAAAACAGGCTTTCCTCCTAAAATTTAGCCAGTTAACATTTAGCTGGTGGATCCAAACGGGGCTAGAACTCAAGAAATAGACGTGAAAACTAGCATTTCCCATAAAAACACATACATGGTACATGCACACTTCTTTTGCGTGGAGCATTTCCCATGGATATGCACAACTCGTCACATTAATGTGGCGAACAAATTAGGGGCGATGAAATTAGTTTTATTTTTTCTACGGCGCCAAGCTAAGCCACAGTGCAGAACAATATATGGTTGTGTCTCGATTCTTGGGCTAAAGTTTAGCTCTTGTCACATCGAATGTTCGGATGATAATTAGAAGGACTAAACATGAGCTAATTATAAAACTAATTGCAGAAGTCCTAGGCTTATTCGCAAGATGAATCTATTAAGCCTAATTAATTTATTATTAGCAAATAGTTACTGCAGCACCATTTTATCAAATCATGAACTAATTAGACTTATAGATTCGTCTCGCGAATTAGCCTCCATCTGTGCAATTAATTTTATAATTAATCTATATTTAATACTCTTAATAATATCCAAACATCCGATATGACAAGGGGGCTAAATAGTATCAAACAGCGCCGACGGGTTAGCAAATGTTCCTCCTCTTCGTATTTTTCGAACTTGCATGGAGTACACACTGGGAAACACTGCGAATTGTAAAACTCTGACACGGTAGAAAAGAGCAAAAAGAAAAACTTCAAACTCAAGTCACCATTACTGTTGCGGCACCTATCTCGGGGCGCCATGGAAATGCGCAAGCTCAGCCTCCAAACGAGCCCCAACCCAGCCGCTGGCGCGTGGGCTCCGCGCCGTATCCCGCGCCAACAGTCGGTTGCAGCCGTTGGTCGTTTGATTGCCGAGCACTCGAGCTCCAGCTGATTCCTCCGTCCCGTCCGGGAAACAGGTCTTCCACGCCCCCTCAGCCCCGCGCGCCAACCGAAGTGCAGCCCCCAGCTCCGTCCACCTACAACTACAGCCGCCCGGCAACACTGCACCGGAGTACTCGATCTCAAGCAGCATGCCCCGCGTCCACGACCGGCGCCCACCGCCGCCCATGGCGACTGCTCCTCTGCCGCCGCCCCGCCTCCGCCTCCTCCTTCTCGTCCTCCTAGCATTCGGAGCCTCCGCCGCGCAGGCCGCCGACAGCAGCTCCTGCGGCGGGACCGACCGCTGCGGCGACCTCGTCCTCCCCTTCCCGTTCCATCTCAACTCCTCCTGCGGGAGCGCCGGCGCCAACTCCTCCGTCTTCCGCCTCTCCTGCAGCGCCAACGCCACCCTCACCCTCCCGCTCGGCCCCGCCACCTTCCGCGTCCTCGCCTTCCTCCCTTCGGGGTCGCTCCTCCTCGACTACGCCCCCGCGTCGCCGGCCCCGTGCGACGCGGCGTACGCGCCCTTCTCGCGGCCGACCTCCCCGGCAGCCGCGATCGACGCCGCGCCCTTCCTCGCGGTCACGCCGGCCAACGTCCTCCGCCTCTACGCCTGCGAGGACTCCTCGCTCTGCCGCGCCGGCTGCGACGACGTCGCGACGTGCGGCGGCAAGTCCGGGTGCTGCTACCCGCTGTCGGACGGCAGCGTCTGGAAGCCCGGGAACGGGCTGGGCGTGTTCGCCGACTTCGGGTGCCGGGGGTTCTCGAGCTGGGTCAAGAACCGGTCGGCGCCGGCAGGCGGGGTCGTGAGGGGGATCGAGGTCGAGTGGGCCGTGCCGAGGGGCAGCGCCATGGCGAAATGCGCCGATGGCGCGGCACTTGTGAATGCCACGGCGCTGCACGACGGCGTACGGTGCGCGTGCGCCGCGGGGCTCGTTGGGGACGGCTTCGCACAGGGCACTGGCTGCTCCAAAGGCACATGTAAGTATACTGCTTGCTTGGTTCGATCTGCTCGTACGATCGACGTGCCATGCCGAGGTACCAGTCCTCAAATGTGTATGCAACTTGTGTACACAGCCTGCAGCAATGGTTGCCAAGCAGTTGACGGCAGGGATTGTTGCCAGGGACGGTTTTGCTCCAAGAAGGCAGTTGTTCTTGCTGGTACGCAGTCTGAATTTGATCATCAGATACATGCAGATATTTTTCGCTGATGTCCGCTGCGTGCACAGGATTTTTCGTTTCGCTCTTCTTCCTCGCGGCGGCCGTCTCGTTCTGGCTGTTCCTGAGGCAGCCGACCAAGAACAGCCGGTGGGATCTCGACCCGGCCTGCATCCCCAAGATCCTCCGGAGCGTGTGCGACGCGAAGCAGTTCACGTACGAGCAGCTGGAGGAAGCAACGAAGAGGTTCGACAGCGAGAAGGCCGTGGACACCGTCGACGGCACGGTGCACGCCGGCGTGCTCGACGACGGCACCCTGGTCGCGGTTCAGAGGATCGGCTACGAGACGCAGGGGAAGCTGAGGCTGGTGCTGGACCGGATCGAGCTCCTGTCCGAGATCTCCCACCCCAGCATCGCCCGCGTCGTGGGCTTCTGCCTCGACTCCAGCCACGCGCTGCTGCTGGTGCACGAGCACTTCGCCGGCGGCACGCTGGAGGAGCACCTGCGCCAGATGAAGGGCCGCGTCCTCAGCTGGTACCACCGGGTCAACATCGCCATCGAGCTCGCCAGCGCGATGACGTACCTGCAGGCGCACGAGACCGCCCCGACCTTCCTCCACGACCTCAGGTCCAGCGAGATCTTCCTGGACGCCGACTTCACCGCCAAGATCGCCGGCTACAAGCTCACCAGGCCGGCGACGTACTACTCCGCGTCGTACGACCAGGACGTCGTGTGCAACTTCGGCCACCTCCTGATCGAGCTACTGACGGGGCTGAGGCAGCAGATCCCGCTCGACTCGGTGGCGCCCAAGGTGAGGGAGGGGAGGCTCCACGAGGTCATCGACCCGACGCTCCTGTCGGGGAAGCAGCTCCCGGCGTCGCACGATGAGGTGAGGAAGGTGTTCGAGCTCGCCGTCCGGTGCCTGTCCAGCGCCGAGAACGGGCTGTGCATGCTCGCCGTCGCCAAGGAGCTGATGCACATTCTGAGGGACAACAACGGGAGCAGCAGCAAGATCGAGATCTCCCTCGAGGAGACCTTCTCGAGCTCGAGCCTGCTGCAGATGATCTCCATGTCGCCGGACACTCTGCATCACCATCTGCCGTGAAGGCAGACGATGTTCTGCTTGTTAATATCCAGAGCAGGTCTCAATGAGGCCTCTCCCGTAGTCCCGGTTGATGCTGAAGCAGCTCTGCTCATCTGCTGTTTCGAAGTCTTTTCCTGCCAATGTTTGGTTGGCACAGTGTAATCGGCGATTGGCACAAATGTTTACTGCACTACAGAGCAGTAATCCGACACCGTGTGATGCCTGCGGAGACACCGTATGATGCAGTCAATGTGATATAATCTTTATGGTTCCCAAGAACTTCCATCGGAATATGTAACTTACTATTGTACATAGTGGCGCGAGAAAAATTTCTTGGGCAAGGCAGCTGTAGCAATCTTTACAGACATGAAGTACAGACACTTGCAGTCTTTACAAGTGCAGATACGTGCAATATTCATGAGAAAGTTCAAACGCATGAGACAATTAGGCACAATAATTCAGACTACATGGGACAAAACTGCATGAATCAAATTCATGGAATTCGTGCTCAGATTTCAGTAAAGAACATACAGGGACAGGGAGCATGATACGAATTGCCACCTCAAAAGATTTTGCATTAAAAAATTACAGTAAAGAAACTATCAGTATAGTTCTAGTAGATCAAAAAATTTAAAGATAGACAAGGACTCTTAAAACAGTAGCAGAAAATGACCGGTAAATACTAAATAGGTACTCAAGCCTTACCAACCTTGCCCAGATTTAAAATTAGTACGGTGCAATTAGTCTCTGCACTTCCTTTAGAAGTCATAGTTGCAAGCATATCAGATTCCGGCAAACTGAAGTGTGCAGTGATTGAATCAGCTTCTTAATGCTTGGTTCTGGACAAAGCTTGGTTAATAATCGAAGTGACCTCGATGGACCTGTCGATGCAGAATTGCCCTCACTTCTGCTAAGGCTTGTACAATACTTGGCCTTAAGCTTTTCAAAGCACTCACTTCGAGGATTCTGCATCGCCAACAGGCATGTAAGCATTACAGAAAATCAATGGCTACTATCATACAGATTTTTGCCTTTCAAAGTTTAAAAGTCAGACGACTGAATACAGCAAACATGGACTAAACAAATTACCTACAACTAGAAAACCTCAGGAACATTCAAGCATAAAGGTTGATATACAATGCCTTCAAGTTCAAGAAAATCAAGACACTGCTTAAAAAAAAAGGCCTTTAAATCAACCGCCCTGGTCTTTATTGGAGACGCTGACCACCGGGCGTCAAGCTGGGGAGGCAGCATCCTCACCTTGAACTCCAAACAAATGTGTTGAGACGCCATTAATGTTTTTCTCAAATTTCCACAGTGGCATTATATGGAAATTCCTGGATTTGGAACTAAGATATTGAGCCATCAAAAGTATGAATCCATCATTTTTTAAAAACGTCAGCTTGGTGACTGGCCGACTGGCAGATATGCTAGGCACCACCATGATGCCACCTATCACTTGTTACGGTACTTCTGAGCATATCTTTTACATCCATAATTTTAACTGAATATGGTGTGGTAGGGCCAAATTATGCTTTTTCTTGTTTGAAATATGCTGTGTTTCTTATAGAAGCGGATGAGGGGCTGTTTTTTTGGTTCTTGGTTGGGGGCAAACACTCCAGTGACATCACACGCTAGACAATTAACTTCAAAAATGTTATTTTCGAGAATACGCATGACAGCTGTATATCTTTGTATTAAGTAGAAAAAAATTAACTTAAGATAGGATGTGCTCCATAATATCTGCTATCCCATCTCTCCTAGTTATAGTTTGGACTGAAAGGGTTAGCAGTTTCCAGTCATTGTATTGCAGCAGAATGAAATGGAGAATCGACAATGTTACAAACTGGTGTTTGTAAGCTTATTATTTATGAAACTTAAGATATAGCACCAAATCTGAAATTCAAAGAGCATTTCCAATAATCTAGCTCATACAATCTTGCAATTCACACAGCAAAGAAAAAATGTCACAGTTCACAAGATACTCAAATTCACATAAGTTTAGGTAATCACCATTTATACCAAATCCAAAACAAACATGCATGCGCGCAAGAGAAAACATGATGAGAAATTCAGGCAATGAAGACAATAAACATGTAGAGCAAAAACTATTGCATCAAGCTTATCAAATCAGCTTTTGGCTACATAAGATTGAACTTTAACTGCTGCTGCATTCTGTACTTCTTTTCTTTTCTTTAGTAATACAAGCTCTACATGTAAATATGTAATACAAGCAATCAACAGGCAGGCAAACAAAAATGATGAAAACCATCTTAAGAAAACTCAATAACAACATTATTTTACTAAAGAACAATAGCCATGTTAGTCGCTAACAGCAACATTGTAAAGAACTTTATCTGAGAGCCTGAGAGAACAAGGGGCATTAGCTATATTGCAGTTTCAATAATCAAGATATTCAGACGCAAATTATTAACAGATCTGGAAAACTCAATACAGTACCACACGACCCATCCAGTAAATTTACACATGGCTGATCTGCATTCCACATATAATGCTGAACAAGGAAGATGAATAATTGATACTGAAAGGCAGCATATTCTGAGTGGGGGCCGGTATTGTCTAATCAATAGAATTAGTACTAAAAATGTACAATTAACTAGTCCTAATTACTGTTGCTTAATGAAAGCATGCAAATCCAGAGGGGGGCAAGGCCCACCCCAAACTCTTCTTTGCTCCGCCCCTACCTAAAGGGGAGAAAATTGAAACAGTATTGTTAATAAGAGAAAAACAGAAACTACATGAAAACCAACTTCTATCAAATGGAAAAGGTTCTCAAGGCATCCATGAGCTGTAAAGAAACCACCTTTAGAGTGTCTCATATTTACTTTTATTACTTATGGTATAAACCTAACAAGCAGGTTAAACCATGGTACAGAAGTTGGATACGAGTGGACCAGAGCAACTATTTAAAAGAAGTCCGTAGCAGAATATTAAACATATTTGGAAAACAAACTAACAGCATGTGCATGTCAACCTTATTAGAATACACAGGTTTAAAAAAAGAGGGAAAACTTTCAACACACCTGACTGCCAACCTAATCCAAGTCAAGAAAATAGGATGCACTGTATCACTGTGAACTGCTACAGACTATTCTACAAAACAAACTGGAATTGTCACAAAGACAACACAACCTAGATGTGTTTTCTGTTCACGATCTTCACAAGTGTTTTTCTGTGCTTGTTTTGGGAAGGATTCTGTCAGACCATGTCCAATTGGGTTCAGAGCAGTGGCTAGCAGGCCTCACTTGAATGCATTTATCAGAAAAGGCATTCTTATGTATCATTAGTGGTTACTTGTATTACAGGAAGTAGAACACAAATCTCCTTTTGAAAACTAACATATAAGCCCATAAAGAAAATAGGGTAACATATTTCAAGATTTATATCTAACTATAAATCACACATTCACACATTCCAATATCAATTGAAGCAGAGTTCAAGATCACTGTCATGACATTTTGGTAAAATGTTTGGGCAATCTTCCTTGCACTATCTGCATAGTTTTGTTTTTGGAACCATTCAGATATAGATTAAAAAATGGTAGATCTGTCCTCAATTTTTCAACAAGATATTTAGGCTAGTAACACATTATGAAGTTATTAAGTAATTCAGAATTTGGATTGTGAAAGCATAAAAAACTGCACCACATTCAATGGATTCCTATATGTTTAACAGAGAAATAAATGCCACAATATTCAATTATTTGATAAACTCACTTAAGCATGGGGAGGAATTCATGCAAAGTTCCTTCAAACTGGTCGTGGATAGGAACATTGAGAATAATGTATAACATTTCGCCATACAATTTTATAGGCCTTTAGCTTTCAGAGGAAAGCAGATTCAACACCTAAATAAGCAATGGAAAAGGCCAAATCCCTATGTAGTCATGATTGAAATAACTGAAAATCTTAGTAAGGAACCAGTAAGTAGATTCATTCAATTTTTTGCTCATTGCATGGCAATTTTCCATGGGAACAAGAGAAAACTGAGAGCTTCCTAAACCATACTAGGGCGATTGGTAGCTAGTGAGTGGGCTGCAGGGCGCAGGGTGTGCTGTTCCCTTCGATTGCTTGCTAGGTAGTTAATGAAAAAATGCTGCAACTAGTGTTTGTTCTCTTCGATCAGTAAATAGGTAGCCAGTGGGGAAGATGTAAATTGTGAATTCTCTTCAAACCATCAGAGTAATTAATAATCAGGAGCAATGCAAGCATAATTTTGCCAGAAACAGGCCATGGATAAGCGATCATTGCAGTTCAATGCACCAATGGCCAAGTCATAATCCGATATTTGAGCTTCTCAACGTCCGCAACGGCATCACACCGTGACATCGAACTGCTTTCGCTTCAATTTGAACTAAATCGCTATTAAAAAAAAACAGGAAACAGCACCCTGGCCCTGGAGCAAAAACTAACACACTCAGAACGCAAGGGACCAAGCGATCGGCGCCAATTCATCTGCTACAACAACTGCGACCTTACCGTGGAAAAATCAAGCGCAAATGCGCGATCACACAACTAACAAGAGAGAGAGAGGGACGGAAATTGCGGGAGGCCGCTTGCGCCTCTCACCTCGAGGGTTTAGCCCGATGAGGGACGTGATCTGAGCTCCATGGTCTGCTCCGGCGACGCGGGCGCCGGCGGCGACGAGTGGGAGTCCATGCCGGCGGCTCGGCGAGGCTTCTCCGCCTTCCGCGTGTTGTGGACTCGTGGTCCTCTCGTTGTCTCCTCCCGGCCCAGGGGCAAATGTTTAATAAGCGCGCGCGCGGGCCGAAAGCCTTGGGCCATCCTCTTGGGCCGCATGGGCTTAACAAAACGGAACCTGCCTGAATCCATGGCCCGTTTATTCCATTTTCTTCTTTCCTTTCTCCCGACAGCAGAGGCATAGCATGACAGCGATGGCGTCGCGTCCGTTTCAATTTCAACCGGGGACAGCGATGGAACGGGACGAATCGAACCGGTAGCACTTGGACGCTACCGCTGGGCGAATGTCGCGTTGCCATCGGCGAGCTCGAAACTGCGCCGCTCCTCATCTCATCTCCCGTGTCAAATCTTGGCCCTGCGTCGTAGCTCCCCTTGATCCTTTGCGCGCGACAGCGAAGCGTGTCGCTGCTTTTCCCCGCCAGGTCTCCTTCAGGACGGCGGAGGAGGGGACGCCCGCGCTGCACGGCCCGCACTTGCGTCCGCGACCCCTTTGTCACATGACCACCGGATTGAAGCGCATCCGACGAGCTCGCGCGACGCCGCACTTGCATCCGCGCGCAACGTCGCCGTCGCACTTAACTCACTGTCGCTGCAGCCTGGTAGGTGGTGCCTGTCGCTCTCACTATTCGACGCGGCCAGCAACCGCGCTCGTGCCATGATCCATGGGCTGGCCGGGGCAGTGACATAAGTAACATCTGTCTATCTTAGCTTGAAGAAGCAGCGCTGCATACTGCATAGCAGTGAAGGTTTTGCTAGCGACAAAGGGAGAGCCAACAGCCAAGTACACGGGGCCACAGGTCACAGGATCGGAGGAGTCGAAACGGAGACGAGGGGCACTGCTGGTGGGCAACGCCGACACTGTTGCCGCGGCGCCTGGCCTGCCGGCCGAGCTGCGCTTTCCATGCGCGAGCGCGCGCGGGGGCGGGGCATGCAAAAGCCTGCGGCGCGGCGCCCTCGGGGTGGCCTGCGCCAACAGCTCAAAAGCGACGGCCGGATTTAGGGCGCGTTTACTTCCGGCTCGTTCTGCAGAATGGGCACGTCTCGATCCGCGTGCACAAAGAGAAAAAAATATATTGAAAAATACGTAGAATGCAAAATGGTTGTAGAATGCAAAATGAAGAGGTATCTAAGGACCCCCTTAATAGAAAAGGTGGAGGAGGCAAAGGAGGAGGGAGGTTGCCGATCGATCAGACACCAGACGCGAGACGCCTGTTGATGAAAGCAACGGCGCATGCATGGCTCTGCTGGCTGTGGCTGCTGCGCCTGCGCCCATCTCTCTCTGGTCTGATTGCTGGCTGCGCCGCATGCATGCCCCGGCCGGCGCCGCCGGAACCATGCCCCGGCACTGTGTATGTGCGAGTGGCTTCGCTTAGCACGGCCGCTGCGCCCGTCGCTGGGCGTCTGGATCTGATGCTGGGGGAAAGGTTCCGCTCCTTTCCTGCGCGTGCAGCGATAAGCTCGGGCCTTGTCTAGTTGGCCTCAATTTTTCAAACTCGAGCATTGGGAAGTGTGTACCAAAGTTTATAAAGTAAGTTAAAAGAGATGTTTAGTTGAAAGTTGCATTGGGAAACGTAAAAGTAGAGAGGGGGCACGTTTTTCAATGTATTACTTTTGTAATTTTTCAAACTAGTTGAAGGATGTGTTTAGTTGAAAAGTTATAACTTTTCAAACTAATTGGAGGAGTTTTAGAAACTAAACAAGGCCTCGATCTTCTTCCCTGAGGATTTGCTGACAGGCCTGCACAAGGATTTATTTGCTGATCAATGGAGAGTGACATGGATTTTCGTAATCCTTTTCTTGACGACGCAAATTATTAAATGCAGGAGCGTGTATGAGGTATGATCGATGTGCTGACATGTGGTATGCTCCAATAATTTCCTGACGAGGTGGAGGAGAGGGAGAGGAGGACCACTGCCGCCGACTGCCGCGGACCGGGCCCATGTGTCAGGACTAGGCTAGCCTTTGGAAGATGGGCCCCCGGCCCTTCTCCAGCTACGCCCAAGCGACGATGGATCCACCATGGCATCTTCGATCTACTAGCTTTCAGCCGTGGCCTGGCCTCCTCCCCGTGTCTTTCTGCGGCCGTCCCGTCGTTTTCGCAGCTGCATTTGTTGCAGAAATCAAATGCTCGATCGGCGGCTGTGCTTTGCTGTTGCTGGTGCTGGTGCTGGTGCTGCGTTCGTTATCCGCTCCGGCGCCCGTCCGTGGACCGCGGCAAAAGCTCCCTGAAACTTTCCATCTCCGTAGCTTTTTACCGCACTGCGCGCAGCAGCGCAGGCAGCAAGAGCACTCGATGATCGATCGGGAGGGAGGAGTCCAGGCGCGGCGTGGGCGAAGGCGACGCGCGCGCGCCGGCCGCCATCATATCGAGCGCCGTGCCTGGTGCGCTTCGAATCCCCTCCCTCCTATAGTTCTATAGCTCCTCGGCTCCTCCCGCGCCGGCCGCATCGATCGATCTCGCTGGCCGGCCCTGACCGGCGCAGGCGTGTGCATGCATGCGGCGGGCGTGTTTGGCAGCGCTGGCTTTTGAGCCTGACAGTCGCGGCAGCGCCCTGCGACTTTGTCTCTTGCACTGCCGTCGCATCAGCAACCGCTTGCTGCTCCCCGGTCGAGACGACGAGACCGCTTGCTGCTCCCCGGTCGAGACGACGAGACCCCTGCTTGGCTGCTTGCTGGTTGCCGCAGGGCCATAGGTTGCTGCTTGCTTCCCCGAAGCCACGCCACAGTGTTGTGGCGGGTATCGCCACAGAGTTATGGCGTGGCTTCTCGCTCGTACTTGTAGCTAGCTACAGAGACAGTACTTTTTACAAAGGTAACAAATCTATAGTAGTAGTATGTGTGGTTTTACCTGTCCGAAACAACGGATCGTACATGCATGCATCTCCCTCCCTGCTACGTACGTACCCCGGTCTTTAGTTTTTACCGAGACATAAACAACTGCGTTAATCGGACACATCTCGATCAGGCCGCTGGATCCAGTCTTAGTTTGGTTTAAGCCTCTCATGTGACCGCACTGCTGATGAGAAACTACCTGTTCACCAGCGAGCGAGGTAGCCACTGGTTTAGCACTAAATTGCGACCGATACCTTGCCGACATGAGATAAAAACTGCTGCCGGCCGGGAACACCACGACGTTTACGCGGCATACAATACACTGAAGATACTCTGATAATTGCATAGTCAGACTACGGTTCCTTTATACAGGCCATTCTCAGCTGAGCGTACTGGTTATTTGATGTTTATGTAATGATTTGGTGTTTGAGGAAAAATGATTCGCTTCGTTTATGCAGGCCATTTTTAGTGGAGCGTATTGGCTACGGTTTTGGTCCCTATTAGAGCGTGAGGACACAAAGGAGACTGCTCGTACAACAAGCAAGGCACTGGATGTTATTGTCTTGGAGATCTTTGCTAAAAACGGATGGAGAAACAATAATAGACTAGATTTTTTTTATAATTCTTGTCACGTGTACTTGTTTCTCTATTATTTACAATCAATATTTATGTTGAGAATTACGTAAGAACGGGCTGTGTGGTGACAGAGGCCGGAATTATTTTCATTTTAAAAAAAACTTGCATCATCAGAATTCACATTAGCCAGGTGCATCAGGTAAGTGCATGCTACGGAGACACTGAGACAGTACTGTATATAGTAGCACGCAGCCACGCACGCATACAGCTACCTAGAAAGGGCTGGTGGTGATATGTATGGGCACACATAGGTCTTGTTTAGTTCGGGTGAATTCGATTGAATGCACTGTAGAAAAATACATTGGGAATCGAAAAAACAGAGAGGGAGCACGTTGTTCAATGAAATGTCTTTTAGTTGAATTGAAGGGAACTAAGGGCTTGTTTAGATGGGGTGAATTTGATCGAATTTACTGTAGCAGATTCTTTTGGGAATTGAAAAAATAGAGAGAGGGCACAAAGTTCAATGCAGTTGCTTTTGATCGAATTGAACTCTTTTTGCGAATCTAAACAAGGCCTAAACAAGGCCATAAATTAAAGCTGCAGGGCCGGCCTGCGCGTAGACTAGTTGTCTTGGGCATGGACTCGCAGCCTGCCTAGCTACGACTCCATCCTACCATGCTGCCGTCCTATAGCGCCTTCAGCTTCTGGTATCCATCAGAGTCAGGGAGCACCACGCTCACGCTCACGCTCACGCTCACGCTCACGCAGCGGGATGACTGCTGACTCATCAAGGAGGTGGCCGTAGCAGCTCTTTTCGTGTGTTTTCTTGGACCATGTGGCCGCCAAAGCCTGGGGCACTTGTCGCTCTCATGTTGTTCGTACCAAGCTAGCTTATTACTTTGTAGCCCCCGTAGTACAGCGTGGTGTGTGGATTCATGTCGTGGGACTGCCTCTACGGCGGTAAATATCTACTCCCTCCCTCCGTGTCAAAAAAAAAATGCAATTCTCACTTCTCGATCAAACTATTTTAAATTTGACCAAATTTATACAAAAAATTACTAACATTTATACTTTTAAATAAATTTAGTATGAAAATAGATTCCATGATCATTTTGTACCATAAATATTAGAATTATTTTACATAAATCTAGTCAAAGTTGAAATCATTTGACTCTCGAGATGTGAGAGTTGCATTTTTTTTTGGATGGAGAGAGTAGCTTGTCCGTCATATGTCAGTAGTGCTCTGTAGTCCGGTAGAATTTGCTGAACGCAAAGTCCAAAAATGAATGAACATGCTGGTACGTAGTTCGGTGCAAAGTTCTGAAAGGCTCGCTTTGACTTTGAGAATGCAGTGGCTTTTTAAAAGCACTTATTTGTTCTGATTTTTTCGAGCAACTGTTAACCGGCAGCATCTTTTTCGAGCAACTGTTAACCGGTATTAAACAAGACAAATATATGCAGGGTAATATTTTTATAGCGAACTTTTCTTTTTATGAGACGTTTTATAGCTAACTTGGTATAGCATAATTAACATTGACAAGTGACTCTAAGGCCATTCTCGGTCAGTGGGAGTTTCATTTCTACAGAATGAGATGTGCATCAGCAAAGCTGGTGACATTGCAAAAAAAAAAGAACAATGAGTTTTTATCTAGTCATCAAACCTAGTGCACACGGGGTGAAATTCCACTGAGGACATTTCGTTTCATCCCCACGTGTTGAAACGTGATACTAATACAGTAAGCATAACTAACATTGACAAGCGGACTCTAATGGAAGTTATTTTAACTAACTACGTTGTAGTTGTTCTAACTAACGACTTGGAGATTGAGCAACATACTGCTTGGTTATCAATCGGAAGTTTGGAACTTGGAACAAAGAAATTGTACAACAACTTTGACCAACTTAACCATTTTGCCAATATCTATGTGTCAAAACAACAATGCACACCTTAAATTTAATAAGGAACATATCACCATACTAGCAAGGTGGCCCGCGCAAATGCGCGGTCACACTTGACAGTCTACATTATTAGCATTGTAATAATTTTCATCGTGAATTCATAGACAAATAGCTTATGTCTATCAATACCTATTTTTTATTTCTAAATTCATTAAATAAGCCGATCCCCTATCATTCCACCGGATCGACCATGTATGATGTATGTCGCCGACGTCCCGCCTGCCACCAACGATCAATTGCACAAGCCTACGTGCCATGGGTAGCCGAGAATGACGAGCTCAGAGCAATATAGGATACGGTGTGACTGTGGGAGAACCGGTGTACACCATTTGATTATTGGCAATAATAACAACATATTCAGATACGTACATCTCCCAACATTGAGATCAGGAAGCACGAAGCAGGTCATGCATCAGATTATGAACTTGTCTTATCTACTTTCTCTGTTCTAAATTATAGTTCAATGTTTACTTTTCTAATATACATTTGACCATTTGTCTTATTTAAAAAAATTACATTAGTACCATTTATTTCGTTATAACTTGTTTTATTATCAAACATATTTTAAGTACGACTCACACTTCTATTTATTTGTATGTCCATTGAGGATTCAGCTAAGATTGTCGTTTAGAGACAAACAAAAAAAGGAGAGATTGCACACCGATGTCTATGATCTAATAGGTTAGCATTTCGCGAGGAAAATAGGTTTGTCCATTCTGATTTTTTTGAGAAAATTATTTATCTTTTTAGTGTACAAAAGGTAACATGGTCATTTGATCTACTTTCTTATTTTATTTGAATAAAATTGAAATTACATAAAATTGTGATATGGAGTATCCTTTTTATCGCATCACCTCAATGCCTAATATCAGTGTCCCCCTCTGTCTCCCGGTCTGTAGATTTGATTTGTACATTCTGGGATATTGTGGTAACAATAATTGCATCAAACACACGCTCTCACCGGGCTACTTTCACAATGCCATCACATTTGATCTGGAACGTAAGAACACTGGATATCACATTTGCTAGTTCTGGAGAGGGAAAATAAAGAAATACCCCACATGAAGCTTCCATATATATGAAGGGTGCCCTTAAATATCATATACACAATTAATCACGCGAGTTGTTTGCAGGACTTGAGAAGAAATAATGGAAATAAAAATTGCTTTAATACGTACCTATAGGGCTTGCCGTAGCGGACGTGATTAGTTGGGTAGCTAGAGGCGTAAGGGAGCAGGTTTCCTCCCAAAATTGCCGTGCGTTTATTTTTTTCTCGTGAAAAAAGGACCATGCAGGTGTGTAGGATAGCATACAGTGAGAAAAAAATAGTTTTGGGCAGAATCATTTTCTAACTCGCGATTTTTATGGGTCTCAGTCCTTTTTCACCGCCCTTGGCCCTGACAGGTGGGACCAACATGAGGAGTACGGTGGACCTAAACTGGGTGAAAAACATTTTCAATTGTTTTCATTCTTTATAGTATAGATTTGCATTTGGGAGTTGTAGCTACTTGATGGTTTCTCCGTTACCTTTCAGTCATAATCACGCTAATAACTTCACGGTTGGCAAACAAAACTCTCAAAACCGAAGTGGCTAGCCTACGGGTCTAAGAAATATGGGATGAGCGAAGAAAAACAAAAAAGATGACTCCCCTATGGTTGATAGGCACAAATGGATCTTATGAAAGCTTGGTATGCAATGCAACCCCCACCCCACCCCACAAAAACACACCCACACGCGTGTGCATGCACGCGTGCGCGCGCGCACACACACACACTTTCCTTTTCCATTTTTCATTCCTATGTGTTTGGAAATCTTTTACGACAACTTATTTGTAAAAGTTTTTAATTAGAGAACTAAAAAGGAATTGTTCAAATATAAAAACATTCAACTAAATTTGCGGAAAATTTATTCACATAACTTTCTTTTACTACATGAGCCAAACCCCATGGGAAAAAGGAAGGCCACTGAAACAGTGGGAATGCATACATTCAAAGCGCAAGCTTGTAAAACAATATTTTTACTCCCCCACCCAAAAGTAAGGGATACAAGTTTGTCAGAAGTTGAACTATTTAATTTATAGAAAAGACAATAATTTTTTCATATGAAATTAGCATAATTATATCCAATACAAAATATATTTCATAATTTTGTTCTTTGATGTATAAGATAATAATACTCTTCTCAATAACTCTGTCAAACTTAGAATAATTTAATTTAGATCTCAAGATGGAGGATGTGCATAAGAATCCCATTTGTAACAGTTATGATGCCATGCCTATATATCTTAGGACGCCTAGTTCTACCACTATGACCCACCTCTAGATTTTCTAGATCAATTTATTTAAACATTGACTTTAATTCTAATGTTGTAACTTTGAAAGTAGAGGTATAAAAAGAAATATAAAAAGAGGATGTTTGCAAATTTATTAAGAGCATGTTTGCAAACCTTTTCTCTCCGGAGATAGGAGAATACTCAACAAACAAAAAATGTAGTTATAAAGAGAAACAAAATAATTCCTAGTGAATGATTCAAACATAATAATAGAAGTGTTTATCAAATTCTAGCAGAAACCAAAAAGAAAAAAAACTTTTTCTCAGGAGAAATAGAATAAGCTTCTCCATAGAAAAGTTTCTTGAAGAAACTGAATCTTTGCCAAATAGACCCTTAATCTCGAACTTTTAGTTAGCACTAATTCTTCTCTTGAATATTGACAAGACACTCAAATCCAAAAAATGTGATGTTCAAAATGGACTCTTCGTGAATTCATCCTCGAATTAGAAGGTTTTCCCTAAAGCTACGTGGCTTTAACCCAGAAAGATTTTAATACTAAAATGAAAAGGAAATTATAGTTCAAGCAACCCAACATTTTGCCAAAAGTTATTTCTTTAAAAGGGGGTGGGGGGCTGTCCTAAAAAAACTCCAACAAAATTATCTTTACCATCCTACAGGGCCATAGTGAGCGGTGGAGTGTTTCTTTGGGTTAGATGCAGTCAAAATGCTAGAATTTTATCTACTAATATATTTTTCTTAAATAAATAGACTTGTTTTCAAAATTAGTTTTTAAAAATTATTTTAACTCGTTTATATTTTTTACACAATTTTCATCAATACATTATGGTCAATTATTTGTATCAGCGACACGATTATGTGACCAGAGAACAACTATTATACATATGCAAGAGCCAAGGAGTTCCAATTTGTTAGGAAATAAAGTAATTAGACCCATTCCAGGTATAAGGAGGGGCGGCCAGGGGCCTGGCACCCCTATGCCCCCTTATGTTAGTGAAATTTGCACTAGAAAAAAAATTAAATTCAAGCAAGGGCGTGTTTGGATCCGCTCCGCTCCACGTTTTTTAGCTCTGCTCCAACAATTCCAAGCCAAACACCACCAGCTCCACATTTTGCAGCTCCATAAAAAACGTGAATCTGGAGGCCAACTCCACGTTTTTTGTGGAGCTCCTCAAGAGGTGCTCCACGTTTTACAACTCCACGGTATATCTGCTCTACGGTGGAGTTGGTGGAGTGGAGCTGCGTGAATCTGATCCAAACACGCCCTAAAATTGCAAAATTTGCGACCCTCCCTAACTATGAAAAAAATACCAATCAAATTTAGGAAATTGGTAGTCAAATTTTATTTGGTTTCACACTTAAACCAGGTAATTAAGATTTCAGTTTTTGAAGATTGCCAATGGTGTAATCCATGTTCGGTATATGCCGACCACATATACCGTTTGCCAAGCAATAACAGTACGTCAGACTGGCTGCAGCTTTGACGCACTCGGGAAGATATTCATATTCCTTCTTGCTCCTTGGCTATGCTCTACTAGTAGGGTTTCAGTTTCACACAGTAACTGTAAGGATCTCTCTCCTACCAACAACCTTGCGTCTCCGAATCGTGCAGTGATCTGTTATATAATTTACATTGTGCCTCTGCTCACGAACGATTCAACGCAGTCGGATCGAAGCTACGGTAAGCCTCTCTACTCAATAAATAGTCATATGACTCTCGAGGCCGTGGATTACCTTTGTACTTAAAAAACATGTAAGGAAACTTACCTGCTGTGACAAGTGCGTGCCACGTAGTAGTACTACGAAATAAAATTACTGTGCTGGCACATGAGACAATTTAGAATTTACCAAGCCATGCATGCAACCAGGACCTGGCATATAATTGGGTTCAGAAAAACTAGTTAGAGATATAGTGAAAGAGGGTTGCACAGTCATAAATAATATTAAAAGCTACATGCGCGTTTATGGTTGCATATGTCCTATATATTAATATACTAACTGTTTCACACACATACAACACAAAGGTTATATAAGTATGTTTATGGTTGCATGAACCCGGTGTAGCTTTAATTTATTCCTCTCATAATCTCGCGTCCAACTGCTGATACGTAAGACATCTGTTCTAGCCATTTAGATTAAATGAAACAGATAACCTATCATTTTAACTTTCTATATATGGTTTCAGATTGATAGAGCATAATCATTATCTGGCATTATATTTATATAACCATGCCATGCAAATGAACCTTATGTTGAGGAATATGAGGTGTATGTGGGTAAAATACGTTCAGAAATGGTGCATGCATGAAGCCTAGCTTATAAACTTAAAAACTAGAAAAAATAAGGAATGGACCATATTCAAATGTGCTCGTCAGTGGTCTATCAGTGCTCAACCTCTATTTGTTGCATAATGGCTTATTGGCATCAAGTCACAATTGCGGAGCTAGCTACCTTTGGAGTAAAAAAAAAAAAGTAACTGTATATACTGTTCCTACCCGTGTAAGACTAGCTATGCATACAATGCTGCAAGTGAATAGTTAGGGAAATTGGCATGTGTAAGGTTAAATTAAATAACCTATGTGTCTTATATTAATTCTAGCTTAGCTTTTATGGTACTAACAGCAACATATATGCTATTGGCTAGAAAATAATTGAATATGTCAAAGAGAAATATGCAAAACAGCCACACCTCAAAAAAAAATGCAAAACTAGTTTGCTGAATCATTTTGCATATAAAAACAATATTTCTTGGAAGGGAGAAAATATATCAAAATATTATGGTTGATCACAGAACGCTTCTGATAAAATAAAGGTAATTTAAAGAAATTGCTTTCAAACACTAGTTAGAATCCACAGTCCAAACTGTAAAAAAATATACCCCCCTAGCAAAAAGGTGTGCAGCCTCCAGTTTCAAAGGGTCAAAATCATCTTTGTATCCATGATGACTATTCAGTTATGTAGTTACAATAAGGTCTATAATTTTCCTAATTAGTTGAAGCTGTTGAGGAGATTACTATATATAGTCATCAAGCATTCATTAATTTGGTTCATGCATGTTTTATCAACAAATAAATGGGATATTGAAAGAGTTAAGCTGTAATAATGCTGCAACTAAGAACAGTTTGCGGATTCTAAAAGAGCCTTGGATATACAGTCCAAATCTATTATTTTACAATTTTCTTCATAGATGTATTGCATGGGATTATTTGCAACTCTGAGTTATTTGTGAAACAGATGAAATAAAAAATTGCTCCTCAGCCTTTCCAAGCTTTAGATACATATGATCCATCATGTCTTTACTGAGTGTATACATGTTAACATACTATATATGTCTTGCATGAATATAAAGAAATAGCATAAGAGAAATGCAGCTGTGTTCCATAATAGTTTTCACTTTTAGGAAGGAAAGTATAAGTACTACACAATGATTAGCATCACTATTCAGTTATGTGATTTATGAAATCATGCGTATGCAGTATCTCAAGTATAAGATATCATGATGATAGTGGAAAACACAAATAATGCGATAAAATGTGTGTTCCATCATAATGGAAAAGAGGGTGCAATTGGTTCTTGCGATAATGAACAAAATTGGCTACAGTTTCTTCTTAAATATCTGAATGTGTTGGTTAACCTTAAGATGTTTCTCAATCTTAGTTGCAAAACACAATATGCATTCAATGTATATGGTATCTAACAATAACAATTCTGTGGAGGGCCTACTTCTATATTCTTTGTGAGGCCACAAGATGATGTTCTACCAAGGATATACTCCCAGGCATGGCAGAACCAAATCCTCAAGTTAGATACCAACGAGAATTTCTTAAGACAACATGATTCAAAAAATCAACACTTATAGGAATTCTACCTTGCTCAGAACGTTTTCATCAGATAGGAAGACTAAATATGATAAGAAGACTAAATCAGCTAAGAGACAATCCACTAAATGGAGTATATGAAGTTGGAGGTTAAGCATGTCCAGAGGGCAGTAAGTCCAGAAAAAGAAAGGCAAATTACTGAACAAGCCATATGCAAAGGGAAGAAAGACGAACAAGCAAACACATGCACATAGACACTGTGCTTCTCTTCTTTACCTCTCCATAACTCCGCATTGCCTTTTCCAGCTTACAACGGACCAAAGGTACTTTTGTCAGTAGACACAGCATCTATACATATCTATTCTAGCCTCACCAGTGCAAAAGGATCCCCTTCCTACACCTTGCTAGTTATGGATACCTATTCCCATGCCAGTACGTGGCCTTTGCCTCCATTGCTCCCAGCAAGCACACACGCCCGTACCTGCTCACTGCAGTGAAAAAGCAAGAGGAATAGAGATGGTGATGCACAAGCTCTCTCCTCCTCACTGTCTCGCACACAAAGGACAAGAACACAGAGAACGCAACCAAGACTACTCCATGAGAGAGGTGCACATCGACGCAGCACTGTTCCTACTACTACAGCAACAGTAGAGTTAGTACTGTGAGGCCCTCCTACCCCATAAATCGTCCATCAGACCGTACAAAAAGAAGTCAAGGCCAGTGCAATGCCCCTCCTCCTCACCATCTTTACAGACTGCCAGGGGCCATAAAGAACTCTTGGAGGCCCAGACAAACCAAACTACATATATATATGTAATTTGGCCCACGACATATGGATTAGTTCTCGGTTGACCTTATTGCGTAAAACCACACGAAGAAAATTCTTCCATTTTGCTGGTGCTAGTGCCTACTACAATATATACAATCTACTATTATGCCATGATGCACCATGGTATATATGTAGTATGGACAAAGAGGGAGCAACAGTATAGAAAGTGGTGGCAGGCAAATTAAAAGCACGAAAATGAAAACAAGAGTGGCAGTAATGACAAACACAAACATATAAGAGATGACGAGCACAGTGCTGATGGAAGGAAGCGCAAGGATTTAGAATTTAAACATCTGACCTGTAATGCGTGAGCTAGCTCCATGATTTTGCCTGTTGCATGTTGAATGCAGCAACCCGCTGTCTGAATGTCGTTGTCTCGCAATGCTTTAATTTCTGTGAGCTTTGTGTGCTTTCATCTCCAATCTAGGACGAGAAGAGATCATACATATGATGCAAGAAAGGCACATTGCACATTTCACCTCACTATGGTGTTACGATTCAGATCTTGGAACTGAGGCTGTGGGGAATGTAGATTTGGAGGTGTGTTATCATATGTAGGGACAATCAGAATTGTCCAACCAAACTACATAAGGAGCTGAGTAAGTTACCGTATAGTAATAGAATCGAATCGCAAGAGAAAAAATGGATCGTCCAATAGTGGTGAAGCAAAAACTGAGTCAGATTTGAAACCATATCAAAGCATTAATAATTGATTAATTCGCCTAATTAATTCTCTGTATATATTGTCAAGCCAACACAAGAATTTGAATGGCCGAAACAAAAATTGGAAAACAAAATGTTAAGAAGCTAAATCCTATCATCAAAAGTTATAATGGAATCTCAAAAGGTGAAGAGGACGGATGAAGAAGAAGGTAGCAGACGGAAGGAAGAATTGTTCAACTTTCCTTTTGTACGCTCCGAATCGATCGAGGTCTTCTGATGATCGATCTCGCTCACAGATCGAGATCCAACGACGAGTGCGCTTCTCTCTTGGAGGATGACGATGACGACGGCGACGAGGCTGCTGAGGACTCAGCGCCAGCTGCACCGGCGGCGCCGTGTTGAGACGATTCGAGGAACCTCAATGGCCCCGGCCTTTGCCATCCCGGCATCCTCAGCGACAATGTGTTGGGGTCTTGGCTTGACTCGCCGCCGCTCGGTTGCGGGTTGTCGAGGTTGACTCCGAACAGGCGCACGCGCTTGGCGGCTGCCGTCGGGCTGCTGACGAGCGGCACCGAGTCGAGAACCATGGGTAGACCCACCGTAACCGCGGGGTTGGGTTGCACCATCATAATGTTGTGCAGAGGCGGAGGCGGTGGCGGCGGCGGCATGGACGCGCGCGGGGGCATGCCTGCGGAGCCGAAGAAGAGGAGCTGCCTGGCCGGCGCGGCGGCGTTGATGTTGCGGAAGTCGAGGCCCTGGCGGAAGCGGTGGTGCTCGTAGAGTGTGGCGGGCGGCGCGGGCGGCATGAAGAAGCCGCCCGCGCCGCCGCCCCAGGGTCCGTAGGGCGAGGCGACGGGCGGCATGGGGAGCGGTAGGCGCGGCATGCGGTGCGGGTCGCGGGAGTCGGCGCGGCGCTTCCAGTCGATGAAGAGGCGGTCCCGCGCGGCCTCCCCGGCGCCGCGGCAGAAGGAGACGGTGTCCCCGGCGTCGAGGCGCTTCTCCTTGACGAAGCGGCTCCAGCCCTTGGTCATGACGTAGCTCTGGCTGCTGTTCCAGTAGGAGTAGCGGAAGCGCCAGAGCTTCCCGGCGCGGTCCTCGAAGCTGAGCAGGAGGCCCTTCTCGTTGGCCGCCGCGTCCAGCGGGAAGTACTTCTCCGCGTGCTGCTTCGGGATCACCAGCCGGTTGAGCTTCCCCACGTCGCTGGGCGTCACCACCTTGTCGAACATGTGCTCCTTCTCGATCACCTCCACGTCGTCGCTCCCGCCGCCGCCGCCGCTCCCGGACGCCCCCGCGCCGTCGCTGGAGCGGAGGGCAGCCGAGCCCGACGCGGACGCCGAGGCCGCCGCGGGAGGCGAGGGCGAGGACGAGGCGGCCCCTCCCGTGCTGGCCGCTGTCATGAAGGGGATCTCGCGCGGGGACGCCTCCTCGTCCTCCTCCTCCTCCGCCTCCTGCTCTTCATCCTCGTCCTCCTCTTTGGAAAACCTACTGGAAGAGCTCGCGAACTCCATAGCTGCTACCCCTTTGCTTGGCGGCCTCCTCTTCGTCCTGCTTGGATGCCTTCCCTTTCGAGCGGCTGTCCCTGTTGCGGCGGGCTTTGATGCGACGCGGTCCAGGCGCGGCGGTGGCGGGGTGGAGGCTGGCCTGGCCTGGTTGCTTGCTGGGGAGAGTGAAGAGGAGGCGGGGGATCTATCCGCGATGAGCCTATCTATATCTACCACTCTCCTATCTGTCTGTCTCCTTCTCTCCCCCTTCTCTCTCCTTCTCTCGGTGCGGGTGAATTTGACTCGGCAGCTAGCTAGGACGACACGGCCGATCGAGAGGGGACGGGAAGCGATTCATCTGCCTCCTGCGCTCGCATTGACCGCGCGCGCTCGGATCGATCTCCGCCGCGTCGGAGCAAGAGGAGGCAGGGGCTGGGAGAGGGATCGATGGGACGGGGAGAGAAAGTGCGTGGTAATTAGGCGTGGTTGGTTGTTTTCTCTCTCCCTCTATCGCGACTAGTGGCGCTTGCTTGGGTTAATTGGGAGGGGTAAAGCCAGCTCGCTGCTGCCGCGTTCCCACAGTGGGGAGGAGGGGAGCCCAGCCCAGCTCAGGGCGCGCGGCGGGGAGGGGAGAGAGCTGAGCTGTTGGGGGAGGGGAGCGGAGGCGGAGCCAGCCCTAGAAGATTCCGGGAAGGTGTCTGCACACACAGGTCGTTTTCGATCGAGTAGTTAGTAGTATTGCCATTCTGCATTTCTATTCTGAGAGTATTGTACTGTTGGGCTCGGATTATCGTATTGCATGGTCCTACTCTTTGCCTCTCTGTATTTTTGGTCTTGTTGAATACTGTATGCCGTACACTGTTACCGAGTGAGAGAGCCAGCTGTGCTATTAACCATAAATAAACCACTGATTCGATCTTGACGATGAAATTTGAAGGAACTGACAAAACCCTGCAGTGGATCACCTGTTTTGTATTTAAATATCGTCCCATGTGTGCGTTTTTTACTCTGCTGGATTCACAATCCCAATTGACACTGTCGATCTGGTCATTCAGAGTTTCGGACCAAGGAAGTCGTCGTTTCACAAACCAACCAGCGAATTACTACTAGGCTAGGCAAGGAATGGTGCGCGTAGGCCTTGTTTAGTTGCACAAACTTTTCACTATTCACCTGTCACATCAAATATTAGGACATTAATTAAGGGTATTAAATATGGATTAATGACAAAATCCATTTCATAACCCCTGGTAACTTCGCGAGACGAATCTAATGAGCCTAACTAGGCCATGATTAGACAACATCGTGCGACAGTAAACAATTCCTAATGATGAATTTATTAGGCTTCATAGATTTGTCTCGCGATTTCTCGTCCATCTGTGTAATTAGTTTTATAATTAGATCATGTTTAGTTCTCTTAATCTTCGGTTTAAAATTGCTACAGTAAATTTCGCAAACTTTCTCCACTACTATGCATCTCATTTCACAAACCGATGCACAAAAGAACAAACAGAGGTTGACTGCATGGTCAATTTGGGAGTACACGCGCTACTGCAGCGGTGTTCTTGAATTTTGGGGGTGGAAATTAGTATCCATGACGGTAAAAACTGAAATGTGAGTTGAGCAGGTAATTAGGCAGGGGAAAGTAGGTTGTAGTACTGTACTGCACTGCAGCTAGCTTTGCAGGAAGGATGGCGGGAGTAGGGTGGGGCCCATGAATCAACTGGTTGGGCTCATGTGAGCGCTCGTCCTTGTCATGATATGGGGATCAAGCATGACACGCATGCCAGCCGCGAGACATGCCTCTGTAGGCTCAGCTAGTGTAGTGTAGCTGTGCTTACAGCCAAGGGATCAACCACGCAAAGCCCATTTCTTTCAACCACACATCGCTCTCACTGCCGGATGGATGGATGCGTACACGGAGATAATCACATGGGCTGCGTGCGGGACATGTTGCGCAGCAAAATCTGCCCCAACTCCCGTACTTGTAGGGTTCATATTATGCTAGCCAGTGGCGGCTAGCTACTTCCGAGCATCAGCCATTTTCCCCCCATACTGGTAATAATCCCCACCAATAATTTAGCAATGTTTGTTTTCAGAAAAATAATTTAACAATTACCCGCAAAACAAATAATTTAACAATTTCATTTTTATTTATAAGGCATGACATGACTGACATGGTATTCTAAATTACACCTCGACCATTCATTTATCTTATATTGTATTTTTTTATAATTATAAATTTATGATCATTGGAGAGTATATTTGATTACGAATCCAATCATATAAAGTTTATATTATAAAATTGAAAAGAGTAAAAAGTATTAGCTACATTATTGGTCAAAATGTAAAGTTCGAATCTTGATATGTGTGTACGTCTTAAAACAAAAATGGAGGGAGTAACAACTAATCCCTCCGTCCTCAAATACAGAGCATTGAATCATTTAAATTTTCTCTTCAAATACTAGGCATTGTAGACATCCTTGCACAAATCTCCACTAATTCACTTAATTCTTCTCCAATCCCGTGCAAAGGTTGTCTTTTTAATTCACAGGGACACTAGTAGACAACCTATTATCAAGAAAAACCGAACAACTCTCAATGCATAATCATGGGCATGCTAGTATTTTCCTTGCCCGTTTAGTCTATCCTAAAATCTCTTTGATGCCTTCTATTTGAGGACCGAGGGAGTACTGTCTAGCTGGTTGTCCACCTACTCCATCCGTCATATTAAGAGTGCAATTCTAGATATGTACTTAGATGTATAAGGCCATCCCCAACCCATGGTGTCCATAGATAGTGTCTATGTTGCCAACAAAGCAAGACACTATGTTTAGAAACTACATCTCTCAATACATAGTTTCTTCATGTAGGTCCATAATTAATACTCAATCCACCATTCTCTCTCATCTCTACCAATCATATTTGTTGTTCAATTATCATGAGGACACTACCATCTCCCAATGCATGACTTGATGGTGTCTAGTGCATAGGTTCCCGTGAGGAAACTGGGTCTTGCATGAGACCCGGTTTCTTCCTCTCTCCACTCTCTCTCTTATTTAATATAATGCCATGTAAGCTAATAGTCCTAGGTGGCAATGTAATTAATGCTATAGAAACTATCCTAGTTGGAGGGTTGGGGATGGCCTAAGTACATGTGCAGGTGCATCGGCAGAATTGCAATCTTCTTGGGACGGAGGAAGTATGTAAATAGGTAATCCTAGCTAACTGTTATATGGATTATATCCAGCCTATCGAATATAGGGCTTCAGCTTAGTACCCCAATAATTAATGAAGAAGTTTCCAAGCTTCTTGCTTTTGGAAGTGATGAAAATTAATTAGCTCTCCAGGCATCACCGTTGATGATTTCCTTATCCATCGATGACGCGATAGACAAGGCGAGAGGCGAGGAAACCAAACATGCATATTCATGATGAAACCAGCATTATTGATGAAAAAGGCTCCGGGGTAACAGGGCACGCCAGATAGTGGCGAAAAGACACCTACGAAAATTGCAGTGTGCTCATACTATCACAGTGTACAGAAAATGCCTTTTTCTAGAAATTCTCCAGGCGCCCCGAAATGTGAATTCCTCCGGTGGAATCTTATTATAAGGCTTATCGAGTGGAGGTAATGATTGCTACGTGTATGGTGCATGGACCCAGTTTACAAGATGAGCGAGGTGTGTCCCGGCGAGGCTTCCCCGAGACAAAAAGGCCAGTAGGGTTCTAGAGACCTTCAACCAAAGTATCCATCCATCCATGTCCTGGTGTCCATCCTCCCCTCCTCCCCTCTGCCGAGAAGATGCCCTCTCCCTCCCTCTGCGCGCGACAGGAGTGAAAGTAAAAGTATCTCCTGCTTTTTTATTCGTAAAACGCACACACTGCAAGCAGCGCAGAAGGAGGCAGAAGCTCATCTTGGGGGTCTTGGAGAATGGGAGATGTGCGCCTATGCCAGGGTACCATACTACGTCAAGCGTCCTCTCATGATGTGGCGGCCCCCATTTTTTTAGTCCCAGCCCAGAGGCGGTACCGGTTGTTGTTGGAGCAGCAGTGGCTTGTGCAGTGCAGGGGAAAGGCGGAGTCCCCAGCCCCAGTACCCCCGCTCGCGTCAATTGGCCGGACAGTCCCTGCACGTCGCATTACCTGTTCCCTCCTGTCGCTCTCATTGGTGGATCCTCCTCCTCTCCCTACCAAGCCTGATCATCAGCACACCAACATTTAAGTGCCTACGCTTTCCCCTAAACTACCAGCAACTGGATCAGTTTTTAACTGCACATCAGTTGGAGGATTGGTGGTTTTCTGCACGAAGTACTCGGAGAAAGATCTGCCGCCTTTTTAAAAAGAGAGAGAGAGAGAGAGAGATCAAAAGAGCCAATAATTCAGCTTGCACAGGCACATAGTGGCTTCCCTACATGAAGACTGCTAGATTTTCTTCGTTAGCGCGCACTTTGCTGGGAGCATTTGCACATCAAAAAGCCGGGTCGATCGGACATCGTCCATGCGAACCTCCAACTTTCAAGTAGTGCGCCGCCGCAACATCCATGGGTACTGCACCACCGGTTCCGGCGGCTCCACACCGCAAAGGCTGCAGGCCGGCCGGCGAACCGAATAATGCACGAGGAGGGATCGGAGAAAACGGCCACCCGGCGGCCTTCATTTGACTTTGCTGCAGAAGGAAGAATGGGCGGCGGCGTAGTGCGCGTGCTCTGGCTTGAAAGGGCAGAGCGAAAGCGAGCCCAGGAAGGAGGAACAGGAGCGAGAAAGGCGAGGCGCCCGACTTGTGTTTTCCCGGCTAATCAGCACGCTGTGGATGACAATTACGCGACTACTGGGACCAGGACTGGGGATGTGGTATGCACATCAAGATGCTGCGGGTCTAGCCAGAATTGAGGTTCAATTCAATTAATCACCTTGAAGCTTTGTAATCAATACGCCATTAACCTGAGTAACTCTTTCTTGTTCTGAAAAGCAATCAGAGTTGTGCTGTGGGAGCACAGTAGTGGTACTAGTAATAAAAAGAAAAGGATAACTCAAAAGTAGTTTACTGACGCTTTCCAGGGTAAAAGCGGAACAAATTACAAACACAAAAACAGTAACTACACTGCTATCCCTTGTTGGGCAGGAGCCTGCAGCGGCCTCGGCTTCCGAATAACCGTGCTGACGAGGCAAATCCGTGCCGATCGAGCTCTCCCAGCAGGTAAAATTATTGGTGCTTTTGTTTATGGTAACAAAAATTATTGGTGTTGATGAGTTGCTCTCTCACCAAGGAGAGGCACAGCAGCTTATCTACAGGTCAGGCTCAACAGGTCATGCATCGATCAGCAGTTTAGCACGTGCAGGTTCCACTCCCATTTTCCCCCTCTATGATTTTTGCCGTGCCCATCACGCAAAGCAACGCTACAGATCGTCCCACGACGGCCGTGGATTTCCGTCCCTTTCCTACGCCGAGTTTTTTTTTTCTGCAGGGGCCGCGTGAGCTAAGGCTATTTGCAACAATACCCCCTATAGCCTCTTGGATCTGTAAAATAAAGGAGATTTGCCACAAAAAGTGCTGCAGCGGCACCCTGTATAGAGTCCTCCAAAATCCGGGACCCCTCCTCCACCCCCTATCTATCTAGGACGCTCCAAAATCCGCTCTGCACGCTCCCTCCCTCCCGCCGTCCTCCTCCAGCGATTCGCGCGCCGCCGCCCATGGACTCCCCGAAGAGGAAGCAGGGCAGGCCCGCGTGCTCCTCCCGCGCCCTGACGGCGCGGAAGAAGGCGAGGAGGTCGGCGACGGCGGCTTCGAGGTCGGGCACGAAGGCGCGGAGGCCGTGGGGTCGCCCGACATCACGGCGAGGCTGGCCGGCGAAACTCCGCTCCACAGGAACTCGGGGAAACCCGGCTACTTCATCTCGGCCAAGGGCATCGCCGTGAACCAAGAACAGTGCATCAGGGACCGCTCGTCATCGGCCTGAGCTCCAGGATCCCGTACACGGAGCTCCGGGAGCGAGGCGCGCGCCGCGGCGAGGGAGGCGCGGGTGGAGGACGCGGAGGAGGTGGAGGACGACGAGGTGGCGCCGCGCCGCTGCGCGCTGGCCGTCCCCGTGCCGGTGGCCGTGCCCGTGCCGGAGGGCCCTGCCCCCGAGTAGGAGGACGTGGACGGGGAGGTGGAGGAGACCCCGGGCGCGGCGAGGCGGCGCTTGGCGGAGGACGAGGGCGAGCGGCGCGAGGAAGGGGCGACCGCGGGCAGCGACGCCAACGCGTCGGAGCTGGCCCTGGGAGCGGCGCCTCGCGTTCGCCGACCACGCGGCGACGGCGCGGAGATGGACGTGGGCGATCCGACGCGGGCGTGGGGTGGGGGATGGATTGGGAGGGGAAAAAATAAATGATAGGTGGGTCCCATAAATAGATGATAGATTTGAAGGGTATTGTTGCATCACATTGTTGTTTGGAGGGTAAAAATTTTTAAAAGATCCTTAAAATATTGCTTTAGGGGGTGATATATAGAGGGTACCATTGCATTGCAGACAGTCTAAGCTTCTATATGTGGCGAAGCCGCCACCCAGCACGCCTCGTGACTTCCAATTATAAGCAAACATCCACGTCGTGTGCCGGCCGTGCCTAAACTCCCATCCCATCACACATCGTCGGCATCAGGTGACCACCAGTGCTTATATATAAATATATATCTTTATATATACTAGTGGACGTGCACGTGCCACAGGCACGTTTAAAAGAATACCAATAGACATATAATTGTTTTTTTAAAAGTGACCAATATTTATAGAACGTCCTCTAACTTTGTATTTGACAAGGTGAATATTGCATGTGATCGATGGTCGTGGGTGAGGCAGGACCTGACAAGATCAGGTCATTATTTTCCAAATAAAATATGAAATATGAAACGCATTATATAATCATCATAAATCTTACAGCTCGTCAAAAATCATATCATATTTATTAAATTTATTAAAAGAAGATAAACCCTATTTATTACGAAGATAGCTAGGGCTAACCTATTCTATGGACGAAACATGTAACGTCACGACTTGGTTCGACCACTTCAAATACATCGACGCGACGAAACGAGACTTCTGTGTACTGCCGCGGTGTGGTACCTACCCTGTGATCAATTGTGAGAAAAAATTTGATTGAATCCCACGATTTTAACGACATTTCCAAAAGTAATGGAAAACAATATATGGCAACACACAGTTTCCAAAAATATATGTAGCCACGTATAATAATAAACATTGACCGATTTTAATAGGAGTAGATTGAATCCCATGATTTTAACGATGTTTCCAAAAGTATGTGCTACATTATATGGCAACACATAGTTTCCAAAAATATATGTAGCCACATATAATAATAAACATTATCTGATTTTAATAGGAGTTCATAAAATATAGATAACATATAAGTATATATTATAGAAATACATAGACAGATAGTAGAATATAGAAGATAAATAAATATACGTAATATTAATTATACAGAGCTGCATACCTCAAGCCTCAAGAACATCTCTATACACAATATTCTTTGTGCTCTTTCCAGTCGGATCAATGTTGACGTTTCCTTTCGCCAAAACCCAAGTCGTAGCACGCGATACACCTCTTGACAGAGCCACATACAATTGACCATGTGCAAAAACCGGTTCTGGCAGATAGATACCAACATTCGGAATAGTTTGACCTTGTGCCTTGTTAATGGTCATAGCAAAGCTCAGACGTATCGGAAATTGTTTGCGTTTAAACCTGAACGGAAGAGAAAGGTCTTCGGAAGGGGACATAGGTATCCTAGGTATGAATACTCTAGTTCCGGCATGCTGGCCATTAACAATTTGAGCATCTATTGCATTATTTTGGAAGCCCCTAACCACAAGGCGGGTACCATTACATAGGCCATTATGAGGATCAAGGTTTCGAAGCAGTATAACAGGACAGTTCTTTTTAATTTTCAATTCATGTGGTGGCAGTCCATTAGGAGTAATTGAATTGAGGAAGTCTATAGGATAATTGTTCCTTTTGTCGTCATCAACCGAGTCAAAACTGTAGTAGACCTTTTCTTTCCCTGGGAACCTATCAATCATCAGTGCATTCACAGCGTCGACATGCTCATTCCTAGTCGAAAGGATTGCACGTTCACGCATGTAGGATGCGGAAGTACCGTTATCATTTAGGTTTGGGAATACTCGGTTAATGAGCTTGTCAATAGCTCCATTGTCAGATGGATTCTCAATCATTATGTCATCAGGCAACTTGACATAATCATCTTCGAACGTCTCCTCAATGCCATTTCCTATCCGTAAAAGGTATTCAGCGAACCAGGTGTCGGACTGGGCACGCATATTCTGGGTGAGTCGAATGCGGCGGACTCTTTCCCATATATACGATCTAATCAAAGTAGTGTCAGTGATCTGTGATCTTGTACCGCGTGCCACGACAGGAAGGACCTGCCGAAAGTCACCACCAAATAACATGACTTTGCCTCCAAAAGGATCAGGACATCCAGTTATATCCTGTAAGGATCTATCAAGTGCCTCCACAGCTTGTCTTTTAGTCATGGCAACTTCATCCCATATGATCAGATTGGCCTTCCTAAGCAGCTCGGCTGTCCCACTCTGTTTTGTAAAATTACACATCGTATTACCATCCAACTTGATGGGGATCTTGAACCGAGAATGGGCAGTCCGACCTCCACGCATAATGGACGCTGCTATACCAGACGTTGCAGTTGCAACAGCTATAAGACCCATTGAGCGAACTTTAGCAATTAAGGCCTTATACAAATATGTCTTACCAGTGCCACCAGGTCCATCGACAAAAAAGACTTGAGACTTGCCGCTCAACACATGAACCATGATCTCATCAAAACCAGCCTTCTGCTCAGGATTAAGGTTTTCAATAATATTTAAATCATCCTCATCAAAACCAATATTCTGTTCCTCCGTGAGCTCTCTGTAATGGTCTCTAAAATGAGTCTCTGCCAAAGAGACAAATAGTAGTAGACAATAGACAAAAAAAAAACTCGTGAGACAATGGCAAATTGAATTTTTTGAAATTGATATATTAGGACCATATATATATCACCTGTCTGATGTAGTTCCGGAAGTCCATAATGCCTTATGTCTTTACCCATGGATGTAAGATGGTATGAAATGTCACTGAGTACCATCTGCTCAATTGACGAATCAGCTCCCTTGTATTTATGCTGGTAGTCCTCTGACATTGACTGAAAATGCTTGTCCCATAGACGTCGTATGTTGATACACTCGCAGAAAACAATCATGGTAGAAAAAATCCTCCTAAGACCTGAAGGAAACATCCATCTCGCACACTCAGTCATACAGTCGTCTATTGTTTGGTCGGTCTCAACAAAACCCATGGCCTCACAAGCTTCTCTAAAAGTTGGATATATGATACCATTACAAGTTCTAAGACTCTCATATCCGGTGGCACCCCTGATATGGTTGAGCAAAACACGAAGATAATATCTCTCCCCTTCAGAAGGGTTTGCATAGACTAATCTCCCAATCTGAATCCTCTTATTTTTTCTAGCCTTCCATAATTTGTATTGCTTATCCCATCTAAAATATTCTGGAAACTCTTTGTATAAGTATTTCCGTGCGTTCGAGTTTTTCACATTCATTTTGAAATACTCTGTAAGCATTGACTTCTGAGAGTTTTCCCGCTGAACAACATCGTTTAGATTGTCAGTTGGCTTATAAGCTATCATATGCATCCCAGGTAGGTGCACCTGCATTTGTAACACTGGCGGAGACATGGAATACAGTCTGAATCCATAAAGCCTGTATACTGCCTCTATAGCCGTAATCATCCTTGCGTCACGGTACTGCTTGATCTCATTAACCACACGCTGCGTATTTTCATTGCCCTCAAGTGCGTATGAGGCCCGATCATGTCCCTTGTATATATATTTGTATAGATATTTAACAGACTTGATGCTGCAGCAAACTTCTACATTGATATGGCAATTATACCTCATAAGCAGTGTGGGGTTATAAGGGACCACCCATCTATTGTCTAGCTCTCCTTTCCTTATCCTAACCTTTTGTCCATCATCCCTTCTCCTATAGATCGGATATGAATCCTTTCCTTGTTGTGTGGTGGCACTGAACTGTCGAGGATAGCGAAAACGGCATTGGCCATCGACCATACACGGGCAATTTTTGTTAAGAGCACCACAAGGACCATGCATCATATGCTTGCAAACCAGTTTATGCAAGACAGGATATTTTTTGGGATCGGGGATTTCAGCAGAGATATATTTGTCATAATCATCTGGACTGTTTAGCTTGCTGCCAGGTTCTAAAATCAGCAAAAAATGTTCGTGTGGTAAGCCTCTCTTCTGAAACTCCGTTACATGGGCCCATGCTGCAACCGTGCCCAGCTGTCCCTTTTTAATCAAAAAATCTTGCATGTCCATCAGCTTGGCATGATACACTCTTGCCACAATATCAGGGCGGTCCTGTGGTGTTTGGCCAGGAAGCAACTCTGCCATTATCTCGTCCCAATAAGGGTTGCAAGTCATAGTAACAAAATAATCTGGCTTCCCATACCTCGTAACAAGTGTCATTGCGTCCATGAATCTTGCCTGAACATCTCGATCACTTCCAGGAAAATCCTTGCTCAGAACAATCCTAAGGCCAGCTTTGGATGCATCAGCCTCACCAGTTGCAAGTGTGTCGAGAATGCCCTATCAATTAAATATTTCACTATCAAAAGCCATATATAATAAAATCCATGCATAAATATTAATATGTTTACCTGGTACAGATCAGCACGAATCAACGCTTGATGTTCAGGCTTCGAATACCAGTCTAAGCGCATTGACTCAATTTTGACATACATGTCTACCAAAAATTGCTGAAAGAGGCGACCACCATGGAAAAGCACATTGAACTCCCCAAGCCGTATCTGCATCTTATAACAATAGTATTCCCTAGCACTTACGTAGCGGCGTTTTCCTGCCCCACCTGCCCCAATTTATGAGATGCAAAAATAGAGAGAAAACAATTCAAATCGATGGACAAGTGCTAACCTTCGACTTCCCCATCAATGATGTCCTCATTTTCACTGCCACCGTCATTTTCTGACCACGAAAGTCACATTTAAATAAATGTCAAGTACC
The DNA here is from genome assembly GCA_004135705.1 of Alloteropsis semialata. Lineage (NCBI taxonomy): Eukaryota > Viridiplantae > Streptophyta > Magnoliopsida > Poales > Poaceae > Alloteropsis > Alloteropsis semialata. The sequence continues at coordinate 56,742,962 of CM014276.1, forward strand.
GACCACAATAACTTATAGTGTAATTAGCTTCACAAAATATACCTTCAGCCATGAGAACCTCATCAAATCCATTAGCACTTTTGTCTGCGATATGTGTATCTATGTCTATAAATTATACAGAGTCATCATGTGTCGACAGACAAACATGTGTAACGTGCATTCAAATTTTTAAAAGGTAATTAAAGGAGACAGAATAACATCCCATACCTTCCCTACTTCGTTTCACACAAATTCCTTCAACAAATCCGTCACCTAGATATTTTTATAAACTTGCGATGAGAATTACACACTATATATATATATATATATATACATCACAATCCATAACATACTACATATACACTGAGAAAAAAAACAAACCTCTACTTTTACGCTTTGTATATTTCCTTTTCGGTTTTGACTCAGGAGGTTCCTGATATTCTATCTGTTTGTCTTCCCAACCTGTCTCCCCGCCAGGATTGAACAATGGATATGCCAATGGATCGTAACAACCATGATACGCCCTGATATATCGCGGACGGTCCTCTTTGCCATAAATGATGATACTGCGTGAAAATCTTTGCTGTGGATCATTTCCATCAACCCATATAGCTGCAACTTGATCCATGGCAGGGGCATTATACCTCCTCTGATCAACAGATATGCTGGTATTAAGTTCAATTGTGTACTCCCTAATATTTGTAACAGAACCAAGATGCTTAAAGATCTGAACATAAGGGTTGCCACTTAAAACACCAAGGATATTTTTTATCAAGTTTGCGTTGAGACTGGGCGACCTTTTAATTCTGTGGGCAATAGTACTATCCGTGTCATAAAAGTATAACTGCATGTGTCGGGGGCCTTTTTCACCAGGAACAAGTTGATCCAGTTTGTGGTAAATCTGACCATGCGCCTTGAATGTGTATACACCTGTTCCTTTTGCTGATGCTAGGCGCCTATCAATGGAAACACCAAAGCTAGTAAAGGAAAAATGTGAGTTGAAGTACCGAATATGTTTCCGGAAGTACTTGGCATCCCTATCATCCTGACTTGCAAATAACCGTCGGAGCTCTGTATGCACTTGAGGTATGTATATTTTCACCTTGCCCTTTCTACAACAAAAGGCTGCACCTTCGCCTGGAAACCTCTT
>CM014276.1:56745090-56773220 GCA_004135705.1 Alloteropsis semialata
GCCTCGTACTCAAAGTGGGTGCTGTGTTTGCGTTCTCTGTTGGAGGATGTTTCGGGGATGCAAAAACACTGTGCGCGACTTTTTTTGGGTTTGCCTCTCCGTTTGCATGAGCTGTTGGAGACAGCCTAATACTCTTCTTCCCCTTGTGATACCCTTCAGCTAGCTTCTTGCCCCTCCCTAGCAGAGTAGCTCGTTTCACCTCCCTAGCATTCTTGCGTTGTTGCGCTGATAAATCCAGTAAACATATGGTCCGTGGCGGATGGCTCCATGGTCGTCTTCTTTGATGCCGCGTCGCTCGACTCCAAGCCTGACCTCCACCTCCTTCCTCACACACAGCCCTTGCCCATTAACAAGTTCGCAACGGGCGGCGAGCCGGCGACATAGCCGAGGTGCGAGTAAACGGCGGCGCGGCCTTCGGGTGGGAGAAGACGACAGGCCGAGAGGCCCATGCATGTGCTGCTACAGGCACGACATGTTGGGCCTCGGCCCAGTGGGAGCGGAGGTGTTAATTCCAACATGGGCCGAATCGAAAGAAATAAAATCCAATGAGACTGGCAACACAAATGCCTTCTCTCTCTCAAAAAAAAAAAAAAAGCTGCACGAATTTTGCAGGCGATCTTGACCTTTAAAAACGGAGTGAAAACAACTCACCGTAATAGCCGGCCATCCAATAGAAACTCCGTTTCTCCTATTGTACATAGGCCACAAAATGGATGCTCAACTGATGAACATCTTATGGTTGTGCTACTGATCCTAACCTCCTTTTAAAATCCATAATGTTCGCAAGCAAGAGGACGAGAGGAGGAGGAAAAGAAGCAAAGCTAAAAAAGATTCGATCTTGGTTCCACACTTCCACTTGCATCTTTTTCTCGTACGATTTGCGATATTTCCAATGCTACTTTTAGTCCTTGATAGTATTATGATAGCTTACCCACTAAGGCACTGGCATACTTTCTACGACGACTTGGCTTGACCCCGGACACTTCGGTAGGTCCGGGGGCTTTGCCGCCATGGAGAGCGAGGAAGATGCAAAGATGTAAGCACTGTGACGACCATTGCGACTTGTTTGCGAGGACGGGAGCAGGTCACGCTCGCTTTCGCTTTTATTCACCTTCCCCCCTGCTTTCCCTCGGGCCTCACCCTCTTTTAACTCATCAACGCCAGGAGGGGGGCAGGCGCGCCTGCGGCCTGTCGTTAGCCGCCGCATTCGTGTGCTCTCGGCACAAACCAAGCTAGATTTCGAGCTTCGAGGTGTTGTTGCGATCGACGGCGCAACGTGTCAGAGATGATCGGGCGGGGCGGTGGTCGCGGCGGCGGCGGCGGCGGCATGCAGAGGAAGGACGCGGGGGAGGAGTGGCCGAACCTCGTGGACGTGGTGCTGTCCTGGAGCCTCAAGGATGTCATGGACGAGGGCCTCTTCAGGGACAAGGTTGGTGCCACTGACACTGATTTGCTTCATCAGTTCTTTGCTGGGTGGGCGGCATCATCAAGGCTTGCGTGGTGTGCTCATAATTAAGGCCAACTCCAATCTCTATGGTTTTACAGATAGTTTGGTCTTAGGGGATATGATGCCAGATTTACTACAGGAACCATAATATCTTTCTGATTATTTCGAACAATTACAAATTCTGCCACTTTGATTTGTATATGAGCGATGCTTTATAGTTTATATCATATAAGATGCCGAAATGTTGAACAAACAGTAATATAGGAGCTGCATATCATGATGGATCTTGTGTTTTGCCTAGGATGTGGTGCATTGTCCGTTTGTCACACTCCCATTCATGTTTTCCCTTACAGCATGATTCTTTAACATGGTATTTTCTGCTGTTTCCATGTATGATCTGCTTCTGGTTGCTTAACATTGTGAGGCATGGAATGCAGGTGAAGAAGATACCGTCCACATTCCATTTCCTCAAGAGCTACCTGGAGTGGTTCACCTCTCCATTGCTGGAGGAGTTAAGAGCTGAGATGTCGTCCAGCTTGGAATCTCTATCAACCATGCCTTCTGTCAGTATACCATGGATTGAAGAAAAGAAAGGCAAATACGAGATTTGTGTTGCTTCTGATTCCCATACTCCTAAGTCATGTAATCTGCCTGAATGTTATGCTCCAAGTGTCGGTGATATCATGATCTTGTCTGATGTGAAGCCAGGGCATATTTTCGACATTACTCACAACAGGAGGCCATACTGTGTTGCCTTTGTCACAGAAGGAGGGGATGAAGATGACGACTCACCATCATCCAAGTATGTGATCAGATCATCGGGCAAAATATATGCTGCAGATGAGAAGTGTCAAGATGGAAAAATCAAGCCACTTTTTGCTGCTTATTTGCTTAACATTGTGACATACATCCGAATATGGCGTTGCCTTGACTACGAAGCAGTGAGAAGAAATCGAGGCCTTATTCATGAGATGGTCCATTATCTGCCGGTATGTTTATCCTGAACCATACTTAATGAAGATTTCACTGTGATATCTTCTTTGTCGGATGATAAACTTGCAGACGACAGACATCAAAGAACAGAGAAACTAGTGTTGAGCCAACTATCAATGGTATCATTTTATTAGAAAATTTTGCTGTAGAAGAAAATATCAACTTAATGAAAAACAAATGATCCAGCAATATTCACATCGAAGTGGTTATGAAAGATTTTGGGTTGCTTTAAAGAAATTGGTGTTGATTAGTTCATTTGCTGATTATCCCCAGGTCCCAGATATTCGTCAGGAAAGCACAGAGGACGCTGGTTCTTTTGACAGCATGGAAATATGGACCAAGTTGTCTACAATGGACCTTAACAATTCCCAGAATGATGCTATCCTGAATTGTGTTTCCAAAATGCATCACAACAGCAGCAGTTTTAGCCTTATATGGGGTCCTCCTGGCACAGGAAAGACAAAAACAATCAGTGTGCTAATATGGTTAATGAGAGAACTGAAACATGGTACCCTCACCTGTGCACCAACTAACCTTGCTATTAAACAAGTCGCTTCACGTTTCTTGAGGTTGATCAAAGAGTGTTCTTTTGATACAAGCTGCCTGGGAGATATTCTATTGATTGGCAATAAACAGCGTATGTGTATTGATGGTGATCTCAAAGAGATATATTTACACAACCGTGTGAGGAAGCTTCTTGGCTGCTTTGCACCATTGACTGGATGGAAGCATCTTCTATCTTCTCTGACTGATCTATTTGAGAATGGTTACTCCCAATACCTTCAATATCTACAAGACCAAGAGGAAGGTGACAAGCCTTCCTTTTTCTCTTACACCAAAAAAAGATTTACCATTATTTATACGGACCTTAGAAAATGTTTAAAAGAATTATTGTTTCATGTCCCGAAATCTAGTATTTTGGAAGTGAACTACAACAATATCCTTTCCATTCTCGAAATGCTTGGAGACTTCAATAGCATGTTTCAGTGGAGGTATATTGGGGATGAAATTAAGGAAGTTTTCTTGTACAATAAGGGTGAATCCGAGTCCAGACACTCGAGCGTGACAAAACATTGGGAAACAATAATCACTCTTGGAAAAGTGAGGTTAAAATGCCTTGAGCAACTTAAAACACTATTGAGTTGCTTGAAACTTCCTCTGACATCCTCAAAGCGTACCATTCGTAGTTTCTGTACTGAAACTGCTTCCATAATTTTCTGTACTGCATCTAGCTCGTCAAAGTTGATAGGTAACAAAAAGCTAGAGTTGCTTGTCATTGATGAGGCCGCTCAGTTGAAAGAATGTGAAACACTGATCCCTCTACGTTTGCGTACCTTGAAGCATGCTGTTCTAATTGGTGATGAGTGCCAATTACCAGCAACAGTCAAAAGCAAGGTTGGTTCTTGATGTACTTTTACGCTTTTATCAGATTTCCCATTTGTTTGGTATAATTTGTCTTATACCATTTAGTCTTTGTGATCATTTTTAGGTTTGCACAGATGCATTATTTGGAAGAAGCCTTTTTGAAAGGTTGAGTTCACTTGGGCACGAAAAGCATCTACTCAATATGCAATACAGAATGCATCCATCCATTAGTATCTTCCCAAACACTAGCTTTTATGACGGGAAGATCTCAGATGCTCCTAATGTCATGGAAAATGAACACAATAAGAAGTATCTTTCGGGTTCTATGTTTGGTCCTTACTCCTTTATAAATATTGGAGATGGAATAGATGAATTTGATGAACTTGGTCGTAGCAGAAGAAACTTGGTTGAAGTTGTTGTCATCGAAGAAATATTGTGCAATCTCAAAAGAAGTATGTTCTCCCTAGCTATTCACAAATTATGTAGTTATGCATATGATATTTTGAATTTGTTTTTAAACATTTTCTAATTAACTTATTTTGCAACTTGCAATACTGTCATTGCACTTAATGACCTACATGTTGTTAATCATATGGAACTAGTAGGTGCCCACCTGCAATAGTATGAGGTTTAACACTAGTGAAGCTTAGCATGTAGCCTCCTTACCCATTTCATTCCCATGTCCTCCCAGATTAATGGCTTTATCGGCATTCCTTGTCGCTAGAAGTAGCAGTTCCATCATTTGTCTTGCTCCAGCTGCACCATTTGGCTGACCTGAAGCTTTAGGGTCCAAGCCTAGTGTAGTAACTCGTGTTTTTGTATATTATTCACTAATGTGCCATGTGCCATAATTGATGCCTTTCATAGTATTCCTTGATTTGATGTTGGAATACTAGTATGCCATAAACTCGTATGCCACATATGTTTATATCATCACCTTAGTGGGTTATGTATTAATATGTCACTTGGTTTGATGCTGTGACCTTGAGATATGGGTCCATGCCTACAACAATCTAATAATAAAAATATGGATATATCCATGAGAATCAATGTGAAGGCTTTTTCGCTGGTCAGGTAATAATAAAATAGATATATGATAGAAAGGCAACAACAATAAAGCTTGAAGCACCATTTTAGAAAAATGTGACTGTAATGGGGAATGCAGAGTCTATAACAAATCCATATTTGATTGTAAACATTTTTATTTGTGTATTGTATATATTACTCTACATGTAACTAGAGTTTTGAAGGGTTGCAAAAGTAACAAAAAACAAATTTTGCACCTAATTTACCTTTGCTCTCATGGGTTATCGTAATGTGTCTAATACATGCATTGAAGTAGGATCTTCTTTTATTTTATATGATATAGTGTGCATGCTTCTAATATTTATCCTTTGGCAGCTTGCTCTAAAACTAAAAAGAATGTTACAGTTGGTGTCATATGCCCATACACTGCTCAAGTCGTAGCGATTCAAGAAAAAATAGGGAAAACAAAGTTTGACCCGGTACAAGTAAAAATTAATTCTATTGATGGATTTCAAGGTGGTGAGGAAGACATAATCATTTTGTCAACTGTGAGGTCCAACTCTGATGGGGTGGTAGGTTTTCTTTCAAATAGACAGCGGACAAATGTGTGTTTGACACGAGCAAGGTATCTTCTTCTATAGTATTATTACTACCTCTTAACTTGAGTTCCTTTTGTAACCCGTGATCAATCTTGTTTTTCTTTGATTGGATCAGCACATAACCTATTATTGAAGTATATTTTTATTACAGATATTGTCTTTGGATCCTGGGAAATGCAACAACCTTATTGAGTAGTGGATCAATTTGGGCTGATCTAGTTCGCAATGCGAAGGATCGGCGGTGTTTCTTCAATGGGAGCAGTGACAAGGCTATCTCTCGCGTCATTGCTAAACAAAGGACTGATCTCAGCAGAGTTAATGTTAAAAATAACACACATCCGCCAAGTTCCAGAAATTGCGGGGTTTGGGTATTGTCTCGCTTGATCTTTTCACTACTACCTTTGAATTATATGGAATTACTTTTATTTATTTCTCTATTTCGATGCATCATTGCTCTTAGCATATATTTTAGCAATAAATATGTATATTTTGTTTTCAACATAAATTTGGTTTCACTGCATGATTTCTTGGGGCAGCATAGAAATTAACAAGTTTTAGAAGAACACATGAGGATAGTGTTAATGCATCCAACTATCAAATGATAATTCTGCCAACAACAATCACTATTTATCTGCTAGATCTACAAGAATATTTACATATTTAGATGTGGGTGTGATAAATTCCCATCAATAAAGATCTATTTGGGTCAGTAAAAGAAATAGATGATACTAGAAAATATTGAAATTAGTTGGTAAGCTTTTCGATTACTCACAAATTTGATTTTTCATTCAGGTTGAGGTGCGGTCTTCATATGACATGAATGAACAAGGCTCTTCATTGACGAGCGTTTCACCTTATGCTGGGAGCTCATCAAATGACATCGTTGTTATTTCTGAATTGCAGCGTACGAGAGATAAACTAGATGATGTTATTCTAAATAAAGAAGAGGATATCGAGGATAACACTGTTATGCTTGTTATTCCAAACAAAGAAGACAATGTTGAGGATATTGATATTCCCGTAATTCCAAATAAAGAAGACGATGTTGAGGCTATTGCTATGCCTGTTATTCCAAATAATGAAGATGATGTTGAGGATATTGCTATGCCAGTAATTCCTTGTGCCATGTTGTGTTGTTTAGCTTACTTGTGTATGCGTTGGTTGCGATCATAATCCTAGATGGCCCCTGTCCATTTCTGCTAAATTTGTATCATGGTAAATATCTTTAGATAACATGGTCGGTTGTTTTATATTGTGTAATATCTCTTTGAATAAATGAAATGGTTTAGGTCAGTTGTTTAGTCCATGTGATGGAGCTACACCCCCGGGGTATACCAACGATCCATGGAGCCGGCTGACTTCTAGAAGGCTCGGCCCGACAGGACTCGCGTGGGAAACACGGTGCAAGACGCCATGAGACTTCTAAGGCGCGACATCTACTCGGATTCTAGCCGAATATATTAGGATATGCTTGTAATCGACTCGGCTTCGATTCTTTGTACGACAGGCTAGTTAGAAATAGATACTAAACCGACTTGTAACCCAAGGCACCTGACTATAAAGGTTGCTAAGGGACAACTCCCAGGGTACGGAATCATTCATCCTACAAATCCTAGCTTTGTAACCCTGTCAAGAGCTCTGTGTTCTTACGAACCCATCAATACAACCACCAACTAGAGCACAGGACGTAGGGTATTATGCTATATGGTGGCCCGAACCTGCGTATGTTGCCATCCAGATCACGGTTCTGCAATCCCCCTCCAAATGAATCTACCACCGTGAGAGCCCCTGGTAGACTTGCTGGACCCAAATCCGACACCATTTTGATTCAAAAAGTTGTCCACTTAGGCAATCTTAAGCTCCCCAAAAGAGTATTCGATCTTGAGGTTAAGTGATATATTTGGTTGTTTCTGAAAGCACATGGTGGCAAAAACTAGCGGCGCAGTAATTTTTTTTTGAGGCCAGCGCAGTAATTTATTTTGAGGGCAAAACCATGTCACGTTGTATGATATGGTATTATTCTTTAGCTCACTTGTCCCACACAATTATATTTTGAATCAAGATATTAGGGTAGGTCTTGATCTGGCTAATAAACCGTTCAATTCTTGGTAGGGATGGGAATGGGCCGGGTCAACCCATTGGGTCGTTGGCCCGGCCCACAAAAGTAAAGCCAACGGGTCGTTTGGGTCGGACTTGAACTGGACAAGGGCCCGTGAGGCCTTTCCCCGGTGACCCAATGGGTCACCTGGGGTCGACCCAGAATTCCCAACCCGTCAGTCCAACGCTCAATCTCGAAGCCTCCTCGCTGGCGGCGCACACGGAGAAGAGGGGAGGAGGTGCAGGAGCAGGTGACAGCGGCGGCGAGGCGCGCCGCACTCCGTTCCGGCGCCGCCGCACAAGCGCCCTGCGTTCCTTCTCTCTGTCGTCGTCGCGCTCTCCTACCCGCAGGCCGCAGCTCGTCAGGTAACCTCGAACCCCGAGATCTGTCTCACGCCTGTGCGCTCTGTTTCATCTTCGGTGGCGCTCGATCCCAGTCTGCTGTTCATTTCTGTTGGTTTTCGTGGGTCGTCGGGTCTATCTATCGGCGTCGGGCCCTGAATCTGGGTTGATTCGGAGGAATAAGTTGCAGGTGTCGAACGGCCATGCGATTCTTGCTGCCGGACCCCTGCCTGCCTGCCTGTAGGATAAAGAAATAAAGATAGATAGGAGGGTGTGTGCCCCTGCCGCTGCACAGCATATAGTATAGTGACAGATTTCTGCATCATTGCAGTCCCCTGCCTGCACTTTGTGCTGAAGAGAGTAGTAGGTGGACCATTGTAGTTTTGTTGAAACAGTACTGTTCTTTGTTCATATCCTGGACTTGACTAGTATTGTGAGAGACCATGAAAAAGAAACAAGGAAAGATCTTATCATTGATATATCATGGAGAAATGCCTCCACAGTAGCATCGGAGTCTGCGTTCAGCACCGGGTCAAGAGTACTATCTGATTTTCGAAGCCGGATGACTCCTGAAACTGTTGAAGCTCTAGTGTGTCTTCAAGATTGGATAAGGGCCACAGGTAAAAGTCATTGGACAATTCTCTTTGCATTTCTCACTAATTCTTCAAAATTACAAACAAATAAAATCTGTCCTTATTTTGTGCAGCTAATACTCAACGCAATATGGGTTCGATTCATGATATAGTCTTGGACTTGGAAGGTATTTGTTTCCTACCACTTTTATGACTATGTTGTTTGCATATGCCATATTGACATATTGTTTAGGAAGACCCTTTAGAGTAAGCATTAGAAATACTATGAGTGTCCTGAATAGTCCGTGTCTCATTCTTGCTTAGTGTTATGTTGCCTGAATGAAAGGTTGACATGCTGAAGAGAGCAGTAGGTGTAGTAAACTTTTATTATTGATATATCATGGATAAATGCACTTCCATCTGCCATTGCTCTTCTTCCTTTCTTGCCATTGATGTGTGCCTGACGAAGGGGAATTACATGTCCTTCCAGCAGTATGTGTAGTAAACTTTTGCCTAGAAAGAAAAAGAATTAGCTTCTTGTTTTACTTGCTTCCAGTACTGTTCTTTCCAGCATTATGTGCTTTCTAACATGTCAACTACTATAGTCAATGAAATTCTGCACACATGGCTGATTGCCACTAATTTAACTGCACTGAATATGCAGGTGAGGAGGGTGATGAGGCTGTTGTGGTGGAAGCTTGATATTTCTCATCCGTTCTGCGCTGATCCGTGTTGATCCCTTCGATTTCCTTTGATCCATGTTGATCCGTGTCGAACCGTAGTAATCCTGCTGATTTTTGTTGTTTGAGACGCCATGACTGAATCAGATTAGATTAAGCGAAGAAGTGGGCTTCTATTATTAATTTATCCTTTCTTTGACAATGATGACCGGTTGATGTTAAACAGCTCATCTCTGAGACCTATTATTAATTTATCCTTTCTTTGACAATGATGACCGGTTGATGTTAAACAGCTCATCTCTGAGACATGAGTAATATAATTTATTGTTACTTGTTAGTCTCCTGCAAAATTTTATTTGGGGCGACCCAAACTACCCATTGGACCAACGAGGCCATAGCCAAACACAGATTTGGGTCGACCCCATGGCCCCTAAAATTGGCCTTGACACCATGAGGGCCAGGTCCGAGGCGAGGTCCCGGCCGGCCCATTCCCGTCCCTAATTCTTGGGTATCCTGCCCTCACGACCCGACCCTTTTCAGTTTTCACGCCGCATCTGATCTCGCGTGACTCGCTCGTCGCTCCCCGCTCGTCCTCGGCGGCTCGCCGCCGGCGCGCGCTTCCGCGGCGGCCGCGGCACTGCCTCGCCGCGCTTGCTGTCCCCCGCCGTGCCTGCTATCCCCTGCCGCGCCTCGTTCTCCCCGTCGTCGCGCCTCCCCGCCCCCGCCGGATCTTCGTCGTCGCGCCTCCCCGTCGCCGCGGCTCGCTGTCGGCGCGAGCCTCCGCGGCGGCCGCGCCTGCCCGTCGTCGCGCCTCCCCGTCACCGGGCCTCAGTACCTCGTCGCCGCGCCTGCAGTTCCCCGCGCGCCTCCTCTCCCTCGCCGGGCTCCAGCAGGCCGCATCCTCTTCCTCTGCCTACAGTTCGTCAGCGCGCCTCCTGCTCCCCGGCCTCCACTCCAGTACTCGCCTACTCGGGATATCAGGTTCCCTTCCAAGGTAAGGCAGCAATGGCCTCCTCTGCCTTTGGGCATTCTTGTTTCATTGGCTTTTTTTTCCTGTCAGAAGATATTATTAGAGTTGGTTTTTCAAAAAAGATATTATTAGAGTTTGGATGGCTGTTTGACAATGCAGTGTCAGTTGATTGTTATGCCCGTGCCTGAACATACTGTAATTCATCACCTATCATGTCTGCGCATAACATTTTCTTGTTCTTAGTTATAGTTTTGAAGGTACAGCCAGAGATGCTGCTTGATATGTCCTGTGTGAGTTTACTCACATTTTATTCTCTAGTGATATGACCAGTACTTGGTTTCTCTATTACATATTACATTGATGTGGTTCAAACACATCTAGCATTCATTTATTGCTGCTCAATTCTTTTATTGGACCCTACCCGCTCTGTTTGTTAGCCTGCATGAAAACTCTGTTTGTATGTCCCAACAAAAAGAATTAAGTACATATTTCTGATTCATGCAGCCAAGGTAGTCAAATGGCTTCAAGTGCACGAAGTATCATGTTTCGGCGTCTCAAGACACCAACTATAAGCCCTGCAATGGCATCTGGTGTGACCAGTCAGCATCACCAGCTTCAACAGCGTGCACCAGTGAGTGGCACAGCCAAAGGAAAGGCTAAGCTCAAAGCAGGCCAGCCTTTGAAGCGTTCAACCATCGGAGCAAAGAAAGGGATGCCTTCCACCGGTGGGGGTGGGGGTGGTGGTGGCCGTGGTCGACGTGAGGCCATGGAGCGCATTACTCAGATTTCAGAGTCTTGTCTCAATGCCTCTACTCCCCTGAGGCACTTGTCCCCCAAGGAGCGTCTCCGTGAGGCCAAACGTGAGGAGCTTGGACTTATCTCCAAGGAGAGACAATGCGAGCTTGATATAGCCAAGGTCAAAGCTAAAGCCAAATCCAAAGGTACTGGTGCAGATGATGAGGGCCGTGTGCTGATGGGTCCGCCGGGCCTTGACTATATCAGTCTTGGTCTGGTTGATGAGGAGGCAATCCCCAAGTATGAGCTCACAGTTGAGAATGGTCGGCGGCTTGCCAAAGAATACAGTCGTGTGCTAATGCGGCGGCACCGTGCAAGGCAAACAGCAGAGTCAACACTTCTGACACTCAAAAAGGAGGCCATTGCTGCACTCCTGGAGAAGCTGCGAGCTGCTGCTATGGTACCTGACATGACACCTTTCCCTGCAAACCGGTACATGGCGACACTCACACCACCAATTGAAGGATATATTGAAAAGGTGCGGGATGCTGCCAAGAAGCACTCTGTGAATGAGAAACTTCGCTGAGAAATTCTAGAGGAACTGTTCCACATAAGGTGAGTCTTAGGCATTTTTTTCTTCATTGATTCCCATTGTATCTGGGTTAATGTCGTTTTCATTCGTAGGAAGGAACCGATGATGATTAGATTTTCGTAATAAATTATTTTGTCTTACCGAACCTGTTTGTGTTACTAAGAGCAGAAATTTTTGTTGCCTCCCTGTGATCCTCAGCGATGCTAGTATTGTAGCAACTATAGCAAGATAACTCGAAAATGGCATGGAACTGGATATAATAGGTTATTTGCATCCAAATTCTAGGCTCCCCAGTGCCTATTGCTAGTGATGTGCTGTGGAATTGAAGATAAATCTATTATAATGTTTCATTTGAGTATTTGCGTTTTCCATGTTCTAATAGCTTACTGCATATAGACATAGTTCACTATTAGGGAATGCACGGTAGTAGGTTGTAGTATCAGAAATCCAGAGTTGACAATTTTGGATAGTTTCTTCGTGAAATAAGGGTACAAGTTAGTACTCTTATTCTTTATGAGGCACATGAGCTAGGGAATTTTAACTACATTATTGTGCTGAAGACAAAATTCTCTGAGCTAGTAAGTTTGAACAAGATATCTAACTCATAATTCCCTTCCAAGGAAAACCGTGTTTTTGTTTTTCTACTAAACTTTCTCTTGCATTCAATCTCCAGCCCTCACATGTCCAGCATCGCTACCTTTAAACCTGCTATCCTCAACTTTGTGAAGTGTAAATGGTCTTGTTTAGCTTGCGTCTTTTGTTACTATTGAATAGTGGTCCCATTTCTTTTGTATTTTTCAGCAACTATTCTCATTATGTAATTCTTCTCGTTATCTAACTGAGTTCTATTTCTTTTCACTTTGCTTTTTTAGGTGAATCATAATTCAATCTAATATAGAAGAACAGCTTTCAGAAATTGTGCATCCAGTTGTCAAATCTGGTTATCAAGTCAGAAATCCTGATTTCGAAGAGCAGCCTTGATCTAGACATAAATCCTTTTGCCAATTTTTTGATGCAACGCTACAGGAATGGCGCTTTCTGTAGCTTTTGATAGACTGCTATTGATCTTTCTTGGGGATTTACAATGTTTGTTGTTGACAGTGACTTCTGTAATAAAGGCTTAGCAGCAAGTCAGTGACAGTGAGGAATCTCCTGCTCCCAAAAGTGGTTCCTGGGACCGTTAGCCTCTAATCTCCATTTAGACCTTGGTTACAGTTACAGGTTCTTGGCTGCTAGATGGCCGAAACCCGTGGGGTTATGATGCATGGAAGTTATGTTTGGATCGATGTTCTTAGGCCTTGATTGTGCTTCTACGCCTTCTGATTTTACATGCATCGCACCTTAACCTGTTATATTGTGTCTCAGGGCCTGTTTGTTTGCCTATGAAAATTGATAATCTAACTTATAATCTGAAAAATAATCTCAAATGAGTTTCTGGGCGATGCCAATTGTGAGCAGGGCCCTGATTCGCAGCTTTGTTCTTGCATGCCTTTTGTGCATAGGAAGAAAGAGGGGGGAATCGCAAAGCACGCTGTCATTATCAATAATCACCTGCTGGGCCATTTGTGCATAGACCCATGGGCTCCTAATATGTTTGAAAAATTCTAAAAGAACACCTATTTTGGGATAGAGGGAGTACATTACAAAAGTTCAGTAAAGTTTGAACTAATTAAATTCTTTTGAATTACTAAAAATAAATTACAACGCACCAAACCCATGGACTTGTGGAAGGGCACGGGGAAGTGGTAAAATTTGGGGGTGTTTAAATGCAGCGTTATGTATAATGTTTTTGTGTTATGCATAGTATTTACAGAGAAAAAAAGTATATTGAGGAATGAGGAACGTGCGTTGTGCAAAACGTTATGCATAGTGCGTGAACTAAACAGAGGGCCTCATTACGCGCATCAGCGCATGCTTTCGCGGCCTCGCGGGGAAGTGGAACAGCCCTTTGAGGGGAACGATGCAGTTCATACCCCATTAATTGCTACTGCCCCTCTCACCGTTTTTTTTTTGCGAGGAGAAAGAGCGAACTTTATTACTCAGAAAGTTGGTTACATTCCTGAGCAATAATATGCTCGATACAAACTGGCACTGCAAAACGCCACACTGCCGAGTGTCTAGTTCTTTTTGCCAGTTGCGCGAGCTCATGTGCTGCCCCATTTCGCTCTCTTCTCGTGTGGACACATCTCCACTCAGGTAAAGCCGCCGCCGCCTCCTTGGCTTCTTCCACCATGAAACGCAATTGTGCTCGACTTCCTTCAGCCTGCTGGAAGAGCTTGAGCATCGACGAACAGTCCGTTTCTAGGATGGATCGCTCCTTCAACCACTCAGAAGCCAACAAGAGCCCTTCTCTGCAGGCCATCGCCTCCACTTCTTCCGCGCTGCTTCCGCGCGAAATCGCCTTCCACGCTGTGAGCAGAACACCTCCATGCTCGTCGCGAATGACAACTCCAATCCCGCCATCCCCGGACTGGTCGTCAAAGGCGCCGTCGACGTTGATCTTTTGCCAGCCTGATTCTGGTTTCTGCCAGCCACCTTCTGCTTTCTCCCGCCGTTGCTTAGGTCCTGCACGCAGGGATTCAGAAACCACACTCTTACCTTTGGGGTTCGAAGTTTGTCGTCCTTGCCGGATGTTGCACAGCTCGGTCCAGTACTTCAGCAGAAATCGTTCAGAGCCTATAAAAGATAATTTTTCTGAATTATGCGTTAGATTGTTTCTCACCTGCCATGAGCGCCACATCAGAATTAACAACTTCGCTCCCTCATCCACATCAAGTTCCGTGATCTTAGCGATCAGGTTTTCAGGTTTGAGCCGCTGGTACTGTTGTTCATCCGGCAAATCCCAGTGCTGCCGCATTAGCTGCCTGAGCATGTTCGCGTGATTACACTCCACCAGTGCATGCATAATGGACTCCTCTCCCTGGCCACATACCTTGCAAGTACTGTCCCTGACAATCCTACGCCCTTTTTTATTTTCTTCCGTTGCCAGACCATTATTAGCAGCCTTCCAACCAAAATTGAGGATCTTGTGAGGAATTGGCAACTTCCAAAATGCCGTCCAGACTGGGCTCCTTCTTCCATGAACAGACGAGGAAGGACGCTCCCCCTCACCTTGCTCAAGTTCAGTAGCCAGTTTGTAAGCGCTTCTTGCCGAGTACAAACCACTCCTCTCATAATGCCAAGCAATAAAATCCTCCATGGGTCTAGAGGGGAGTTTGATGCCCAGGATTATTTCAGCATCATGCGGTCTAAAGTACTGCATTACCAGATCCTCCTTCCAAGCCATTGTTCCTGGATCAATTAGCTGTGACACCCATTTGAGTCTACACGGTCTCAGCTTTCCAGAGGGGCGCAGTGACCACCCTCTTGGGATCCATGGGTCGCACCACATGCGCACTGTTTCTCCAGATCCGATTCGCCAACACACCCCTTTCTTAACCAGGTCCAAACCATGGATTAAGGCCTTCCAGGTAATTGATTGATTAACTGGGAAGGCTGTATCTAGTAGGTTCCCATTGGGGTAATACTTTGCCTTCAAGAGCCTAGCGCACAAACTGCTAGGCTTATCAATCAGGCGCCAGGCTTGTCGCCCAAGCAGGGCTTGATTGAACTTGCAGAGGTCTCTAAATCCAAGCCCTCCTTCTCCTTTCGGGACAGTGAAACGCTTCCATGCAATCCAGTGTGTTTTCCTTTTGCCCCCCATTTCACCCCACCAAAACTTGCGCAAAGTTCTCTCCAGTGCATCGTGGATCGACGATGGCAGCTGAAAGACGCTCATAATATACACTGGTGCAGCCTGCCCAACCGCCTTGATGAGTGTCTCTTTACCTGCCGAGGAGAGGCACCTCTCATCCCACGCATTGCAGCTTTTGATGAGCCGCTCTGTGATAGCTTGGAAACGCCCTGCACGCTGCCTCCCTTCTGGAGTCGGTAACCCCAGGTATTTGGCCTCAAAGTGAACTGCACGGAGCTGTAAATGGTTCCTTAATTCTTCCATTGTGTTGCTGTCCAACTTTTCATTGAAAAGGATCGAGCACTTATCAAAATTAATCATCTGGCCAGTACTTCTACAGTATGTTTGGAGCGCTGCCTTGATTCCCTGAGCTTGCTCCATGTTGGCTCGGAAGAAGAGCAAACTATCATCTGCAAATAGAAGGCTAGTAATTTCCGGTGCTCTCCTGCAAACCTTGATACCCTCCACTGCACCTAGCTCCCCTTGTTGCCGAAGAATCCTGGACAGGCCATCCGCCACAAACAGAAAGAGATAGGGCGACAAAGGATCGCCTTGGCGTAATCCACGAGTGGGTTGGAAAGTACTCAAAGGAGTACTGTAACATCCCGGGTTTTTCCGGAATGTTCTTTGACTGCGAAAATGTGGGTTTCAAAATTTTTCGTGCGTTGTCGTGAAAACACCTAGAATGTCTTCTCGTGAATCTCCCTAAATTCTAGGAAATTAAAATTAACCTTTAATTTCTGCATAGGGCAGTTCGTGCTAGAGTGATTTGGCTCTTTTTGGTTTTATGTGATTGCTTGTGTGGAATTTATATTTGAATTCAAACCGTTCAAATATAAATTCAAACCTAACTAACTTTACTAACTCCTCTCGGGCCTAATCTCTCTACCCAATCAAACCCAGCCCACAAACCTAACCCTCTAAAATCCCTTTGGACCTAAACTTCCTAAACCATTCAGCCCAGCCCGATCTCCCTCTCCTTTCTCCCTCTTCTCCCTCACTCACCACAGACGGCCCAGACCAGCTAACCCCTTTTTCCTCTCTTCCTCCCGGTCCGGCCCAACTTCCTTCCTCCTCACCCTGCTCCCGCGCGCGGCTCGGCACCGGCCCACTTCTTCCACCGAAGCCCAGCACCGTCGCTCCTGTTCTTCTTCTCCACCACGCAACGCGACGCCGCCCGCTCCTCCATTCCGCGCGCGCCCGCGCCAGCCCCGCCGCGATTCGCGCTACGCGCACAACCGTCCGGCCCCACCCATGTGACCCTGTCCCCGCTCCTCCTTGGCTGCCAAGGTAGCTCCAGCCTCGTCCATATCCCCTCGCCCACGCCTCACCCCGCCTACAAAATCCCCACACCCCTCTCCGATGCTGGCCACCAAATTCACCGGGGCAAAGCCCTGCTCAAGCTTGATCCAACCCAAATCAGTAGAGGAATAGGAGGAGGAGAAGAAGGAGAAGTGGAGGCGCAGGCGTGAAGGGGAGGAAGCCGCTCAGAGGAGGCCGTTCGCGAGAAGCTGCTGCCGCCGACGTCGAGCCGCGCCACCGTCACGCCGTGGAAGAGAAGGACGCGCCGCCGAGTTCCGCAAGCAGTACCGCAAGCCGCTCCAGTCTTCAGCAAGTCGATCACACCCTTCATCCGCAGCCCGTGAGTCCCCATCTATTCCATCGCCGCTCGTCGTGCTCTGTTCTGCTCCGCCGCCACCATGCTCGCTGATCGACCTAGCTCTGTGGACCACGGCCTTCGCGGCACCTTGATGACCATGCCAGACCGGCCGTCGAGCCGCACACCTTTGCAGGAACCCAATCCAAACCCCGCTGTTTCCTCCCCGGCTTGTTTCTGCTCACCGCCGTGGAGCTCGCCGTGGACCGGCCGCTCCGCGTCGTCTTCCGATCAGCCTGATCGCCTCAAACCTTCCCCGCTTAAGCCCCGTCTCGCCCACGTCGTACACCACGGACAGGGGGTCCGGTTCGTGCACGGCGTGAACACCCTCGCGGCCCTGTCTACCGTGGCCACGATCCAAGTCGCCGGCGGCCGCATGAATGCTCTCCCCTTCCCCAATCCTTTTTACTCGCTTCCTTTGGTTGCTCGCGTGCGCACCCTGGTCAGGGGGACCGGCCGTGCCCGTGAGGCCTCTTCGTCGATCGCTCTGTTGAACCGCACCGCCGCTCGCCGTCCTCGCCACACTGCTCCGCCCGGCCGCTTCGTTTTTGCTCGCCGCCGCGGGAACAAGTCAGAGCCCTTGAATCACTTCCTTGCCTTCCTCGCAGCCATTCGATGGCCATATTGGAGGAGCGCCCTGCGGGCAGGAGGCCACGCAGCCGCGCCACCGCCGCCGACGAACTCACCCGTGTCGCGCTCTGGAGCGCCGCGGAGGAACCACACATGGAAGACCACACGCACGACTCGCCACACAAGTCACAGAAGATCCTGGCATCCCTCTTTTCTCTCTACCCTGCGGACCCCACCTAACAGTCTCTACCGCTCTCTGCCCAGTGGACCCCGCACTGCCGCCTCCCTTCCTCTCACTGGCCAGTGGGCCCGCCTCGTCAGTCCGGACCTGTTAATCCACCGAACCAGCAAATGGCCATGGGCCGGATCCATTTGGCCCATGAACCCTTTTCCCAATCCGGACGAAGTCTAGAAAACCCCCTCTAAATATCAATGCCCATGGATGAATCGGCCCGTCAGCAGCCCACGCCCGAGCCTTTTCTTTTTCCTCTGACCTGACAGCCCGACCCCACATGTCATCCTCTCTGTGTATCTGACTGGTGGACCCCGCTGACCCCACTGACAGGCTGACCCGTTGGCCGGTCAACGCTGATCGTTGACTTGGTCAACACTGATGTCATCATGACGTCAGCAGTGGCGGACCCCACTGATGACGTCAGCAGGCCACGTGGCACGCTCTGGTGTTGCCACGTGTCGCCTCTGTTTTTATTTTCTTTTTCGGAATTTTAGAAATAGGATTAGTCTAAGAAAATTCATAATAAATTCATCCTAGCTCAGAAAATTATGAAACCAGTTTCTATAATTTTCTAAAATCATGATCTACGCGTTAGGACAGGAGTTGAGTGCTTTTGGCTCTTATTGCTTCTTATTTGGAGTTTATTCGCATTAGATACCGTTGTTTATTTATGCAAACGTGTTCTAGAATCTGAGGAAGTTCCAGAAGACTTCGTGGACTTCGTCAACTTGAACTTCGGCAAGTGAAGACTTGTACAACTACATCAAGATGAGTTTGGATCGTAAAGTCACAGGTGCCCACGCCCATCCTATTTTGAATCCTATTAGGCATTGCTACTAGTATGCTAGCGCTTTACTTTCTCGCATGATGATGATGCTTGACCTATTGCATGGCCTTATTTACTTACCGTATTCCTTGTTAAGCCTGTTACACTTTGATGCTATGAACTTGCTATGCTTGCATGTGTATGGGCGGGTGTGATAGGATTCTTGGCGTGTGTGGGGCAAAAACCCGGGAAAGGAGTAAGGGGTTTTGGGAACTTTGCGGGGGTGAGCAGATTAACTCGATCTTCGTATCGAGGGCTTGGGGTGTGTGCCTGGGCACATCCTGTGTGGTACCTGTGGCGGGTACATGTTCTATGTGATACTTGAGGAGTTTGGCGGCAATACCTGTAATGGGTGCGCGAGCGGACCACTGGAGGTGGATACGCTATTTGACGGTGACGCTCACCCCGGCACCAAAAACCGAGTTGGATTGGCAACTGGAGGAAGGAAACCCGTGCCCACCACTTACATCTATGGGGGGTGTTCCAGCCAGCCTAGTTAAGTGCGGTACCCGGACTGTAAGGAGTTAGCGGAAGTGTGTGGGGGAAAAGGCGGAGACCTTTGTCCCCCGAAAGAGGCTCATACCCCGGGATCTGGCCACCGCGGGGGAGGCCATCACAGTTCTCGGGCACCGAGTTGCGTCCTCAGTGTATCCTAGGCCGGGAAAAGCAGGAGGGTACCGTTCACTGGCTAGGGTCTGTGCTGTGGGTTGTGTCTCAGTCGGCTAGCTACCGGCTTGCAGCCCGAGTGGGTCCAGGGGCACAAACTCTGCAGAGTATAATCTTTACGTAAAGCCGTGTCCGCGGTCAAGGACAGCCTTCCCACCTTCCTTTCCGTCATTGTTTTAGGGATTTCTACCTCCCCTCTAGAGTAGGGCCTGCCTCGGGCAGTTAAGATGTGAAGGGTGGGAGCTTTCACATCGCCTAGAGAGTAATGAGTGGAAGATATTGGAGTCGGGTACCTGGTGCGCCAGGATTGCTCGTGGTGTTGTGAGAATGGTTTTGGGATGGAGATGCTGCTGCTTGCATAGGATGAACCTTAAGCCTATCCTTGATATTTCTTATACTAGATTTAGGCCACCTTAAAGCTTGCATTACGGATGGTGACGTGGACCTGTCCCAATCCTTGGGGGCAGTTTGTGAATGAACAGGTGTAGACTCAAAGTACAAGATCAATTCCAGTGGAGTTGGTGAGAAGGTTGCTGTGCTATGCTCAAGTGTTGCCTGTGGAAGTGGCGCCCTGAAGATGAAGCTGGCATGAAGTCTAGTTACCGTTGCGTTGGTTTTCACATTGTCGATTAGCCCAAGGGGCATGTATCAGTACGCTTTCCGTTGTATCCTTGTTGTAAAGCTAACTCTGATGATTGTAATCGTTGTATGAATGTGATACCCTTCTGAAATGAGCTCTGTACGTGATAGCTGTTGATTCTGGGACTATCACAATGGTACAGGGATTCGGATTCTCATAATTGAAAATCCGGGTCGTTTCAAGTACCATTGAAACGGACGGAGTAGCGCACAGTGGTGACACATGCCATTATCCACTGCACCCAAGTACGATGAAAGCCCAGTTTCACAAGAACTTGTTCTAGATAATTCCAATCCACTCTGTCATACGCTTTAGCAAGATCCAATTTGTACGCACAGAAGTTACTCCTGTCTGTATTACTTTGCTGGATAGCATGAATGCACTCGAACGCAATTAGGACGTTATCTGTAATGAGTCGGCCTGGTACAAAGGCACTCTGATTTTCCAATATTATATCATCCAGTAGTGGTCTCAAACGATTCACTAGGCACTTTGAGACTATTTTGTACAATACATTACACAAGCTTATGGGGCGGTACTCTTTTAGTCTTTCAGGGTGCGGGACTTTTGGGATGAGTACTATGGCTATGTCATTCACCCCCTCCGGCATGTGCCCACTCTCAAAGAAAGTTCTGACCGCCTTTATAACATCCTCCTTCATAAATCCCCAGTTCCTCTGGAAGAAACGTGCCGGAAATCCATCTGGCCCCGGAGCTTTTAAAGGACCAATCTGAAATAGGGCGTCACTTATTTCTTCTTCTGTAAACGGCCGACAAAGGGCCTCATTCATCTCCCCCGTGATGCACGTGCCAAACAGATCAACCACCTCTGCTGGCTGAACCATGGGATCCCCTGTATACAAATTCCCAAAAAATCCATTTACCATGTCCTCCATTGCCCGATGATCCGTGATCCAGTCATTGTTCTCATCTTTGAGCTTGGTTATCTTATTTTTCCTGGACCGCCAAGCTGCTCGCTGGTGGAAGAATTTGGTGTTGCGATCTCCCTCTCTCAGCCACGCCACTCTCGACCTTTGTAACCAGAGCATTTCCTCCCTATATAGCATCTCGTTCATTTCTGCAATGGTTGCTCGTATCGCCTGATCGTCCTGCTGTGCTGCTTGCAGCTCCCCAAGCTTCAATCGCAGGATCTCCAGTTCTTTCCTCACTGACCCGAACTTTTCCAGGCTCCATTGTTTCAACGATTGCATCATTCCTTTAAGTGCCAAATTAATAGTACCCAGGTCGCCCCTTGTGTCCTCCCTGTCCCACGCTGCTTGCACACATTCATCCAGGGAGCTCTCCCTTTCCCACATTATCTCATAGTACGCCTGTTTCTGACGGCCGGGATTTCTGGTTTCCTGTGCAAGGCAAAGAAGAAGTGGGCAGTGGTCCGAGCAAGGGGAAATCAAGTGCGAAATTGAAGAATCAGGAAAACGTGCAAACCAGGAACTGGAAGCCACTCCGCGGTCGAGTCGCACCTTGACGTTTCTTCTCCCTGGCTTCTTATTATCATACGTCCATGGAACTCCTGTGAATCCCAGATCCTGCAGATCACAAGCAGCAAGAGTATCTCAGAAGATTTCCATTTGTCTCTCCCCCCGCTTAGTTTCAGAAAAATGCTCATACTGCCACATAGCTTCGTTAAAGTCCCCTATAACCACCCATGGGTCGCTCGATTTATCTTTTATACGCTGGAGAATTTCCCACGTGCGATGTCTATCCTCGAGACGGGGTTCCCCATAAATAAAAGTAGCGCGCCAAGGCGAAGCCAGGGGGTGCTCCCTCACCGACACATCAATATAACGATCATCCATCGACAGTAAATCAACTATAAGGTTATCATCCCAAAAAAGAGCAATGCCACCTCGCATGCCCTGACTACTGACAGCTAAGCAACCTTTTAACCCTAATCTCCATCTAAGATTCTTAACACGACTATCACTAATCATAGTCTCCGACAAAAAGACAAATTTGGGGTTATTCTTGCGCACTAAGGCGTCTAGATCGCGAACTGTCCGGGAGTTCCCCACCCCCCGGCAGTTCCAGACTATAGCATTCATTGTGCCTGACGGGGCTCATCATGAGCACCCGTCAGGGTCGTCTGCGAGGGCGATGATAACTTGCAACGTTTTGCCGGTGAAGCACCAGCTGGTAACATTGCCGCCGCATCCCCTGCACCATCTCCTTCTCCTGTCTTCATCAACCGTTCGTGCATGCTGACCTTCTTCCCCGGTTCCTCCTTAACACTCCCCGAGATATAGCTCGAGTCCACGAACGAGTATATCCTAGAGACTTTCTCACGATCCATCTGAGTTGGGGGAACTATCTGGACAGGTTGTGGATCATCCACCACCATGTTAGCCACTCCATTGGCCAAATCATCCAGAGTTGCCGCAGGTACCCCTGCATGGGAATAGCCTGCAGCTCCAGAATGATGTGCCTCTTCTCCTCTTCCACCGTCCTCCTCCCTTCCTCTTCTCTGGCCACTCCTTGAAAAATCACGACCAGGGGGCATATTAGAGTAGCTTGCTCCTGACAAGACTTTCTCCTTCTGTGCTCCACTAAAATTGAGACCCTTCTTCACATTGGAGTCTGCCGCCGGGATTGTTATACGCCGTCCCACCTCCCTCTTCTGTGGCGAGCAACGCAAGGCTGCGCCGAAGCGCACTCCACCTTCAGCTCCCCCCTCCTCCGGGCACTCTCTCTGCGCATGACCAATCCGCCCACATCCAAAGCAGAAGTGTGGGATGTTTTCATATCTCAGCATAAATTCCATAACACCTCTTCCCCGCACCTTTACTTGCACCTTATGCATGATAGCTTTTTCAAGGGGGAAATCAACTTTCACCCTTTTGTAGTTCATCCTTGCCTCTCCTATCTCCAGCACCTTCCCAACCTTCGAACCAAGCACTTGCACAAACCCATCTGTAAGCATGGCCACGGGAACATCGTAGATCCGAATCCATAAGCCAATAGATTCAATCCTAATCTCTGACAGCCTCTGCAAGCCATCATAGGGAACAAAAATAATGGCATCCCCTTTGTGTTTCCAAGGACCTCCATGGATCGCTTTCTTCCACAGCCACTCAGCATCAAACTCTACCAAAAATCTATTTTCATCTAGTTCTCGAGCTGGCACAGGCAGCTGTCTACCCCATGCCTTGCTCAACTCACTGAAGAGCACCCAGGTCTTGAAAGCTTGCCCCGAATAAAATCGCGCCACCGCCATCCAGCGCTGCGCCTGTGTAGCTTGGGCATCCTCCTCGAAGACGTATTCGTCTTCATTTTCTGCATCCTCAGCGGATTGGTTCCCAACAAGAACCATGCGCCGGTCTGAGTTTTCCACCGGCGGCGGTGGTGGATCCCCAGCGCCCGCCTCCGCATGCTTCTCCTCCTTCCCACCAGTGTTCTGCATCACCTCCGTAGCTTTCCCATCAGCGGCATCAACACCGCGATCATCCGACGAATCATGGACCGAGCTCGCCATTGTGCCAAAACCGAAACCCTAGACCCACGTGCCGCAGTTCCGGCTTCGGGTGGGCAACTTCCTCACCGGAAGTCCCTGATCACCCCCACCGAGAACGTACAGCAAGCGTGAGAACTCTAGGTCACGGCTGGCGCAGCGACGACGAGTTCGAGACGAGAACAGATGCAAAAACCCAAACCCTAGTTCAGCACCAGGGTTTAAATCTCCAAACAGAAGGGCTGCTAGACGTATCCAACCAGGAAACCTGATTTGTCACGACCAGCTCTCCACACGCCGATTCAGAAACTTTACGATCCGGGTTCCACCGCACCACGAAGCCGGTGAAGGATAGATGAACTTCTCCCTGGCCAAACCTGAAGGGTTCCCGGGAAAGCAAGCCGGCGGCCGTAGCCCCGGTATCCTGCCCGACGAAGACGCCGGCAGACAGGCCTCGCCGACGGCGAGGCTAGATCTCAGCGAGAGACAACTCGAGACCGGCGGCGTCGCCCTCAGATCGCAAGGCCGTCATCCTTTCCATTCTTTACGTGCCCCTCTCACCGTTTTAAAGTGTTGCGTGCATCTGTACTTGCCTCCTAGCTTGTTCTTCCAGGTGAGCAAGATGCGGCCATTTCAGAGAGCAGAGTGGAGCAAGAAGAGTGATGGGGAGCGCAAGACGAGTGGCCGCAAGAAGCGGCGGCGAAGGAAAGAGGATAAAATAAAGTCCATGATGAATTATTGGGCAAAGGTTATGAAAGATGACAGGAAGCTCAATACTGGCTTTAATCTGAGCTTTCTGGAGAATCAAGTGTTCTCTTGGTCTGTCAAGGACGTCTTCAACAGGGACCTCTTCCGGGAGAAGGTAACCGTTTCTTGATTGCCTCGCGTGCCGTACTGCCGTCTCATTCTCCATTTTTGTTTTGGGACTTTTTGCTTCCCTCTTTTTGTTTGCCGATCTGCATATTTGCTAGTACTTCGGGAAGCTTTGCACAATTATTCCTTTTTTTTTTCTGCTGTGGGCTCAGCCTAAATTTTGTTACTAAAGCAATAAAATTATTTTCACAAATACTCTGCGCAGAAGCTCTACCTAACAATGTCTAATAACTAGTTGCGACTTACAAATCGTGTGCATCGTTACTTTTCCAGGTGAAGAAAATCCCGGAGACTTTCTCATCGTCCAAGAATTACTTCGGCTCATTTGGCTACCCACTGATCGAAGAAACGCGTGCGGATTTGTTCTCATCACTGGATGGCTATGCTTACCAGAATTTTATATCAGTAACCCGGATGACGAAGCTGCATGGCGGTGACAAAATATTCTTTGGCTTTGAAGTTGCTAGGCCAACAATGGATGAGAGATCCAGGGAAAACTATGCACCCAGTGAAGATGATGTACTAGTTCTGTCCTCGCGAAAGCCTAAGCAAGTGTCTGATTTGACACGAAATGCAAAATCATACGTCTTAGCTAAAGTTGTTAAAGGTGGTGAAGATGATGATGATTTGCCACCTGGCTGCTTCATTGCTAGATTGTCATCTCCACTTCCTGTTGAGGCTGATCCTGTGACAAGAGTACCAACGGAGACACTATTTGCAGTACTTTTGGTAAATATCAAGACATACAACCGCATCTGGACTTGTCTTGAAACGGGAAAGTCCGAGGCGACCGGCATTGTTGACTTAATATGGCAGTACAAGCCAAAGGTACAATTCTAATATCAGAATCTACTAATTAATCAACATTAGGAGAAACATTATGGATGATACTTGTTACTAGATAGCTTAAGTAAAAAAATGTGTATCTTGTGTACTAGAGTAGTATACTACTATGCGCCCTTGTTTACTTATGTGGTGACTGGTGAGCTAGGTAGCAATGAAGCTACCGCTGAAAACTGAGCGCTTCAAGAAACAAAGCATAAATTGGTCATAGATGAACTTTCAGACAACAGATGAAATTTAGAATTTGAATCTTCGAAGTAATTTTAACTCTTGTGTGCACAGAATTTTGAAGAGATGGCTATGAGTCTAAAACATTATTCACTGGCACTAAGTTTTTACAGTGCACTTTTTTGAGGTGTTGCTCATGATAAACTGACCTGCATGTACTTTTCCATATAAAGGCAAAGAACGAGGATACATCGACAAGCTCTCAGTTATCCCGGTGCTTCCCAGCTCGATCTATGGATGATCTTGGCCTTGAGAAGTTCATGCTTAACAGTTCACAACTGAATGCTGTTGCAGATTGTATTCCAGTAACAGGAAATTTATCTCCATCAGTAAAATTAATTTGGGGACCCCCTGGGACAGGAAAAACCAAAACCATCAGCACTCTACTATGGACAATGCTTCTTTCAAGACACCGGACACTAGTCTGCGCTCCTACTAACACGGCAGTACTAGAGGTCGCGTCTCGAGTTGTCAAGCTCGTCCATGAGTCTTCTGCTAGCAGCAACATATTCTTAAGTGACATCATTTTGTTCGGAAATAAAAAGAGGATGAAGATTGATGAAGATCATAATCTTTCCACTGTATTTCTCAGTGTTCGCACTAAGCGGCTTTCACAATGCTTTGCAAAGAAACCTTGGAGACTTTGCCTGTTTTCGCTGCTACACTTTCTTGAAAAATCTGTGGCAGAGCAACATCAATTGTACACTGAAAAAATGCTTGAGAAAATGAAGGAAAAATGTGAGAAAGAGAACAATGAGAAGGATAGATGTGAAGATGGCCGGGTTCCTCTTTGCACTGAAGGTAAAAACAAAGATAAAGACCTTGATGATATTGTAGTAGTGTATGGTGATGAAGACGATGACTATGATAATGAAGAAGAGGAATCCGATGGTGAAGAAGATGGCTATGAAAGTGAGGGTGTCGAATCTGAAAATGTGGATGACAGGTGTGATTCTGAACCTGCAGAAGAAATGTTAGTAATACTGCCATTGAAAGAATACGCGAGAGCTACTTACAATGAATTTGCAGCGGATTTATTCCGTTGCATGGAGGTACTGCAAACTGACTTTCCACGAAACCCGACCATGGGTCAAAGTTTCCAGTGTATGGCTGAGGTTTCTGAACTGCTGGAGATTCTTCACACACATATAAATTCAGATGATGACGATGCATGGTTTGATGAGCTGCTTGAAAAACAAATAAAGCAGGACAACGATCCTCTCAAGTGGGCGGATCTGCTAGCATCAGTGCACAAAGAAAAGTGCGTGAAGTCTAAGTTTAGGAAGGCAAGATCACTCTGCATTCAAGAATTGCAGTATCTGAGTGAACACTTGGAGCTTCCCTCTTGGGCCAACTGCTTTTACCTTCCATATTACCACAAGCGAGACATTCGAATGTACCTGCTGCAAAGAACCAATTGCATTCTCTGTACTGTTTCTAGCTCTTTTTCCCTGTACAGTGTGCCCATAGACAAGGACACTTCTCTGTTGCAGATGTTGATTGTCGACGAAGCTGCACAGCTGAAGGAGTGCGAGAGCTTAATTCCTATGCTGTTATCTGGCATAAGGCAGGCTGTTTTTATCGGAGACGAATGCCAATTACCAGCTCTGGTCAAAAGCAAAGTATGTCTCATGCCAATATTTTATACTTCCGTTTTCCTTTGTTAAAATTCAATAACTTACAAAGGCTGTCTTCTGTTGCAGATATCTGAGAATGCATACTTTGGAAGGAGTGTTTTTGAGAGGTTAAGTTCTCTTGGCTATAATAAGCACCTTCTCAGTGTCCAGTATAGGATGCACCCAGAGATAAGCAAGTTTCCAGTTGCCAATTTTTATGAAAGCAAGATATTTGATGGCCCAAATGTTGTATGCAAGAACTACGAGAGGAGGCTCTTACCAGGTAAAATGTTCGGGCCATATTCTTTTATTAATGTAAAAGGTGGGCATGAAACAACTGAGAAGCATGGCCAGAGCCTGAAAAATACCATAGAAGTTGCTGCTGTGCTGTGGATACTGCAGAGACTATTTGAAGGTATGGTCATCTGCATTTGTGAACTTCTGATGCTTTACATTATAAAAGTGCACTGATGATTTTATGCTTACACTATAAAATACTCCCTCTATTCTCTTTTGATAGTCCTATTTCATCTTGGCACAATGACCAAGGATAAGAAAGTTTGCTTATCATCTAATTAATCATGTCATCATACACTCCTCGTTTTTCCGCAAAAACTTCTCGGTATGGATGTCATTCTATACATGCACCAATCTTTTTTCTACAGTAATTACTCTGCACGATAGCCGAAACAGCTATTTATGTCAGATCTGTGCCCAGATCTGTGACCACAACTCAAATAGGACTATTAAAAGAGAATATTTCAATTTTGGAGATAGGACTATCAAAAGAGAATTGAGGGAGTAACACTGACGGTTATATTATGAGAATCCATGTCCATGCAATGTACAACCAATTTTTAAATGCTTGAATCCTAGCTTATTGTGAGTAGCATTTTTTTTTCTTTATTGTAGAGACAGTATTTACAAGAACCAAGCTATCAGTTGGTGTTGTCTCACCATACAACGCACAAGTTAGAGCCATCCAAGAAAAACTGGGGAAATCCTATGATATGTATGATAGCTTCTCTGTGAAGGTAAAATCAGTGGATGGCTTCCAAGGTGCAGAGGAAGATGTAATCATCATATCGACAGTGAGAAGTAATGGAGCTGGTTCAGTTGGATTTCTCACTAATCTGCAGCGGACAAATGTGGCTTTGACAAGGGCGAAGTATGTTTAATGTTTGTCATAAAATCTCCAAACTCCGATTCCTAACAGTACTGAGAAAACATAACTTCTGTTCTTGCTTTTCTTTTCCAGGCATTGCTTGTGGATTGTTGGAAACGCGACTACTTTGGCCAACAGCAGGTCTGTTTGGCAGAAGGTACTGAAAGATGCAATGGCTCGAGGGTGCCTTTTCGA
>CM014276.1:56790910-56818746 GCA_004135705.1 Alloteropsis semialata
CTCCCTCCACAGCCCATCCTGCCGAGCCTGCCGACATCGCTCGAGGTACTCCGCCTCGGCCTTCTCGCGGGCCAGCCGCTTCTTCTTCTTCTTCGCCTCGTCCTTCTCCTTCTTCAGACGGGCGGCCTCCGCGCGCGCACGGTTCGCGGCCCGAATGGCCGCGTCCTCGGGAAGCGGGGGTCGGGAAACCCTGAACGACAGGGGGTGCTGAAGAAAAAGAGGTTCAGATGAATCTCCAGATTGAAAAGAGGAACGGCGAAGACAAGGGAAAAACTCCAACAACTAACCTGGATGAGGGACTCGCCCATGGGGAGCATGACGGGGTGATCCGGCAGCGGGTACCCCACGGACGAACGCTGGACCGCTTCACGAAGGCGGGCGCCCACCTCCTCGTCGGAAAGTTCCCCGACCGCCATTACCGACCCTGTCCAGTCCGCCGCCAGAGTCATCTGGTCCAGTCGCAGACGGCGGGCCATCAGGGGGAGGACACGGCGCGAATGGTACGCCGCGATAACCCCAGGGCCGGTAACTCCGAGCTCGCGAAGCCGGGCGACCGCGTTACGAAGCCCGGTCATGTGATGCCGCTCCGCCCGGGGCGGGCCCCAGTGCCAGCAGCCCGGCCGCTCCTCGATAAGCCTTCCCGTGAAGGCCGGGAAGGGAGCGCCCGGGTCGCTCCGCAAGTAAAACCACCTCGGTTGCCACCCCTTGTTGCTGGTGATCTATGGGAGCGAAGGGTAACTCTCGCCCTGACCGGTGCGCAGTCGCACCCCGGCACAGCCGTGTGGCCTCGGCCGCCCATCCATCTTCACTTCCTCGACATGGAAGTAGGACCTCCAGAGGTCGAAGTGGGGCTCGATGCCGAGAAACCCCTCGCACAAGGCGACGAAGACCGCCACGTGAAGCAGTCCGTTGGGGTTGAGATGATGGAGCTCGATTTCGTAGTAATGCAGGAGCCCGCGGAGGAAGTAGTGAGGAGGAAGTCCCAAGCCCCGCTCATGGAAGGGGACAAAGGATACCACGTACCCGTCGGCCGGAGCAGGGACCTCCTCGTTCCCCGGCGCCATCCATTCCACAAGGTCGGTTCGCGGGCACAGAAGCCCGCGCCCCACCAGGCGCTCAAGCTCACCCTCCGTGACGGAGGAACGGGACCAGGCCATGACCGGCAGGCGGGCGGAAGGAGAAGAAAGGTACGGGCTCTCCCTTGCAGGCGGCGGCAGTGATTTGAGGGCAGGCGGGCGCAAGGAGAAGAAAGGTACGGGCTCTCCCTTACAGGCGGCGGCGGCGATTTGAGGACAAGCAAGCGGAGGAAGAAGAAGGTCCGGGGCCCCCTCCTCTCTGCCTTAAATGGGCAGGTGAGGGAGTAGGCGCGACGCCTCGGGTCTCCCACCTGCGCCTCGGCTCGCAAGGGCCACGCGGCCCACGACGCGCGCCCTCGATCTCCCACGTCTCCCACGTCCCGGGATTCGCGCCCAGGCACTCTCTCTCTCTCAACCCCTTCGCATTCCATATCCTGCCTCTCTTTTATTTATTCCGCGTCTATTCCCGTTTCCTTCTCTTGCGCGTTTGTTTTTCAGGAAAAACAAAACAAGCCTGGACCGTTCTTAGGCCGAAGGGACACGACGCGAAATCGAAAAAACAGCCCAAGAGTTCGAAGGCCGGCCCTAGGGTCCGACGGCCGCTCTGAAGCGTCCGAGCGAAGGGGCAGAGATGGGCGGGCCCACTAGAGGCCGTGGTCTCGGCACACCGGTGTCGAGGACGCCCAGACCTGCGTTCGAGCCTAAGATTCCTGACCCCATGTATCTCCACGAAGAGAGGCGACGAGCCCCTGTGGTCGGTCGAATGACCACGGGAACTAAGGGGGTCGGGAACTCTGGGGATTATCCGAGGTCGATCACCAGTTGATCCGACGGTCCTCTCTCGGAGGAGGACCGAGGCCTCGCTCGATCTAGACCGTTAGTAGCTCACCGGGAGCCGTGTTTCGGCCTACGCGGTAAAACACGAGGCATGCCCTTACCTTCCGTCCCGCGAAGGGATTGCGTGAGGGGAAAACGATAAAAAGACGAAACGGCTTCCCGCCCGACCGACTCGGGGGCGCACGGGGGAGCTGAAATCGCAAAAGAGGCCGACTGCGCGGCCGCAGAAAGACACCCCGAGTCAACCAGATTCCTTTATTTCTCAAATGAGGGCAAAAAGTACACGTGGCCAAGGGCCGTGAGATAACACAAACGGGTTTCGCCACCCTCAGTGACGAAATCAAGCGACGAAGGGAGCAGGAGATCCGATGCAACAAGAAGGGCCGAACTGCGAACGTCGCAGTCCTTCTTGTAGCATCTCCCCGCCCGCCGACGCCACAAGGGGAACTCGGCGGAGGATCACGCTGTGGTGCCGTGACAACGGAGTATCACCACAGACTCTCTCCGTCGTCCTGGGGCCGACGGTCGCCGGCATCGGCATCACATCGGCACCCAGGAAAGGAGAGGGAGCGCGCAGGTGGCTGTACACGACCCCTGCGACTGCCCTGGCGAGACAAGTCGGGGGAACGGCGACACTTCCGCTCATGCACTCCCCCTCGAACCCGTTCCACCGCCACCGAGGCAGGGCGAACGGACGGGAGGAGTTGTCGGAACCAGAGCCGTCCTTCACTTGCGACGCCGAGCAGCGCTCCTCCACGCCGGGACTCCCCGAGGTCGCAGTCATTCTTGTGGCATCAAGCGACTAATCTCTCGCCCCCCGGACCAGGGGGACGCCCTCGAGGTGGTTCGCTGACTAGGGATCTCATGCTAACAAGAGAAAGAAGAAGCAGGATAGTTGCGTGCCCCAGGAAGAAGGCCCGGGGACCCTATTTATAGCCCGGAGATACCTGAGTCAGTACTCAGGCCGGGTGTGAGAACGCGCCGCGTGGCCCTCCATGCAAAGCGACAGAGCATCACCAACGAACAGTGAGCTCAGAAAGGACGACATGATGGCTCAGAAGGGAGACAGTGCCTCTGAGAAAAGCGGATCATGGTCCGGTCCATTGGACAAAACACGGCGTCATCCTGCAGGGACCGCACAGAGATGGCAAACCTTACTTCAGCCTATAGGCGAACCACCGTTCCCCTACAGGCTCGGGGGCTACACCCACCGGGTGCGCTCGCGCGCCCCGGTGGGAAAAAGGACAAACTTTACTCCAGCCTATAGGCGAACCAACCGTTCCCCTACAGGCTCAGGGGCTACACCCGGTGGGTGCGCTCGCGCGCACCCCCGAGTGACATCTGAACAGGCATCGAGAAAGAGCCTACACGGAGAACCACCTGTCCTCCGAGCAGGCTCGGGGGCTACTGTCGGATATCAATATCCGACCCTCTCACCGACGGGTGGGACCAGTTTCGGGAAGGAGATGGGCATAAGAAAACCCGTAAACAAGAAGAATGTCAGATCAGGGGAGGATCGATTTTCCCTGACTCGACTGACCTGGTTCCGTCCCGGCCGACCTATGACCGCCTCGGCCGACCCCCGTCCGCCTCGGCCGACCCCCGTCCGTCTCGGCCAACCCCCGTCCGCCTCGGCCGACCCCCGTCCGTCTCGGCCGACCCACTTCTGTCCTGATCAGCCCTAC
Source organism: Alloteropsis semialata (assembly GCA_004135705.1). NCBI lineage: Eukaryota > Viridiplantae > Streptophyta > Magnoliopsida > Poales > Poaceae > Alloteropsis > Alloteropsis semialata. The sequence goes on from CM014276.1 coordinate 56,794,509, forward strand.
GCTATCTCACCCGACCTCTCTTCGCCTCGCCCGAATCGGCGTGGGCCCGGGCCGGAGTGGAGTGTCAGGAAGACCCGGCATAAGGACGTGTCGCCACTACGCCGCTCCCCATCAGCATTAATTGGCCTTACCGAGCACTGTCCGGTATGGCTAAAGGATGTGACTCCCACTGTTTTGCCCGTCCGCAGGCGCCGCTCGAGGAGAAGCACGACCCCAACAAGCCCGAACAGCGTCCACAGTGTCCCGAACAGCATCCACAGTGTCCCGCAGGCGGCGGGGCTTCTTCAGCAAGTTTCCTATTATTTGTTATTTGTTGAACACGTCTTGTACAGCGTCACCTCCCCTGAGTATAAATAGAAAAATCAAGCCTCAGGAGAGGAGGACGACACACGAAAACACAACCTCAAAAACACACACGCTCTCTTACAGACACACTCACAGAGACTTGGGAGCCCCTCCCTCTCTCGACCGCTTGTAACCCCTACTACGAGCAACGCGAGTAACACGAGCAGATCGACACTGGACGTAGGGCGTTAGTGCCTGAACCAGTATAACCCCTTGTGTCCTCTCGCGAACCATCCGAAGCCAGACGCGCAATCCACTAAATTTACTTGTTGGTTATTTCTTACACCGACATGACGCGGCCAGTATTGTGCTTCACTTATTTTGCAGAACCATGTGAATATGATGAGTTCGAAGTTTGCACAACCTTGCTTCTTTTTTACAGCTTTATTAAGCCTTATAAATATATAAATTTATTGTCTGAAACGTCATATAAAAGTGACCAGAGGTAGTATGAAATTTCTGGATTCAACAAGGGCGTATCTTTTTTTTTTTGGCGATGAACAAGGCCATATTTCATTGCACACAAGCTTGTACGATATATTTAGTGGATAGATATATGGTCATGAGTCATGAGGTCGTGGTGATGGTCTGCAGGCAGGCTCGTCGTTGCACTCAGCAGTCGATGTGGATGCTGTGCCAGCCGAAGTCGCCGCACGCCTGGGTGTCCTCGAACACCTGGTACGGCATGCCAGCGCAGCCGGGCTTGGAGTAGAGCGTGGCCTTCTCGCCCCTGAAGTTGAACTCGTGCCCGCCGTGGAACCGGATGTGGTTGCACCCGCAGGAGCCCACGGTCGCCACGTGGCCCTTCTTCCCCGACGTGCACCCCGGCCCACCCCACGACGTCAGGTAGCTCCTCGGCCCTGAACCGTCCGAGGCCGCCACGCCGGTCGCCGCCGTTGTGATGGCTAGTACGGCGATGGCCACCACGGCAACCATTGCTCCGGAGTGGCTTGAGGCCATTTCAGTCGAGTGGGGAGAGTTGTTTGCTTTATCTTTAGTTTGGTTTGGTACGACAGTGCTCGACTGCTCGGCATGGAACGTCTACGGCTAGAGGATTTATAGGCCAGGAAGGTGGTCGATCCTTACGTTGTATTTAACGGCTGTCTAGGGGATTTACCAGCATTGTGGGTATCGAGCTGACTGTTGAGGTCAGCACTCACATACGTGCTTGTGTAATCTTTGATTCAGTTTATTAACTACTCACTACTAGGCTTGCCACATGAGTGGAAAAAGAGAAGAGTACTTGCAATAATCAATAACTATACCTATATCTTTTTTTGACCGGTCTATATCTGTATCTATATCTATGTACATTAAATCTCCAAATTTTGAAGCAATTCTATGGACCTAGTATTGTTCATGGGTCACACACTCAACTATTCAAAGGCGGCCCCATGAAACCGACTGATATGTGGGCCTCACAGTAGTAGCCCTACGGGACCCAGGCGGCGGGCACACATTAGCTGGATCTCGTGAACATTGTTTATGGGGCCGTAACAGCGGCGGAACCAGAAAATATTCCAAGGGGGGGCCGCGAGAAGATAGAACATGTATATATTAGAGAACATAGCGATTGTGTAGTGTATTTGACACCAAATTTTTATGGTTTACATATGCAACCATGAACCAAGCTGAATTGATGGTGAACTTAACAGCAATGTTCCAGACTCAATATAAATTACCAAGCAATTCTTGAGAAATATATCTTCTTTTTTATTTCAAAGCCCTGTCTAGGCTCGAGCATCATCATAGAAACTGATAAGAACGAGACAAATCAGCTTGCCATGCATGAAGTTGGACCTTCTTCTTTCTGTATATATCTTCATCTGCTCCAGGGTTCTGATTCTGATCAAGGTCAATAAATCATTTTGCCCTTGTTCTTGTAGATCAGCAGTTGTGCCAGTCAATGTTCTTTTAAAAGAAAAGTGTGTTTGTCTTTTGGTTTAGCCGTGATTTCCTAGAGGGCTCAAGGTGAGGACTCAAGGCATAATTCACAGCCTAACTGCACTGTCTACACACGATTGCAAACTGTACGGATCCAATTATTGCATTAATAATCAAGAAAATACTACATAGAATAGATTTGGGAGGGAAAGGGTAGGTCAGGACTTATGCTTAGTACGTGAAGCAGCAGGCCGCAGATTGCCTTGCAGTCTCCTCGCGGTTGCTTCTGTATAGCCGGTGGCGGCTTCCGTGCCTCCTCACGACCACACGACGAGTGCGCGCTCCTGCAGTCCTCGTTCGCCTTCTCGCTTGCGTGCTGCGTTGTGCTATAGATTCGCATTATTCATCTGTTGAACACTAGGGCTGGCTACAGGTTACGTCAAGGCTTGGACGGGATGCCGAACTTGGATTTTCTTGAACGTTTGCTCCGTAATACTCCAATTGTTAGGCTAATAGGCTCCTCGGCTCGCTGACTCGCTGCAACTGAAGAAGGGTGGTTAAAATTTTTCTGTAATGTTGGGGGGTGCCGTGGCCCCTGCCGGCCCCCCCTGGTTCCGCCGTTGGGCCGTAAGTAACATGTTACTTAGAGGTGTCTCGCGGATCCACCTACATTGTTTATTTTACTACTTTTTACTAAAAAAACCAGTGCGTGGAGCCAAAAACCGTATGTTTTTTTGCACTAAAAAAACCAGTGCGTGGAGCCAAAAACCGTATTCAATAAAGTCCCATATAACATAACTCATCAATAGTCGGATTCAACATTTTTCTTATGGTTTGTTTTTTTACGAAAATCGGCAACAGCTTAGAGCCAAAAAGAATCTGGTGGATCCAAACAGTGTCTAAGCACACGTAGCGTGGATTAAGATTAATGTGCCCATCTCGGCATCTCCTCTCACATTTTCCCAAGAAACGTCTGAATTGTACCAGAGTTTCAATTCCGCTCGAAACTGATTGCACATTATTTCACTAAACATCTGGGCGTTTTGTAGAGTTCATTTAATGAACATAATTTGCCTTATTGAAAAAATCAATGTCTTCATGGGTTTGAAAAAAAAGGAGAATAGTATCTTCAATCTAATTTAGCTGATTATATTTTTGAAACACCAGTAGACGCTCTCATATGCATGCACACCCACCTCTATAAATACACGTCTGCAAACACTATCTTTGAGAGACTGGGCCGGCTGTTATGATCTTGAGATTGACAAAATCACCACAGACACCTTGCCAGCGAGGGGCACATCGCCTACCACTGAAAAAATAACGTCGGTTAATTTCTGAAAACAAATCCAGAAAACTGTGAGCACTCCATTCGCAAAAAAAAAAAAAAGTGAGCACCCGTGCCTACCAAAAGTCTGAGCTACTGCTGAATTTATCCTTTTGCACCAAGCAACAGTGGTAGGCAGGCAAGCCCTGTGTACTCCTCAGGTGTAAAACAAGGACTATATGATTCGATTCCTAGCTAGACCAATCATTGTGGAAGAACTAGTATAGATAAAATTAATAGAAAAAGAATGTTCGTAGTATACTAAACCTAGATTAATGGAAAATTGCCCAGATGAAAAAAAAAACTCATTGCTGTTGTTAAAGATGTATGCATTTTTAAATATATATGTATAACTGTATATAGCACTTTAAAAGGTTTTGCACTGTAGTGGTAGTAGTATATGTGGGAGATTATATTTCTGATTTATTATCGGGTCATAGTCAACACAGGCAGGTGCCAGTGTTTCGTCTAAACCGAACCACCGGGAATATTGCGAGCTCGTTGCTCAATCTCTGGATCACGCATGCAGGCACGCGCTCAGCAGTCTATGTGGATGCTATGCCAACCAAAGTCCCCGCACGCGCGCGTGTCTTCGAACACCCGGTACGCGTCGCCCGTGCAGGCAAAACCGGTGTAGAGTGTCGCCGTCTCGCCCCGGAAGTTGAACTCGTACCCGCCCGAGAAGAAGATGCCGTTGCACCCGCACGCCCCCACGCTGTTCATCGTCGCCGGCCACGGCCCTGAGGTGCACCCTGGCCCTCTCCACGACGCCAGGTAGCTCCTGGGCCCCGGCGAGTCCAGGGCCGCCACGGACACTGCCAGCACGGCGATGGCCATTGCCGTGGCAACTGCAGTGTTCTTCGTGGCCATATGTGTATACTGAACGAGCGTGCTGAGTTCTCTTAAAGCATTGCGGTGCATCAAACGCCGGCATCGGCTGGGGGATTTATAGGCCGTCGATCCCAGTTACCGTACGTACGTCTTCTTCTTCTTCTTTTGGGAAAATTTCGTGGTACTTCTTTTAGGATTGGGACGGGAATCATCATGTTTATCGAGACCATTTCGTTCGTCTGGAGTTCCCGAGATGGAGCCGTTACCAATATACGACTATAGCAATGCCAAGGCGTGATTTGAACTTCTTAATATCTTAGCCTCTGTAAAAACAGATCTCACAGGAACAATATCGATATATATTCTCATTATCGTAGGAGATACAAACGACCATGACACCACAGCAAGACTAACCTGTAGGATCAACTGACTGGTAAACTTTGCACTAGATTAAGGCGAACGATTATAGTATATCAGCGGTCGATACCGATGCTGCATACCACGAGAACATAGAAACCCCAGCGCATCATTTTATTTCGCCCTGCTCGATCAGCAGTCGATGTGGATGCTGCGCCACCCAAAGTCGCCGCACGCCTGGGTGTCCTCGAACACCAGGTACGACGTGCCGGCGCAGGCAGTCTCGGTGTAGAGCCTGGCCGTCTCGCCCCTGTAGTAGAACTCTTGCCCGCCGTAGTACTGGAGGTCGCTGCACCCGCACGAGCCCGCGGTCGCCGTGTCCCCCGCGCACCCTGGCCCGCTCCACATCGTGAGGGAGCTCGGGGCGCCCGTCGAGTCCGCCGCCGCGACGGCCGCCACGGCCACCGCCATCAGGACGGCGACGGCCATTGCCGTGGCTACTGCGCTGCGCTTTCCGGCAGCCATCGCTAATGTTGTGTGTGCAGTGGAAGTGGAGTGGCTACTGAGCACTTGTGCGCTACTGAGTTTGGATTGGTGTTTGCTTGGCCTCAGACGTCGTGATCAGCTACAAATTTATAGCCGAGTTCCCATGCATTTTTACTTGAGGTTGAGGGTATCGGCATCAGCTTCAGCTAGGACTAGTTCAGTGCCGCCGGCAGCGATTGGTCCGAGCGGAGTTGCCAAGATGGTATGCTGAACAAATTTGTCTCATTGATCGAATTGTTGAAAATGGATATCTAAAAAAACAAAGTATCAGCGTATCACCATCGAATGTGCTCCCGGTCGACGCTCGCCGGCAGAACTAGGAGGCCAAATCCATCTTTTGTTGGCAAGAAAACAAATCCAAATCCAAATCCAATCCAAACGATGCAATTGGGACGCTTTACTTAGTCCCCTTGCGGCCTTGCCCATCAGTTGGAGCCTCCTTTTCGACACCGGTGCCAAAAGCCAAGATGCCCCCGCGCGCCACGTACACTCCCCGCACGACGCCGTCGCCTCCGAGCTCCAACCGCCAGCTTTCCACGGCGCCTCACATGGGCGCGGGCGCCTCGCCTCGTCAGCCGGATGCTCCACCGCGACAGGCCGCCACTGACTACACGTAATCCCTCCACTACCGGCCTCTTTTCTAATCGGCGGCCGTGGCGCCTGAGCCCTGATCCAGGAACAGGCTCTCATGCGCTCCGGCCAGGCATCGGCGAAAAGCCCACACGGCGACGGATCGGGAACTCAAAAGCGAGGGAGATGATGCCATGCCAAGGCGCCTAGGCCCGTGCGCACATGCATCCATGCCCAGGATATCCAAGGATGATCCCATCATCCACTCTCATGGTGTTCGCCTTTTGGCGCCTGTATATAAACCGCGCCTACCGTTGTTGCGGGCTATCTGCTCACCGATCTCTGGAGCAGTCGGGCTATCCGCATCTCTGGAATCCGATGGCGGACATGCAGATCGTCCTGGCCGGGAGGAAGATCGAGGCGCAGTATGTGGAGATGAAGGTGCCGCTCTACTCCTACGGGTGCGAGAAGAAGATCAAGAAGGCACTCTCTAATCTAAAAGGTAGTTGCTTGCTTCAGTGACCTGCTCTGCAGTCCGCATTCAGAGCCAATCTGCATCCACTTTCTTGCTTCATTTTTTTTTGAAACGAACACTTTCTTGCTTCATTGACCGCAAGTTATCTGACCTTGGTGGACTGATGCAGGGATACATTCGGTGCAGGTGGACTACCACCAGCAGAAGGTGACCGTGTGGGGGATCTGCAACCGCGACGACGTGCTCGCCGCCATCCGGAAGAAGCGCAGAGAGGCGCGGTTCTGGGACGGTGACGGACTGGGTCCGGGCGAGCACGCGCCCGGAGACGCTCCCAAGCAGTACCTGGCGGCGTTCACCGCGTACAGGTTGAGGAAGTCGTGGAAGAAGCTTTTCCCGCTGATCCGGTTGTAAATCTGGCAGTGACCTTTTAGTGTTTTGACAAGCGGAGGCATTTCCGATCCGTGTCGAAGGAATGGCAATAGGGTTGTAATGGTAGCGCGTGCATGTTGATGTCGATGATCGAATAAATGTGCTGCGTTACAGTTCTGTAGACATGCGGATATCATTTGTTGTACCGTTTACACGGATCAATGCAGTTCGTCCATAGTTGTAGCGTTGCGTGGAGAGGAAACAAAGGCAGCAAAGCTGGTTTTCTCTGCTGAGACGTGTGTTGAATCTATCCTAGCTAATATATTAAACACTGCCAAATTGTGCTTGAAATTAAATGTATATAAGAATGTTGCTTTATAACTTATGTTTGCATACAATACTTGCCTGAAACTCATAACTGGTTTTTTAATTTGTCTCATAAATGAAGGAAAAAGTTTACCCCATGAAAAAATGACCGCAACAATTAAAGTTTGTTGGAAATCTTGAAGCAATGGTGTTTGCAGACCATGGACGGCACGTACTTTCAACTAATTGCCATAAAACTTTCAACTAATTGCCATAAAAATTACTCCCTTCATCCAAAAAAAATGCAATTGTAGCACAATATCATGTTTTAGTATCTTACGTTTGACCAGTCATAGATAAAAAGGGTATCAATATTATGATATCAAATAAATATCATTAGATTAATTAAAAAATATATTTTTATAATAAATGTATTTAGAGCCATAAATATGAATATAATTCGGTAGAAATTTGGTAAAATATAAACTACTTTAACTGGCACGCAACCCATAGTTGCATTCCTTTTGGGACATACGTAGTAATATCTCTTCCATGTCGATGAACATATATGAACTTACGCATTGTTATGGTTCAGCTTTCCATTTTTTTCCGTGTCACCATCATCATTATAGTTTATCGACTTTTTTTCTTACCAGGATTATCAACCAGTGGCTAAACTGAGGGGGCGAGTAGGGGCACGTGCCCCCACCCAATTGCGCTTGAATTTAAACTACAAAATTTTAAGTTTCAATATTTTTTAAAAAATAGTTCTCTCAGCCTTATTGACAAATAGTTTTTGGTCCCACCCCTGTAGATAGGGAAAGACCGCTTACGAAGCATATGTCCCACATGTATCATATTTTGAAAGTTTGGACAGCCTCCTATCAAGACGAAGGGCACAAAATTCTCGATGAGGATGTCATAGCCTTCTTTTAATCCTAGCTGTGACACTCCGGGTGTCACTATCGTAATTAAAAATCATAACGAACATAATTAAAGCAATAAAGGCATGTATCCTCACATAATCATAGCATTTGTTTGTGCATGTGCGCATATGTGTTTATGAGTTACCACATTGACTAGCATAAGGAATTGGACTTAGTTTAGCAAAGTTTAAATCAAAACCAACCCGAAAAGTGCAAATACAATTACCTAAGGAAATTGCGGTGCCAGGGGAAAGGCCACCGCAACAGTCGGTCACCCAGGCATAACTCCAAAATGCTTTATGGATTGACGGACTATTGCGGTGGATCCTCAGTTGTGCACCACCGCAACTTTTCGTGGTTAATTTACCTATAATCAGTACCCGAACCACCAGATGTTGCGGTCCTATTCCAAGACCATGACCGCAATAGTCGGTGGTTGTGAGGAACAGTAAAATTAGCCCCTGGATTGAAAGACTATTGCGGTGCAACCGATGACGGACTGTTGCGGTGCCTAACACGTGCCACCACCGCAACAGTCGGTGGCCCCGAGTATTTGAACTAATCTTCGGCGGCACATTGTTCTTCGTGACCACGGACTGTTGCGGTGGGTGTTTTACCCCACCACCGCAACAGTCGGTGCCCACCAACCGCCACCGAACCACCGTCCTTCTCAACTGCTCCGGCCACGCGTTCGCCTCTCCACGCTCCATTGGCGCCTGGTCAGCCCCTCCTGGCCCTGCTGGCGCGCCACGGCACGCCCAGGTGGCCGGCCCGTCCCCTCACCTCCATAACCGGGCGGTCAAGACGCCGGGGCCGAGTTCACCCGCCCCCACTCATCCACTTCTCGATTCCCCGCGTCCAGCATTTCCCCACTCCGTCCTCTCGGCGCCCGAGCCATCCCCGGCCACTTCCCCTCTTCCCTCGCCATTCCCTAGCCGGAATGCCACCGCCGGCCATCACCGGAGCCGAGCTCGGGTCTAGCTCAAGGTAGAAGAAGCACGGGACCAAGGGTAAGAAGCCAAGAAGGGTAGGGGAGTTGTCTATAGAGTTCTAGGAGTGTGTGCAGACCATTGTTTGAGTGATAAATTGTTTGGTGCCCAAATGTGTGCTAGAGAGAGAGTTGGTGGGTTGCTTCATGAATCCTAGACGTGGGCTAAAGTTGCAAACCGCCTGTGTTGGTTTTGATATGATTAGTGGAGTGGAGTTGGGTACCCAGTGGCTAGGATTTGTTCATGAAATTAGGATTTGGGAGTTGGTAAGTGTGGCAGACCGCCCCAATTAATCCGGCTTAAGAGCATGGGACCACTATCACAGCAGTGCGCCACGCCCCTAAACCGAGTTAATCGTGCAATCCGTCGGATACCTTCCCGATTACACCACATTTTTCTCTCGACCGAAACAAAATAGCAGCAGTCCCACTCGAAGGTGGGCTCAGGCAGTACAACTCATCGCATATTTTACATCACACGGTTCACGTAGATAATTATACAAATACAGTGTATAAGTTTTAAGTTATTACAAGCCAGAGTATGCTACGGCGGAAAAGTTCTAACGACGACACAAAAGAAATCATGTGGAGCCCTCACATGACCTCAGTCACCGCGGCCCGAGTCGGACTCGGACGGCACCCGCCCCACGGTCCAGCCGTCGGGCAGCACGCACGGCCAAGTCAAAGCAGCCACGGGATCATAGCCATCGACACTACCTGCAATAAAATTTTGCCACAGGCAAGGCTGAGTACTAATTACTCAGCAAGACTTACCCGACAAGGATAAATTCTAGACATGCAAGGCTTTTTGGCTCTGGGGTTTGTTTTGCCAAAAGCGTCTACAACTTGAGCCTGTTTCCAATATTTTAGCCAAGATCTTAAGTGTGACTAACCATTACTAAGTTTGCCAAGCTATCCAATAGCAATAAAAGTTGACAAATAATTAATTCATATTGCAACATCATTCCTCTTTTACCAACTTTCTACACATTGGCCCAAGGACACTGAAGTGTGAAAAGAGATCAAGCAGCTTCATGTAACCGCAAAGGACGGACAACTCGGGTTGATTTTTAACCATGCATGGAACAACCTAATCGTACGACCCGTGAGAGACACCCAGGACCTCACGGGGCAACCGTTCCCATCTCTCCCTGCCGTCTGCCATCAGAGCCCACTCTACGCCCCAACGGACCCCAGGTGCCCCAGGCAAACCTGTGCCGCGGCCACTGCTACACTCGCCATAAACCCCTCGCCCAATGGAGTGGAAGTGTCCGTCAGACGTCAGTTTGCATCAAGTACTAGATTTACCAGTTTACCATATTTTCCGGCATACGATTAGTACCTTCAAAAGTTTGACCAACATCGCCACACAATCAATGCCTCAGCCCACCATTTTCTGTGCAAGCGGGACATTCAACCAAACATGAATATCGCACAAGCCCCGCTTGCCGAACTTTGAACTAATATAAAGTAAAACCTATATCTCGCGAGTGATAAAGCAATCACTCGACTTCTACCGGTCCTAATTAAGCATAGCATTCTATACGGCCTACACATACTAGTAGTATAACATAGGTACCTAGGGATCATGCAACTAAGGTTTCAATCAACTCGTCAAACTTAAATGCACAAAAATAAGGCACAAGCAATGAGAGTTAGTTTCACAGTGGGTTATGCTCCGGGGCTTGCCTTCTTGACCAGCGACGGCCTTGGGCCCTTCCGGAATTTGATCCGGGTCTTGCGCGGTGGAGTAGTTTACTTCGGCGACGGCGGGGTCACCCTCGGGCTCGACGTCGATCTCGTACACGCCATCGGTAATGGTGTGCTCTACAAGATTCGCAAAAGTATGCATGAGGTGCATGAATGCAGGAGCAATCAATCATAAGACTATCCATCACAACTCGTAATACTTAACACTCATTTACGAATTATTCCTAACTAAGGCGTTTCCATTGAACAGGAACCGGTCGGACCGGTTGGCCATACCGGTTTGACCGGTCCGGACTGGTTTTAAATATTACTAGCTAGAACAAAATCTAAATCACACTACCAAATCATATGCATTTAGGATTTAAATCATTTTTGTGAGGTTACCTAGATTTCAAGGTAATTCTAACACAAATGGCCAGGTTCCCTTGTGTAATTCTAACACATATTCATTGTGTAATTCTATCAATCCTAGTAAGCCTTGGGCCAGGATGTCATTGTGTAATTCTATCAATCCTAGTAATTCTAACACATATTCGGTAATGGCCAGGTTCCCTTGTGTAATTCTAACACATATTCATTGTGTAATTCCAACACAAATGGCCAGGTTCCCTTGTGTAATTCTAACACATATTCTAACACAAATGGCCAGATTCCCTTGTGTAATTCTAACACATATTCATTGTGTAATTCTAACACATATTCATTACTTTAGAATTACAAGGGAACCTGGCCATTTGTGTTAGAATTACCTTGAAATCTAGGTAAACTCACAAAAATGATTTAAATTCTAAATGCATATGATTTGGTAGTGTGATTTAGATTTTGTTCTAGCTAGTAATATTTAAAACCAGTCCGGACCGGTCAAACCGGTATGGCCAACCGGTCCGACCGGTTCCTGTTCAATGGAAACGCCTTAGTTAGGAATAATTCGTAAATGAGTGTTAAGTATTACGAGTTGTGATGGATAGTCTTATGATTGATTGCTCCTGCATTCATGCACCTCATGCATACTTTTGCGAATCTTGTAGAGCACACCATTACCGACGGCGTGTACGAGATCGACGTCGAGCCCGAGGGTGACCCCGCCGTCGCCGAAGTAAACTACTCCACCGCGCAAGACTCGGATCAAATTCTGGAAGGGCCCAAGGCCGTCGCTGGTCAAGAAGGCAAGCCCCGGAGCATAACCCACTGTGAAACTAACTCTCATTGCTTGTGCCTTATTTTTGTGCATTTAAGTTTGACGAGTTGATTGAAACCTTAGTTGCATGATCCCTAGGTACCTATGTTATACTACTAGTATGTGTAGTCCGTATAGAATGCTATGCTTAATTAGGACCGGTAGAAGTCGAGTGATTGCTTTATCACTCGCGAGATATAGGTTTTACTTTATATTAGTTCAAAGTTCGGCAAGCGGGGCTTGTGCGATATTCATGTTTGGTTGAATGTCCCGCTTGCACAGAAAATGGTGGGCTGAGGCATTGATTGTGTGGCGATGTTGGTCAAGCTTTTGAAGGTACTAATCGTATGCCGGGAAATATGGTAAACTGGTAAACCTAGTACTTGATGCAAACTGACGTCTGATGGACACTTCCACTCCATTGGGCGAGGGGTTTATGGCGAGTGTAGCAGTGGCCGCGGGCACCTGGGGTCCGTTGGGGCGTGCACTCGGGTGGAGTGGGCTCTGATGGCAGACGGCAGGGAGAGATGGGAAAGGTTGCCCCGTGAGGTCCTGGGTGTCTCTCACGGGTCGTGCGATTAGGTTGTTCCATGCATGGTTAAAAATCAACTCGAGTTGTCCGTCCTTTGCGGTTACATGAAGCTGCTTGATCTCTTTTCACACTTCAGTGTCCTTGGGCCAATGTGTAGAAAGTTGGTAAAAGAGGAATGATGTTGCAATATGAATTAATTATTTGTCAACTTTTATTGCTATTGGATAGCTTGGCAAACTTAGTAATGGTTAGTCACACTTAAGATCTTGGCTAAAATATTGGAAACAGGCTCAAGTTGTAGACGCTTTTGGCAAAACAAACCCCAGAGCCAAAAAGCCTTGCATGTCTAGAATTTATCCTTGTCGGGTAAGTCTTGCTGAGTAATTAGTACTCAGCCTTGCCTGTGGCAAAATTTTATTGCAGGTAGTGTCGATGGCTATGATCCCGTGGCTGCTTTGACTTGACCGTGCGTGCTGCCCGACGGCTGGACCGTGGGGCGGGTGCCGTCCGAGTCCGACTCGGGCCGCGGTGACTGAGGTCATGTGAGGGCTCCACATGATTTCTTTTGTGTCGTCGTTAGAACTTTTCCGCCGTAGCATACTCTGGCTTGTAATAACTTAAAACTTATACACTGTATTTGTATAATTATCTACGTGAACCGTGTGATGTAAAATATGCGATGAGTTGTACTGCCTGAGCCCACCTTTGAGTGGGATTGCGGCTATTTTGTTTCGGTCGAGAGAAAAATGTGGTGTAATCGGGAAGGTATCCGACAGATTGCACGATTAACTCGGTTTAGGGGCGTGGCGCACTGCTGTGATAGTGGTCCCATGCTCTTAAGGCGGATTAATTGGAGCGGTCTGCCACAGCTGGTATCAGAGCCGACTCTCGCGGTTTCACGGGCGCATGGGGTCGCAGTTGCGCAGGCATGGTGCGCATGGCTGGTGTGAGCCCAGAGTGGTCACACAGCATGGCACATGCGCTGGCACTGGGCACACGGACGTGGCCAAGAGAGGACGTTTCTGGCTTGGGGTTGACCGACGAGAACGTCGGTCTTCTAAGAGGGGGAGGATGTGACATCCTGGCCCAAGGCTTAATAGGATTGATAGAATACTCATACCAACAAGTTGTAACTTCTTTTCCGGAAGCTCATCTGCAAAGAACTTTGAGGTTAAGCGTGCTTGGCCTGGAGCAATTTCGGGATGGGTGACCGACCGGGAAGTTCTTCCCGGGTGCGCATGAGTGAGGACAAAGTGCGCAGAAAAGACTTGTGTTGGTCTGTGAGGGGATTCTTGAGGTCCTAGAGAGCTGCCAGGCGTAAACGGACCTGGGCCCGGGGGGTCGGGACGTTACACTAGCACATCTTTTTTTCTTTGCAAGTTAATTTTATTAAGTCTGCGAAGCGGGGCGGAGCTCTCCTACTGCTGACACATCGCTCCTCCACTGGGAAGCGAGGTTTGAGGGTCAACCCGCTCTGTCCGTGCACCTGCCCCGCCTGATCCACGGGTAGCCAAGGGTTGACCCTCTTATGATACTTAGTTGCTCTTGCTCTGCCGCAGCAGCCGAGGCGCTGGTGGCTCGTGTTCTACACTGTTGCCCTCATCAGCCTTAGGATGATACAAATTTTGTCCCCCTCATGTTCAATTTCTGGCTTCGCCCCTAGCTGACAACATCATCTATCAAGCAGCCATGATACAAATTAGAACCACACTGTAGCTGAGTTAGGATCCAGCGTAATGACAGCGGGGGGAGGAACTGGCGGCAGCGGAGGCGACATAGATATAGGGACTGGAGTCTATAGAGGATACGAGATGGGGGGAAGCGAGGCGGTGGGCTAGAGAGGAGGCCAGTGGCGAGCTAGGCGGCGGGCTGGAGAGAAGACCGAAGGGGAGCACGGCGATGGCTGGGGAGGAGCATCGCTGTGAGAGGTCGCTCCCGGGGTCACAGCGAGTCGATGGGACCCCCCCTGAAATTTTTGCAAAATGGCCCTTTACTCGAAAGATTTTGACATTTGGACCCCTGGAGGAAAGAATTGCGGAAATGGACCCTTAGGTCGGCGCCAGGAAACCTGGCGCCAAGGTCAGATGGGTCGGCGCCAGCTGACATGGCGCCGACCCCCGCCACGTCAGCCGTCCAGTGGCCATTGACGCCGTTCGTTGACCGAAGCTCGGCGCCAGCTGATCTGGCGCCGACCTATCTAACCTTGGCGCTAAAGGAGCTGGCGCCGAGCCTGGGGACTTAACCCCAGCGCGCGGCCGCCAGCCCCCCAGCGCCCCCATTCTTTCGAACAGAGGACGACGGCGCCTCCGCCTCCGCCGCCCCCTCCGCCTCCTCCGCGCAGATCCGGCCGGCGGCGGGCCCCACCTCACCGGCGGCGGCCACCAGGAGGAGAGGCAAGGTGAGGTCCCTCCCTTCTCTTCTTTTCTTCCTGTTTTTTGCTTTGTTTAGGTGGAAAACTACGAACCCTAGGTTAAAATAGAAAATGGATGGATCAATGATTTAGTTGGAATGGAGCAGTGAATGACTTAGGATTAGAAATAGAAGTATCTTTGCACCAATGTAAGGTTGTGAGATAGTGTTACATTGCTTGTGCGTTTATTTTGAATGGTTTAAGTTTTTTTTATATAAAGTCATGGGTTGACACATTGTACAGGAAATCAATGGATGCCCTGTGGCGTGAGAGAAAGTGGAAGGAACGTGGACAGAAGAGTTATCCCGACGTGTCTTGCAAGGATGCGCCTGTTCCTCCCGCTCTCCCGCAACCTCTGTGTGAGTGTGGGAAGCCTGCGAAGGTCACTCAATCGATGCATCCAGATACTGCGGCTCGAGCGTACTACACGTGTCCTGATTACCGTGTAAGATGCAATCATAGACTGTCTTACTTGATTGCCCAAACTCTCATATATTATGAAGATTTGCTAATTTGGTTGTGTTGATGCAGGACTGGGAGCAATGCAACTTTTTTCAGTGGATAGATGGCCCTGAGATGGTGGATCAACGCATTATTCTCTTCAGACCCAATTCCGTGAAGAATTATGAGACTTTCCAGCGGTGGCTACCTCCTCCTCCTAACCCACCACCCATGACAGCTGAGGAGAAGAAAGAAGCCATTGCCAGACGTATGTCAAATCCACCATTATGCAATTGCGGTGATCCAGCTGAGATTAGTCGGCAGATGCCCAACTGTCCTTGGCCTCGCACCTTCGGGTGTCCCAACCGTACAGCCGTAAGTGTAATCTAGTTTCCATCCATCTGCATTGCTTAATTTGTTGTGGTTGCTAATTTCATGTTTTACACAAAAGCAGAATAGGTATCCGGTTTGTTCATTTTCGGAATATGACTACGGTCCCAAATCTTATTGGCCTGAGCAGGAAGGGATTTGGAGGAAAAAGAGGGAAAAGCGGTACATTGACCCTCCCCAGATAGGAAGTGTGCTTGTGGTGTAGTAGCTAATCATGGTTTACTGCCCTCGGAGTTTGGAATAGGATACTATTGCGGGCATATGGTTGGCGATGATTTGGTGAGTTCATTAGCGTGACTTGAAATCAATATCCGCTTATATAAGGTTCATATGTTTTGTTGAATGTGAAAATGTATGTTTTGTTGTTTGCAGAGTACTCGAAAGTGTGACTATGAGGCCCATTATTTGGAGCGGCAAGTACAGGATGAGATTGCAAGGAGAAAGAAGCCGGGACTCCATCCAGAGGTGCTGAGGACCTTTCTCAAGTTCCATAAGGAAAAGCAAAGGAATGATGCGCGACAGATGGGTTTGTGGCCTCGACCAAATGGAAAGAAGAAGGACAAGCCTGTGTGGCTGAACAATTCTAGGAGGAGGTCAGATGCTGATATTCTTGAAAGTCTGACGCCGCCGACTAGAGAGGCAGAGAACATGAAGAGGCAGAGGGCAGAAGAGGCACAGCTGGAGGCTATGAGGGCTCTAGTGTCAGATTTGCCCAACCCAAAGGCAAGGCAAGGCAAAGGAGACTCCAAAGGCAAAGGAGAGGTCGTCATTTGCTCGGATGATGAGGACGAGGAGGATTGGGGCGACGACGAGGTGTTCCCTGGGTGTGAGTCGGATTAGGCCTGATGCTGGAAGTGTATGAATTCCCATGTCTTTGTCATGAACTATGTTTATGTCCTTTTTCCATTTGTTGGACTCTATATATGTTGTTTCAACCTTTTTCCATTTGTTGGACTCTACATGTGTTTGTCATGAACTATCAACTTTGAACTTTGTCTGTCTGTGTCATGTTTAAATCAATCTTGTGTTCTCTTTTATGTATGTGTTTGGACTTGATTTTCATGGGATTGTCTGTGTCATGTTTGTGTTATCTTTTATGTGCTTGACGATTTTCGTGGGTGTTATCACTGAATGCGGTAGTCGCGCCTCGATCCATGTTTAGGGTGATTAGGGTGATGCACACTTGTGAAATTCTAGCACTAGGTAGCTTAAGTGAAGCCATGGAACCTTAGAAAGAGTTAGAAACTCAAAGACATTTGAATTGGATGAGTTTCAATAACTTAGAATAGGTTTTCAGTGTACCACAGACTGTTGCGGTGGTGACCAAGATGGTCACCGCAACAGTCGGTGGTGGTAGGGCCGGTGAAGGCAGATGCCACCAACTGTTGCGGTGGTGGTACTCAGGTACCACCGCAACAGTCGGTCTTGTGAAGGCCAGATGGGCCCAAGTGACGGCAACCACCGGAAGTTGCGGTGCTCGGTCGAACAACCACCGCAACAGTCGGTCCTGTTGGGCCAGAGACGAGTTCGTCTTTGGTTTGACGGACTGTTGCGGTGGGGTCAAAAACCCCGTTCCACTGCAACAGTCCGTCAAACCAGAGACGAACTCGTCTCTGGCCCAACTGGACCGACTGTTGCGGTGGTTGCTCGACCGAGCACCGGAACTTCCGGTGGTTGCCGTCACTTGGGCCCATCTGGCCTTCACAAGACCGACTGTTGCGGTGGTACCTGAGTACCACCACCGCAACAGTTGGTGGCATCTGCCTTCACCGGCCCTACCATCACCGACTGTTGCGGTGACCATCTTGGTCACCACCGCAACAGTCTGTGGTACACTGAAAACCTATTCTAAGTTATTGAAACTCGTCCAATTCAAATGTCTTTGAGTTTCTAACTCTTTCTAAGGTTCCATGGCTTTACTTAAGCTACCTAGTGCTAGAATTTCACAAGTGTGCATCACCCTAATCACCCTATATTGGCAACAGAAAATTAACATAGTCAAGAAATAGCAACCAATATTGAGATCCCATAGTTTAAACTTAGGTCACAAACAATACACATACATAAGCATACGACACATAGAAGTGAGAGGTCATAACAAGTCCCGTATCAGCCTCCCTTCGCCCAACGCTTGCCCTTGCCCTTCCCAAGGGCATCGGTGCCCAGAGTGTGACGATCAGGCGGCCGGCGAGTCCGGCGAGGTCGCTGTGAAGGCTGTGTGGCAGGTGGTGCGTCCGACAACTGTGAGGAGCCAAGCTCGTCGTAGACGTGGTCGTCCTTGTCCTGGCCCTCGCTCTCGTCGTCGTCCTCCCCCTCGTCGTCCTGGGTGTCGTCATCATCTTCGCCGTCACCTGCCTGGGAGCTGAAGGTGGCAGAGCGCGAGTGACTCGGTCCGGCTGCTGCCCGATGGGACGACGCGGAGCCAGACGGGTGCAAGATGGCTGGTATGTCGACGTCTGCCGCAGCCTGAGTCCGGCAACCAACACGAGCGGCTGCTCGACTCAAACGTCTGCGTAACCTCTGCATTCAACAAAACAAAGCAAATTGTGGGAATAAGGGTTTGAACATACAAACCAGTGCCGTAACAGGTCAATCAAGCAATCTCTACCTGAAGCAAGGTCCTCATCTGCCCTTCATTGTCAGGGTGGCCAGGTGGGGACTGAAGTGCAGCATCTATCTCAACCACTGACTCCCTCATAGAAGTGCCCTGCCAATACACATGTTTGAAATAAAGACATAAGACATTGAAGAGTAGTTATTCCTTAATAGTGGTTTATGACCTTACCACTCTGTCGAGGAGGGGTCCTAGCTCCACAGCCCGTCCGGTACATCCCCTCACGTCGTACGCGGTGTCCTCATCATCGGAGGATGCAATCTCTGCGTAGTCGTCCCTGGTCCACCCCGCGCGAAGTCTGTAGCGTGTAGCAGAGTGGTACCATGCCAAATATGCTCTGAAGTTTGCATTTGTATGCGGGGTCCCTTCTGGCTCCGCGTTGGTCTCCATCCTATCCCACCACTCGATGCGCTCTCGGTGGTAGTCTAGAAAGTCTGTCACCTTCTTCTGGCGCACACGATCAAAGCTACACAAGATATGAATCGATCAGACTTAGTTGTCAATAGAAATGTAAGTCAATGGTACAAGCTTGTGCTCAATTCAATATTTGAAGTCTTACCTGTGCAAGGTGATGGAAGTGGAGACCTCGTCTGGGGGGAACGCCTGGGCAAACCCAAACTGTCGGGCTACACGATGCGGGAGATGAATCTCGACCGCGTAGAAACAAATCAAAGGGCACCGCAACCTCCAAAGGACTTGGTCGCGTCTACACATCGGGTTGAGTGGCATCGCCAGGACCTCCTGCGTATTGTATGGATCCCATACAACCTGTTGGGCACAAATAATATGATAGTTACACAAGGTACAACCATTTGACCATTCCATTATGCCGAAAAAGAAGAGGTTAATATCTTACCGTGGAAGGGACGAGTGCGTCCAGCTCGTTCTGAAAGTCGAGGTAGGCCCTCCAAGTCGTCGCGTAGGGGGCACTGACCTGGTCCCAAAGATACGCGACAGTAGGCGCGTGGTCTGCCCCCGCCACGTCCCAAACACGAGGCTGCAACACCTGTGGCCTCCCCACGGTAGCCTTGACCACATCCACAGCTGTAGGAGTAGGGTGCAACCACCAACACTAGAGGACTGAGACTGACGACGACAAGCCTCGCACAACTGCCTGTACAGAAAAGCTAGAACTGCTGAACCCCAGCTGTAAGTCCCTGCGTCGTCCCAGTCCTGTAGGCAGTGTAGGTACATCCAAGAAACAGAATCCCCTGTGGCATCTGGAAACAGAACTGACCCAAATAGGTTGAGTACCCAGACACGGCAGTAGTAGGTGACTGTCTGCTCGTCGGCCTCTGGAGGGCACACTGCGAAAGTGCCTCTGAGCCAACGTAACGGGATGCCCGAAACCCGAGTACGTCTCGGTGCCTGGCCGTCGTCCCCCGCTACTGGTGCCGGTGGTGCGTCGCCCAAGAAAGCCTGAACTCGGTCCCTCCACCCAGCGGAAACTGCAGACCCACAAACTGCACGGCCTCTGATCGCCAAGCCCAAAAGCATCGCTGTATCCTGCAGCGTCACTGTCATCTCACCACAGGACAGGTGGAAGGTGTGAGTCTCTGGCCTCCACCTACAAAAAATGTGAAGCAAATGTTAGACACAAGTAATAGGAAACGCCGTTCGAAAGGTCCGAGTGGGGCAGTGCTGACCTGTCGATCAAGGCAGTGAGTGCTGTGGCGTTGAAAGTCGGCAAGCCTCTCCTAACAATGTTGGAGATCACGTGGAGGCCAGCACGCTGAAGGAGAGGCGCGTAACGGGGGTCGTAGTTGATGACTGCGATGCCCTCATGGGTTCGAGGGCGAAGGATCGGAAGAGCCTAAAACAAGATAGAAACAATGAAGTTGTCAGATACACTATCATGTATATAAAACCATATGCTAATTTTTGAGATGCAAAAAGCAAATAGGGTAATTTATCAATCTGTATCATGTGCATTTTCCAAGATGCAAAAAGCAAATAGGACAATTTCTTTAGTAGTAAATCTAAGTCTTATTGTAAATTGCAAAACTGGTATATCATTGGTTATTGCAAACATGAGAACTATTTTTAAAAAGGTAGATATGGATTAGTAATGTAGTAAACGAATAATGTAGTAACAAAATAAACTTGGCAATTACATTTTAGAACCGTGATAAACTTTGGGAAAGAAAAATCTTACCAGGTCCGGGTTCTCCGCGATGCGCCTAGCACGGTGGCTCGCGTCGTAGTGCTCGTCAAGCAGGCGGTACTGCGCCGCCATCCTGCACACATTCAAAAAGTACATGATTAGTAAATATGACAAGATTAGTTACAATTTAATTCAAGTGAATATGACATCAAATTTTGAAACAACTCTAACCTAGCGACGCTCACAAGTCCTCGAGTTGTGACCGAGCTCACCACATCTTCCGCAATGCGTCTCCATGGGGTCAACTACAAACGGATTACCTTTGCCCCTACGAGACTTGCCAGGAATCCTATCCATTTGCATCTTGTACCTCGTTCGTTTACGTGATCCCTTCGTCGGCCACCTAAGGGCATCGTCGACCACGTACTTTGGACCGTCGTAGGGTGGCCACTCACTCTCGTCACGGAAGGGCACAAAGCGAGGAGACCAAGTGTCCAAGTAAGCCTGGGCGGAGAAAACTGTAGGAATCTTTGACTCTATAGACACCCGACGTGCCCTGCAAGCCGCGACCATGTGCGAACAAGGGAAATGAAATTGCTGTGGCCGTCGACAAGTGCAGGTATTGGCATTTATCACCACGATGTGCTTCTGTCCCTCTCTAACCTCACCAGCCTCATTGATCCCAGAAGGCTCGGCAACCTCATATGTCCCCAATTGGTGGTCAAATACCATGCACTGAAGGTCGTTTGCTGCTAGCTTGGCATTGTCGAGATATTCTTTGGATTTTGGTGACAATGTTTCTCCCTTGCTCAACAGAGTCCTCGCCTTCTGCTCATGCAATGCAAACCATTCTACACACTTGTAAAATGTAAATACAACTATGGCGGTAACTGGCAACTGTCGTGACCCTTTTAGCAAAGCATTGAAACACTCGGCCATGTTGCTTGTTTGGAACGAATACCTCCACCCACCATCATGTGCCCTGGACCATTTCTCAACGTCACCCAGCAAGTCACGGAGCCAATCACGCCCTTCTGCATTTGTTTTTGTTTTCAACTTCTCCAATTGCTCCTCAAATGACTTCTCCGTGAGCTGCCTAGCTGTTTTCTCAAAGAGCTCAAAATTTTCCTTGATATGATCCTTCTTCATCAAGTTGTCAGCAAGATGGCGAGTACACCATCTATGCACCACCTGTGAATGTCCTAGAATTGTTTCAGTAACGGCGTTCAGGATTCCGGCGTGCCTGTCTGACAACACACAAATCGGCCTCCCAGGACCTACCACATGAATGCGAACTAGCCTTAGAAACCAAGACCAACTACCTTTGTTCTCTTTTTCAACCAAACCAAATGCCATAGGAAGGAGATGATTGTCCGCATCAATCCCAATTGCAATGAGTAGTGTGCCCGTATACTTGCCTGTCAAGAAAGTGCCATCGATCGAAAAAACTGGTCGGCAATGCCTAAATGCCTCCACACACTGGCCAAAACACCAAAAGGCACGCTGAAAAATCTGTCGTCCGTCTTTCATGACGTTTGGAACAGGGGCATACTCATAGTGCATACCTGGATTCGCCGCTTTAATTGCATTGAACAACACAGGCAACCGCTCGTAGGCCTCCTCCCAAGATCCATAGATCATCCTCAAAGCCCTTTGATGAGCCCTCCATGCCTTGCCGTACTTGATTCTGTACTTCCACTTCAAATTCACAAGCCCAATCACAGCACGAATAGGCAACTGAGGCTGCAGCTTCACAACAGGCAATATGCGTGTCGCTATGAATTTCGAAGTCAACTGACGATGCTTCTGGTCAGGCACTGCAGAACCACAAGTATGCGGACCAACAACACTTGTGATTTTGAACTGTGTCGAGTCTTTGACCTTCCTAGCACAAACTTTCCATAAACAGTTTCTNCTTTTTCTTTTCTTTCTTCAATCTTCTCTTACTTTTTTCTTTCTTTCTTTTTTCTTCTCTTTTATTATCTTTTTTTTCTTTTTTCTTTCCTCTTTTTTCCTTTTTTTTCTCTTTCCTTTTCTTTTTTCTTGACACGGTGAGGCCTGTTATGCACTACAGCATACTCCTTCATCCACAACTTCAGTGCATCAATATCCGGAAACACATGTCCCTTCTGAATCATTGACCCAGACTCTGGACAAGGAATGACGGGTTCAAACACCCCGCCATCAGCTACGGCTCTGTGTGAATCACGTAGGTCACAGAAATCAGGCACAAGAGGGTCCCTGTCTGGAAGAAACTGCCTCATAAATTGAACAGTGCGTGGTGACAAAGGAGGCATTTCACGGTCATCCTCAGAATCCACAGCCCGTGCAGTCTCATATGTCTCGTCATCGCCACTAAAGCGAACATTGACACGATTCGAAGCCCGACCCATCTCACAAACTTGAAAGGCAGCCGCAGGTGGCTCGACTATTGGCAAAGATTCTTCCATATCTTCATGACCACCTTCTATGTCACAATTACCATCCCTTTCATCATCGGATTCAGAATATGAGTTATCTCCCCTTTCATCGTCAGCAAAGCCACCACCTCCCAAATATTCATCTCCCCTTTCATCATTAGCAAAACCACTGCCTCCCATATCATCATCCTCTTCCTCATCTTGAGTCATGACAACTTCAGAAGGACCAGGAGCGGTCAATGTAGCCCTAGCGGCGGAGGACTGCCTCACCACGTTCCGCACAATTAAGTCCAATGCTCTCACTTCAGTGTTCATCACAAGAGTTACATAATTCTGCCAATCCTCCTCACCACCAATGGGTATCAACCGCTTATTATTTCTTCCATTTAACCCAACATCAATCACCCCTTCCAATAAAACTGCATCTCCAACATCTGACCATTGCAAACTATCCTTTATTCGACTCACAAGCAAATCATAAGATGGCCTAGCATTGAAAAACAAAGAAACCACTTCCATCCTCTTAAATTCAAAATCCCCCAAACGATTGGTCACAACGGTTCCACCATGGCGCAATGTCACTAGTTTATCCATCTATTTCATCAAAGACAACAACCAATCATTGAGTATTTCGATGCATTTTTGGGCCAAAACCATGAAATACATCAATTCAAGCTCAACAAATGGCTAAACTATTAGGGAAACTTCTACACATACCCACATTGTCCATCTAAACATCTATTACAACATATTATCCACGAAAATCATAGATCAAACGAATTCATACCCAAACCCTAAACCCTAGATTGGGCACTACACAACCAATGAAATGGAAAGAAAACAAGAGAGGAGAGGGACCTCACCTTCCCCGTCGTCCGGGCGGCCGCCGCCGGCCGGATTTGGCAAGGGGGCGGCGGAGGCGCGGCTGGGAGTCGGCCTCTGTTCGAACAGAGGCCGAGAGGAATGGGGGCGCTGGGGGGCTGGCGGCCGCGCGCTGGGGTTAAGTCCCCAGGCTCGGCGCCAGCTCCTTTAGCGCCAAGGTTAGATGGGTCGGCGCCAGATCAGCTGGCGCCGAGCTTCGGTCAACGCACGGCGTGAATGGCCACTGGACGGCTGACGTGGCGGGGGTCGGCGCCATGTCAGCTGGCGCCGACCCATCTGACCTTGGCGCCAGGTTTCCTGGCGCCGACCTAAGGGTCCATTTCCGCAATTCTTTCCTCCAGGGGTCCAAATGTCAAAATCTTTCGAGTAAAAGGCCATTTTGCAAAAATTTCAGCCCGGGAGGAACTCCGTGGCTACTGCAGTATTTTCTCCGTTATAAATTATATTTTACTAGTCTATCAGCCGGCTCAGCCTGTCGTAGGTACTCATAAAAATAGGGTTTACGTGTGTGTATTCAAAGGGTTGAGTGTATGTTTGTGTGAGTGTCTGCGTTTGTACTGGTCATTAAAAAACATAATATGGGAGACATGAGTATTAAAAATTATGAAAAATTAAAACCCCATAGTTAATGATC
>CM014276.1:56820686-56858186 GCA_004135705.1 Alloteropsis semialata
CTAATGATACTTATTTTATATCATAAATATTAGTATTATTTTGCATAAATCGAGTTAAACTTGAAATTGTTTGACACCTCGAAAAGTGAGAGTTGCATTTTTTTTGGGGATGGAGAGAGTAAGGATGTATGCGAGGGACCGTAAATTAGGAAGTCTCTGATGAAATGACGATAGACACCTCTCATTGTCTATAATACAAAAGTAACAGGACCTCCCTCCCCCAAAAACAAACCTCCCTTTACTATGGGTCCCACAACTTAAAACACAACCCAATCAATTATTTTTGAAGGACATGTGTGCTCATCGGGTTCTTACCATAGGTCACCCGGTCGCCACCATCTCTGAGTACTATATGGGGATCCGTTGGAAGGACATGTAATTCCCCTTCGTCAGGCACACATCAATGGCAAGAAAGGAAGAAGAGCAATGGCAGATGGAAGTGCATTTATCCATGATATATCAATAATAAAAGTTTACTACACCTACTGCTCTCTTCAGCATGTCAACCTTTCATTCAGGCAACATAACACTAAGCAAGAATGAGACACGGACTATTCAGGACACTCATAGTATTTCTAATGCTTACTCTAAAGGGTCTTCCTAAACAATATGTCAATATGGCATATGCAAACAACATAGTCATAAAAGTGGTAGGAAACAAATACCTTCCAAGTCCAAGACTATATCATGAATCGAACCCATATTGCGTTGAGTATTAGCTGCACAAAATAAGGACAGATTTTATTTGTTTGTAATTTTGAAGAATTAGTGAGAAATGCAAAGAGAATTGTCCAATGACTTTTACCTGTGGCCCTTATCCAATCTTGAAGACACACTAGAGCTTCAACAGTTTCAGGAGTCATCCGGCTTCGAAAATCAGATAGTACTCTTGACCCGGTGCTGAACGCAGACTCCGATGCTACTGTGGAGGCATTTCTCCATGATATATCAATGATAAGATCTTTCCTTGTTTCTTTTTCATGGTCTCTCACAATACTAGTCAAGTCCAGGATATGAACAAAGAACAGTACTGTTTCAACAAAACTACAATGGTCCACCTACTACTCTCTTCAGCACAAAGTGCAGGCAGGGGACTGCAATGATGCAGAAATCTGTCACTATACTATATGCTGTGCAGCGGCAGGGGCACACACCCTCCTATCTATCTTTATTTCTTTATCCTACAGGCAGGCAGGCAGGGGTCCGGCAGCAAGAATCGCATGGCCGTTCGACACCTGCAACTTATTCCTCCGAATCAACCCAGATTCAGGGCCCGACGCCGATAGATAGACCCGACGACCCACGAAAACCAACAGAAATGAACAGCAGACTGGGATCGAGCGCCACCGAAGATGAAACAGAGCGCACAGGCGTGAGACAGATCTCGGGGTTCGAGGTTACCTGACGAGCTGCGGCCTGCGGGTAGGAGAGCGCGACGACGACAGAGAGAAGGAACGCAGGGCGCTTGTGCGGCGGCGCCGGAACGGAGTGCGGCGCGCCTCGCCGCCGCTGTCACCTGCTCCTGCACCTCCTCCCCTCTTCTCCGTGTGCGCCGCCAGCGAGGAGGCTTCGAGATTGAGCGTTGGACTGACGGGTTGGGAATTCTGGGTCGACCCCAGGTGACCCATTGGGTCACCGGGGAAAGGCCTCACGGGCCCTTGTCCAGTTCAAGTCCGACCCAAACGACCCGTTGGCTTTACTTTCGTGGGCCGGGCCAACGACCCAATGGGTTGACCCGGCCCATTCCCATCCCTACCAAGAATTGAACGGTTTATTAGCCAGATCAAGACCTACCCTAATATCTTGATTCAAAATATAATTGTGTGGGACAAGTGAGCTAAAGAATAATACCATATCATACAACGTGACATGGTTTTGCCCTCAAAATAAATTACTGCGCTGGCCTCAAAAAAAAAATTACTGCGCCGCTAGTTTTTGCCACCATGTGCTTTCAGAAACAACCAAATATATCACTTAACCTCAAGATCGAATACTCTTTTGGGGAGCTTAAGATTGCCTAAGTGGACAACTTTTTGAATCAAAATGGTGTCGGATTTGGGTCCAGCAAGTCTACCAGGGGCTCTCACGGTGGTAGATTCATTTGGAGGGGGATTGCAGAACCGTGATCTGGATGGCAACATACGCAGGTTCGGGCCACCATATAGCATAATACCCTACGTCCTGTGCTCTAGTTGGTGGTTGTATTGATGGGTTCGTAAGAACACAGAGCTCTTGACAGGGTTACAAAGCTAGGATTTGTAGGATGAATGATTCCGTACCCTGGGAGTTGTCCCTTAGCAACCTTTATAGTCAGGTGCCTTGGGTTACAAGTCGGTTTAGTATCTATTTCTAACTAGCCTGTCGTACAAAGAATCGAAGCCGAGTCGATTACAAGCATATCCTAATATATTCGGCTAGAATCCGAGTAGATGTCGCGCCTTAGAAGTCTCATGGCGTCTTGCACCGTGTTTCCCACGCGAGTCCTGTCGGGCCGAGCCTTCTAGAAGTCAGCCGGCTCCATGGATCGTTGGTATACCCCGGGGGTGTAGCTCCATCACATGGACTAAACAACTGACCTAAACCATTTCATTTATTCAAAGAGATATTACACAATATAAAACAACCGACCATGTTATCTAAAGATATTTACCATGATACAAATTTAGCAGAAATGGACAGGGGCCATCTAGGATTATGATCGCAACCAACGCATACACAAGTAAGCTAAACAACACAACATGGCACAAGGAATTACTGGCATAGCAATATCCTCAACATCATCTTCATTATTTGGAATAACAGGCATAGCAATAGCCTCAACATCGTCTTCTTTATTTGGAATTACGGGAATATCAATATCCTCAACATTGTCTTCTTTGTTTGGAATAACAAGCATAACAGTGTTATCCTCGATATCCTCTTCTTTATTTAGAATAACATCATCTAGTTTATCTCTCGTACGCTGCAATTCAGAAATAACAACGATGTCATTTGATGAGCTCCCAGCATAAGGTGAAACGCTCGTCAATGAAGAGCCTTGTTCATTCATGTCATATGAAGACCGCACCTCAACCTGAATGAAAAATCAAATTTGTGAGTAATCGAAAAGCTTACCAACTAATTTCAATATTTTCTAGTATCATCTATTTCTTTTACTGACCCAAATAGATCTTTATTGATGGGAATTTATCACACCCACATCTAAATATGTAAATATTCTTGTAGATCTAGCAGATAAATAGTGATTGTTGTTGGCAGAATTATCATTTGATAGTTGGATGCATTAACACTATCCTCATGTGTTCTTCTAAAACTTGTTAATTTCTATGCTGCCCCAAGAAATCATGCAGTGAAACCAAATTTATGTTGAAAACAAAATATACATATTTATTGCTAAAATATATGCTAAGAGCAATGATGCATCGAAATAGAGAAATAAATAAAAGTAATTCCATATAATTCAAAGGTAGTAGTGAAAAGATCAAGCGAGACAATACCCAAACCCCGCAATTTCTGGAACTTGGCGGATGTGTGTTATTTTTAACATTAACTCTGCTGAGATCAGTCCTTTGTTTAGCAATGACGCGAGAGATAGCCTTGTCACTGCTCCCATTGAAGAAACACCGCCGATCCTTCGCATTGCGAACTAGATCAGCCCAAATTGATCCACTACTCAATAAGGTTGTTGCATTTCCCAGGATCCAAAGACAATATCTGTAATAAAAATATACTTCAATAATAGGTTATGTGCTGATCCAATCAAAGAAAAACAAGATTGATCACGGGTTACAAAAGGAACTCAAGTTAAGAGGTAGTAATAATACTATAGAAGAAGATACCTTGCTCGTGTCAAACACACATTTGTCCGCTGTCTATTTGAAAGAAAACCTACCACCCCATCAGAGTTGGACCTCACAGTTGACAAAATGATTATGTCTTCCTCACCACCTTGAAATCCATCAATAGAATTAATTTTTACTTGTACCGGGTCAAACTTTGTTTTCCCTATTTTTTCTTGAATCGCTACGACTTGAGCAGTGTATGGGCATATGACACCAACTGTAACATTCTTTTTAGTTTTAGAGCAAGCTGCCAAAGGATAAATATTAGAAGCATGCACACTATATCATATAAAATAAAAGAAGATCCTACTTCAATGCATGTATTAGACACATTACGATAACCCATGAGAGCAAAGGTAAATTAGGTGCAAAATTTGTTTTTTGTTACTTTTGCAACCCTTCAAAACTCTAGTTACATGTAGAGTAATATATACAATACACAAATAAAAATGTTTACAATCAAATATGGATTTGTTATAGACTCTGCATTCCCCATTACAGTCACATTTTTCTAAAATGGTGCTTCAAGCTTTATTGTTGTTGCCTTTCTATCATATATCTATTTTATTATTACCTGACCAGCGAAAAAGCCTTCACATTGATTCTCATGGATATATCCATATTTTTATTATTAGATTGTTGTAGGCATGGACCCATATCTCAAGGTCACAGCATCAAACCAAGTGACATATTAATACATAACCCACTAAGGTGATGATATAAACATATGTGGCATACGAGTTTATGGCATACTAGTATTCCAACATCAAATCAAGGAATACTATGAAAGGCATCAATTATGGCACATGGCACATTAGTGAATAATATACAAAAACACGAGTTACTACACTAGGCTTGGACCCTAAAGCTTCAGGTCAGCCAAATGGTGCAGCTGGAGCAAGACAAATGATGGAACTGCTACTTCTAGCGACAAGGAATGCCGATAAAGCCATTAATCTGGGAGGACATGGGAATGAAATGGGTAAGGAGGCTACATGCTAAGCTTCACTAGTGTTAAACCTCATACTATTGCAGGTGGGCACCTACTAGTTCCATATGATTAACAACATGTAGGTCATTAAGTGCAATGACAGTATTGCAAGTTGCAAAATAAGTTAATTAGAAAATGTTTAAAAACAAATTCAAAATATCATATGCATAACTACATAATTTGTGAATAGCTAGGGAGAACATACTTCTTTTGAGATTGCACAATATTTCTTCGATGACAACAACTTCAACCAAGTTTCTTCTGCTACGACCAAGTTCATCAAATTCATCTATTCCATCTCCAATATTTATAAAGGAGTAAGGACCAAACATAGAACCCGAAAGATACTTCTTATTGTGTTCATTTTCCATGACATTAGGAGCATCTGAGATCTTCCCGTCATAAAAGCTAGTGTTTGGGAAGATACTAATGGATGGATGCATTCTGTATTGCATATTGAGTAGATGCTTTTCGTGCCCAAGTGAACTCAACCTTTCAAAAAGGCTTCTTCCAAATAATGCATCTGTGCAAACCTAAAAATGATCACAAAGACTAAATGGTATAAGACAAATTATACCAAACAAATGGGAAATCTGATAAAAGCGTAAAAGTACATCAAGAACCAACCTTGCTTTTGACTGTTGCTGGTAATTGGCACTCATCACCAATTAGAACAGCATGCTTCAAGGTACGCAAACGTAGAGGGATCAGTGTTTCACATTCTTTCAACTGAGCGGCCTCATCAATGACAAGCAACTCTAGCTTTTTGTTACCTATCAACTTTGACGAGCTAGATACAGTACAGAAAATTATGGAAGCAGTTTCAGTACAGAAACTACGAATGGTACGCTTTGAGGATGTCAGAGGAAGTTTCAAGCAACTCAATAGTGTTTTAAGTTGCTCAAGGCATTTTAACCTCACTTTTCCAAGAGTGATTATTGTTTCCCAATGTTTTGTCACGCTCGAGTGTCTGGACTCGGATTCACCCTTATTGTACAAGAAAACTTCCTTAATTTCATCCCCAATATACCTCCACTGAAACATGCTATTGAAGTCTCCAAGCATTTCGAGAATGGAAAGGATATTGTTGTAGTTCACTTCCAAAATACTAGATTTCGGGACATGAAACAATAATTCTTTTAAACATTTTCTAAGGTCCGTATAAATAATGGTAAATCTTTTTTTGGTGTAAGAGAAAAAGGAAGGCTTGTCACCTTCCTCTTGGTCTTGTAGATATTGAAGGTATTGGGAGTAACCATTCTCAAATAGATCAGTCAGAGAAGATAGAAGATGCTTCCATCCAGTCAATGGTGCAAAGCAGCCAAGAAGCTTCCTCACACGGTTGTGTAAATATATCTCTTTGAGATCACCATCAATACACATACGCTGTTTATTGCCAATCAATAGAATATCTCCCAGGCAGCTTGTATCAAAAGAACACTCTTTGATCAACCTCAAGAAACGTGAAGCGACTTGTTTAATAGCAAGGTTAGTTGGTGCACAGGTGAGGGTACCATGTTTCAGTTCTCTCATTAACCATATTAGCACACTGATTGTTTTTGTCTTTCCTGTGCCAGGAGGACCCCATATAAGGCTAAAACTGCTGCTGTTGTGATGCATTTTGGAAACACAATTCAGGATAGCATCATTCTGGGAATTGTTAAGGTCCATTGTAGACAACTTGGTCCATATTTCCATGCTGTCAAAAGAACCAGCGTCCTCTGTGCTTTCCTGACGAATATCTGGGACCTGGGGATAATCAGCAAATGAACTAATCAACACCAATTTCTTTAAAGCAACCCAAAATCTTTCATAACCACTTCGATGTGAATATTGCTGGATCATTTGTTTTTCATTAAGTTGATATTTTCTTCTACAGCAAAATTTTCTAATAAAATGATACCATTGATAGTTGGCTCAACACTAGTTTCTCTGTTCTTTGATGTCTGTCATCTGCAAGTTTATCATCCGACAAAGAAGATATCACAGTGAAATCTTCATTAAGTATGGTTCAGGATAAACATACCGGCAGATAATGGACCATCTCATGAATAAGGCCTCGATTTCTTCTCACTGCTTCGTAGTCAAGGCAACGCCATATTCGGATGTATGTCACAATGTTAAGCAAATAAGCAGCAAAAAGTGGCTTGATTTTTCCATCTTGACACTTCTCATCTGCAGCATATATTTTGCCCGATGATCTGATCACATACTTGGATGATGGTGAGTCGTCATCTTCATCCCCTCCTTCTGTGACAAAGGCAACACAGTATGGCCTCCTGTTGTGAGTAATGTCGAAAATATGCCCTGGCTTCACATCAGACAAGATCATGATATCACCGACACTTGGAGCATAACATTCAGGCAGATTACATGACTTAGGAGTATGGGAATCAGAAGCAACACAAATCTCGTATTTGCCTTTCTTTTCTTCAATCCATGGTATACTGACAGAAGGCATGGTTGATAGAGATTCCAAGCTGGACGACATCTCAGCTCTTAACTCCTCCAGCAATGGAGAGGTGAACCACTCCAGGTAGCTCTTGAGGAAATGGAATGTGGACGGTATCTTCTTCACCTGCATTCCATGCCTCACAATGTTAAGCAACCAGAAGCAGATCATACATGGAAACAGCAGAAAATACCATGTTAAAGAATCATGCTGTAAGGGAAAACATGAATGGGAGTGTGACAAACGGACAATGCACCACATCCTAGGCAAAACACAAGATCCATCATGATATGCAGCTCCTATATTACTGTTTGTTCAACATTTCGGCATCTTATATGATATAAACTATAAAGCATCGCTCATATACAAATCAAAGTGGCAGAATTTGTAATTGTTCGAAATAATCAGAAAGATATTATGGTTCCTGTAGTAAATCTGGCATCATATCCCCTAAGACCAAACTATCTGTAAAACCATAGAGATTGGAGTTGGCCTTAATTATGAGCACACCACGCAAGCCTTGATGATGCCGCCCACCCAGCAAAGAACTGATGAAGCAAATCAGTGTCAGTGGCACCAACCTTGTCCCTGAAGAGGCCCTCGTCCATGACATCCTTGAGGCTCCAGGACAGCACCACGTCCACGAGGTTCGGCCACTCCTCCCCCGCGTCCTTCCTCTGCATGCCGCCGCCGCCGCCGCCGCGACCACCGCCCCGCCCGATCATCTCTGACACGTTGCGCCGTCGATCGCAACAACACCTCGAAGCTCGAAATCTAGCTTGGTTTGTGCCGAGAGCACACGAATGCGGCGGCTAACGACAGGCCGCAGGCGCGCCTGCCCCCTCCTGGCGTTGATGAGTTAAAAGAGGGTGAGGCCCGAGGGAAAGCAGGGGGGAAGGTGAATAAAAGCGAAAGCGAGCGTGACCTGCTCCCGTCCTCGCAAACAAGTCGCAATGGTCGTCACAGTGCTTACATCTTTGCATCTTCCTCGCTCTCCATGGCGGCAAAGCCCCCGGACCTACCGAAGTGTCCGGGGTCAAGCCAAGTCGTCGTAGAAAGTATGCCAGTGCCTTAGTGGGTAAGCTATCATAATACTATCAAGGACTAAAAGTAGCATTGGAAATATCGCAAATCGTACGAGAAAAAGATGCAAGTGGAAGTGTGGAACCAAGATCGAATCTTTTTTAGCTTTGCTTCTTTTCCTCCTCCTCTCGTCCTCTTGCTTGCGAACATTATGGATTTTAAAAGGAGGTTAGGATCAGTAGCACAACCATAAGATGTTC
Organism: Alloteropsis semialata; assembly: GCA_004135705.1. Taxonomy (NCBI): domain Eukaryota; kingdom Viridiplantae; phylum Streptophyta; class Magnoliopsida; order Poales; family Poaceae; genus Alloteropsis; species Alloteropsis semialata. The sequence continues at coordinate 56,829,255 of CM014276.1, forward strand.
ATCAGTTGAGCATCCATTTTGTGGCCTATGTACAATAGGAGAAACGGAGTTTCTATTGGATGGCCGGCTATTACGGTGAGTTGTTTTCACTCCGTTTTTAAAGGTCAAGATCGCCTGCAAAATTCGTGCAGCTTTTTTTTTTTTTTTGAGAGAGAGAAGGCATTTGTGTTGCCAGTCTCATTGGATTTTATTTCTTTCGATTCGGCCCATGTTGGAATTAACACCTCCGCTCCCACTGGGCCGAGGCCCAACATGTCGTGCCTGTAGCAGCACATGCATGGGCCTCTCGGCCTGTCGTCTTCTCCCACCCGAAGGCCGCGCCGCCGTTTACTCGCACCTCGGCTATGTCGCCGGCTCGCCGCCCGTTGCGAACTTGTTAATGGGCAAGGGCTGTGTGTGAGGAAGGAGGTGGAGGTCAGGCTTGGAGTCGAGCGACGCGGCATCAAAGAAGACGACCATGGAGCCATCCGCCACGGACCATATGTTTACTGGATTTATCAGCGCAACAACGCAAGAATGCTAGGGAGGTGAAACGAGCTACTCTGCTAGGGAGGGGCAAGAAGCTAGCTGAAGGGTATCACAAGGGGAAGAAGAGTATTAGAAGAGGGAGGGGCTGACTGGAAACTGTATTGCTCCCTCTGGAGAAATAATTGCAATATTGGGACTGCAAACATTGACTTTTTGTAATTTTGCCACTCCCAGTGAATGACGAAATGGGTCCATCTGATATTGCAATTTTCTCGCTGGGTGGATTAGTTCTGTACTGATGATAGTTGATGAGATTAGTTCTGTACTGATGATAGTAGATGAGACTCATGCTCATTATTTAAGTCTTTAGTTTGATTTTTATTTTGGCTAAAATCTGCTCCGTTTTCAATCAGTTTTGCTATCTATTCAGCCATGTTATCCTGAATTGTTTTCCTGCTAAAGGGAACAGATTCTGTTTTTCAATCACCAATTGGGCTGCTTCAGTAATAAATTATAAATTTATCAGACAAAAAACATAGACTCATTCGTTGCACTGTGAAGTTTAGCATTACGATCCAGGAAAATGGCGAGTGACTTGGCCATGCAACATCCACAATCCCAAGATATAAACTTCATACAATAACACTGATAAAACTACTACCAATACAAACTACTACAGTAACAGGGGTTCAGGAAAATATCGTGCCTTGAACTGAAGTAGTTCAACAAAACATTGGGCTTCCGGGTTCCCACAAATCATACGTGTAGATTCTTTTGAGTTCAAGTAGCAAAACGCCTACGCCATGATCCAACATACAATGCGCCATGGTAGCTACCGACCTCTCATGGTTGGTATTTCAGCCTGGTTTTCTGCAAATTAAGCCCCAAAAAATATTATAAGTACTGACTATTTGGTATGGCAGGTCAGCCAGGATGACAGCTTTAGTTTAAATCTGATAACTGTAACTCTACAAGAGATAAGTTTTTTTTTTAAGTTATACAAGAGATAAGTTTTAGGAGGACAGTTAAAAGTACCTGAAACCTGCTCCTGCTTATATGCAGTGATTCCATTTTCACTGAATTATCAGCGTCATCCAGCTCAATTATGGCCTTGGCTACTGCATTTGACAAATCTTTGTCATCATTAACGTCAAAAAAGCACCCCCTATCCTGCGCGTCCTTGATAAGCTTCTGCCAGACAGAATTGCTGCTAGACAAGGTTGTCGTGTTTCCCACTATCCATAAACAGTGCCTGCCAAAAAAAAGAAGCAAAAATAAACAAATCTTTACCCAATTGTGATGCACCCTTAGAGTTGAAAGGCAGACTAAAGAAAAGACTAGGAACTTCCACTGAATGATCACACGCGACGGGGGCAAGGCACTTACTTGGCCCTTGTCAGAACCACATTTGTTCTCTGTAAGTTTGCGAGGAAGCCAACTGAACCAGCTCCATTGCTCCTGACTGTTGATATGATAATGATATCTTCCTAGTTCCTCCGCACCTTGGAAACCGTCCACAGATTTTACTTTCACTGAAAAACCATCATACTGACTGTATGTTTTTCCAAGCTTTTCCTGCATAGCTCTTCACTTGAGCATTGTATGGGGAGACAACACCGACAGAGGCCTTGCTTCCTGTAGAAACTGACTCTGCAATCAAATAACGAAGGACAACAGTAAGCTTAAGCACCTAATATTTGAGGCTTGAAATTGGATTTACATCAAATTACATTGTACTTACTATAGCAAGAAATACAGCACTACAACTAAAATAACAATATTCATGATGGCTTAGCCTTTACCTTTGAACAATCTCTGCACAATCCGCACAACTGCAGCAACTTCTATTGTGTTTTCTAGGCTCCGTCCATGCTTTTCAGTGGTTTCATGTCCACTATCTACATTTATATAAATGAATATGGCCCAAACCATTTTCCTGCTAAAAACTCTTGTTATAGTTCTTATGAGTGACATTTGGGCCATCAGATATCTTGCCATCATAAAATGTGGCCACTGGAAACTTGCTTATCTCTGGATGCATCCTATACTGGACATTCAGAAGGTGCTTACTGTAGCCCAACGAACTTAATCTCTCAAACACACTTCGTCCGAAGTTAGCATTATCAGATATCTACAAAGTCATCACATTATAAGTCAACACAGCAGGGCAAGAATAAAATGACAAAGAAGAATACTAAATTGAAGGAGCATACTTTGCTTTTCACAAGAGCAGGGAGCTGATATTTGTCTCCCATGAAAATAGCCTGCTTCAACCGGGGCAGCTGCAGTGGAATTAAGGTTTCACACTCTTTGAGTTGTGCAGCTTCGTCAACAACCAGCAACTCAAGAGGTTTCAAGTTTTCAGGCTTATTAAGCAGCCCACTTATATTTGAGGATGAATTTCCCATAGGCACATTATACAATCTGAATGAGCTAGAAACTGTACAGAGAATGCATTTGGTTCTCGCTAGAAGATATTTTTGAACATATCGTTCACTGTAACAAGTCGGAAGCATCAAGTTCATGCAGAGATATCTTAATTCTTGCACACACAGTTGCCTTGCCAGACTGAACTTCAATTTATTGCATGAATTAATTTGTACACTAGCCAATTACTCACACCAGATCTCAGGGTTGCCACATTGTCTTCTATTTTGTTTTCAAGCAGTTCATCTGACCACAAATCTTCATCATCATTATCAGAATTTATCAGAGCGTAAATAGTCTTGATCAATTGAAGCACCTCCAGCATGCACTGAAAGCTCCTTCCTGTTTCTGGATTTCTCGGGTGATCATTGTATAGAATATCAATGCAATCGTATAAATTCCCAGAAAGTTTGTTGTAATCATCCTTCAGATAATGTTTGAAAGGTGGCACTGTTAATGTTTGTTCCACGTCTTCAGAGTCATACAATTCCTCATTATCACATATATTATCCTTGTCTTCAGACTCCTTGCTATTCTGCTCACAGCTATCCTTTCTATGACACTTACAAAGAAATGTCTTTATCTATATCCTTCTTAGAGCGCTTCTGTTCAATAATATCCTCAATGTATGACTGGTACTTGGTCGCTGAATTCTCAAGGAGATCTATAAGTGAGCACAGGCAATGCCTCCAGCCAGTGTTTGGTTGAAACATGGTAATAGGCGCTTTGCACGAGAGTCAAGAAATGTTAGCAAGTAATCTTGACTAGTAGTACTTGATGATAGATAATTGTGGGTGCTCTAGCTGTTCTAGGAACTGATAGGGCTCCAGCTCCTTTGACCTGCGTGACCCCTTGGTCTTCTGGGCAGGTTGTAGATAGTTGTTGTAATAGTAGTAGTAACTCTAGCAACAAGTTGCAGCATGGCAACAGTAGCAGGCAGTGGTGGAGCTGACTAGCAGCAGTAGCAAGTAGTGGTAGGAACAGCTGCAAGCCATACCTTGTAAAGGTGTTCTTTTGTTTATATATGGAAGGAAGTAGAGCAGCTGCAGCTTAGGGGAGCAGCATTTGGGAGAACTGGTTGAGCAGCATTATCTGCGTGTGTGTGTGTGTGCTCTTTGCTCCTCTCCTCATCTTCTTCCTCCAGCCACAAAGGGAGAGTGAGTGTGTGTGAGCTTGAGCTCTCTGATCAAGAGAGATCAGCTGAGCAGTGGTGGTGAGCTTGGCATGTATCTTCGGTAGTGAGTTGGGCCAACAAGTGGTATCAAGAGCATAGGTTGGTGAGATGCCAAAGATCATGCCAAGAGAGGCGGACAGCGAGGGTGCGACCAAGGTGACAGGGAAGGTGTCCCTCCAGGTTCCGGTGCTGAACAAGACGAACTACGGCGCTTGGGCCGTAAGGATGAAGCTGCTGATGCGTGCTCAAGGTGTGTGGGATGTGGTTGATCCTAGTACCAAGGAGCACGTCAGTGATGAAGAGAAGGACAGCATGGCCATGGCAATCATTTCCATGGGGCTTGGAGATGAGATGCTCATGCAAGTTGCTGAGAAGGAGTCCGCATTCGAGATGTGGACAGCACTGTGCTCCATGCATATGGGGGCAGAGCGGGCCAAGGAGGCGAAGGTCCAGACACTGCGGTGGGAGCTGGAGAACCTTTGCATGGGGAACGCAGAGTCGGTTGACGACTTTGCAGCGAAGGTAATGCTTCTCGTTGGCCAAGTCCGAGGGCTTGGAGAGAAGATTGAGGAGGCGCAAGTCGTCAAAAGGCTGCTGCGAGCAGTCTCTGACAAGTTCGTCCATATTGCATCGGCGATCGAGCAATTTGGAGACTTGAAGAAAATGACCTTGGAGGAGGTCATTGGCTCCCTAAAGGCGCACGAGGAACGCGTCAAGGCACGAGGAGCACGCTCTGAGGAGCAGCTCCTCATGACAAGGGGTTTGGAGTCATCACGTGGCCGCGGCCGTGGTCGTGGACGTGGAGGCGAAGTCCACAAGGATAGGAGCAGAGATCAGTGTTACCACTGTCAAGAGTATGGGCATCATTCATATGAGTGCCCTACCAAGGGAAAAGGCAAGAAGCAAGAGGAGAAGGCGCTCCTTGCTGATGGCTTTGGCTCGGCTGATGATGAGCCGACTCTGCTGTGAGGATGCAGTGGAAGACGTTGCTGCGGTGACGTGAGTGTTGGGTGTAATTTCCCGTACAGTGAAAAATGTAAACACTTCCCTACGCCCCAAGAAAATAACACATGAAACAATAGAGTGCTTTTTTCCCTTCGAAGGATCCGATCCCTCGTTACGAGTCGGAGCTCTTATTTATAGGGTTTGCATCATTGAGTTTGATTACAATTGTACCCTTGAATACAACAACTCTAAGCCTGTTTACGACAATGCCCCTGCAAACCGTACCAAAGTTACCCCTACAAGGGTCATTTCCTGCCGTGGACCCCGCCCGAAGCCCGTACCACTGCCACGGGGTCCCACAACGCTTCGAAGCCTCCGCCTTCTACGCGCTCCGCGAAGTCCCCGGAGGGACTTCGCTTGACTTCGCCATTTATCCGGAGTCGTCCCGCATCACCAGGAACGACGCTGAGGCCTGCGTCAAGCCCGAAGGTACCTGAAGACCTGTTATCCTGCAAGCACTTCGATTAGAACCTGGTTATCCAAAAATATGTTAAGCCCGAAGGTCGTCTTGGCCGAATACTCCCCAACAGTAGCCCCTCGCGAGCGAGGGTCAGAGCTAATCCGCTGAGCCGAACTTGCGACTTTACACTTCGCGCTTATCTCGCACGAGGGGAGCCTTGAGCCTGATGAGGCCAAGCGAGCTCCGGCTCTTCCCGCCCCCTTCGGCTCGGTGGATGTTGACCATGCTTGCTGTTGACCCGCAACCATCTTTTGAGACGGTTACTATGGTTTCCCGGGGTAAAAACGGCCTTACCTAAATTTGAAACCTAGCAAAATTTTTAAAATCAAACCGTCGCTGGCGCGCAAATCGAGGCGCCATACCCTAGGGTAAACCCTGCGCCTATATAAACCCCCACTGTAAATTCATTTTACTCGCGCTTTCCATCTTGGATTTTTTCTCAAGAACTCGGCGACAACTTCGCTGCTCGATCTTCGCTGGTAAGCCTCTTCGTTTCCTTTTCGCCGTTGCTGTTGTAGACTTTCCTAGCGTTCGCACTTGATATGAAGGTTATATGCTGTTGCGAACGATCACAGATCTGTTCTCCCCTTCGACGCGTGAGATGGCTCCTCCGAAGACACGCGCAGAAGATGAAGACGAGATTCCCGAACCCGGCGTTTCACCGACTACCGTCTTCGGACGAAGTCGTGTTACCCCTACCGTCCTAAAGACATACCGCGAGCGTGGCTTCCTTGCTGCTGACGCTGGGAGAGCTCCCGAGCCTTCGGAGACGGTGCCGCATCCCCGCGACAACGAAGTCGTTGTGTTCCGGGATCTATTCACCGCCGGGCTTCGTCTTCCTTCGGACCCCGTTTTGATCTCCATTCTCCGGGAGTATGATCTTTTCATGCACCACCTGACTCCGAACTGCATACTACGCCTCAGCCTGTTTATGTGGATATGCAAGACCATGGGCGTGACTCCGACGAAGGCGAATTTTCTTCGAGTGTTCTCTGTGCATCATCAGCCCAAGTACATCGAGACGCTCGAGGCTGCTGACACACTGGTGAAGAAGAATGCACAGTTCGGATGCATCAACTTCCGATTCCGCGGTGGCGTCATCAGCCCCGTGACTGCCTACCAGAACCGATGGCCTGACGACTGGCACAGTTTCTGGCTGTATGCCGAAGTGACACCGAGCGCTGATGGTACACCCAGCGAACTCATCTGCAAGGTCCTGAGCGACCTCCCCAAGGCCGATGATTTCTTCCGGGCTGCCCCTACCGAAGAGCCATCCCGCCTCTTCGCGCACGCCCTGCGTGCCCTTGCCTCAGAGTACGGGACTCGGGATCTCGTGGAAGAATACTGACTTGCCGGAGTTTTCCCGGTGCGGAGTGGTTGGGAGGTCAAAGAATGGTACGACTTCGACAGCGACATCAAGGTCCCCAACTTCGAGAAAAGCTTCGGGGTCAAGAAAGCTGGTGAGTTCCCCATGACCCCTGACATCGAGCGTGGAGCATGCCTGTGCTCTTCTGATACTAACTGTGTTTGTACTTTGTGGTGCAGATGTGTGCCCCCTTACCGCCGAACATCGGGCGAATGCCATACTGGGGCCGGAGTCCCCAAAAGAGACGAATGAGATCGCCACTCGCCTTGGAGGTGCTCGAGACAACCGAGTCTTCCGCTTCTTCAAAATAGAGGCACCTGTTCGCGAAGCTGTGTCTGTTCGCCTTGAGCAGGCCGAGAAACGACGGAAAAACCAGGGGAAGCGCGCCCCTACAGAGCCGCACGCCACTGCTCGCGCCGAAGCCAAAAGGCGCCGACTGACTTCGCGGCCCAAGGCGCCCTCTGGTCGGAAAACTTCGTCCATCCCCGAGCTGCTACTGAACTTGGATGAAGAGAAAGACAGCTCCCCCGATCCTGGCGAAGGCGATGCCGGCGACGCCGGATCGAAGAGCAGGCCCAGCCCCGGCACCGCCGAGAACGTAGTCACTTCCCCTCGCGGCCAAGCCCCGCTCAATGCTCCGGCAACTCCGCCGACAACCTTGCCTCTAAGCAACCCCGAGGCGGCTGCCCCTGAAGCCCCCAAAGAAAACACACCATCTAACCCTGTGGGCCGACTGCCGTATCAGATCGAGTACAGCGACATGGAGCCCGAGAGCGATGAAGAGACTCCTCAAGTCGAAGTTGTTTCTTCGACTCCTCAGATTCAGGCCGCAAAATAAACTGTGGATCTGAGCCCGATGAAGCCTGCGGCTGACCAAGGCGCTGAGTCTGCCGAAGGTTCCGAGGAGAAGAAGTCTTCCTCCAGTGACAACAGTGCCGGCACCGCTTCGGGTGCCAGCCCTGTGAGCAGCAGCAGTGCATACTTCGTGTGCACTGATGATGTCCAGGATGTGGCCAACCGGATGGACCTTCCTGACGCAGTCCAGCTCTGGGGCGGGCAGAAACGCGGAGTGCTTAAGTTTGAGAGCGGTCGTCGCGAGAGGCAGCTGCTCGAGAAGATGGGAAGTCATTTCTGCTTGCCGATTATGGAAACGGATTTACAGAGCCGCGGAGTGGACCATGCCCTAAACTGCGCGAAGGACCTTGCTCTGAAATCCCTCATCGCCAGCCGCGTTGCTCAGCGCGCTTATCATGCTGAGAAGAAGTCACTGGAGCTCGAAAGCATGAGTAATAACGGGGCCTTAAGCAAGGAAATCGAAGTGGTCAAGTGTCTTCAAGCTGAGAAAGAGGCCCTTGCCAAGTCCCTGGATGAGGAGAGGGCCAAATCTGCCAAGTTGCAAAAAGACTTCGATGTGCTCTACAAGCACGTCGAAGACATGACCGAGCGCAACGAGGCCCTTGCTGTGGAGCGCGCCGCTTATGAGACGGCCATCAGAACCGCGAAGACGCATCAAGACCGCACGAAGGTCTTGGAGGATGAAGTCAGTGATGTTCGAGAAAAACTTCACGATCTGACGTCGGAGGTTTGCTCCGGGCTGGCCTTTGTCAAGGAGCAATTCGAACTGACTCTTCAGAGCTTCGGGGTACTCGGGCTCGCTCAGCCACTTGATGTGCAAACCGCGACACTTGAGGATATCTTCGCTTGGCTTGGCGCTTGTGCGCGCGAAATGGACGGGGCAGGCCGCGCCTTTGGTGAACTTGGCGCCGTGGTCGCTGCCCGAACCCTTGCGATGAGCGTGTGTCAACTTCTTCACGAGCCGGACACCTCGTTGGGGCAGGCAGAGCCTTACCTGACCAAGGGCGACCTTCGTCGTCTTCGCCAAGCAGATTTCCCTTGGCCATCAGAGCTGACCCCGGAGCAACTTCCCGTCTTGGCGAAGAATATCGCAAAGAACTTTATCTCCAGCTTCTTTCACCGGGTCGGATACCGCTTTGCCGTCACCGAGGGCGAACGACTTGCCGAACAGGTGACTTCGAGCCCGCTGCCCTTTTTGTCGAAATGTCCATTTGCTTCGCAATGGGACTAACCCGTTTTACTTCTTTTCAGCGCCGTGCTCGCCTAGCTTCTGAAGCTGCGAAGCGCCTTGTGGATGAAGGCATCGAAGTTGCAGAGCCCTTATCCTCACGCCCTCTTGGGTCGAATGAAGCCCCGGCCACTGCTGCACCTGCTGGTGACACCCGCGAAGACCGTCGTGCGGCCGACGCTCCGGAGGTGTGAGGCGTGTAGTTAGCTGCTCCTAGTAGGGAAGCTTTTGGCTTATCAGCCCCTCTGTAAAGACTGATATTTTTGTGGTGCCTGCGCAGGTCCCCATGCCGGAGCCTGCGCAGACGACCAAAGGTGTAACTCCTTTAACGATGTGCTTTGGTGACTTTTTCGTTTCGGGGTCCCTTTGGGAGAAATTTAACCTTCGGTTCCCGCGCGTTTCTTTTGCCACTTTTTGGAACTCGAAGCTCGAAACTTACGTGAGGCGCAATCATACGGCCAAACAAAAATTTGCCAAGTTGCACGCCCGTTCTGTTGAACGGGCGTCTATAGTACACTCGAGAGTCACTCTCGAAGCTACCCTTTCCGAGTTCGAGGTTGTGAAGACCGAGGAACCGGATAGTTATGAATTCCCGGAATATCAGTATCTTCGCCCTTCTTCGCACCCCCTTACCATGTCTCTGATTCCCCGGTCTAAGTGATGGCCGGTTCTTCACAGGGCGGAGCGAAGCCGAAGACCAGCATGCCCCGGGAGTTCCTTCCGATGAAGTACTTCGAATGATGGCCAACTCTATCCTTGACGAAGTTGTAACCGATTTGATCGATGAAATATCTCATCGTGTAATTCCATGATTGTAAACTGTGAATAAGGCTTGTAACAAACTTGATTGAATATAACGCTCGAGCTTTGTGTCTTCGTTTTGTAAACTGCATAATTCCGTTTTGCAACGAACTTGATTAAAGCTCTTCGACATTGCGATCTCCTGCCTTTACAATCTTCGAAGGCCCGCACTCCGTGACTTTGTTTTTCGATCTGTATCGATAAAGGCTGCCTTGCCCAGCATTTTAGCACACGTATCGCGCCGCACTTCGAGCTTAACTGCCGCGAAGATTTGCTGAGCGGTGTCGCGCTCGTTTCGCCTTTTCCGGCTTGATAACGTTGCTCTTACGCAGCGCTTGATGAAGTTACTTCGCGCATATCCGCTTTGAAGACGCGCTGGCGTTTCGCCGCACGATTTAACCGAGGTGGCCAACCTCTTGGCGTTTCCGCCGCGCACTGCTTGTCTTGCCAAGCACTGCTGGCTCGAGACTCGATAAGTGAGAAATGATGAAACGCTCCGAAGATGCCGTTTCCTCATCCCCTCACTTACCTCGGCACGAGACCAAATTATCCTCGAAGTTAACCCCACGCGAAGGCAAAAGTTTTAACATCGAGCCACTCCTCCGTTTCTGGGGGTACATTGTTTATATTTCACAATGGGATTACAGAAAGGCGTCGCCTCGTTAAAAACCTTACGCTTCCGTTCACCGCGAAGTGACCCGGAAGTTCCCCCTGTAAGGAAAAGAGTACGACACCGAAGTACAAAAGATTCGAAAAATTCATGAAGAAGAAACAAAAAATTGACTCGTGACTGAGCCCCACTAGACGAAGTACTTTTTCAGCCTGTCTTTGTTCCAAGTGAACGGCTCTGCAGTGCCGTCCAAACTTTGCAAAGTAAATGCCGCCGGCCTGTCAGTTTGCGAAGCCAAGAAAGGACCTTCCCACTTTGGCTCAAACTTGCCAGCGACCTCCGACCTTCGTAATACCATGTCTCCCGTGGAGATATCCTTGTACCTGAGGCGCTTGTTCCTCCATCTCCGGGTTTCATTTTGATACTCGTCGATGTTCTGGGTTGCTTTCAGCCTGATCGTCTCGACTGTGTCCTTGGTGACTTTCTCATCCTCGGCGTCTTGTTCGGCAGATGTTCTGAAAGATTGCAGCTTCAGCTCTTCTGGCATCATTGCCTCTTCGCCGTAGAGTAGTCTGAACGGCGTGAATTTCGTTGCCCGTGAAACGGAAGTGTTATGGGCCCAAATGACCCTCGGCAGCTCCTCAGCCCACTTACCTCGCGGCTGATCAGTGATATTCTTTTTGACGCCTGGGAAGATGATGGCATTCGCCTTCTCGACGGCACCATTGGATTGAGGGTGATACACCGAAGCAAAACAGAGCTTGGTGCCAATTTGGAAACAGAACCTTCGAAAGCCCGCGCTATCGAACTGCTTCCCGTTGTCCACTGTCAGCTCCCTCGGCACGCCAAAGCGGCACACAATGTTTTGCCAGAAAAACTTCGTTATGACCGCCGAAGTTATACGCTGAACAGGCTTCGATTCTATCCACTTCGAGAAATACTCCACAGCGACCAGAGCGAACTTGTAATTTCTGGGAGATGGGGGCAACGGGCCAACAATGTCCAAGCCCCATCTCGCCAGAGGCCAAATAGGAGGTATGAGCTGTACTTCGTGCGCTGGGCTTTGACTGACAGGGGCATGAACCTAGCAACTATTGCATTTTCTGAGTGTGTCTTCCGCATCTGCCAGCGCCGTCGGCCAGTAAAAACCCTGCCTGAAGGCCTTTGCAACAAGCTTCCTGGTTCCCATATGCGAAGAGCACATGCCGCTGTGGATGTCTTGAGCAACTGCATCCCTTCTTCTCTGGAAATGCACTTCAGCAACGGTGAACACACACCTTTCTTGTACAGCACTCCGTTGATTATGAGATAATTTCGCGTCCGGTGCTGTACCCTACTTCGTTCCTTCTGACCTTCGGGCTCGAAATAGCCCTTCAGAAAAGCAATTATCGAAGGCCTCCAGTCTTCACTAGAGATGGCATTGATGTACTTCACTGGGGCCTCGTCGCTGTCGACAGACTTACGATGCAGAACTTCGTAGAAGACATCGGGCGGCCTCTGAGTATTTTGGGCTGCCGCTTTCGCCAAAGCGTCAGCTTCGCCATTCAAGCTTCTGTGAATTGACTTCACCGTGAACCCCAAGAAGTATTTCTCCATCGCCCTCACTGCTGCCAGATACCTAGTCATTTCCGGGTCCCTGGCCTTGTTGCTCTTCGCGATGTGACCCTGAATAAGATCAGAGTCCGTTTTGATTATCAACCTTCGCGTGCCCAGAGCTCTTGCCTTTCTGAGAGCCAGCAAAAGCCCCTCGTATTCTGCCACATTGTTTGTGGCGGCCTCGAAGCTCAACCTCACTGCGTACCGAAGCTTGATACCAGATGGAGAAGTTAGAATTGCCGAAGCTCCAGCCCCATCTGAACAATATGCTCCATCACAGTGAATCTCCCAATGATCAAGTGCTACCTCATGATCCTCTTCAGCCTTCGGCGTCCAGTCTGCTACGAAGTCGGCCAGCACCTGCGATTTTATAGCCTTCCTGGAGACGAAGTTAACCACGTACTCCGCGATCTTAGCAGACCACTTCGCTATACGCCCCGAAGCTTCTTTGTTTTCGAAGACGTTCCGCAAAGGGAATGAAGTTGGCACAATGATGCTGTGGCTCTGAAAATAGTGACGAAGCTTGCGAGAGGCCATGACAACCGCATACGCCATTTTCTCCACCTCAGAGTAAAATCTCTTCGCCCCAGGCAAAGCTTCCGACATGAAGTAGATAGGCGCTTGAAAGCTCTGGCCATTTTTGAGTCGTTCTTCTACTAATACTGCACTGACAGCTGACTCTGACGCTGCGATATACAGAAGGAGATCTGCTTTCGGAGTTGGACTAGTCAATACAGCCATGCTCTCAATGTAATTCTTCAAGTCTTCGAAAGCCTGCTGCTGCTCTGACCCCCAGATAAACGCCGAATTGGTTCTAAGCGCCTCAAAGAACGGGAGGCTCCGCTCTGCAGACCTGGAGATGAAACGACCCAGAGATGCCAATCTCCCCGTCAATTTTTGCAAATCCTTCTTCGATCTCGGCGGCTTCATGTTTCTCAGCGCCATGATCTTCTCCGGGTTGGCCTGGATCCCGGTCTTCGAAATCATGCATCCTAACAACTTGCCTGCAGACACCCCGAAGACGCATTTCTCCAAATTGAGCCGCAGGCCAAACCTCCTCAAGCTGGCGAAGGTTTCGGAAAGATCTTTGACGTGATCTTTGGCTTTCTTACTCCGCACTACCACATCGTCAACGTAGGCGGATACGTTGGTATCAAACTGCCCCCCAAGCATGGTTCTAATCATTCTGTTGAATGTGGGCCCTGCATTCTTTAAGCCCTCTGGCATGCGAACGAAGCAATAAAGGCCGAAAGGAGTGGTGAAGCTTGTCTTTTCTTCGTCAGTCTTCTTCATCCAGACTTGATGATACCCCGAGAAACAATCCAGAAGAGAGATCAACTCGCAACCCGCAGCAGAGTCCACCAGAGCGTCGATCCTCGGCAATGGGTAATCATCCTTTGGACAAGCCCTGTTGAGATCTGTGAAATCAATGCACATGCGCCAACTTCCATTCTTCTTCGGCACCATCACGATGTTTGCCAACCACTTCGGGTACTTTACTTCGCGAATAACTCGAGCATCCAACAGCTTCTGCACCTCGGCCTCGGTCGCTTTCCTCCGCTCTTCGGATAAAACCCGAAGTTTTTGCTTCCGCGGCCTTGCCCTCGGATCAACGTTGAGCTCGTGTTCAATGACTTCCCTGGGGACACCCGTAAGGTCCCTCTTCGACCACGCGAAGACGTCCTGGTTCTGCACCAGGCAAGACAGCAGCTCTTCCTGACGAGATTTATCCAATTCTTCGCCAATACACACCGTCGCACCTGATGCCGCCCCCGGCAATGGCACCTTCTTTGTATCGCCCTGAGGCTGCACTCTGGCCACCTGCTCCTTCGCCTCCTCGAAGTCAGAAGGGATAGTGTCTTCGATTACATGTATTGGCTTCCGCGTGACTGCTGTGTTTCGCTCCCTTCTCCGAGCTTCCTCCTGATCCCCAAAGACCGTCACCACTCCGCCCAGTGTAGGTATCTTCATGCAGAGGTAAGCATTGTGAATGATGGCCGAAAACTTGTTGATTATCCCTCTGCCGAAGATCGCCGTGTAAGGATATGGGATGTCAACAATATCGAATGTTATGACCTCCGTACGAGTCTGGTGGCCTTCGCCAAATGTAACATTAATGTCTATTTTACCAATGGCCTCGATCCGCTTCCCCCCGAAACCGAACAGTGGTGTCTCTGACGGCTGCAAACTTCGCTCCTCGAATCCCATTTGCAAAAAATGGCCTGAGTAAAATAATGTCCGCGGAGCTGCCATTATCAACCAATATGCCTCCGAGATCTGTGCCGTATAGATGCTTCTAGTTTTTGCCAACAATAGCCCTGATGACCATCGGGTCTTCGTGGGGGTAGTGCTTGAGCCGGAGGTCTTTTTCTGTGAAAGTGATTGGCACGTGCGACCATTCGTTGCGGAAAACCGTGCCCTCCAACACATGGTTGACGGAGCGGAAGTGTTCCCGCTTCTGCCTCTTCGAGAGAAATGCCGCGTCGCCAAAGCCCCCTGTGATTGCATTAACAATGTTCACCCTTCGCTGAGAGGACTCCGCTCGCTCCTCCCTATCCTTGGTTCTTCTTTCTTCCCTCGGTCGCTCGGAGTGCTGCATGGGGTGCTCGAGGCCTTGAGACTGCGTCGAGCCCCCCCACGCAGCCGGGTAGTAAGGCTGATGCGGCTGCACGAAGGTTGGTGGTGGTGGAGGTGGTGGTGGAATCGTGGGGACATAACTGCTTGCCATGAACGACTGCCCCTGTGGCCAATAATTCACCGGCCTGTACTGGACCGAGTCCCCAGCTGCCGAAGTGTAGCTCACCATCCTCATTGGCTGAAGCTTCTTTCTTTCTTCTTCCTCCGCCATTCTCCTCTTCGTTTCCATCGCCTCTGGACACTCGGCAGTGAAGTGCCCCTGATCTCTCCCGTGGAAAAAACAGTACGGTGTTTTTCCCTCACCGTCCTTCTTCTGGCCTCTTCCCGGGCCTTTTCCGCGACCTCCGCGACCGCCGCGACCTCCGCGATCCGTGGCTCCGCCCCTTCCCGGGCCCCCCGCGACCGACTCCGACGCCGCGCGCCCCTGTGGCTGCTGACTCTGGTGATGAGGCTCGCCTGCGACATTGTTAACAGTGCGGCCCTTTCCTGAGTAGTCTCCCTTCGCCGAAGGCTGCTGCTTCTGCTCTTCCCACTGGCCCTGCGGCCAAAACTTCTTGCTCTTCTTCCCCTGATTCTGGTCTTCGAGCCTCCTGCGCCGACCTCGGTCCGACCTGCAGTATGTCTGCATGATCTCGAAGAGCTCTCTCTCCGACCGAGGCCGACATCTGTCTAGGAACTCCGCGCACGCCCCCATTCTGAGGCCCCTGATCGGAGCGTCGATGACCGTATCTTCGCACACATTCGGTGCCCTGGAGCGCAGCTGAACGAAGCGCTTCATGTATTCCTGGAGTGTCTCCTTGTCACCCTGACAGCAGGAGTGAAGGTCCCCTGCCGTCAACTCCTCCGGCTGAAAACCCTGGAAGTTCTCATACAGCTTGTCACGCAGCTCCTCCTAGGCATATATCTTCCCCCGAGGCAAGCTCGCGTACCACTGCTGCGCCGGACCCTTGATCGCCATGATGAACGCTTTCGCCCTTACTGCATCATCGCCCCCAGCTGCCGAAATAGCCGTTTCATACCTCAGCAGAAACTCTCTGGGATCGGACTGCCCATCGTACTCCGGCATCAATGCTGGCAACCTGAACTTCGCAGGCCACGGTGTGTGCTCCAGCTGAACGAAGAGCGGAGTGGTTGGCAGTGGCATCCTGCCTGACCTTCGTGGCTCGGCGATGAACCTTGCTCACCTTCGCCCCAGGTCTTCCTTGGCTACCTCCTTGACGTCTGACTCCGCGCCGCCCTCACCACAGTGCTCCACCAGCTGCGGCGAAGCAGTCGGCGGACGAAGGCTTGCGATCTGGTCTTGCAGCTTCTTGTTCTCCTCCGCGAGTTGAGCCAGAGTGGCCAGCAACTGCGAGTCTTCTCTTCGTTGGTGCGCGTCCTCGCGAAGGCGCTGCAAGTGCTCCAGCTGCTCCCTCTTCTTGGCCACCTCCTGCCTCAACAGGTCGAGGTGAAGGTTGTCTTCACGCTGCTTCTTTGCGGCTTCGTCTTCGGCTTGGGGATCCGCCCCCTTGGCGACTGCTGCCGCCGTCTTCGAGCGAGTCTGCGCGTGTGAGGACGACGGCTTGCTTGCATTGTACTTCTGCAACAGCAAGCCTTCGACCCTACGCAGCGCTTGTATGTCTTCTTCGGGAATGCCTGCCTCCAAGAGACCGACTTCGAGTTCCCCAGTGGCAAGGTCTTCGAGCTCCGGCTCTTCGCCCACGGGAGCTCGCGGTATCTGCGAGTTCGCCGTAGTCAGAGCTTGTTGTGCCGCCGATGGATCATCGGGCGGCCTTTGTGTAGTGGCTTTTGATTTTTTGCTGTTCGGCATAGTGGTACTTCGGAACGAACCACGGACGGCGTCAAACTGTTGGGTGTAAATTCCCGTACAGTGGAAAATGTAAACACTTCCCTACGTCCCAAGGAAATAACACATGAAACAATAGAGTGCTTTTTTCCCTTCCAAGGATCCGATCCCTCGTTACGAGTCGGAGCTCTTATTTATAGGGTTTGCATCATTGAGTTTGATTACAATTGTACCCTTGAATACAACAACTCTAAGCATGTTTACAACAATGCCCCTGCAAACCGTACCAAAGTTACCCCTACAAGGGTCATTTCCTGCCGTGGACCCCGCCCGAAGTCCGTACCACTGCCACGGGGTCCAACAGCGCTTCGAAGCCTCCGCCTTCTACGCGCTCCGCGAAGTCCCCGGAGGGACTTCGCTTGACTTCGCCATTTATCCGGAGTCATCCCGCATCACCAGGAACGACGCCGAGGCCTGCGTCAAGCCCGAAGGTACCCGAAGACCTGTTATCCTGCAAGCACTTCGAATAGAACCTGGTTATCCAAAAATATGTTAAGCCCGGAGGTCGTCTTGGCCGAATACTCCCCAACAGTGAGAGGGTGGTGCTGTGGTGCCACAAGAAGAAGACGTTGTTGTGGTGACCTTAGAGGAAGGTGGTGCTGCGGTGCCACAAGACGAAGTCGCTGCGGTGACAAGAGAAGATGGTGGTGCTGCGGTGCCACAAGACGAAGTCGCTGCGGTGACAAGAGAAGACGGTGGTGCTGCGGTGCCACAAGACGAAGTCGCTGCGGTGAAGAGAAGATGGTGGTGCTGCGGTACCACGAGGAGAAGGCAGCACTGCGAGGCTGCTAGAAGAGGAGATGTTGGCATGGTGGCGCTGCGAGCGACGTGCACAACAAGAAGAAAGAGAAGGCCGCTGCGCGTGGCAAGTAGGTGCGGTGCTCCGCACAGAAGAGTGTAGTCAAGATTAGGGGGGAAATTGTTAGCAAGTAATCTTGACTAGTAGTACTTGATGATAGATAATTGTGGGTGCTCTAGCTGTTCTAGGAACTGATAGGGCTCCAGCTCCTTTGACCTGCGTGACCCCTTGGTCTCCTGGGCAGGTTGTAGATGTTGTTGTAATAGTAGTGGTAACTCTAGCAACAAGTTGCAGCATGGCAACAGTAGCAGGCAGTGGTGGAGCTGACTAGCAGCAGTAGCAAGTAGTGGTAGGAACAGCTGCAAGCCATACCTTGTAAAGGTGTTCTTTTGTTTATATATGGAAGGAAGTAGAGCAGCTGCAGCTTAGGGGAGCAGCATTTGGGAGAACTGGTTGAGCAGCACTATCTGCGTGTGTGTGTGTGTGTGCGCTCTCTGCTCCTCTCCTCATCTTCTTCCTCCAGCCACAAAGGGAGAGTGAGTGTGTGTGAGCTTGAGCTCTCTGATCAAGAGAGATCAGCTGAGCAGTGGTGGTGAGCTTGGCATGTATCTTCGGTAGTGAGTTGGGCCAACAAGAAACACCGCAGAAAGGATATTTCCATTATCTATCTTCATCCTCTTTTTGTTTCCATATAGAACAATGTCATTCAGGAAGCAGACGCTGCCATCAGACAGATTCCCAACAAGATTGACAATTCAAGCTGCAACCTCCAATACTGCCGTATTGGTAGGTGCACAGGCAAGTGTCTTTCGGCCCTTAACAAGCATTGCCCACAAGATAGTGCTGATGGTTTTAGTTTTGCCTGTCCCAGGGGGCCCCACAATAGCTTTAAGGAAGAGGGCTGGTTATCCATTGCTAAAATACAGTCTGCTACAGCATTCAGCTAGCCTGTTCGGTTGGCTGGTGGCTGGTGGCTGGTGGCTAGTGCTGATTTGTTGTGAGACTGAAGTACTGCTGGCTGGCTGGTGGCTGATGGCTGGTGCTGATTTGTTGTGAGACTGAAGTACTGCTGGCTGGTGGCTGATAAGCCAAGCGAACAGGCTGGCAAGATGAGCTAGCATCTTCCACTACCTTCATCATAAAATGATCAAAATAAGCTTATAAGTTAGGTACCATGAGAAATAAAACCAAAAGGTAATGCAAAAGAACACAAGGGTGTTATCTTCACTTCACCATGCAGAGAAATAAGCAGTTATCATTTAAAACTAATAATATGCCGAAAAATATAGCAAAAGTGATTTAACATTGATGAAAATTCTCCATGGAAAACCAGGAGGTCGCACAGCTTAATTGGAGATAGAAATTATGACATGCACTGTCACACTTAATTACAGCACATGCAAAAAAAAAAAGTAATTGTCGTCAACAAAGCAATGTGCCAGAAAAAAATAGATATTATAGTGTGAATTGATGAAACTCCTTCCTCAAAAGCCAGCATGTTGCCACAGCTTAATGAGACCCAACAAATAAGCATTGTGACATTCTAACCTTTTAATTCCACATAAACAGGGAACAGTTGTAAAAAATAAATATTAGGCTGCATGGTTTATTTTGCATTGAGATACATACCTTCGGTTTGTACTGCCACACCACACTGACAAGATCAGAGCTCCTTTTGTTCCGAAGCTCATCAAGATTATCATCATTTGATCCCATATGAAGGCATTTCCATATACGATTGTATGTCTTCATATTTATGAGAAACACAACAAATAATGGCCCTTTAGGCATTTTTGTTTGAGGATCTGCTTCAACGGGAATGGAGGATGATAATTGCACAATACAGCAGTTTGGTGGGAATTCGTCTTCTTCTCCACTTTTGAGAACCGAACCTAACACATATAAACCTTTATTTCGCGTCAAATCAGAAACATGCTTTGGTTTTCGTGAGGACATGACTATTAAGTCACACTCTCAGGGTTCATAAATCTCCCTTGACTTCACATCCTTCACGGGTTCTGCGACCTCAAGACCAAATATTGGCTTCTTATTGTCAAGCTTTTCCATTTGGATTACTTCTATAAAGCTCACCTGAGCATAGCCGTCCAATGACGAGAAAATATCAGCATGTACTTCTTCAATCAGCGGGTAAGCAAAGGAATTCAAGTAATTCGCAAAAAACTCGAACGTATCAGGTATCATCTTAACCTGCAGTGGTTATCAGATGTCTTTCAAATTCAGCTTAAAGAGAAGAAAAAAAAAGTCTACTGACATAGGAGGAATAACGTGGCCTTTAAATAAGAATAAATAGGCATCCGAAATCGAGCCAAAAAGGACCTCAACTGATTAAGAATAAATAGGCTCAGATTCTTAAAATCCAGCTTACAATACAATTAAAATTAAGCACAGCCAACATCTGGTGTGAAGACAGCAATGCAGGTAAGTTCAGCAATCTTCAAAAGTATGCCATAATCAATTAAAAGAAGGCATCATTGAGCAGAAAGAAGACAAAATAACATGTTACTCCACCAATAATTAATAAATGAAACATTAGCATGTTAGGCACTAAGTAACACATTTAGAATTTTTATTATACCTGAAACTGGAATGCATTGTATAAGACAATAATGTCCTTATAAATAACAAGATCGCTTATGTCAATAGAAACTTCTCTGCAACAACAAAAGTAAAGTTCCACTGGCAGATCATAATCCACCTCCTCCCTGTACGGAGAAAGGTCACCCAAAAATCCAAATAAGCGAACAACAGAATTTTGTAACTACCAACCACGCACAGCACATAAGAAACAAAAGGCCAATTGGAAAATGGATCATCATTTAAAAAAAATGGCAAAGGGATTTTGGCCCCATTCATATCACGAACACGCGTCTACGAAGTACGAAGAGGGAATGCCACATATTAGTGTCCGCGAGGAGGGATGTATACTGCTGCAACGAGAAGAGCGATGGGAGCAGTTGCCGGACTGCAACTCGTCCGCCGGCAGCCACGAGAGCGCCGCCACCTCCATTGCGGTTGCCGACCGCTAGCAGCGGCGGAGCCGGGAGTCCAATGCGTAAGGGCCGAGGAGCGTGAGATGAGACATCGAGATGGGCCTGGCAGTGGCAGCCTTGGAGAGTTAGTTGGTTGGGCTTGGGCTTTTTCTGAAGATGGGCTTGACCTGGCAGTAGCTTGCTCACAGCTTGACCTCTATCTATTTCTGGCTTATGTTTCTAAAAAAAAACTATTTCTGGATTATTCCCCTAAAAAAATCTATAATGGTTTTATTGTGTGATCAGAGAGGGTGAAGAAGCATAGAGGGCAACTCTCTTTTTCTTAATATAAAAAGTACATCTAAAAAAACTCTCGGTAATGACTCCTTCTCAACTAAAAGGAAAAAAAAAGACTAATCTTGCTTCCTACGAAAGAACATCCCCAGTCGATTTCTATTTTGTGTAGTGATGACAATTCTACCCGCGGGCATGGGTACCCGTGGGTTTCGTACCCGATGGACGAGGGTATGGCATCAATTTTCGCCCGCGGGTGAGGGTATGGGTATGAATTCTCGCCCGCGGGTAAGACGTGGGTATGAAAATTTGCTCGCGGGCACCCATCGGGTTACCCGCAATATAAGGGATTAATTAAATTTTCATATAACAAAGATATAACAACATAGAATATGATCCAAACCTAAAAAAAACTCTAAGCACTTATATTATATTTAGTTTATGCGTGGCTAGATAATAATTTGTCCTTATGTTGTAATTTTTATTTGGCTTGTGTGAAAGAGATTTGTGTATGTTTGTGTTAATTTTTAATTGTATAGATAATTTAGTCATTGGTTATATGAATTTTGAACCGTTTTTGTTGTTTAGATGGCGATGTGGCTATCAGACTATCACAATATGCGTTAATATAAAATTATTGATATATTTTTTACTCTCACCCGATGGGTACCCGATACCCGACCCGTACCCGGTGGGCATGGGTACGGGCAAAGAATTTGAATTTTTTTTAATTTGGTATTATTTAAATAAAAAATAGCAGGAGTAGGGGTCAAAATGGGGGAATTGCAAGTTTGGTACCCAGTCGGCTACTGAATAGCCGACTGGGAACCTGTCGGCTACTGAACAGCCGACAGCCTCCGTGGCGCCGACGTGGCAAGCAACCGCGCCACGGAGCGGGGGGCTGAAGGTCCTGTCGGCCATCCAGTTGCCGACAGGCCAGTCGGGCCCGACTTCTCTGTCGGGGCTTGGACGTCCCATGGGCCTGTCGGCTATCCAGAGACCGATAGGTACATGTCGGCTGCTGGGCAGCCGACAGGTCTCATTTCCTCAATTCCTTTCCATACATACATACATACATACATACATACATACATACATAATATATATATATATACACACACATATATATATATATATGTGTGTGTGTGTGTATATATATACATATATATATGTGTGTGTACACACACACATATATATATATATAGGGTTGCGCTAATTAGCGCGCCGCGCGCTTCATAAGTATTTAGCGCGTCAGAGCCCCAGGCCCAAGCGGGAGCAGACCCGATAGAGCCAGCCGCAACCGGAAAACTTCATCCTGACCGGAATATGACTAGCGTAATGATGACAGCCAACCGGTGCCAGGAAAAATCAGGTGAAACCGGAAAAAGTATGCTGGTTGACGTTCTGACTGGACTTCCTCACCGGAAAAGGTAAGATTCTTTACCAACCAGAAAAAGCTGCCGGCGCCCGGCGTATTTCTGCATGCCATTCTCTGACTCCTGGCCGGAAAAATTAGTACGCACAACAGGAATGACTAAGGGCCTGTTTAGTTTGGAAAGTAAGTTTGCGAAAGAAAGTTTCCAATTCTAAATCGAAGATTAGGAGGACTAAACATGATCTAATTATAAAACTAAATACACGGATGGACGGAAAATCACGAGACAAATCTATTAAGCCTAATTAATCTGTCATTAGAGATTGTTTACTGTAGCACGACGTTGTCTAATTGTCGGATACCAATATTAGGGGTATCCAATAAACGGCAACAATCATTTTTTCTCTTTTCCCGCACCCATGTAAATGCATGCATGCATACGTCTTTCCATGGGCACCACAGCACTCCCTGCATGTGCAAGTGCATGAGTGCATACGTGCTTTCTCTCTCTGATGTACATGCACCAGAGCCCCTGCATGCCCGAGTAAATGTTACCTCGCATACTTGGCGGATTGTGCCAGCAGCAGAGCAGCATAGCCTGGCACGCAAGCCAGTCGGGAGCAGCGGAGTAGCACAGCCAGGCACGCAAACCAGTCGGGAGCAAGCTGCTCCTTCGCCCGACAAGCTGCTCCCACGCCCGACAGGCAGCACAGCAGGAAAGCCCCCGAGTGCTCCCTCGCCCGACAAGCTGCCGCTCCGGCCGACAAGCCGCACATCTCCCCGAGTACTCTCCGTCTCGCCCGACTACTTGGCAGGGGCAGCGGCGTCCGTTCGCCCGAGTAGACTCCGTGTCCGACGAGCTGCTCCTCCGCCCGACCAGCTTCACGTCTCGCCCGACAGGACTCCGATTCGCCCGACAAGATCTCCGTCTCCGACTGGTTCGCTCCTTCGTAACGAAGCAACCTCCGAGAAGACCGTAGCACCCGAAGTCAAGCTGCTACACTGTGCCAACCACTCCCTGACACCACTGGCAGCAGCAGGGCATGGCTACAGTACTTGGCAGGACGACGGGCCCCACAGCATGGGCAGGCACTCCTCTTTTTTCCCCTTTTTACCGTGTACTCTCTCTCTTTTACCTTTGACCGTACTTCTTCTACAGCCTTCCCTTGAGATATAAAAGGGAAGCCTGGGCCTCCTGCGGGGGGCATCGACTACTTTTCCTCTGGAGGGGAGCGCTCCCTCTCCTGTGCTTCTTCTTCCTCCAGCCAGATTTGGTTCTCACACCAGAGACTTGGGAGGCTCTCCCTCTCTCGCCCGTTTGTATCCCCCTACTACAAACCAGCGCAAATAACACGAGCAGCACGAACTGGACGTAGGGTGTTACTCCCCGGAGGCCCGAACCAGTATAAATCCTTGTGTCCCCCTTTTGCGCAACCGTCCGAGGCCCGACGCGCACTCCACGATTTCATTATTTGCCGGCGGTAAAGAACCCCGACACTAATCATGGCCTAATTAGGCTTAGATTCGTCTCGCAAAGTTACCGGGAGGTTATGGAATGGGTTTTGTCATTAACACACGTTTAATTAATGCATGTAAGATTCCCTTTGATGAACAGTGAAGTTTCAAAGTTTTACAGTGATCTAAANGCAAGCCAGTCGGGAGCAGCGGAGTAGCACAGCCAGGCACGCAAACCAGTCGGGAGCAAGCTGCTCCTTCGCCCGACAAGCTGCTCCCACGCCCGACAGGCAGCACAGCAGGAAAGCCCCCGAGTGCTCCCTCGCCCGACAAGCTGCCGCTCCGGCCGACAAGCCGCACATCTCCCCGAGTACTCTCCGTCTCGCCCGACTACTTGGCAGGGGCAGCGGCGTCCGTTCGCCCGAGTAGACTCCGTGTCCGACGAGCTGCTCCTCCGCCCGACCAGCTTCACGTCTCGCCCGACAGGACTCCGATTCGCCCGACAAGATCTCCGTCTCCGACTGGTTCGCTCCTTCGTAACGAAGCAACCTCCGAGAAGACCGTAGCACCCGAAGTCAAGCTGCTACACTGTGCCAACCACTCCCTGACACCACTGGCAGCAGCAGGGCATGGCTACAGTACTTGGCAGGACGACGGGCCCCACAGCATGGGCAGGCACTCCTCTTTTTTCCCCTTTTTACCGTGTACTCTCTCTCTTTTACCTTTGACCGTACTTCTTCTACAGCCTTCCCTTGAGATATAAAAGGGAAGCCTGGGCCTCCTGCGGGGGGCATCGACTACTTTTCCTCTGGAGGGGAGCGCTCCCTCTCCTGTGCTTCTTCTTCCTCCAGCCAGATTTGGTTCTCACACCAGAGACTTGGGAGGCTCTCCCTCTCTCGCCCGTTTGTATCCCCCTACTACAAACCAGCGCAAATAACACGAGCAGCACGAACTGGACGTAGGGTGTTACTCCCCGGAGGCCCGAACCAGTATAAATCCTTGTGTTCCCCTTTTGCGCAACCGTCCGAGGCCCGACGCGCACTCCACGATTTCATTATTTGCCGGCGGTAAAGAACCCCGACAGTTGGCGCCCACCGTGGGGCCTTTGCGCGTCACGTCTTTCTCCTTGCAGGTCTCGGATGGCCAACCGCGTCGAGAGTTGGGCGCCAGGGGTGCTCGTGCGCTTCGGCAGCCTGAACCTTCTTCCTCGCCAGGGAGCTGGCTCGGGACGACCACCAGCTCCTCCGCGTCGCACCGTCGAAATCGTCGACCCTGATACGACGCCCCGGTCGCACTGCCGACTGCACGCCGGCAAGCTGCGGCATCACGTCGCATCCGAGGGTGGTGCTACCACAGCCACCGCCGTCCGCTTCCACATCACGTCCTCCCTGCATGGCTCAGAAGCTTCACCGCCGTTTCATACCTCATAGATGGAGGTCTTCCTCGACAGCCGATTCAGATCCAGAAGTATGAATGGAGGAGAAAAAAAAATAAAGTCCCAGGGCCCACCATGTGCATGCGTACACAAGGGTCGCTCTCCGTGCTGCTATGTGCTCTCAGAGAAAATTGAAAAAACCAAAAAAACAACAAGGACAGCGCAAGGCACGTCCCTCCTGAACTACTAAAGTTATTATTTAAATATAAACTGCCTGCGCTGTTCGGAGGATGAGTGCAGGCTCGTGCAAGCTGCCCTCCCGACCGGTCCAGGCAGCGGCCACGGAGCCTGGGAAACAGCACGCGGGTGGAATCGGCAGCGTCGTGCACGCCGCTCGGCCTTGCTACAGCTGCACGCCAACCTCAACGGCGGCGGCGGCACCGACGGCCGCAACGACGACCACAACGCCGTCAACCGCGACGACGACGGCGGCGGCGGCACCGACGGCCGCAACGACGACCACGACGCCGTCAACCGCAACGACGACGACGGCGGCGGCACCGACGGCCGCAACGACGACCACGACGCCGTCAACCGCAACGACGACGACGGCGGCGGCACCGACGGCCGCAACGATGACCACGACGCCGTCAACCGCGACGACGATGACGCCGGTGGCACCGACGGCCGCAACGACGACCACGACGCCGTCAACCACGACGACGACGGCGGCGGCACCGACTGCCGCAACGACGACCACGACGCCGTCAACCGCGACGGCGACGACGGCGGCGGCACCGACGGCCGCAACGATGACCACGACGCCGTCAACCGCGACGACGATGACGCCGGCGGCACCGACGGCCGCAACGACGACCACGACGCCGTCAACCGTGACGACGACGACGAGTACGACGAGACGGCCCTATCAACAAACAACCGAGGCGGCAGCTACTCGGGCGAACCGGAGCTTCCTCGGGTGACCAGCTACTCGGGCAAACCGGAGTGTGCTCGGGCCAGCTACTCGGGCGACTCGGAAGGCAGTCGCGTGAAGCGAAAACTACTCGGACGCGCAAGCAAGCTGCTAGCATGGCTGCAGGTGCGCATGCGAGTGATTGAAGCAAACATGAAAAGCTTCCTACACTCGGGGGGCTCCACTCCGGCGGCGGCGGCAACAGCGACAATGCGAATCTGGCATCGACGGTATCGACTGCTCCGGCGGCGGCGACGCCGACGGCGACGATGCCGACCCCGGCACCAGCTACATCGAGGATATCGACTGCACCGACAGCGACAACGTCGACCCGGCACCGACGACATCGACAACAAAGCCGACAAAGGCAGCGCATCGGTGGTCGCAGCAGCGCCGACGGAGACCCACGCGCCATCAACAAACAACCGAGGCGGAGTCTACTCGGGCGGGTGGAAAACCACTCGGACGAGGCAACCGCTCGGACGAGGCAACCACTCGGACAACTCGGGCAACCACTCGAACAAGGTACTCAACTACTCGGAGCAGCAACTCGGAAAAACTACTCGGAGTATACGCACACGACGCAGGTGTGTGCAGGCCGCTGCTTGCATGCACATCGTGAGTGCGTGGCCGGCTGTCTGGCCCTTGTGTGCATGCACGAGCGCCAAACACAGCTGCCTCTTTCTTTCATGGCCAAGGCGACTAAACACTGCCCGACTAGCTGCACGACCTCGCCGCCGACCGGTTCGGTCGCGCTCGCCCGACTGGCTGCTCGACCTCGCCCTCGACCGGCCAACCATTCGACGGCTCGCCGGCTCGCCTGAACTGGGCGTGCGGCCTCGACCAGCACCTGCGTCCCCGACCAGCGTGGGTCCGAACCCCACCGGCAACAACAACCGAGCAAGAGTTTACTCGGGCGAATCGTGAAACTGGTCGGGCGAAGCGAAAACTGCTCGGACGAAGACTACTCGGCGTACTCGACTCAAGTGCATACGAACCGTTGCTTTTATGCACGTCAAGAGTGCATGGCTGTTGCATGGCCCATGCATACATATACGCACGAGTGCATGGCTGGCTCTTGAGGAGCCCAATTTATTCTGTGCATGCGCAACGTGAAGGCCTACAGCGGCAGCTGGTCCGCCGAAGGCAACAACAACCACGGCGCCGCCGACGATCGCAGCACTGCCAACGACAACAACGGCGAGCAGCGCCAACGGTCGCGCCTCCAAAGGAGTGCGCCGCCTCGACCTCGGCTCCGAACGACTCGGCCGCGCCTCCAAAGGAGTGCGCCACCCCGACCTCGATTCCAACCGACTCGGTCGCGCCACCCGTGGAGTGTGCTGCCCCGACTCGGATGGCTCGTTCGACTCAGCTTCAACGACGAAACGCTCGAACAGCTAAATTTTACTACGATCCTTCGTATTTCCATGCATTTCCTTTTACCGTCCCGCATGCCTCTTTTGGGTGTCGCTAAAGTACTCGGGTAGCATTGGCCTCATCCGTGAAACATCGTCCCGCGTGCCGCCTACACCTAAGCCTCCCCCGATGAGCAGTGTAGTCTGCGGTAAGCCGTCCTCTCCGCGAGCAGTGGTCAGTGGGACTAAGAGCTCAAACGGGATATGATAACTACCCAAGGAAATACGTAGCCTAATAAAGGCAGGGCATGCGCAACTTTTTGTTAGTAACGAATAAATCCTGACTCCTCGCTTTACGCAACGCTTTCATTACACTGTTTTTTGTAGCTTGGCAAGTTCCGGTATGCTTGGTATGACTCCTACATGCAAGGGTTAGCTCCCTTCGTCTCGCCCGACCTCGGCGCGCGGAGTCAAGTGTCCGTCTGTGACCGTTTTCCGAAACGCACTCTTCGAACTCTCTAAACTAAGCGGCTCCCGCCGGCCCTAACGGCACCACGCAGCCCTGCGCTCGGGGGCTGGGCACCGGGACGGACGACTTCGACAGTCGACCTGACAGGTGATTACGACGGGGGTTCGAAGGCTGGCTCGTCGAAGGGTTCGACAGCCGCCCCCGGGCACCTAGTCGAGCGAGGGGCGGTGAAGGATGGGCCCTAGCAGCCAGTACTCAGGCGCACGAGCGCCATGAGCATCCTGAACCGCGTTCGAGTTCTAGTAGAAAGAAAGATCATGGCTTTTCCTCCGACGGAAAGGCAACGAGCCGCTGGGTCCGGTCGAACGGACTTGGTAACTAGATGATCTCACCACTAGGAATTTGAGGTCGATAACAAGCTGATCCGATCTGACTCCCCTCCGAAGGGACGTTGGGGCCTCACTCGAACCCACCCGTTCGTAGCTCAACGAGAACCGTGCTTCGGCCTGCGTGGCAAAGTGCGATGCATCTCTTACCCTCCTTCCTATCGCAAGGGAAGCGTGAGGGGAAAACGCAAAAAGTCAAAACGAATCCTCATCCGGACCCAGGTCTCGGGATACACATGGGGTCGGATTTACAAACAAAGACCAACAACAAGGTCGCAAAACTAACAAAAAATCACTATAAACATAAACGCCTAACCCTGTGAGCGAGTGTACCACTCGCCCACAGGCTCGGGGGCTACACCCGGCAGGTGCGCTCGCGCGCCCCCACCGGAAGAATCACGACTCACCATTCCCTCAGCGCAACTAAACCTGGGCGCGAGTCCCTAACTCCCTCCCAGGCTCGGGGGCTACTGTCGGATACCAATATTAGGGGTATCCAATAAACGGCAATAATCATTTTTTCTCTTTTCCCGCACCCATGTAAATGCATGCATGCATACGTCTTTCCATGGGCACCACAGCACTCCCTGCATGTGCAAGTGCATGAGTGCATACGTGCTTTCTCTCTCTGATGTACATGCACCAGAGCCTCTGCATGCCCGAGTAAATGTTACCTCGCATACTTGGCGGATTGTGCCAGCAGCAGAGCAGCATAGCCTGGCACGCAAGCCAGTCGGGAGCAGCGGAGTAGCACAGCTAGGCACGCAAACCAGTCGGGAGCAAGCTGCTCCTTCACCCGACAAGCTGCTCCCACGCCCGACAGGCAGCACAGCAGGAAAGCCCCCGAGTGCTCCCTCGCCCGACAAGCTGCCGCTCCGGCCTACAAGCCGCACATCTCCCCGAGTACTCTCCGTCTCGCCCGACTACTTGGCAGGGGCAGCGGCGTCCGTTCGCCCGAGTAGACTCCGTGTCCGACGAGCTGCTCCTC
>CM014276.1:56863186-56871839 GCA_004135705.1 Alloteropsis semialata
TTCTTTTTCACCGATCAACCGAAAGAAAAAAAAATTGTGATCGAAGCAAACATAGAAAGGGTGAATAATTCAGCAGAGTATGTCCAGAAGCAACCGCAAGATAATCCACAGCTTCAGAAACATATATATTTATTAGGTCGAGACGTGACAATTCAGCTCGATCGGCAGAATGACACGCTCGACCATGCAGGATTGCAGGTGCTGTTGTTGTACATGAACTTCGTGACAGCATTGATAAGCTGTGTGCATGGCTTGCCAGAAAATGAGAACAGAAATCAAATCAAAGCAGCAAAAATCATGACAGCAAGTGTAAACAATCGCAAAATCTGTGCCCAAGTTACAACGCATACGAGCATGTATATAAACTCTAAAGAAAAAACAATAAACAAAACATCAAATTAAATGGTGTTTGATGTACGTGACCTGACGCCTGTGGAGGTCCCTGTTGAAGACGTCTCGGATGGACCACGAGAACACCTTGCGCTCCAGATGGCCGAGACCGAACCTGTCCTTCTCCCTGGTGCCCAGTAGCTCGCCAGGGCCTCCATCGTGTCCGCGCCCTCTGCGCTGTGGAACTCTTCGTCGCCGTCGCTCGAGTGGCTCGCACTCGCAGACGAGCTGTATTAAACACTGTATCCAATTATTTTGAGAAAAACGCCGTCTCCGCGCAGCAACGAGCATGCGGCCGTTTGCATTCTCGAACCGCATCGAGCTAGCTTCCCGGCTGATTTGCAAACCAAACGCGACGACAGTTTAGTTTTCATATTGTTGCAAGTGTGAATCTATAAAAAAAAATTGGTGACAAATACATCCAATCTTTACATTTTGTATGAAATAGTGATTTTGCTCCTTCGCCCTGACCCAAAAAAAAAAAACGGTTTCACTCTGGCACAGTGGCATAACCAGCACGGCCCAGCAACAAGGACAAGCCAGTGCGTAGGGCTTGCTCAAAGTACCCACATAATATTAGTTTCAATCAATATGATAGACGAACCTCAAAATTGAAAGATCGGTAACAAGGCAAGCGCATACATAAAGCGCTTGTTTATAATGGTTCAAGTTTTAAGGCGTAACAATGGTACACAACATACTTATTTGTCAGTAAAAAGCGACGGTCACCAACAGGGCAACGTATCACGTATCAGGTGCAAACCAACCTCCCCGTGCAAACTATGCAAACCTCAATCTGGACCACATGATCTTGATCCAAGGGGGCGCGTAGAGAGATCATGTGGTCCAGATTGAGGTTTGCATAGTTTGCACGGAGAGGTTGGTTTGCACCTGATACGTTGCCCACCAACAGATTTAAATTATTTGTAGAGCTCATCTGGGCTTAGCCATCGGCTCACAGTCGACTCCAATCAGCACATGTCCCTGCATGGCAAACTCAAAAAGGTTAGCTAGGTCAACAGTAGATATTGAGTGAAAGCAATGAAGTCTCCCGTATATAATGCAGAAGTTCACAGCTCTAGAGACTTATGCAGAATTCTAAAATCCCAAGATAAACCATAGCAGCACTGCTACACATAACACCAGTAAGTACAAGAAGAACAACTTTGGACCTAATGGTTAAATCACTTGGATGGAAATTCATTAACCTAATGGTTCACATGCATGGTTGTACTCACATTGTACACAACTAGTCCGTGAATGGCCTCCTCAATATGTTAGCACTAGGCAAAGATCGGAAGAGATGTCCCCCCAAAGAACCCCACCCAAAAGCAAGCAGAAGACCTGTTATGGTAGAACCCATAACAAGCCCCCAGCTCCTACGGTTCTAAAAGCCCTTGGAAGCCTTGCCAAGCCAGGCACCATTGGTACCAGGGGCGGAGGGAGAGGGTGTTCAATGTGGGCCATGGCCCATCTTAAAAAATTACTTCTCTTTCTTTTTTAGAAATATATATCAAAATAGAGAGTTTCTTGTCTGTTTTTGTCCGTCGCTAAATCGTGGCATGTTATATTTTTATTTGATAGGTAAATTCTATACTTTTATATGGATGTATTACATATTTAAACATTAAAGATAGAAACTATGTCAAATAGTTGGACCACCCTTACCAAAAGTCCTAGCTGATACAGATGTTGGCCGGAGCTGGCCACAATGTTTGTCCATGCCTAGAAAATTTTGCTACCAAGGTTTGTAACCAAACTTTTCCAGCCCCAGCATATTTTGGCCGGCCAAAGCTACACCCTCAAAGAGCCATGGCATTGTCTGGGCCGATGGTTTGCTCGCCCAAGAAACTTTGGCCGGCCAAACTGCATGCAAGGTGACATGGCAACAAGGCATTGGATGTGATGAAGTGTATTCATTGCACAAAGATACTAACACTGAAACTATTCTCTCTCAACCCGTATTTCAAATTTATATTTTGTTTGAACTATTATATTCTTTACAATTAAATCAATAAATTATAAAACAATATCCTTGACTGTATTCTACTAAAAAGATATTAGTGCATATGGGGCCCATATGTCATACTCACAACGTAATCTGTTTTGGCAATGTTGCTGAGTTTTGGCTTGTCTACTATCCAAACTCTGTAATATGACCAAGGTTTAGCTAACTTCCAAAGCACAATGCATTGGTTCTCCAAAAGCCTCTTTGCAGACTTAGGCCAGGGAGCCCTTTCCAGATTTCCGAAAAAACTCTTTCTGAAGGATGTATCAATGTATAATATAAGAATACCAATAAATAGACTGCAATGCACCTAGAATGTAGGTATCCATACGAGAGTGCTGCATAATGGCACAAAAGGTTGGGTATGAACACTTGGTTAACACTGTATTAAGATAGGACATGGACAGGTGCATTTCCATATGCCACTCAGTTAACGCAATTCCTCAATCCCCCCTAACTCTGGAGACTGTATCTTGGGTTCTGGAGTCCCATTCAACCTGTTTGGAAACAATAGTTTTGACATTTTGGAGGTGAAGGGTAATGTGTGCCGGCCACCTTTGAAGGCTGCCATTCAGGGAAGGTCACCCTCTTTAAATAGTTCGAAACATTCAGTGCTTGAACAAGCAAGCAACACTTGCAAAATTATCTTCAAGAATAACTATCTAAAACAGGAATCTTTCAATGCAAGTTTCAACAAGAGGTGCCATGCCATGGCTGCTGTCTAAAAGAGAACATGACACTATATCGTAACTTTCACCTATGTTCATACTTTATACCTCATTAGATTCAAAGACTAGGCAACAGCTTTTACCATGAGGTGATGGGAAAATGGACACAGGCAACTGTTCAGACAAGGGTAGAGCATGGAGACATAGATAATATCATCATTATTATTTTTGGCATACAATGAACTCAGAGTCTCAGACAATCAATTTATTTGAATCATTTAGTTGTTTTTGGACTTCTTGATAGTATAACTTTAAAATTGGTGCCCATGTTTCTTTTTTACTTAAAAAATATGCAATGCAAGGACATTGCAGAACATACCATGTTGGTCCATCAGTCGTGACAGAAAATGTGTATGCATCTCGCAGAAGTAAACATTAATAGGGTCTTTGGTTTGAGGATGCATTGGTGATTAATCATTCTCAACTCAGACTCTAACCAGCTGGTTTGGTTTGAGAACCCATCACCACCTGAGAACAGAGCCTAGCTCGAATGGTGGGATGGATGGCTGGGTACATGCCCCCAACACACGGGTTTGAGACCTATCCGGCCCGAATGTGGCTTCCTATTCTTTTTCTTATTTACAGTGCTACCTAAGTCCTAGGTTGGCCGAGTTTGATCCACCACAAGAACATGGTTTAACAATGAGGAATATGGGATAACCCCATGATGGGCCCCTCCATTCTAAATGAGTTGATTCATCAAACCAAACATTCTATAAAAAGAGGAGATGGTCCATTCCAGAACAACGGGTCCATAAAAGAGATGGAAGTACATAACAAGCTTCATCATGTTTTTACCTCATGAAGTCCAAACTAACTTCTAGGCATCAGTGCCCGCTTCAACTCTGCTGTCTTGCTGCCCCATTGGGTCGATAGTTGCCACATTACTGCAGTTAGGGGCAGGGCCCACCAGTGCATCAAGGGGGTCAAAGGGTCCATGTGACTCGTTCAAGCGTTGCTGTGGTGATTGGAATATCAAAATTCAATTATTCTTGCTGTACGACGATGAGAAAATAGGACATATAGAAACAATGCATGTGGAATAGCATACCATATTGTTTTGAACAGGATGGACTCGAGAAACATGATCACTCTTTACAATACCATGATCTACAATACCCTGATCTTCCCTTCGTGCACGCTTTATTTTCTCAGCAATTATCACCCTGACAAACAGCAAATTCAATTAAACAAAAGATATCCAATATCAGGCAAAACTAATTAGCAAATATAGTAGTCTAAACAGAATCGTTGGAGCAAAGGGCCTTAACAGAGCATAGGTCCCATAAAGACTGATAACTTGCCTTTGGATATTCTTCATCGATTTGACATGATGGCTTGGAAATGGAACTAACAACGAAATATCATCATCCTGTGCGATACTCTGATCTCCAATTCGTGCACGGTTAGTTTGCTCAGCCAATAGCCTGACAAACAGCAAAAGATATTAAACGAAAGAACTACAATATCAGGTAAATATTAGCGATTGTAGCTATCAAAATTACGATGAATTACACTACACAGGATCATTGGTTGGTGTAAACAGCCCTTAACAGAGCAGAATTCAGATAGGAGACTAGGAAACTTGCCTTCGGAACTTGCCCGTTAAATTCCATGGTGGAATGGGCCCACCCACACAGATCTATGCACATAAAGAGGGCAAGTTAGTTGGCAACAACTCTTTGAAATAAGGAGCGATACGAAATACTTACTGATTTATTGTTTGGATCATTGGCAGAGCTTCCCGCCTGTAAGATCTCGCGACATGTTGAGCATTCCTTGCCTATTGAAATAAAAAAAAAGTCACCTATCTGAATAAAACACATAAACAAAGATGCTAGTGTTGGGCAGCCCACAAAATGGGTCCAAACACACAAACAAGTGGAACAAAAGAATTGAAAGCAGTGTGCCGGCGCCTCATATTAGGTAGGTAATGATTACCAGGACTCCTGTTCAGATGACGGGACAACATGCAGCGATAGGAAGCCTGCTCGTAAGGACCACTGTCGTCAAGACAATACCCTCCATGTGCTTTCACTACCTTGTTCCCAAGGTCAAGAGCGATTACCAATCCTTTCAGAGTACTTGGTTTGGCCACAGACTTGAGGTAGAGAACATCATCACCTTCTATGCTCAGGGTGGGGCAAGCGCAAGCTAAGGACAGGTACCTGAAGGTCAACTTCCCAGCAGCTTTGCCCCTAAGCCCAGACGCCAATGACGAATGTGTTGATTCGTTGACCAAGATGTCATCAACACCAACAGTGAATTCCTTGCGCCAAAAGTTGGACCAAACCGTCCGACTCCATTTCACAACCCTCCAATCATGCATTGACTTTGGTTTCTCATCCATGTCTTCACACTTGAGCGACATGATCAAGTCTGAATCGCAGAGAACATCCATGTCAGTGGGGTCAGACAGCTTTTCTGCCACACGATGCTCCATCTCAACAAACTTGAGCACGCCATTGACACATGCTAGATCCCGAAACGACCTTGCAGCACCTGGAAGGAGTTTCCCTTTATTTTCAGGCAATGGTTTGGGTAAGGGGATGAAGCGTACACCAGGGGGGTCCTGACTCAAGTCACATGCCACCAAGCCGCGCGAGAAATCAACCCAGCCTAGCAAGCCTTCCCCAAGCGTGATCACCTTCTCAGGTACAATCTTCCGTAGCCCAGGACATGGATTGGGCAACGATGTAGTGCTCCATGCTTTCATCTCAGAAGAGTAGATTCGAAGTTGATAGTCCGATGGCGCATGACGGTCATCACAGAGAGCGGCCAGGAGATAATGGTCTCTGTTCTCACGGAGCACAATGCCGAGTTCCTTAACCCTGCCCAGACTCTGATCATCATCATCATGGGGAAGGGGAACCCAGTCGAGCGACGGTGATTCGCCCTCGCCGGCCTTGTACATGAAGTATTCATCTCTGCCGTAGCGGGAATAGAATTTGGCGCGGATGAGGACGAAACGGCCCTTTGCGCCGACCACGTGCGGCAGAACTTTGAAGTCGGCCGTCAGATGGTTGGGCGGCTTGGAGCAGGAGACGGAGAAGAGGGAGATATCCGGTGGATCGGCCATCCAAAAGGTAATGGCCATGGCATGACCACCCATCGATTTGGCGGCGGCCGTGGTCTCGTTCCTACTGTCGGTGAAGTGTACCTGATGCCGGTCGAGGAGAATGGAATTCAGCCGGCGGGAGGTGTTAGCGGCGTCGCCGGGGAAATTGACGGGGTCGATGGCGTAGTCGATGCATCTAGACGCCATCAGCTTGGGATTTGGTGGTATCGCCTGGGAGGGATTGGGGAGGACGTCTGCGGATTTGGGGATTATTAGGGTTAGGTCAACGAAGACGAACTACTTGTCTCGAGGCCGTTGTGCGCCTTTCCCCTCCCCTCTCTCTCTATATATCTCACTCAAAACATGATCCGGTGTGCTGGGATCTCTTATATGGGCTTGCCGAAGTCGGTAGACTAGTGGGCGGGTTCGGATCGGACTGGGCCTTCGCCCTCCGCTTTTCTTCCGCTTGTTTTTCTTAAAAAAAGTCTACTTTACCTCCCTCAACTATTCCTGCAGTTCAGTTTTCGTCCCTGTACTCCAAAACCGGTAACCCACGTCCCTCAACTTTCAAAACGATGCATTTAACCTCTCTGCCTCGGTTATAAGCGGTTTTCAAAGATGGCTTTATCTTTTTTAGTGAAAAATAAATCTAGTAATACATAATAAGATTATTAAACCACGAAAATATCCCTAGACTTCTAAAAATTTTGAGAAAAATCCTAGAGATGAATTGGGATACAATAAATCCTAGGCTTCTAAAATTTGGATTAGCTCTAGTGAAATGGAAAAATATAAAAATTAAAATAATATTAAAATATTCTACCATGTCTTGATCTATCTCTATGATTTTTCTCAGAATTTTGAGAAGCTTAGGGATATTTTTCGCGGTTTAATAACCTCATTTGGTATTTACAGAATTTATTTTTAATTAAAAAATGCAAAACCGTCTTCAAAAACCGCTTATAACTGGAGCAGGGATGTTAATTGAACGGTTTTGAAAGTAGAGGGAGGTGGGTTAGCTGGTTTTGGAGTCTAGTGAGGAAAACTGGACTTTTGACATACTTGAGGGAGGTAAAATGGACTTTTTCCTTTTTTTTTTCTTCCCATGACTATCACTAGTCGGGTTCGGATCAGACTGGGCCTCCGCCCTCCGCCTTTCTTCCGCTTGTTTTTTTCGTCCCCATGGCTATCAACTCTACTAGGGCCCTGTTTGTTTCAGCTTATGGCCGATTTTAAAAACCCGATTATGGAATATCTAAAAATCAGATGACTCCCATAATCCATAATCCAGCTGGATTATGGATTATGGATTATGAGAGTCATCTAACTTTTAGATATCCCATAATCGAGCTTTTAAAATTGGCCATAATCGGAAACAAAGAGGGGCTAGCTTGGGAAAGGAAAGCCAACTGTTGCAGACTTGTTCATTTTAACAAGGCAAACTTTGAGCAATGAAATGTGTATCGAACTAAATTTGTGCTCACATTCTCAAACCGGAAATGAAAGGGCAAATTTACCCAAGTCCCAACAAAGAAATACAGTTGCACATCAAATTTATCCACAGTATGGCACCATCTGTATGCACGCTTTAAGGTGGCCTATTCTAAGATATTTAAATATATAAAGAATATAGCTGCGGTTTTCTATGCAGCAGTAAAAGTTTTTCCCAAAACCAATCTCACAAACACCTTGGGCATCCCTGGCATTGCAGGTTCCAATCACCACGCCATACTGCCGCTCACTCTTTAGGCGATGGAATGCTCCCATCCTTCATATCTCAACTCTCCGAGATAAGCCTAAGACCAGAGGGAAGGTAGGAATCCCCAAAACAATGGGAGGTGAGCAGTTCACAGATTTGTCCATGACCACGATCGCTGCTATACATATAGTTTTGACTCTGTAGAGTTTGTACACCTGGACTCACTCAGGCTGCAAGCCAGTTGTCGCCACTTTGAGGCACAGCCCACGGCACATACCCCAGTCAAGGAATGGCACCCTCATACTTTTCCCAGTTTAGGATACATTGAAGACGCAACTCAATGTCCGAGGACTGTGAAAACCTCCACATGGGGTAGTAGGGGGTCGGGTCACTCGTGGAGGCAAAGGCCATTGCCAGTCCCCCCTCCCCCCCCCTAATACTTTCGTTATCTCCTTATAGTCCGGGTACCGCACTTGGTAGGCTAGCTGGAATGCCTCCTCCCCCTCCCCCCATTACGCGTAAGTGGTGTGTACGTTTACACAAATCTGTGAGAAGGTTGAAACCAGCTCGGTTTTTGGTGTCGAGGCGAGCGTCAGTATCATCTGTGTATCTACCTCCGATGGTCTACAAGCGCACCCATTACAGGTATGGCCGCCAAACTCCTCAAGTAACACAAATCAAATGTACCCGCCACAGGTACTTCATAGAATGTGCCCAAGCACACATTCCAAACCCTCGATACGAGGATTGAGTTAAGTTTGCTCACCACC
>CM014276.1:56873183-56934422 GCA_004135705.1 Alloteropsis semialata
GCTCGGTCGGATAGCAAGGGGATTAGGACGGTGGGGGCACGGTCTGGCTTACCAGTGGCTCGGCGTGGAGGGCTTGGCGTGGTGGCGAGGTCCAGGGCGGCCGTGACGAGGTCGGCGTCGGGGTCGTAGTTCCGCAGGGGCGACGCAGGCTCGCGGTGGGCGGTGCTCCTTCGCGGCGAGGTAGGCGTCGGGTCGGAGACGACGGGCGTCGCTCCTGGTTGGCGCGGCTTGCAGGCGAGGGAGGAAAGCAGGAAGACGGTGAGGTCGGCATCCAGCGGCGAAGTCGGTGAGGCCGCGGTGGAGTGAGGCAGTGCTGGCTCGGTCAAGACGATGCGGGAGAACAGACTACCGTGGAGGTAGGAGATGACGGCGAGGTGGATGGCAGGCTGCGTGATGCGAGCGGCGACGAGCGTGGTGCCACCTGCTCGAAGGCAGTCAGCGCGAGACGACGTGGTGCTGGCTCGACGAAGGGGATAATTCAGGCTTCATGTGTACACGTACGTCGCTTCGTTGCCTGATACACCAATGTTTATACACGTACAGTACGTCGCTTCGTTGCCTGATACAAAACTTTCAGCCCAGTTTATCATGTGCATATTAGTAGTTTATCATGGGGCTCGTGTTCGTCCAATGCATACAGTACAACCTCCCGTAGGCCGTACTAGCGTACGACTGTACGAGTGCTCCGGCTTCATCTAGAAGCCGTGAGGACAAGTAGTGGACGCTTGCCAGCAAATACGAGCGCGTACACACGGACGAAAACTGAGGCGTATTGACGGTCGGTAAAGACCCTGATATATTGGCAATATGACATGGCACTGAATAAATTCACACCAAATAAGAATGCTTGTTTAGACTATAACAGGGTACTGTGGCAAAAATGAAGAATGTAGGTACTCCCAACTATATGAAAAGTAACATGTATGCATAATAGACAAAAATGCAAATTCCAAGTAACTTCAGGTTGTCTAAACAAATAACAGTCAAGAAATTCCATATGATGCTCACAAAGCTCCATATATACACAGCCACAATATATAGCAAGATTACACACTTGTCGTCTAGAAGGCAAAACGTTAGCTACAAAAGTTGCTGCTAGCCCCACTAGAAGTCAAGATGTTTCTGTTGATATTTGAACATTTTGTTATGCATTATGGAATATGAAATGTATATATTGGGCAAATTTAGTAGTTTTAAATACTGAGCCAAGAGTACCATGCTACACTATACAAGAGTGGAACATTTCAGCTACAATATGGTTGCTGAAATGTAATAAAAACACAGTATTAAAAATATGTGCTTGAAGACTTCAAAATGCAAGCTAGAGTTACTTTTGTGGTAGTAAAGAATCGCTTTTGAGTTAAATAAAGCTGTCACATAGTTTGGTACTAAAGATTTGAAACTCTCCGAAGTACGATACTTTTCCAAAGCATGTATGATTTTACTTGTTGTGTTAAACCTATCGCCATGACTAATCTGGTTCGACTAAAATAATTGGCACATATGCTGAACCTGTCGCCATGACACATGATGTGGATCAAGCTCTTTTGTATAGGTCATCCCAACATTTGCTTGCTATCTTTCATTTGGTGAAATGAAAGGTTCTCTACTTTTCACCCACTAGACATCCCATTTCTTTTCCCAGTCCTCCACTGCAGCATTTAAACACCAGTGAACTGTGTGCGCTATCCCTGCAGTATGTATATGCTTCTGCAGTTATAAACACAGGACTCTTTATCTATGAATGCCAACTATTGGAAGGGGCCATCGAAAGAACAACTGTGGCAAAAATCGAAGTGTTCATTACAGGGATAGGCAACATATTTCTTTCAGAATCATGCGTTAAGCGAAGATTAATTAAGAAATTGACAACGGGGTTGGGGAGATTTGACTTGCCTTAAGAAGTGCGGGTGGCCGGCGGCGCAACCGCGCAAGCCACCAGCGACGCAATGGCACTCAGCGCAGGCAATCGGAGAGAATCCAATGGTATATGTGCCGCACCCGGAGGAAATTCAGTGTCGGCTGTAGCTCCGAAGGTGACGACGCCGGGGGAGGGGGAAGACACGGTAGAAGGAGCGCGGCCGGTCGCGCAGCGGCTCACCAGCTCGCGGAGGACGGCGGCGTCGCCGTCGCTGGGAGGTTCAACAACACTCATGGTGACGGCGCTGACGCCGGGAGGAGCGCCGCGCTGCCGCTCTGCTGGAGAAGTGGGAGGATGAATTGAACGCTGAGGCTAGGGTTTGACGCTTCAGTGAAAGGGTTTGTGCCTGGAGCCCAGACCTGGAACATTTGAGTTTCGATGGAGGGAACTCTTTCAACAGCACGCGCGCGAGGCGAAAATTTTGCCACCGCTCTCAGGCGCAGGCGAAAGCGAGGCGAAATTGAGTTTGACCAACTGGCCCCACAGGAATAAAAAAAACATGATAAAGGCGCATGCACCGTGGGGCCAATAACGCTGCCCGAGGTGAGATGAGTGGCGCAGATAGGCTCAGCTGCCCTTCCTAGCCTGTCGTCTTCATCGCGCCCACCGCTCTACACCTGGCGGTGCCCTCACCGTGCGGCCCTCCGCCCCTAAACCCTCTTCTAGGTCCGCCGGTGACCACGACGTCTTTGGGAAATTCCCGAACTCTAACTCGGGGCATGGTGGCGCATGGGTGCGATCGCTCGTTCCGTGATCGCCCGATAGATGCTACTTCATCGTCTCACCTTCTCGTTCATGAAAAGTTCTCATTGACACCTTCCTGCAAGGTGTTCTCAGTGCAAATTCTTCCTCCGACAGTTGTCGCCAAGCTTAGCTTTGCTTCACGAAATGTGCCCTTTAGACCAATGCTGGTCATCACCTGCTGAGCTATTTGGCGTGCACGTAGGGAAGCATTATGTGATGATGTTTTCCGAATTCTTAGTATTGCCGTAATACTCCTTTCGTTCCAAAATATAAGTCAATCCAACACTCTTGGAGAGTCAAACCATTTTACGTTTGACCAAAAATTTAAAGATGATTACAAAGATTTATAGCGTCAAATAAATATAACTATGAAAATATATTTAATAAAGAATCTAATGATACTTATTTGATATAATAAATGTTAGTACTTTATCGTAAAAACTTGATCAAACTTAAGATGTTTTGACTTTTGAAAAATGTTAGAATGATTTACAATTTGGAACGGAGGGAGTACTGAGACTTTGGAATACATATCACATAACTAACCTTCCAAATTCGTTACGAGTTAGTATGTTGAAGATGATCCAGCCGTGAAGGAATCCATCTAAAAGGAGAAATAATGCTGCAGGATGTATATTTTGAAGCCTTCAACTAATTAATGGAATGGATAAAACAACGTTTTTTAGGGTGCAATGTCTCGACCGGCAACTAAGCGTAGCGTGGAGTAATTTGTCGAGATGGTGTAGGCAAATTTATATGGCTTCCAGTGAGAAACAAGCATGCCCTGACTTTTGCTCGGAAGGCTAGGGGAGGAAAGAGCAACATTTGCTTTCGAATCTGACGCCTTGCCGAGTGAGAAATTAGAAGCCGTGTTTGTTTGCTGGCCATTGCCAGCTATACACATTATTGCGACGCCGCCAAACCGTGACGTGCCAAACCGTGACTTGGCAAGTTATGGCGGCCAACCAAGCGCCCCTAGAGAGCTGCATGGTTCGGCGTGTTTTGTCTCGCTATCGTGAGGGAGCCAATTTGCTCAAGTCGACAAAGGTTAGTAGCCCATGCGCGAGCAATAGGCGTCTAGGCGAGGGTGAGCATGTGCAACAAAGCTTCTTGTATGTACGCGTAGAATTTAGTAACGGAGAACTAAAATTCAATCGGGAGGTTCATGACACTGAAAAATGTTCCACTTGGTTCATTAAATACTTGTTCTATAACTATCTTAGTATATATATTTTTTTCATTCTCACTCGGGAGTACTATTTTGTTGGATGCATCATTAACTAGAATATGTTCGGCAGAGCTCTGCTCCCAGCTTCTTCGGCAGATTACGTAGAGTTTTATTTGATTCCGATTCTCTCTGTGAGCAGATTCTATGAGAGAAGCATTTATGTGGTTAAAGTGATTCTCTTTTATTCTCTAGCCTAATTATCGAAATTAGGATGAAAAATTAGTTCAGAAGAATTTATTTATTTTAGCTCCAAACCTCTTAGTTCATTTCGAATGATCATTTCTTGGAGTCGGTAGAAAATCACTTCTCTATGAAAGCTCCTGCTAGATTCAACAAAAAATCGGTTTTGGGAGTTATGCAAAACAGGATCTAAAACACAATTACATTTTTGGTAGGGAGCTGACAAGAATCGCTTCTTCATTTACACTACGAGCTAGAAAACATGTCCCCACCGGTCCATTCAATTCCATAAGGCTGTCTCAGTGTAAAGTTTTATTGTACAACTATTTAGGGTGAGAACTAGTTAATTGTGGCAGATGAGTTTTATGGGACGAAACTTCTCTATCATATGATGAAACCCTCTATATTAATTATCTTATCAAGTCAGCAATTTTGCTGATGTGATATTGAATTTAATGTCATGAAACTCTCGTGAAACTGCCCTATCGAGACTAGCCTAATAGTCACTCCAAAACAGTTCCCATCTGCTCAGCTGCTCCCCACCAGAATTGCTCTATCGTATAACTAAGAAGCTAGAGTTGAGACTTAGGCCCTGTTTAGCTGGTGAAAGTTGGTTGAATTTTCTGCAGGAAAAATACATTGGGAAGCGTGTCACAGAGAGGAGGACACGTTTTTCAATGCATTACTTTTGGTCGAATTGCAGAAACTAAACAAGGCCTTACTTGAGAGTCGAGGAGGAGATTTTCCAACAGAGCCTTAGTTAATGAATGACTAATTCATGAATCCTGATAGAGTCTATTTGGTGAGGTCTCGGAACAGCTTCTAAGATGTATTCGAGAGAAACTCTGTCAAATAGTATTTTATAGATAAATATGGTGAATTACCTAATTCACTTCTTGTATATAATTTGTCTCTATAAAGTTTATTAGAGAATCAATTTTAGCCATAGAATTATTCTTTTTAATATCGACTCCTATAGAAAATGAAAATCAGAGCTGGTTATGTTATCTGCGCGTTAGCTTCTGTGACCAAACATAATAAAACGACTTGCTTTTCACTCTCCGAAATCAATTGCCATTTTTCCCAATAATTATTGCGTAGAAATTGGGTACTAGTCCGCGCTTACAGGATACGATATCGAATCTCAGGCGCTCGCCATAGGCGCCGAAGCCCAAACCCGCCGGCCGCCGCGTGTCACGCATGAAGCCGCAGGCGTTTCCTCACTGGAGAAGGCGTAGCCACGGAAGGCGTCTTCGACATCAGAACCATTTACTTGTGTGCGTATTTTCGGATATGTAATAGTGAGACTGACTAGTGGGCCCTGCTGAACGGTGCGTGTGTGTGTGGCGAGTGCGGGTTATAAGCACGGCGTCGCCTCTGTATCGAACTATGAACATTTTTGCTTGAAGGAAAAGTTGATCCGCGAGAGGAAGCTGTCCTCGTCGCGTCCCCAAATTATCTCTCTCGATTCCCACTGTATTTCTCACGCCGACGGTGATCCGCCGCCGGCCACGGGCATCACAGCTGGTATCAGAGACTTCGGTCCTCGGATTCCACCACCACCACCACCACCACCTCTTCCGCAGATCGACGCCGACGACTAGCGGCGCCATCAACCCTCACACCACCGTCCGCGAATCCAGAAATCCGTCGGTCTTGAGTTTGTAAACGGATTTGGTTGGAGTATCTCGGATCTGAGCACACCGTTCAGAGATCGATTTCCGTAATTCCTATCCACGCGAACTCGACTTGCGGGGATTCACGACGGCGCCCCCAAAGCCTTCCGTCCAGTCTCAGATCCTTCTCGAGGCGATGGAAGAGAACCGGCACAAGGATGAGGAGCGCTGGGACAGGGTCATGGAGAGCCTGGATCTGTTGTTCGCCCGCGTGGAGGACCTCAATCGCGGCCAGCAGCAGATGCAAGCAAACCTGAATCTGAATTCACAAGCAGTGGAGCAAATCATCAACGAGCAGTTGGTTATGTCCCGGGAGATTCGCGCCACCAACACTGCGGTGAACAAGCTGACACTCGAGAAGATGCAGGATGACATGGACAGCTCGTCCGTGGAGTCGTTGGAAGCGGAACGGCGTCCACCACGGGTTCCACCTCGACCTCGCCAACGTCCACATCCTCCACATCCACCCGAGGTACCACCACATCGTGCTCATGAGGGATTACACAGGGGAGGGGGTAATCAGGAGAATATTGGTAGGAATCATCTTCCCAAAATGACTTTCCCAAGGTTTTCGGGGAAGGATCCTAAGATTTGGAGGGATAAGTGTGAAGACTATTTCCATATATTCAATATTCATGAGTCCCTTTGGGTGTCTACTGCCTCTATGAATATGGATGAAAATGCTGCACGTTGGGCCAAGGTGCTTAGGATGAAACAGGGGTTGGGCACTTGGGATCAGTTTATGCAGGCAGTAGAGGAGAAATTTGGTGCTTATGATTATATGAATTCTTTGTCCGAGTTGTTGGAGCTCAAACAAACCAGTACTGTGGATGAGTATGCTCAGTCATTTGAGGCATTGCAATTTCAAATTGAAATGCATAACCCAGGTTATGATGTCATGTATTTTGTGACACATTTTACAAGGGGGTTGAAACCGGAGATTGGTGCTGTAGTCAGATCTCAGGTGCCTAGTACCATGGAAAGGGCTGTCATGATTGCTAAGGTGCAAGAACAACTGCTTGACCACACCAAAACAAGAGTCCAGAAGTACAATTTTCCTTCCAAACAGTTAGTTCCAACAAGTACCAAACCAGAGAGCAAATTCAGTACTGGATACACCAATTTAAGTAAAGAAAGGCAGAAAAGAGATTACTGCAGAGCTAACAACTTGTGCTACTACTGCCAGGAACCATTTGATCAAGCTCATTTAGCTAAGTGTAAGGAGAGACCCAAAGCACATGCCAATGCTCTAGTACTGAATGATCTAGATGTCAATTTAACTGATGAAGTTTTGCAACAGCTAGCAGTGGAGGACTCTTTGGCTGAGGAATTCTGCACCTTGTCCATTAATGCTATTTCTGGTACTGATAGGGGAGAAGCTCTTAAGTTAAGGGCATTGGTGAGAAACAAGGTCATGCTCATTCTAGTGGA
Source organism: Alloteropsis semialata (assembly GCA_004135705.1). Classification (NCBI taxonomy): domain Eukaryota; kingdom Viridiplantae; phylum Streptophyta; class Magnoliopsida; order Poales; family Poaceae; genus Alloteropsis; species Alloteropsis semialata. The sequence continues at coordinate 56,880,364 of CM014276.1, forward strand.
TAGTGGAAGTTCTCACAGCTTTGTCAGTCCATCCTTCTTATCTCAGTGTGGCCTCAAATCAGTTCCCATGTCTCCCAAGCAAGTTAAAGTGGCTAATGGGGAAGTTTTGATTACTGACCAGGAGGTCCAGGGGCTGGAATGGTGGTTGCAGGGGCATACATTCTCCACAAACATGAAGGTCCTCGAGTTGGGGACATTTGATGCAATTCTGGGCTTTGATTGGCTTAAGCAGCACAGTCCAATGGACTGCCATTGGGACAATAGAACCATGGGGTTTCAGTACAAGGGAGAACACATTCAACTACAGGGAGTCATGCCACCACAGCTGCAATTGCAGGAGATATCACCTACGCAGATGATGAAATGGATGGCAGGCAATGACATTGGTGCATTGGCTGTAGTTGAACTGCAAGCACCTGACTGTTCACCACCAATGCAACCAGAGGTACACCAACTACTCCAGGAGTTTGCTGATGTCTTTTCTGATCCCAAAACCTTGCCTCCCACAAGGGTGCTAGACCATCATATTCCTCTCCTACCAAATACAATTCCTGTGAACAGTCGACCTTATAGATATTCACCATTGCAAAAAGATGAGATTGAGAAACAAGTGAAAGAGTTATTAGCTGCTGGGTTAATTGCTCATAGTACCAGTCCTTTTGCTTCACCTGTTTTGTTGGTACAAAAGAAAGATGGAAGTTGGAGAATGTGTGTAGATTACAGAAGGTTGAATGATGTGACAATTAAAAATAGGTTTCCTATGCCTATTATTGATGAAATCTTGGATGAGCTCTCTGGCACAAAATTCTTTACCAAATTAGACTTGAGGTCAGGGTACCACCAAGTGAGAATGAAGGAGGAAGATGAATACAAGACAGCCTTTAAGACCCACCATGGCCACTATCATTTCAGGGTCATGCCTTTTGGTCTTACCAATGCCTCAGCTACCTTTCAATGTATCATGAATGAGGTTCTTAGCCCCTTCTTGAGAAAATTTGTGTTGGTCTTCTTGGATGATATTCTTATATATAGCCCCTCTATGGAAACACATGTGGAACATATCAAGCAGGTGCTGCAGAAATTCAGAGAACACAAATTTTATATGAAGCTCAGTAAATGTTCCTTTGCTCAATCTCAGTTGGAGTATTTGGGGCACATTATTTCAGAACAAGGGGTATCCACTGACCCAGCTAAAACAGCAGCAATGTTTAAGTGGCCTACACCAACTACAATCACTGAGCTGAGGGGATTTCTTGGGTTAACTGGCTATTATAGGAAATTCATCAAACACTATGGAATTGTGGCTAAACCACTCACCAATCTATTGAGGAAGAAGGATTTCTGTTGGCCTCCAGAAGCAGATCAGGCATTTATTCAACTCAAGAACATGATGGTGAGTGCTCCAGCCCTGGCTGTGCCTAATTTCAGTATTCCTTTTGTTGTGGAAACTGATACCTGTGATGTGGGAGTGGGAGCTGTTCTGATGCAAAAAGAGCAACCTATAGCATTTCTTAGTAAGGTCTTAGGTCCTGCTCATGCAAAGTTATCCATATATGAGAAAGAATTCCTGGCCCTCATTATGGCTGTTGAAAAATGGAGGCAGTACTTACAAAGAAATGAGTTCATCATCAGAACTGATCACAAAAGCTTGTCTTACTTAACTGAGCAGAGTTTACATTCAGATATGCAACGAAAAGCTATGACACGACTTATGGGATTACAGTTCAAAGTTATTTACAAAAAGGGAAAGAGAATCTAGCAGCTGATGCCTTATCTAGGGTCAGCCACTTACTGGCAATACAAGCAGTATCCACAATCAAACCTTTATGGTTGCAAGAGGTGTTGAATGCTTATGCCACTGATCCTCAAGCTCAGAAGAAACTGACCAGCTTAGCTGTTGCTAGCCCAGATGAGCAAGGTTATTCACTGCATCAAGGCTTGATCATTTATAAGGACAAGGTTTGGATCTCTGCAAATTCAGCTCTGCAAACCAAACTGATTGCAGCAATGCACTCTTCAGCAATTGGGGGCCATTCTGGTACAAAAGCAACTTATCAAAGACTCAAGAGACTATTCAAATGGAAAGGGATGAAGGGAGATGTGGAAAATTTTGTTAAACAATGTTTAGTTTGTCAGAAGGCTAAACATGAAAATATTCATCCAGCTGGTCTCCTTCAGCCTCTTCCCATACCACAAGGTGCTTGGCAAGAGATAACAATGGATTTCATAGAAGGTCTTCCAAATTCAGAGGGATACAATACCATCTTAGTAGTGGTGGACAGATATACAAAATATGCACATTTCATCCCTTTGAAGCACCCATTCACAGCATAAGTGGTAGCTAAGGTGTTCCTGGATACAGTGGTTAAGCTACATGGGTTTCCCAAAACAATTGTCTCTGACAGAGACAGAGTGTTTACCAGCATTTTTTGGAAGGAGCTCTTCAAGTCAGTGGATACAACATTACTCACCAGTTCTTCTTACCATCCACAGACAGATGGACAATCTGAAAGGGTCAATCAATGTTTGGAGATGTATCTGAGGTGTGCTCTGCATGATATGCCTAAGAAATGGAAGTCTTGGTTGCCACTTGCTGAATTCTGGTATAATACTTCTTGTCATTCAGCACTTGGGTGTACTCCATTCAAAGCATTGTATGGCCATGAAGCTGATACTGGTACTGGCATCTCACTACCATCTGGGGCTCCTACAGAACTGGTGGAATGGTTGGCTGAGAGGGAAGCTTACATGGCAAAGTTGAAAATTCATCTTGCTGCAGCACAGAATAAGATGAAGCTGTATGCTGACAAGAAGCGAGTAGACAGAGAATTCCAAGTGGAAGAATTGGTACTTCTGAAACTTCAACCCTATGTTCAGAATTCTGTTGTTAACCGCCCATTTCCAAAGCTGGCCTACAAGTATTTCGGTCCATATCGTGTTCTGGAGAAGATTGGGACTTCTGCTTATAAGTTGGAGTTACCAGCAGGAAGTCAAGTCCACCCAGTGTTTCATGTTTCGCAATTGAAACCGTTTGTGCCTGATCACACTCCATCTTACAGTCCACTAGCCTCTCGTGTGAAGTTGGATGCTCATTCACTGGTTCCGGAGAGCATTGTGGACAGACGGCTGGTGAAAAAGGGGAATTCTGCAGTGCCACAAGTCTTGATCAAGTGGAAGCATCTACCAGTATCATCTGCTACCTGGGAAGATTGGTATGTCATCAAGGAGAGATTTCCTCATGCGGTTGCTTGGGGACAAGCAACAAATCCAGGGGGGGAAGGTGTCACGCATGAAGCCGCAGGCGTTTCCTCACTGGAGAAGGCGTAGCCACGGAAGGCGTCTTCGACATCAGAACCATTTACTTGTGTGCGTATTTTCGGATATGTAATAGTGAGACTGACTAGTGGGCCCTGCTGAACGGTGCGTGTGTGTGTGGCGAGTGCGGGTTATAAGCACGGCGTCGCCTCTGTATCGAACTATGAACATTTTTGCTTGAAGGAAAAGTTGATCCGCGAGAGGAAGCTGTCCTCGTCGCGTCCCCAAATTATCTCTCTCGATTCCCACTGTATTTCTCACGCCGACGGTGATCCGCCGCCGGCCACGGGCATCACACCGCGCCAAACCCTCGCCAAACCCTCGAAGGCCGGCCGCCGAGCCAAACCCTCGCAAGCCGGCCGCCGCCGCGATCATCGCCATGAGCGGGCCACCTCCACACACCCCTCTTGCGGTCGCCGCCGGCGGGAGAAACCCTTCATCGGTTCCCCTGGTTCATCCGCCAACGGCACCGATCCCCTCCCCGCCTCGGCCTGACGCGCCGCCTCCCACGGCCAACTCCGTGAGTTCCCCTTCGCAGCTCAGTCCAACGCCACCTTGTCAAGCTCCGCCACATTGCAACGCGCTGATTGCCTGCAGCCCTACCCGTTCCCAATTTCTCTTGTCTTGTCCGCCTACCGAGGAGCAGCAACACACGCTCAACCCCGAGCGGCTGTCGCAAGAGCAGGAGCTGCACAAGGCGTCCTTGTTAGACCATCAGCTGGAGGAGCAGGAGCACCAGCAGGACGAGCACCCATGTCCTCAGAAGCAGCCGCCACAATTGGCACAATCGGGTTACCCTGGTAGCTACAGCATGCCAAACGTGCAAGATTGGTACGGTTATGAGGCACATCAGCAGCCTGAGTTTGGCTGGTCCAATGAGTATGCTCACCAACAGCAGTGCCACCAGCAGCTTGCACAATTGGGCAACTTTGGCAGCTACAACATACCAAGCGTGCAATATTGGCATGATCATGGTGCGCCAAGCCGCCCCTTTCAAGGGCAGCATCACAAGCTTGGTTGGTCAAACGAACCTTCTCGCCACCTGCAGCAACATCAACAGGTCCCCCAAGTGGGCTACCCTGGCATCTACGACATGCCAAGTGCACAAATTGCCATGATTATGCGACGAAAAGAAGCTCTTCACTCCACCAGTGACAATCCAAATTCACAGATTTCCATGATTAAACGGCATAAAAAGGCGCTTCGATCCATCAAAAGCAACACCGAGTCCAACTGTTCCCATGAGTCTGCTCGCCACCAGCTGCAACCAAATCCGGGAAGCCACAAGCACCCTTTGGGAGATGTTGGAGCTGTGCCATCAAAAAGGCCAAAGCTGCTACAACCGACAATCCAAAAAAGCAGTTTAGACGATGCTGGAGCCATGCAATCAGAAAGGGCGAAGCATGCTGAAATCATTAACTTCATACCAATCCTGGATTTTCTGCAGCATAACCCGCTCATCAGGGACTTCGTTTTGGAAACAGGAGTCAGCAACATTGCAAAAGATGCTTTTGTTGAGAATACAGAAACAGGTGATTTGATTGCTGATGGCTTTGTGGAGGAGAATTCTGTTTCACATGACGAGGATCTCAGTTGGGCTGGTGAATTCGATGAAACTCATATGCTTCTGTCTGAGAAGGGCTGTTTTGTCAAAATATCCAAAAAACCGATGGAGAGAGCAACAATATGGAACAAGTTTTTGGATTTTGATAACCTCATAAAACGCCTTTTCTCCAGATATTTTGATACCAAAGGAAGGAGTCCACCCTACCTTAATGACTTTATCAACCGTGTATATAAGTTGATAAACCCACAAGACCCTGAATCTGATAAAATACTCAACTTATGGGTTCTTAGAAACCACCCATTTTTTATGGGATCATCAAAGTGCAGGGTATTTATTGAGAGTTACTACACATTCTACAAGTCACTTGCTGTGCCCGATCGCCTTGAATTGATTACGACAGTTAATCGTGATATCTATAAAGCCTGGCATATAGATAAAGTCCGCCTAGATTTTTTTCTTGATTTGGTGTACTGGAATGGAAGAGAGGACCAGCGTCCCTGGGACCGTTATAGTAGAACAACTGATGTTAGAGCAAAGGATGAAGACAGCAACATCTATCCATTCACCAGTGAAGATGGGTTTTTAGGTATTTTTATCCGGACGTTCTTTGTTCACGGCCCCGAAAATCTAAGAGTAAGGTTTTTTAAAACTTATTCATCGAGTTTCCTACTGCTCTATGATATGATTGCTCATAAATCATAATTGCCTTTTGATGTAGGAGAAAGTTAAGGAACATCCATCACTAACCTTAAAGGAACTGGCATTTATCATGGCATATTATTTTGAAGAATTTTTGCCAGGTTTCATTGAAGAACATTTTCCTGTCTATGGTAAATACAGGCTGTAAGTACCTGCAATTGAAAACTTGTCTGTTTAATTGAATTTTTTTAACATATTCCAATGCAGATTTTTTTGGTGTGAATTTATGCTGTGCAGACTATCTGAAGCCTTCAGTACGTACATTGAACGAAGGCCAATTTCCTGGAGTGCTTTGATTAAATATGTTGCTGAAGATACGAGGAATGCCCCCCCATGTGATCCTGAGGTTTAAGCTGAAGTCTCATTCTACTTTGGGGGCTATTGGTGCTTTCAGTTCAAATGATTTTCACTTGCTAGATTTGAGTTTTGTTTATCGATTATTATGGCTTGGGCAGTGCCATTGGGCTATCTATTTACATGCCACATCTTGATGATGCCCCATACATCCATGAGAAATTAATCAGGGAAGTTTTATCACAGTACTGTGGGTTGTGGAGTAACGATGGTGCTCAAAGGAAATACATTTAGGAACTTGGTGGAGCTCTGGTGAGTAGAAAGTTTTTTTCCTATCACAATTGATCCCTTCTGTTGGTGTCTCATGTTGGATTTCATCTCTAGCCTACCCAACTTGCTTGAGACTAAAGGTTTTATTGTTGTTGTTATTGTATACTGAGATGTGCGGAATACGTGAACTTTAAAATGCAAATACTTCGTAATGCTAGTGCGTGAAAAAAAACATGTAAAGCTAATTAGCTCTATTAACAAGTTTGGCTTTTGGATCAAGCAGAGTCAAATAAGGCATGGAAGTTGATATCAAATACGGAAGAAAAAAAATTCAGGGAGAAATAGGGCACCACTCTATATTCTAGTGTCGAATAAGGAATTCTCTCTAATACATAGAGATCAGCAGATTGCACTGAAAAATTTAATTCAGTGTGGCAATTGGAAGAAAGTTCACACTATTTTCATGACATCTGTTGCTATCTCTGTCATGTAACCTTTTCCTACAGTACACTAAACAAATAATTTAACAAATACCTTAAGTCAATTCAATGTATTGCAGGGTGCAGTCTCCTGATGACCAAAAGTCGTTATACATGCAGGGTGCAGTTTCCATCTTCACAGAAATATCATGCAGGGATTCATGAATGAAGATCCATGCCATTATTTCTGCAGGCTTTCTGGATGATCAATCTGCAGCTTTCACGTTAGAACCTGACTGCTGTTTCCAATCTATCTCTAAATCAATTGCACGAGAGCTCAATGCCAACAGTTTATCTGTGTCCCCACATGTTGTTAAAGCTGTTAGTGGTAAGCACATGGCGCCTATTAGTTATGATGACCAGAAATGTACAGTTTTACACAATAGAGAAGGTTGTGTCTACATACAGCTAAGTACACCCTTGGTTAGGAGAGCTGACTTTATGATAGTATTTGTCATGAACTGCAGGGAGAGTGGGTTCTATAAGTGATGCCCATTACTCAGAACATATTCTTCTTCTTTTGGCTGGTTGACAGTTAGATGCAGCCACAGAAGTGGCTACTTCAAGGGGTAGTGTCTGGTTGATGATTTTGCCAGGTCAGGGGCGTTAATCAATGTTAATTCGATCTGAAATTGGTCAACAACTGGACATATGGAAGATAAATGGTCTGGATTTTGATTATATTGAAGAAGACAGGTGAAAGGCATACCAGTTGCTTTCTGGTAACAAACAGGCTGCTTTACTAGATTCACCGATTGACTGGAAGAGGTTCATTGGCTTGTTCATGTGGTACTTATTGTCACTGGATATGTCACTCGGTATTATCATTCACTCTTATAACCAACTCTTTTGTGAGGGCAAAGTTTCACTTCAGTGGTCTTCAGGCAACCTGTTGGACATATCTGTTTTACCTAATGCTTCATGCAAATAAAGATGAGAAGTTCAAGCTGCTCAAAACTATGTTAGTGCATTCTCATCTTTGACTACCATATGATGTCATCTATGTTCAAGTTCTGGAAGTTATTTGTGCTTTCAGTTCATATAATCTTCACTTGCTAGATTTGAGTATTGTTCATCACTTATTTTGTCTTGGGAAGTGCCATTGGGACATCCTTTGTCTTTCTACATATGCTGTACATGGATGACTACCTATGAGAAGTTTATAAGGCAAATTGTATCACAATATTGTGAGCCGTTATAGAACTGGGTATACCAGAAGAATGGATGCAGATGTGAACCTAAATAAGCAATGCGAATATCTTATAGTTCCAGTGTGAGGAATAACGTCGCCCTTGCTCTATATACAGCTCTATCAGGAACGCTAAGGAGATCAGCAGGGTTTACTGAATAACTGTATAATATGGCAATCGGAATATAGATAATACTAAGTTTATGACCTTTGTTGCTCATTCTTTGTTTGTCTACTGTAAGTTTATCCTAAATTCACTAAGTAGATAATTTGACAAATGACTTGACTCGATGGCTAAGCTTATTTTCGATTTATCTATGCTGTTTCTCTTCATCATTATTTTGTTTGTATGCCAGGTCGAGGTACTTTTGTCAGCGATCATAGCATCCTTGACACCGGCCGGAGTATGCAATCACATTTTCCTCAGTATTTGGTGGCGGACCATCAGGAAATCTGAAACATCACAGATCTGAAATTGCTGAGTGGGACCTTGGTGCTGAAATATACTTAGTCTTTTACACCCTGAAGAACTCAGTGCACAGATGATTTGGTAAGATCTCTTCCTTCAAAAGCTGTAACATTGCCTTGAAGATATGTGAATGGCTGCAACATTTTCTTTATCTTTCAGGATCCGCTTGAGAAGAAAAGTGAATCATGCAGAACTTTGTTGGGCTGAGAAATGATTCACCTGCTAGTCTGGTGAAGCAAATTACCTGTTGGCATGAGGTAAGATGTGATTCTTGAACGTTACTGATCCACTATATGGTACAAAATAGATCAAGAGCCAATCTCTTCAACAGATTGTTGGCTTGCATTTCATGTTTTTAACTTTTAACTGCATTCGCTCTGCTTCCAAGTACATGGTGCAGTGTTAAGTCACCATGCATTTTTAGGACTGAAGCAGTTCCTCTGACTTTGAAGTCACCATGACTTATTGACACGTGTGGCTGAGCACCCGCAGGCCCGCATGTTAGTGAATAAGTCACGGTGATTTAAATGATTGCACTTGCAATATCCTTATGCAAATCCAAGGTGCCTAGGAAATTCTCTGTCAATATATTGTCTATATAAAGTTTGACGACCAAATAATTCACAGATTCCGTCTTGAAGGAAACTACTTTAGACATAACTCGCAATGAAGCTCTTCTGTCAAGGGATCTCCATTTGCTTCAGGTAAACATTTCAAGTGCCATCGCTTTATTTTTGATTGGATGTCCTACTCTCTCATCGGAGGGAGAAATGGCTAGTAGCAGAATACCCTGGTTCAGTTTTGTTTCCAAAAAATATTTATTGCTACCCTCTTGTCACTTAAAGGGTCCTGTAAAATAATAATATCATCTGAATTTGTTTATAGAAAAATATAACATCTACAATACCAAATTTGTTTCGTTGAATCCACCATGGAGTATACTTTGATAATGCATATGTTTGGTAGTAAAACTTGGTCAAAGTTGGACAAGTTTGACTTAGGACAAACCTAATGTGACATGTAAGAAAACAGAGGGAGTATGAATTTAAATTTGCAGTTAGCCTCAATATTTCACAGATGTGTTATAACTTAATGCAGATCATGAGAATTGATTTCATTGTATTCCTTTTCTTTTCCTGCATGTCTTATTTTTCCTTTTGCTATTTAAAGCACCTTTCTGTTGTTTGCCTACTTTATGAAGCAAGTATTGGTTTGCAAGAAAATTTTCTTCTAGCGAACCGTAATGTCACCTGCTTACTTCACCCGAGAGTTATATTCTAAATTTATAGTTTAAAGAGATTATTTAATCTCTATAATTTCTTTCATTCTCTACTTCAGTTTTGTTTCTACATATCTCATGCAGGATGGTGTATCAGTTTTTAAATTTGCTCTTTCAGGAAAAAGAACTATGCTTACATTTGCTAGCAGGCATGACTTGATATGTCAGAAACATCTCTGGTTGCCAAGACCTCATATTGGACAAGGCAATTGAACATTCTGCAAGAAAAGCACTATTCTCCTCAGACATACGTAATTTGATGGAACAAGTAAGACTGTTTCAATAGGACTTAGATTATCCTTGTTTTTTCATTGTTTAAGGCTACGTGTTGTGTACATGACTGGAAGGGAAGGAGGTTTACATGGCCCAACAACAGAACCCAGAGGAGGATCGATAGGGCTTTCTGCACGTCTGGGTGGGACATCATGCGGCCACAGTCTATATTACAAGCACACTCTTCCCTCGTGTCTGATCACTGCCCAGTCCTTCCTGTCGGACAGACACAATACAGCGTTTTAGAGGATTCCGCTTTGAGAGTTTTTGGCCGATGATTGAGGGGTACCATGAGGCGGTGGCTGATGCTTGGAACCGACCACTAAGCATCAGTAATCATCTTCTACGCCTGCATACCAAATTGCAGAGAATGTCCAAGAAGCTAAAGCACTGGAAAAAAACAAAGATCGGCAACAATAAGCTGTCAATGTATGCTGCACAACAACTGATATGGATCCTGGATGTTGTCGAAGAGCATAGAGCCCTGAGTCAATTAGAGATCCGCGTGAGAAGGGAACTTAAGCTACGGTTCCTTGGTATGACAGCTGTAGAAAAGCTAAGGCTAAAGCAACAGTCGCGCCTCGCACACATCCGAGCCCCTGAAGCCTCGGAGAAACTATTCTTCCTGCATGTCAATGGCAGATGCTGTAAAAATTTCATCCAGCAGCTACAGACCAATGCCGGTGCAGTGCATACACACGAGGATAAGGCCGATTGTATCCATCAGCATTTCTCCACGCAATTTGGGCATCCAGGGGAGAGGGAAACACACCTTAGATTGGGCCTCACTGAATATGGTAAGACATGACCTTCAACACATGGAGCAACCATTCATAGAGGAGGAGATCCTGCCTGTGGTGAGAGACATTGCTGCTGACAAGGCACCTGGCCCACATGGGTACATTGGGGTTTTCTTCAAGGCAAACTGGGAAGTGATCAAGGAAGGCATGATGGCAGCAGTAAAATACTTTCAGGACATCAGCATTTTGATAAAAGCCTGTTTCTCAAACTTGACATAGCAAAGGCCTTTGACGGTGTACGCTGGGGTGCTGCAACATATGGGTTTTGGACCGAAGTGGAGGTGCTGGGCCACATCTCTACTACACATTGGGTCATCGGCGCTGCTCCTGAATGGATCGAGGGGATCTTGGTTCAGGCATTGCAGGGGCTTACAGCAAGGCGATCCACTGTCTCCACTACTTTTTATCTTGGCAATGGAGCCTCTTCAACACCTGCTTACTCTGGCAACAAGAGAACATGACCTCTCACCCATCAACCACAGAGCAGCAAAGCTAAGGATCAGCTTGTTTGCAGATGATGCAGCCATATTCCTGAATCCAGTCGTGGAAGAGGTGCAGGCCCTGACGACAATTCTGTACAGTTTTGAAACCTTGTTTCTGGATTAATGGTTGACGAGGCCAAGAGTGCAGCTTACCCGATCAAATGTGAAGGGCTGGACCTACATGCGATCATGGAGGGCTTCCAATGTCCGGTCAAGGAATTTCCAGCACATACTTCGGTTTGCCACTTCACTTCAGACAGGTCAGAAGAGGATGAGTGCCAGGCTGCCAGGGTGGAAAGGAAAGTTGCTGAATAAATCCGTGAGGCTGAAAGTCCTGAACTCAATGTTGACCTCCATTCCAGTTTACTATCTGACAGCTTTTGCATTGAAGAAATGGGCAATCAAAAAAATGGAGAAGATCAGGAGAAGTTTCCTATGGCGAGGGGCTGCCGAAGCAAATGGAGGACATCTGGTAATTTGAGGGAAATGCAAACGGCCAAAGAGGTTCCGTGGGCTTGGAATCCTTGACCTTGTTCCGTTCAGCTGGGCACTACGGCTGTGTTGGCTATGGTATGAATGGAAAGAGCCGGATCGACCCTGGGGTAGGCACGGCACCGCCAGTGTCAGCAATAGACAGGCAGCTGTTCAGGATTTTTACAGTGGTAACTGTGGGGAATGGAAGGACAGCCAAGTTCTGGCAGTCGTCTTGGCTGAACGGAAGAGCACCAATGGACATGGCACCAAACCTCTTCAAGCTTGCATGGCGCAAGAACAGAACTGTCAGTGAGGATCTATAGCATCAAAGTTGGACTGGAGGACTTTGGAGAACGGAGACCGCGACTTAAATGGTCGAATTTGTCAGCTGTTGGGATCAAGTGCAGCAGGCCAGCCTGACAGAAGAAGAGGACACCATTGTCTGGCGCTGGACAAGCGATGGAGAATACAGTGTAAAATCGGCGTATCAAGCACATTTCAATGGATCGTAAAACACATTCAGGGTTGACTCAATATGGAAAGGACAAGCTGAGGGGAATCATAAGTTTTTCGCATGGCTGCTCGTTCAGTGCAAGCTGCTCACGGCAGACAAACTAGCAGCATGGGATTGGCCTTGTAACCTGCTGTGTGCTCTTTGCAACCAAGAACCTGAAATGGCGGAGCAACAGTGCTTGCACTGCCTCTTCGGTCAGGAATTATGGCCGCGTGTGATGGTCAACAGCTGGACAGGTGATCTTGTGCAGCTTCCAGAACCTGGCATCGGGGTGGTGCACTGGTGGAACGGTGCCCTGGCAGCACTACTGAAGAGCACGAGACGGCTAAAGGCTGCAATTCTAATGTACACAAGGAATTTGTGGAAGGAACGAAATCGTTGAATATTTGAAGGCAAAGCAGTGCAACCGGGACAGGTTCTGACGTTCATCAAGGAAGAAATTGACCTCGAGAAGAAGGCTTGTGGGAGTCCTGTAATAATAGTTTAATCCAATGAATATCACTCTTGTTTCTGATGTTGGAGTTACCTTCTATTTATGTGATCACAACTATGTGAGACTCTGCAGTCTCTTTCCTCTTATATGACATGCAGTGCTCCTGCTAAATCTTCATCATTCCCTTTCTTTTGCCACGTAAGAATACCCCCAGAAGATGGTCCTATTCTTTTGAGCTGATAGCCAACAAGCAAGGGTAGTGAAACATGCCTTGAGTTTATATGAGATATGCACGGGTCAGCTTGTTTGGGGGAGCTTTTCCAGGAAAGTAGTCAGAATGAGGTTTAAGATATCCTGATAGTGGGACATGCCACTCGTGCATGTTGATAACTCAAGTGATCGTATTGATAGTGTTTAAAACTGTTGCACCACCTGCATGGAGGGGCTTTAAGTTTGGTTGGAACTTCTTAAAAAAGAATTATTTGGAAACTTGTTCTTGCCAATAAAGTTTGAATATGGAGGGATCAATGGCAACCTCAACGAACCATCGCTGAAAGTGGGAGCTAGCAAGCTAAGGTGGGTAGCACAGATTATGTAACAGAGCCGCAGAGAGTGGGATGAGTCTATAATCAGAAATATCTTTCGAGATCATGATGTTGCAGACATCCTCAAGATTTGTGTTTCAGAACTTCTTGAAGATGTTGTGGCCTGGTATTATATTATCAGAAGACTAGGATTTTTTTGGGTTCAGAGTGGTGAAACACCACAAGAATCCCCCACCTGAATATATTTCATGGCCCATCGGCGGCCCGCAGCTTAATCAAGGATTACAAAGCGTTTGAATTTTGTTCGAAAAGCCTAGGGGGTTTTACATTGCCTGCACTACGACTGAACACCATGAGTTCGGCGATTGGGCGACGGCAGGTGGCAGCGCCATAGGCGCGCATCTTCAGCGCAGGCATGCAGGGTGCGGCGAACGTCGGCGAGATCCCCATTGAAGACGACACCATTGCGGCGTTTCCAGAGGTGACAACAGCAAAGCAAAATGAAGGCGTTGTAGTGCTTGGCTGCGATCCCGGCAGCGGGTTGTAACAGATGGACGTCGCGCGCCGCCTGATCCGGGGCGATAGGGAGTTTCAGAGCGCCCTAGAACGCGCGCGCGAAGGAGCAGGCGAAGAGGATGTGGCTGCCGGCCTGCATGGGCGCCGCCACAGACAGCACAAGCGGCGTCCGTGACGATGTTCTTCTTGAGCAGGTTGGCACGGCATTGCAGACGGTCGTTCGTCATGATCCAGCCGAAGAACTGGACTCGCGGCGGCGCTCGGCTAGCCCAGATGAACTGCGCTCGGGGGCAGGGTCCGGCCGCGCGCGCACGGAGTGCTCTGTAGAGCATGCCGGAGTTGAGGCGACCGTCGGGGGAGACGAACGCGCCATGGCGAACGTCCCGCGCTGTGGTGAGCGCGGTGGTGGAGACGATGTCGCGCACGGCCGCCAGCTCGGCACGCGCCTCGACGGTGAGGGGCGGCGCAAGGTGCGCGTCAAGTCCGGCGGCGAACACTTGCTGCACGGACAGCGCCGTCTTCCTGCAGTGCGAGAGCAGCGCGTGGGGAAGCGCTCGGCGAGGGGAACGTCCTCGTACCAGACGTCCGTCCAGAACGCCGTCGACGCGCCGTTCCCCAGCGTGACCGTGGTGATCGCCTGGTACAGGGGAAGCAGCGAGCGCAGCGCCGCCCAGTGGGCGCCTCGCAGGTTCCCGTCGAGCGTAGCAATGCAGGCATTGTTCTGCACCCAGTGTACCCACGACGACGGCATACCTTGATGCAGTCGGTGAATGAGCTCGAGGAGCAGGCAGGAATTTTTTGGAGCTCCAGGTCCCGAACGCCGAGGCCGCCCTGGGTTCTGTTCTGAGGTCGCGTACGGCGTACCTTGTCCCATGCTACCAGGCAGCTTGCCCCGCTCGCGTCGCGCTCGCCGGTCCACAAGAAACTTCGCCGGCGCTTGTCGAGTTGCTTGATCACCCCCGGCGGCAGTGCAATGGCGCCCATCAGGTAAGTAACCTGGCCATCCAGCACGGCGTTCATAGGGTTGAGCAAGGAGGCCTGCCACCCAGCTAGGTGTCTGTCTGCCCTTGCAATGTATGGATCGAACGCTTGCAACCTCAACTTGTCACAGGAGAGCGGGAGGCCAAGATACGCCTGTGGGAAGCTCTCACGTTTGCAGCCGAGGATGGCGAGGCAATCTGGCAGAATGGCCTCGTCGATGTGCATCGGCACGGCCGTGCTTTTGTCGTAGTTGATTCGCAGTCCCCGTGGCGTCAGAGAATTGATCCAGTAGGGTCTTCAGGCGGGCGACGTACGTCGGCGATCTCGCCGCGGAGCAGCAGCAGTGTGTTGCCTGCGTACTGCAGGACGGCGCACGGTGCTCCATCTTGCAGCGGGTGGCGCACGCCGCCGTCCTTCTTGATGAGGGTCTGGAGGACGTCCGCGACGAGAAGGAAAAGGTAAGGTGACAGGGGATCACCTTGCCGTAGCCCCCGGCGACAAGGAAACTAGGGCCCGGTGCAGCCGTTCACCATGACGGCAGTGAGGGAGGTGGAGAGCAGACATTAGACCTACTGGCACCAGGTTTCATTGAATCCACGGGCGCGGAGGATGTGTTGCAAGCTTGCCCAGCTGACGGTGTCGAACGCCTTGGCGAAATCCAATTTGAGCAGCATCGCCGGCGCGCGGCGCTTGTGACATGTCTGCACGAGCTCGACGGCGTGCACAAAATTCTCCGCGATGGAGCGACCTTTGAGGAAGCCTGCCTGGTTGGGATCGACGAGGGCTGGTATCTGAGCTTGCAGTCTGGTTGTCATCACCTTGGCAATGATCTTGATGCTGCAATTCTGGAGGCAGATGGGTCGGAACGCGTTCAGGGTCACCGCCCCGGGCTTCTTTGGCAGCAGTATCATGTGGGCGCGGTTGAGCCGGGCGACGTCGGCGACGCCGGTGGAGAACGCTTACAGGAGCGCCATGACCTCTGGGGCGACCATGTTCCAAGTGGCCCGGTAGAAGCTCGGGCCAAAACCGTCCGGTCCCGGCGCGCTGCAGGCGTTCATGGCGCGCACCGACAGCAGCGCCTCTGTGGGCATGAACTCCGCTGTCAGGGCAGCTCTTGGCGTCGGGCTCCCGTCGTACAGCGAAGGCAGGTCGAATGCCCATGTCGTGGAACACTCTGTGCCCATGATCCCTTTGTAGTACGTCGTCAACGCCGCCGTTTTGGCCTGGTGCCCGGTGACAGTGATGCCGTCAACTTCCAAGGCCTTGATCTGATTGTGTCGCCATCGTTGAGTGGCGTGGCCGTGGAATTTGGGAACAGAATATGTATGGCAGATGTACCTCAGAAGACAAAATAATTGCCTTGCATCGTGCCTGTAATGGCCTGCAAGGCTGCAACGCAGCAAAATCTAAAGAGGAGATGGTTGACTCAAAATGGTACTTGTCAATTTTGTGGTACAGAAAAACTTGGGCACCACAATGTGTCAAGGTGTACCAAGCATTTGTTCTCTGAGTTACCATTTGAACGTGCTTTGCTCCATTCAGTTTCGAAGAGGTGGGCGTGTGTATGCTACTACTCCTATGGAGAACCTGACACCTGCGGAACCATACTGCACATGCGAAAGGTAAGCGCACTATAATTAGTTCAGCTGTTTTCTCTCCTGCGACCAAGAATCACTGTTCAATATTCGGAACATAAGCTGGACGTGAAGGAGAAGAGAGAGAGGTTAAAGAGCCTGTGATACACAAAGCATAATGCAGGTCAGCAGGTGGATGTGGATTACCACCGAATGGGTTAAAATTACAGGTTGTCACGCAACTTCGGTCCATGTGGGAGGCAACCGGTCAAGCTTGACAAATCACAAGTCCTTGAAGTTCGAAAATTTGGAGCAATGAGAGAGTTGATCGTGTCATAGTCCATTGAGTCCGTCTATAATATTTCGGCAGGGACTTATATTTTAAGTTAACAAAGATCTTTCCGTAGTGAAAAAAAAAGAGAGGCAGGCTGCGGACGTCTAGTAGCGACTTACTCTGAATCATTTATATTTTTTTTCGAAAGACCGGTACAGACACACACAGTCACACACGCATACTCACCCCTATGAAATACACGCACGCAAACCCTACCCCTATGAGCACTTCCAAGAGACTAGATCAGCTGTTCCGATCTTGAGATTGATGAAGTCAGCTATCGAGGGGTACGTTGCCTACCACTGAAAGAGTAGTGCCAGTTAAATTCTAACATAAATCTAAGAAAATGTGACACCCATGTCGAGTCGGAGACTCGAACCCCGGTGGGCATGTTCCACCACAAGAAACCTAACCAACTAAACTACGTTTAGTTCCACCTCAGAATCATTTATATAATTTTCTTGGAGATGGAATGAATTATATAGGCACAAGAAAAGGGAAAGTAGAAATTTCTAATGTCTTATTTTTCAGTTTTCTATGGATATTAACGAGATTTTGGTAGACAGGTACTCCCAGCATATTCGTTGAGCGGCATGCACGCGATACGTAGGCCTTGTTTAGTTCCAGTCAAATTGGTCGAATTTCCTGTAGAAAAAGTGCATTGAGAAGCGTGTTGCGGAGAGGGGGGACACGTTTTTCAATGCGTTACTTTTGGTCGAATTGGTCGAATTTGGTGAAACTAAACAAGGCCATAAGTGGAGATTGGAAAGAGTCGGACCCTAAGGATTTCATCAGGGTTGAACTGAAAGTTCATTAGGAGAAATACAATTTTCAACTTGGAGATTTGAATTACTTATATATTTTCATGTATGGATACGCTCTTAAGAATTCTTTTGAACAAGAGCTAAGACGAGAAATAAAGTAGGCCTTCACAAGAAGCACATGATAATATGCATGGCAACTGTGACTTGGAAAACATAATCATATCCACACTCCAGACAAAAAGAAAACTGAATTCCCATTATTGCTTTGGTGGAGCTAAAAGAAATTCCCATTATTGCTTTAATGGAGCCTAAAAAAATATACCGTAGAATTCTTGCTTATTTGGACAAACAATATATGCCTTGGTACAAATCCCTTACTCGGGTTCTCAATGTCTTGCGTAACTATTTCCAATAGACTGATTTAATTAAAGCAGCCGAGGCTTTTTGAACTTGTAGATAAAAAGTGATTTACAAGCTAAAGAAGGTAAGAGTAAGAGTTTTCTAACAAAATGAAAGATAAATTTAGCAGGTACTCAACTCAGCCCAAGCCTACTCCTAAGTCGAACATGGGCCTAATTAAGTTCCAGCTGAAAATCCAGCCCAAATAGCTACGACCCTTTTGTGCCTAGAATACCGAGTATATTGCTCTATGATGCTGTCTAATACCCAGTATTTCTGCAGTGTTCAGACTTCAGAAAAAAGGCATGCATTCCAGTGCCGACGTTCATCAAGCCATATTTTGAATCCTACAGTTCAAAAATTACTTCGTACATTCAACATAGAACGTTCAACTTTTAAGGCGTAAGAGCATCTTCAGCAGATTACCAATCTCCATCTCCAATACCAAAAGACTACCATTTTAGTAATGGAGGTGCTCCATACTACCAAACCCATCATCAATACCAATTTTTTTTTGGCAATCACCAAAATCCACCCCTCTTTCTCCTAAATAGAGGGGATTCCACCCTCTCCCCTATCCACCGTTATTCTCGGCGCCAAGACATTTCATCGCTGCCGGTCACCCCAAATCCCTCCGTCCGGTGCTGTCACTCGGCCATGGTCGCCACCTCCCTCTTCTACCCTGCTCTCCTCCGTGCTGATCTCGACTTCCGTGCGCACGCCGACCACCATGGTCCTCCTCCACTCCGTCTTCACCTCCCTCTCCGGTGCCTTCCCTGAGCACCCCGCATCCATGGCGTCCGCCGCCGGCAAACCTTCCTCCTCCTCCGCCCCCTGCTGCTGCGGCGGCGGCGGCAGCTGCTTCCTGGACACCTTCATCTGCGCGTCGTGCGTGTCCCTCGCGACTCACAGGACCGGGACGGCTGCTGCGGCGTGCGCGACCATGGGCACAGGCTAGCTGACAGGCGGCAACCGTCGCGTAGTGCTCTCTCTCCTCGCCGCGCGCACCTTGTTGTTCCGTTGCTGGTCGTTGCTTGTCCTGTGCCTTCTCTCCCCCACCATGGCTGCTTGTTGCTCTGTTCTTGAGATGGGAAAGCACTGCTTGTTGCTCTGTTCTCGAGAGGGGGGAGCAATGAAGGGAGGAAGCAAACTGTGATGTCGATCTACTTCTTCTAGTAGTGGAGAAGAAAGACCAGAGGTAGGAGATGAGTCTTGAGAAGGGGAGCAAGCATCGGAGGTGAGGCAGCTGAAGCACGACGGCGGCGGCAGGGGGCCTGCTCGTGAGTTCTCTGAGAGGGGCAGGTTTCGTTGGCTTGATGGGCCAAATCAAAGAAGAGCTGAAAGTCGGCCCATCAAAGCATTGGAGATAATATATGATAATCTGCTGGGAGATAGAGCAAAAAAGTGCCCTACCTAGGATATCATTTTATATGTATGTCTAGGAGATTGGTTTTTGGTAATCTGCTGGAGATGCTCTAACAATGATACACAAAATATTTATTTGTCAGTAAACAGCGATGGTCGCCAACAGAATTAAATATTTGTAGAGCTCATCTGGGCTTAGCCATCCGCTCGCAGTCGACTCCAATTAGCATCTGTCGCTGCATGGCAAACTCAAAAAGGTTAGCTAGGTCAACAGTAGATATTGAGTGAGCAATGAAGTGTCCCATATATAATGCAGAAGTTCACAGCTCTCAAGAGACTTTATAATGCAGAATTCTAAAATCCTAAGATAAACCATAGCAGCACACATACAACCAGTATGTACAACAAGAACAACTCTGGATCTAATGGTTAAAATCACTTGGATGGAAATTCATTAACCAAGTGGTTCACGTGTATGGTTGTACTCGCATTGTACATAACTACTAGTCCGTGAATGACCTCCTTGATATGTTAGCACTAGGCAAAGATGAGAAGAGATGTCCCCAAAGAACCTCACCCAAAAGCAGGAGCCCCCAGCTCCTACGGTTCTAAAAGCCCTCAGAAGCCTTGCGAAGCCAGGCACCATTGGTACTCATATGTTGGCCAGAGCTGACCACAATATTTGTCCATGCCTAGAAAATTTTGCTACCAAGGTTTATAGCCAAACTTTGGCCAGCCCCATCACATTTTGGCCGGCCAAAGCTACTCCCTCACAGAGCCATGGCATTGTCTGGGCCGCTGATTCGCTCGCCCATGAAATAGAGCCTAGCTCAAATGGTGGGATGGATGGCTGGGTACATGCCCCCAACACACAGGTTTGAGACCTATCCGGCTCGAATGTCGCTGCCTATTCTTTTTCTTATTTACAGATTACAGTGCCACCTAAGTCCTAGGTTGGTCGAGTTTGATCCACCACAAGAACATGGTTTAACAATGAGGAATATGGGATAATCCCATGATGGGCCCCTCCATTATAAATGAATTGATTCATCAAACCAAACATTCTATAAAAAGAGGAGATGGTCCATTCCAGAACAACGGGTCCATAAAAGAGATGGAAGTACATAACAAGCTTCATCATGTTTTTACCTCATGAAGTCCAAACTCACTTCTAGGCATCAGCGCCCACTTCAACTCTGCTGTTTGCTGCCCCATTGGGTCGATAGTTGCCACAGTACTGCAGTTAGGGGCAGGGCCCACCAGTGCATCAAGGGGGTCAAAGGGTCCATGCGACTCGTTCAAGCGTTGCTGTGGTGGTTGGAATATCAAAGTTTAATTATTATTGTTGTATGACGATGAGAAAATAGGACACATAGAAACAATGCATGTGGAATAGCGTACCATATTGTTTTGAACAGGATGGACTCGTGAAACATGATCACTCTTTACAATACCCTGATCTTCCCTTCTTGCACGCTTTATTTTCTCAGCAATTAACACCCTGACAAACAGCAAATCCAATTAAACAAAAGGCATCCAATATCAGGCAAAACTAATTAGCAAATATAGTAGTAGTCTAAACAGAATCGTTGGAGCAAAAGTGCCTTAACAGAGCATAGGTCCCATAAAGACTGATAACTTGCCTTTGGATATTCTTCATCGATTTGACACGATTGCTTGGAAAAGGAACTAACAATGAAATATCATCATCCTGTGTGATACTCTGATCTCCGATTCGTGCACGGTTAGTTTTCTCAGCCAATGGCCTGACAAACAGCAAAAGATATTAAACAAAAGAACTACAATATCAGGTAAATATTAGCGATTGTAGCTATCAAAATTACGATGAATTACACTACACAGGATCATCGGTTGGTGTAAACAGCCCTTAACAGAGCAGAATTCAGATAAGAGACTAGGAAACTTGCCTTCGGAACTTGCCCGTTAAATTCCATGGTGGAATGGGCCCACCCACACAGATCTATGCACATAAAGAGGGCAAGTTAGTTGGCAACAACTCTTTGAAATAAGGAGCGATACGAAATACTTACTGATTTATTGTTTGGATCATTGGCAGAGCTTCCCGCCTGTACGATCTTGCGACATGTTGAGCATTCCATGCCTATCGAAATAAAAAAAAAATAGTCACAAAATGGAAGTTGGCATAGATGCATAAAACGCATAAACAAAGATGCTAGTGTTGGGCAGCCCACAAAATGGGTCCAAACACACAAACAAGTGGAACAAAAGAATTGAAAGCAGTGTGCCGGCGCCTCATATTAGGTAGGTAATGGTTACCAGGAGTCATGTTCAGATTACGGGACAACATGCAGCGATAGGAAGCATGCTCGGAAGGACCACTGTCGTCAAGACAATACCCTCCATGTGCTTTCAGTACCTTGTTCCCAAGGTGTAATTACGACATTAATTAAGAACCTTAAATGAACTTAATTAACTTAATCCGGTTACGCATCATTCCTAGTCATGTTGTTGTACATATATGTGTATGTATATATTGGACCTAAATCAATTATGAAGTAGAATACTAGTCGTATACAAACACAAGTGGAGGAAAGAGAAAGAGAATCTCTTGGCATTGCCTAAGAATAGGTTGGTTTAGTTCCTATTAGACCCTTGGGCATGAACACGACTTAGCTTAGCCAAATCCACTCTAAAACCAACTTGAAAAGTGAAATTTCGACCCCACAGCAAGTTGCGGTGGCCTGTTCTTACCACCACCGCAATAATCGGTGACCTAGCTTTCTATACACACGCCTACACAACTACCTCAGAAAGTTGCGGTGCCCTGACCGCAACAGTCGGTCGCCAGAGAGAAATAAAAAAATGCTCTCTGGAATGACAGACTGTTGCGGTGGTCAAACCAATTGTGCCCCACCGCAACATTCCGTGGCCGTCCGACCTATAACCAGCATCTGAGCCAACAAAAGTTGCGGTGCTATTTCAAGCATGACCGCAATAGTCGGTGGGTAGGAGAAACAGTAGAAATTGCTCTCTGGATTGACGGACTGTTGCGGTGATAACCACCACCGCAACAGTCGGTGGTCCACGGGTTCTGGGTTCAAACTTCGTCGGCACAGTGTTCTTAAACACCACAGACTGTTGCGGTGGGTATTTTACCCCATCACCGCAACAGTCGGTGCCCACCAACCGCCGCCAACTCCCGTCCTTCCCAACTGCTCTGGCCACGCGTCCGCCTCCCTGTGCTTCCTTGGCGCCTGGTCAGCCTCCTCTAGCCCTGCTGGCGCGCCTTGGGCTGCCAGGTGGCCGGCCCATCCCCTTACCGCCAGGGCCGGGCAGTAAAAGCGCCGAGGCCGAGCTTCCCATTCCCCGCTCGCCCTTTCCTCGATTCCTCGTGTTCACAGCTGCCTCACCTCGCCCACTTCATCCCCTAGCCGTCCCTTGCCCCGCCCGAGCCTTTCCTTGCCCGGATTTCGAAGAACCCCGGTCGGCCAGGAGCACCCATGGCCGAGCTTGGTACTGTCTCGAGGTAGAAGAAGTGTAGGACCAAAGGTAAGGGGTTAAGAAAGGTAGGGAGATGTTTATAGGATTTTAGTGCTTGTGTGTAAGTGGTTGTTTGATGGATATATGATTTCATGCAATATGTGTGTGTTAAAGAATAGTTTTATTGCTTCATGACTCTTGTCCAGGAGTTGAAAGTGCTAAACCTCTTTTTGGATAGTCCTAATAGAGTGAATAAGTTGAGTTGGGAAGCTAATGAACAAAGTTATTCAGGATTATGGTGGTTTAGAATTAGTTGAGTTATGGGAGTAAAAAAGGTAATCTACATACTTTACTTTTTCTCCATGCTTCATAAATGTGTGAATCCAACCCTAGGAGCAATGCTTATGCCTAGTAGTTATTCGTAGATGATATATCTAAATGGTGCAAAAGCTAGTTGATCCTAGAGATTTTTGGGCTGGCCAGTGCCAGACCGGTCTAACCGGTCTCCCAAACCGGTCAGACCGGTTCTGGTGCCTATCGTTCTTATTAATTATTGTGTTCCATAAATGATTGCCAATGTTTTGAGTGATGCAAATATTATTATAGTTAATAGTTTATGCATTCATGCATCTCATGCATACTTTTGCCTCTCGCTTAGATCACCCCATCGTTGACGGTGTTTACGAGTTGGAGGTCGAGCGCGAGAGTGATCAAGCTGCGGCGGAGCTGAACTTAACGACTGCTCAAGGCCCGGACCAAAGTCCGGAAGGGCCCAAGGCCACCGGAGATCAAGAAGGCAAGCCCGGAGCATGACTCACTGTGAAACTAACTCGCTTTGCTTGCGCCTAACTTTTGTGCATTTAAGTTTTGAGGAGTTGATTGAAACCCTAGTTGCATGATCCCTAGGTACCTATGTCTTACTACTAGTATGTGTAGGTCGGTTAGAATGCTATGCTTAATTAGGACCGGTAGAAGTCGAGTGATCGCTTGGTCATTCGCGAGATATAAGTTTTATTTTTACGAGGATCGGCAAGCGGGGCTTGTGCGATATCCATGTTTGGTTGAATGTCCCGCTTGCACAGGAAATGGTGGGCTGAGACTTTGAGTGTGTGGCCTTGTTGGTCAAGCTTTTGAAGGTACTAATCGTATACCGGGAAATATGGTAAACTGGTAAACCTAGTACTTGATTCAAACTGACGTCTGACGGGTTTTATCACTCCCTTGGGCGAGGGGTTGTGGCGGGTGTAGCAGTGGCCGCGGCACAGGTTGCCTGGGGCACCTGGGGTCCGTTGGGGCGTGCACTCGGACGGAGTGGTCCCCGATGGCAGATGGCAGGGAGAGATGGGAAAGGTTGCCCCGTGAGGTCCTGGGTGTCTCTCACGGGTCGTGCGATTAGGTTGTTCCATGCATGGTTAAAATCAACTCGAGTTGTCCGTCCTTCGCGGTTACATGAAGCTGCTTGATCGCTCGTTGCACATCAATGTCCTTGGGCCAAAAGAGAGTAGAAGTAGAGTTAGATGAGTTACTAATGTTATGCTAATCAATTGCTTGGTTACACTGAGTGTCATTGGATAGATTGGCAAATGTAGTAATAATTAGTTCCCAACTTAAAATTTGGCTAAAATATTGAAAATAGGACTCCACTTGTAGACGCTTTTGGCAAAACAAACCCCAGAGCCAAAAAGCCTTGCATGTCTAGAATTCATCCTTGGTCGGGTAAGTCTTGCTGAGTAATTAGTACTCAGCCTTACTTGTGGCTTGTTTTTCAGACTTGGAGGTGGTGAGCTACGACCCTACTGCTGCTCTGACTTGGCCGTGCACGTTGCCTGACGGCTGGGTTCTAGAGCAGGTGCCGCCTGAGTCCGGCTCAGGCCGCGGTGATTAGTTATTATGTGCGGGCTCCGCATAATACCCTTTTGCTTCGATGTGTAGTCTTCCGCTGTACATAACTCTGGTTTGTAACAACTAAAATCTATTTACTGTATTTGTATAATTATCCATGTGAACCTTGTGATGTAAAATATGTGATGAGTTGTACTGCCTGAGCCCATCTTCGAGTGGGACTGCTGCTATTTTGTTTCGGTCGAGAGAAAAATGTGGTGTAATCGGGAAGGTATCCGACGGATTGCACGATTAACTCGGTTTAGGGGCGTGGCGTACTGCTGTGATAGTGGTCCCATGCTTTTAAGCCGAATTAATTGGGGCGGTCTGCCACAGCTGGTATCAGAGCCGAAAAATAGGCAGCGGGTGGTACAATAAGTCTTAAAAACTTTTTCTTGATGTGCAAAAGTTTAATCTTGACTTAGGAATCCGATGGTTGCGTTAGGATTGGAGAAGAATAGAACGTGAGCCCTAGGGAGAATTATGGGTATGTTTAGGTGGCATAGTAGTATATATATATATATGTGACTAACTTTCAGCACATTACTTTCTGTACCGACGACTCCAGGTAATGTATGGTCGCCCATTGCCAGAGGGTGTGAATACTGGACGCTGTTCCCCAAATAGTGGCTTACTTGGGGTGCAGTCAGTATAACATCTCCCTGGTGTTATAAGGACTGTAGTGCTTTTATTCATTAGCTCAATTGTTGCTTCTATAGTGAGCAACAGAGAGTGGTCATCATATGTGGGTAACCGCATATGCGTCACCCATGTGGCGTGAGGAATATGGGAGCTGTTTGTGAGTGCTGGCACAAACGGTTCAGTGATGACTGTTTTCTGCAGGTACACTAACCCCGAAACGCTAGGATGCTTGATCGATAGAATTTCGATTAGTTATTATAAGGAGAGACGTATTTATGTGCCACCGTGTCTAACCACGTAAGTCCAAGGTTACTTGGCAATTGCTTCTTTTCTAAGGACGAATAGGTCGTTTCGTGCATGCATCATATCATGAATGTCATATAAAGCTTGAAACGATTAAGTGTGGGTTGATAAACCAATAGAAAGTTCTTAAAGTTGACCACCAAGATACTTTATGTCAAGCACCTAGGATGTGTTGGATTTTCTCTTAGACCTTCCTGTTGATACCATAGTAATCTTATCGTTCTCTTTGTTTGTGCAATTCTAAGAATTGCATGACTAATGCGAACTGTGAAACCATGCAGATGTCGCAACCTCCGGGTGATGGTTTACCCCATCCGCCACC
The DNA here is from genome assembly GCA_004135705.1 of Alloteropsis semialata. Taxonomy (NCBI): domain Eukaryota; kingdom Viridiplantae; phylum Streptophyta; class Magnoliopsida; order Poales; family Poaceae; genus Alloteropsis; species Alloteropsis semialata. Next base: position 56,905,989 of record CM014276.1, read on the forward strand.
CTTGCCCACCAATGTTGCGGAGCTGTTGGCCATGCAGACCGAACTTCTTCGGCGCCTGACCGAAGCCCAAATGAATCAACCCCCACATGGCGGCCATCACAACCCACATCCTCAAGAAGCGACATACTCGGACTTCACGAGTACACAGCCGCCTCTGTTCACCGAGACAAAGGATCCTCTTGATGCTAATGCTTGGCTCAGAAACATCGAGTCCAAATTTGCTTTGTTAGTGGCACCTTGCTCGGATGAAAACAAGGCTCGCTTTGCTGCTCAGCAATTGCGAGGCGCAGCTCGTCTATGGTGGGACAATCACTATAGCATGCTCCCGGATAATCACGTGATGACGTGGGAGGAATTCAAGAATGCCTTTCGTGCTCACCACATTCCCATTGGTTTAATGGACCGCAAGTTGAATGAGTTTCTTGCTTTGACTCAAGGGACACGCAATGCACTTCAGTATTCTCAGGCCTTCAATCAATTGGCACCATATGCGGGCTATCACATTGACACCGATGCTAAGAAGCAGGATCGCTTCCGCCGTGGCCTTAGCTCAAAGCTAAAGGACAGGCTTTCTCTTGTCAAGGCCGATAGCTACACTGATTTGGTAAGCATGGCTATCACTCAAGAGGACAGCATTAATGCACACCGAGCTGAAAAGAAGAGGAAGGCCCCAGTTGGCCAATCTAGCTCTGCACAGCCTAAGTTTCGCTTGGTGCAAAGGAATCCTGCTCCGTCTCTTCCGCGGGCCCCTCAGCCAGGGTCCTGGATCCTCAGGCCTCCACTGCCACAGAATCAAGGCTATCGTGCTCCCGCTCTGGCATATCAGCCGCCTCGTCCCCAGAATGCTCCTTGCTACAACTGTGGTAGGCCGGGCCACTTTGCTAGGGATTGTCAATTCCCCAAGCAAGGTGGAAACAATGCTCCAAACCAAGCCAACAATAAGGGCAAAAAGCAAGTGGCAGTTGTCCGGCAGGGTAGACTTAACTTCACTACCATAGATGAACTCCCTGCTGGTGCTCCAGTGATGTCCGGTATTTTCTCTATCCGCAACCTGCCTATGTATGTGTTATTTGATTCTGGAGCTTCTCATAGTTTCATGAGCAATAAACTTGCCACCAAGCACAACTTTCCTTTTTTGCATACTACTCAGCAATATGTTATATCTACCCCTGGTGGGCGAATAGGATCTCATCAGATTGTGAGAAATGTGCCTCTCCAGTTGGGTAGTAAAGTCTATGAGACCAATTTCATTCTCTTGGAAAATCAAGGCGTAAACATTATTTTGGGGATGAATTGGATGGAAAAACACGGGGTCAATATAGATATTCTCTCCCGTTGTGTGGAAATCAATTCTCCGACCCATGGTCCTTCAACTTTATATCTGCCCCGCCAAGATCTCAGAAATTCTTGTGCATTCTCTGCTATAGAGACTCCTTTGGAGAAGATCCCGGTTGTATGTGAATACCCGGATGTATTTCCTGATGAATTGCCAGGGATGCCACCCGATCGAGAGATTGAGTTTGTAATTGAGTTGCAACCTGGTACAGCTCCTATCTCCAAAAGACCCTACAAAATGGCACCCAAAGAACTAGCTGAGTTAAAAGTCCAACTCCAAGAATTGCTAGACAAGGGCTATATTCGTCCCAGCTCTTCACCTTGGGGCTGCCCCGCTCTATTTGTGAAGAAGAAGGATAAAACTTTGAGGTTGTGTGTTGATTACCGACCTCTCAATGCGGTGACTATCAAAAACCAGTATCCACTTCCCCGCATTGACGCTCTCTTTGATCAATTATTGGGAGCCAAGGTATTCTCGAAGATTGACCTACGCTCTGGATATCATCAAATCAAGATCCGACCAAGTGACATACCGAAGACGGCCTTCTTAACTCGCTATGGACTCTATGAGTACTTAGTGATGTCTTTCGGTCTCACCAACGCTCCGGCATATTTCATGTATCTCATGAATTCAGTTTTCATGCCCGAGCTGGACAAATTCGTGGTCGTGTTCATTGATGATATTCATATATTCCAAAAATGAGGCGGAGCATGCTCAGCACCTTCGCATTGTTCTCCAACGCCTCCGTGATCATCATCTATATGCCAAACTCAGCAAATGCGATTTTTGGCTGTCAAGTGTCAAATTCTTGGGCCACACTATTTCAGCCGAAGGAATTGAGGTAGATCCAGGAAAGGTGCAAGAAGTACTGGATTGGAAGCCGTCGAAATCAGTCCACCAAATCCGGAGTTTTTGGGTCTAGCTGGATATTATCGCCGCTTCATCCCAGATTTCTCCAAGGTTGCCAAGCCAATGACTGAACTCCTCAAGAAGAGAGAGAAATTTGTGTGGAGTCAGAAGTGTGAGCAAGCATTTCACACCTTGCGAAAACTTTTAACCTCAGCACCGGTTCTAGCTCAGCCGGACACCTCCAAGCCGTTTGATGTCTATTGTGATGCATCTGGTACTGGTCTTGGATGTGTGCTAATGCAAGAAGATCGAGTCATTGCCTATGCTTCCCGAGCTCTCAGGCCTCATGAGGTGAATTATCCTACTCATGACCTGGAATTAGCTGTTGTGGTTCATTCCCTTAAAATTTGGAGGCATTATCTTATGGGCACTCATTGCAATATCTACACCGACCATAAGAGCCTCAAATATATTTTCACCCAGGCTGATTTGAATATGCGCCAAAGAAGATGGTTAGAGCTAATCAAGGATTATGATTTTGAGGTGCATTACCATCCAGGAAAGGCCAACGTGGTAGCGGATGCCTTAAGCCGCAAGGCTCAGTGCAATTGTCTCACCATCACGTCGTTTAATGACACCCTCTGCCATGAGATGTCCAAGTTGAATTTGGAGATTATTCCTCAAGGCTCATTAAGCCACATGGTGGTGGAATCCACTTTGAGGGAAGGGATTATCATGGCCCAATTCAAAGACAAAGGAGTTGCTCATATCAAGCAAGGGTTAGCTCAAGGATTGCCCAAATACAAATGCTTCCGGCTAGACTGGAAGGGAATCCTTTGGTTTGAACAACGGCTTGTGGTACCCAAAGACCATGAGCTAAGAAAGCAAATTCTTGATGAAGCCCATCTATCCAAATTCTCTATCCACCCAGGTAGCAATAAGATGTACCAAGACTTAAAAGAAAATTTTTGGTGGACTAGAATGAAAAGGGAGATTGCTAAATATGTGTCCGAGTGCGATACATGTCAGAGGGTGAAAGCAAGCCATCTCAAGGTAGCTGGAACCTTACAACCTCTTCCTATTCCATCCTAGAAATGGGATGATATATACATGGATTTCATTGTGGGTTTGCCCAACACCTCTCAACGACATGATTCCATCTGGGTAATCATTGATAGGCTCACCAAGACCGCTCATTTCATTCCAGTCAACACAAGATATTCTGCCAAGCGGTATGCAGAAATTTATATTGATCGGATTGTTTGCCTTCATGGGATTCCCAGAACAATTATTTCTGATCGAGGCACCCAATTTGTTGCTCGCTTTTGGGAACAATTGCATGTTTCCCTAGGCACCAAGTTGATCCGTAGCTCCACTTATCATCCTCAAACCGATGGCCAAACTGAAAGGGTAAATCAAGTAGTGGAGGACATGCTTAGAGCTTGTGTCATGCACTATGACAAGAATTGGGATCAATGCTTGTCTTTGGCTGAGTTTGCATATAACAATAGCTATCAAGCAAGCATCAAAATGGCACCATTTGAAGCCTTGTATGGGCGACGGTGTCGAACCCCTCTCAATTGGTCCGAATCTGGTGAACGGAATTTCTTTGGGCCAGATTTAGTCCAAGAGGCAGAAGATAAAGTGAGAGTAATCCAGAAAAATCTCCAAGCTGCACAAGCCCGTCAAAAGAGCTATTTTGACAAAAGAAGAAAGCCTTTAACCTTTGGAATTGGTGATTATGTCTATATTCGGGTTTCCCCAACCAAAGGCGTCCAAAGATTTGGGGTGAAGGGCAAATTAGCTCCTCGCTATATTGGACCTTTTCAAATCTTGGAAACTTGTGGACCAGTGGCTTATAGGGTTCAACTTCCAGATAATCTCTCTGCCGTACACAATGTCTTTCATGTCTCCCTGCTCAAGAAATGCCTTCGAGTTCCAGAAGAATCCCTTCCTTATGAAGAAATTTCCTTGGAACCCGATCTCACTTATGAAGCACATCCTATCAAGATTCTTGATCAAAAAGATAGGACCACCAGAAGAAAGGTTATAAAGTTCTATAAGGTTCAATGGAATAATCATACCGAAGAGGAAGCTACTTGGGAAGAGGAGTCGTATCTGAGATCTCATTATCCGGATTTCATGAGCTCCATTCCAGGTAACTTCATTTCCGCACTTATTTTTCCTGCACCGGAATCTCGGGACGAGATTCTGTTTAAGGGGGGAGGGCTGTAACATCTCGGGTGTTACGACATTAATTAAGAACCTTAAATGAACTTAATTAACTTAATCCGGTTATGCATCATTCCTAGTCATGTGGTTGTACATATATGTGTATGTATATATTGGACCTAAATCAATTATGAAGTAGAATACTAGTCGTATACAAACACAAGTGGAGGAAAGAGAAAGAGAATCTCTTGGCATTGCCTAAGAATGGGTTGGTTTAGTTCCTATTAGACCCTTGGGCATGAACACGACTTAGCTTAGCCAAATCCACTCTAAAACCAACTTGAAAAGTGAAATTTCGACCCCACAGCAAGTTGCGGTGGCCTGTTCTTACCACCACCGCAATAATCGGTGACCTAGCTTTCTATATACATGCCTACACAACTACCTCAGAAAGTTGCGGTGCCCTGACCGCAACAGTCGGTCGCCAGAGAGAAATAAAAAAATGCTCTCTGGAATGACAGACTGTTGCGGTGGTCAAACCAATTGTGCCCCACCGCAACATTCCGTGGCCGTCCGACCTATAACCAGCATCTGAGCCAACAAAAGTTGCGGTGCTATTTCAAGCATGACCGCAATAGTCGGTGGGTAGGAGAAACAGTAGAAATTACTCTCTGGATTGACGGACTGTTGCGGTGATAACCACCACCGCAACAGTCGGTGGTCCACGGGTTCTGGGTTCAAACTTCGTCGGCACAGTGTTCTTAAACACCGCAGACTGTTGCTGTGGGTATTTTACCCCATCACCGCAACAGTCGGTGCCCACCAACCGCCGCCAACTCCCGTCCTTCCCAACTGCTCCGGCCACGCGTCCGCCTCCCTGTGCTTCCTTGGCGCCTGGTCAGCCTCCTCTAGCCCTGCTGGCGCGCCTTGGGCTGCCAGGTGGCCGGCCCATCCCCTTACCGCCAGGGCCGGGCAGTAAAAGCGCCGAGGCCGAGCTTCCCATTCCCCGCTCGCCCTTTCCTCGATTCCTCGCGTTCACAGCTGCCTCACCTCGCCCACTTCATCCCCTAGCCGTCCCTTGCCCCGCCCGAGCCTTTCCTTGTCCGGATTTCGAAGAACCCCGGCCGGCCAGGAGCACCCATGGCCGAGCTCGGTACTGTCTCGAGGTAGAAGAAGCGTAGGACCAAAGGTAAGGGGTTAAGAAAGGTAGGGAGATGTTTATAGGATTTTAGTGCTTGTGTGTAAGTGGTTGTTTGATGGATATATGATTTCATGCAATATGTGTGTGTTAAAGAATAGTTTTATTGCTTCATGACTCTTGTCCAGGAGTTGAAAGTGCTAAACCCCTTTTTGGATAGTCCTAATAGAGTGAATAAAGTTGAGTTGGGAAGCTAATGAACAAAGTTATTCAGGATTATGGTGGTTTAGAATTAGTTGAGTTATGGGAGTAAGAAAGGTAATCTACATACTTTACTTTTTCTCCATGCTTCATAAATGTGTGAATCCAACCCTAGGAGCAATGCTTATGCCTAGTAGTTATTCGTAGATGATATATCTAAATGGTGCAAAAGCTAGTTGATCCTAGAGATTTTTGGGCTGGCCAGTGCCAGACCGGTCTAACCGGTCAGACCGGTTCTGGTGCCTATCGTTCTTATTAATTGTTGTGTTCCATAAATGATTGCCAATGTTTTGAGTGATGCAAATATTATTATAGTTAATAGTTTATGCATTCATGCATCTCATGCATACTTTTGCCTCTCGCTTAGATCACCCCATCGTTGACGGTGTTTACGAGTTGGAGGTCGAGCGCGAGGGTGATCAAGCTGCGGCAGAGCTGAACTTAACGGCTGCTCAAGGCCCGGACCAAAGTCCGGAAGGGCCCAAGGCCACCGGAGATCAAGAAGGCAAGCCCGGAGCATGACCCACTGTGAAACTAACTCGCTTTGCTTGCGCCTTACTTTTGTGCATTTAAGTTTTGAGGAGTTGATTGAAACCCTAGTTGCATGATCCTTAGGTACCTATGTCTTACTACTAGTATGTGTAGGTCGGTTAGAATGCTATGCTTAATTAGGACCGGTAGAAGTCGAGTGATCGCTTGGTCATTCGCGAGATATAAGTTTTATTTTATATCAGTTACGAGGATCGGCAAGCGGGGCTTGTGCGATATCCATGTTTGGTTGAATGTCCCGCTTGCACAGGAAATGGTGGGTTGAGGCTTTGAGTGTGTGGCCTTGTTGGTCAAGCTTTTGAAGGTACTAATCGTATGCCGGAAAATATGGTAAACTGGTAAACCTAGTACTTGATTCAAACTGACGTCTGACGGGTTTTATCACTCCCTTGGGCGAGGGGTTGTGGCGGGTGTAGCAGTGGCCGCGGCACAGGTTGCCTGGGGCACCTGGGGTCCATTGGGGCGTGCACTCGGACGGAGTGGTTCCCGATGGCAGATGGCAGGAAGAGATGGGAAAGGTTGCCCCGTGAGGTCCTGGGTGTCTCTCACGGGTCGTGCGATTAGGTTGTTCCATGCATGGTTAAAATCAACTCGAGTTGTCCGTCTTCGCGGTTACATGAAGCTGCTTGATCGCTCGTTGCACATCAATGTCCTTGGGCCAAAAGAGAGTAGAAGTAGAGTTAGATGAGTTACTAATGTTATGCTAATCAATTGCTTGGTTACACTGAGTGTCATTGGATAGATTGGCAAATGTAGTAATAATTAGTTCCCAACTTAAAATTTGGCTAAAATATTGAAAATAGGACTCCACTTGTAGACGCTTTTGGCAAAACAAACCCCAGAGCCAAAAAGCCTTGCATGTCTAGAATTCATCCTTGGTCGGGTAAGTCTTGCTGAGTAATTAGTACTCAGCCTTGTTTGTGGCTTGTTTTTCAGACTTGGAGGTGGTGAGCTACGAACCTACTGCTGCTCTGACTTGGCCGTGCACGTTGCCTGACGGCTGGGTTCTGGAGCAGGTGCCGCCTGAGTCCGGCTCAGGCCGCGGTGTTTAGGTATTGTGTGCGGGCTCCGCATAATACCCTTTTGCTTCGATGTGTAGTCTTCCGCTGTATATAACTCTGATTTGTAACAACTAAAATCTATTTATTGTATTTGTATAATTATCCATGTGAACCTTGTGATGTAAAAATATGTGATGAGTTGTACTGCCTGAGCCCATCTTCGAGTGGGACTGCTGCTATTTTGTTTCGGTCGAGAGAAAAACGTGGTGTAATCGGGAAGGTATCCGACGGATTGCACGATTAACTCGGTTTAGAGGCGTGGCGTACTGCTGTGATAGTGGTCCCATACTTTTAAGCCGGATTAATTGGGGCGGTCTGCCACACAAGGTCAAGAGCGATTACCAATCCTTTCAGAGTACTTGGTTTGGCCACAGACTTGAGATAGAGAACATCATCAAGCTAAGGACAGGTACCTGAAGGTCAACTTCCCAGCAGCTTTGCCCCTAAGCCCAGACGCCAATGACGAATGTGTTGATTCGTTGACCAAGATGTCATCAACACCAACAGTGAATTCCTTGCGCCAAAAGTTGGACCAAACCGTTCGACTCCATGTCACAACCCTCCAATCATGCATTAACTTGAGTTTCTCATCCATGTCTTCACACTTGAGCAACATGATCAAGTCTGATTCGTAGAGAACATCCTTGTCAATGGGGTCAGACAGCTTTTCTGCCACATGATGCTCCATCTCGACAAACTTGAGCACACCATTGACACATGCTAGATCCCTAAACGACCTTGCAGCACCTGGAAATAGTTTCCCTTTATTTTCAGGCAATGGTTTGGGTAACGGGATGAAGCGCACACCAGGGGGGTCCTAATACAAGTCACATGCCACCAAGCCGCGCGAGAAATCAACCCAGCCTAGCAAGCCTTCTCCAAGCGTGATCACCTTCTCAGGTACAATCTTCCTTAGCCCAGGACATGGGTTGGGCAGTGTCGTGGTGCTCCATGCCTTCATCTCAGAAGAGTAGATTCGAAGTTGATAGTCGGATGGCGCATGACGGTCATCACAGAGAGCGGCCAGGAGATAATGGTCACTGTGCTCACGGAGCACAATGCCGAGCTCCTTAACCCTGCCCAGACTGTCATCATTATCATCAAGGGGAAGCGGAACCCAGTCGAGCGACGGCGATTCGCCCTCGCCGGCCTTGTACATGAAGTATTCATCTCTGCCGTAGCGGGAATAGAATCTGGCGCGGATCAGGACGAAACGGCCCTTTGCGCCGACCACGTGCGGCATAACGTTGAAGTCGGCCGTCAGATGGTTGGGGGGCTGGGAGCAGGAGACGGAGAAGAGGGAGATATCCGGTGGATCGGCCATCCAAAAGGTGATGGCCATGGCATGGCCACCCATCGATTTGGCGGCGGCCGTGGTCTCGTTCCTACTGTCGGTGAAGTGTACCTAATGCCGGTCGAGGAGAATGGAATTCAGCCGGCGGGAGGTGTTAGCGACGTCGCCGGGGAAATTGACGGGGGCGTAGCCGATGTATCTAGACGCCATCAGCTTCAGATTATGGGGATTTGCTGATATCGCTTGGGAGCGATTGGAGAGGACGTCTGCGGATTTGGGGGTTAGGGCAACGAAGACGAACTTGTTGTTTTTTAGGTAGCGACTACGAACTACTTGTATCGAGGCTATTTTTTTTTTTTTTTTGAGATCAGTATCGAGGCTGTTGTGCGCCTTTCCCCTCCTCTCTCACTCAAAACATGGATCCGGTGTGCTGGGCTCTGCTTATATGGGCTTGACGAAGTCGGTAGACTGGGCGGGTTCGGATCGGACTGGGCCTCCGCCTTTCTTCCGATTTTTTTTTCTTCCCTTTGGCTATCAATTTTCTCTATTAGCTTGGGAAAGGAAAGCCAACTGTTGCAGACTTGTTCATTTCAACAGGCAACACATTCTCAAACCGGAGATGAAAGGGCAAATTTATCCAAGTCCCAACAAAGAAATACCTTTGCACATCAAATTTATCCACAGACACTGCAGCTGTTTTTTTTTTGAAGCAAAGACACAAGAGCTGGTCAATGCAGGATTTTTTTTAGTTGCCACCACATTGGAATCACCAGCCAAAATGCATCGCGCAAGGGGCCTCGCCGCTACTCAACTTAAAACTGAACCTAATGCCTCTTCAATCGGCTAGACGCAGGGAGCCTAGTGCACCGCAAATGTCATCAGCTTCATATCTGCAGCGCGCCGCTGGGGAGTGCAGGCCCAAATCTGAATCAACTGCAGCTGCATCCCATCCATGTCCATCACCGATCAGGCCAGCGCCGCATAGAGGAGTGGGAGAAGAAACGCCGGCGCCGTCGTCCCAGTTGAAGAAGCAGCGACGATACACGGCGTCCCGGACCAGCTCCTCCCAGATGGAACCGCTGCCGCGCAAGGTCACCGCGTTGCCCAGGATCCAGAGGCAGTGCCTGCAATAAGAACATGAATGCAAAGGCATCAAGAATAGCTCAGTGCTAACAGTTTATTCAGTCACTGTCTCGTTTTGTTTTCGGTCTGAAACCACACACGACGGCTTACCTTGCTCTCGTCAGAGCGACGTTCGTGCGCCGGACATTGGAAAGGAAGCCGATGGATCCAGTACTGTTGGACCTGACGGTTGACAGAATGATGACGTCTTCCTCGCTGCCTTGGAAGCCATCGACAGAGTTGACGCGCAGAGCAAGGGGACGCATGGTTTTCACATCCCCTATCTCCTGTTGAATTGCCTCCACCTGAGCAGCGTATGGGCATATGACGCCAACAGAAACTTCTTGCCGATTGCTGGCACAAGCTGCATATATGGCCAAGAGATGGAAATTGATGGCATGTGAACAGTGGTAGGTACTATTTCAGCAATATTTTTCAAGTAAAAGAATCAAAATAAATCGTGAAAGAAAGAACTCGGTAAGTACTATTTCACCAACATTTTTCAAGTATAAGAATCAAAATAAATCATGAAAGAACTCAGTGAAAAGTTATGCAGTTCAGGCCCATTCTGCGGTACCTTTTTTCAGAGAATGCAAGTATCTCCAATATCACAGTTAGCTCGGCCATGTTTCGCTTGCTGCGTCCGCGATCTTCCTGTCCATTAATGTTGATGAACGAGTATGGCCCAAACATTGCACCTTGAAGGTAGGTGCGGCGGTGGCTCTCCTGCATGACATTTGCTCCATCCAAAATTTTCTTGTCATAGAAGCTCAAGTTTGGGAAGATGCTTATGGACGGGTGCATCCTGTACTGAATGTTCAGAAGGTGTTTCTTGTTTCCCAGTAAACTTAGCCTCTCAAAGAGGCTCCTACCCAGCAATGCAGCCTCTGCAACCTGCAAAAGATAAGATTGCTCAAGCTCAATTTTGTCCAGAAACATTATAAGCTATAGGTGCATTGCCCAGGGCAGATCTTCATATATGCACAAAAGTACTGTCAGTACCAGTGTACCTTGCTTTTCACAGTTGCTGGGAGTTGGCACTCATCTCCAATAAGAACAGCATGTTTCAGCCCCGAGAGTTGCAGTGGAATGAGGGATTCACATTCCTTAAGCTGCGCAGCCTCGTCGATGAGAAGCAAATCCATCTTCTGATTGTTTAGTTTGGCAGAGCCAGAAACAGTGCAGAAAATAAAGGACGCGCTTCGGATGCAGAACTTCTTGATCCTGAAGTCAGAGCGTGTCACAGGAAGCTTCAGATCCCGGAGTAGAGTTCTCGTCAAGGTTAGAATTGATGCCTTGTTTTGCATTAGATTTTGAACAAATTCTGGTTTGGCCGCTGCACCAGGTATATCGCATTTCTTTGCACTTGTAGTCATGAAGACATCCACTGCTACATTATTTCCAACGATCTTCCTATTAAGCAACTTGCTGAAGTCTTCGAGCATTTTAATCAGTGAGACAATGTTCGTGTAGTTCTTCTCTACCCCTAAATATATATATATATATATATAATACATAATACACCAGTTCAAATTTCCCTACATCCACCCCATATTTGGTCCCCCACTGTGATAACCTTTGTTTGAGCCACACCAAAATATACACACAGACTTCCAACATTCCAGAAATAAACGGCGCAGATCTTCTCTGTAACTTTCTCTCTCATTACTCAACCAAATCCGACGGTAGGTGTTTAATGTATCTGCTCCGCCGGAGCCCCGTGCACGCCCCGACGCCCGCCTCTTCGGTATTCGCGATTGCCCGTGGACGTGGACCCGAACTTTTCATCAAATGCAGTTTGTACGCCGTCCCGTCTCTCTCTCTCTCCGTGGATCCAGTCGGGGCGGCAAGTCGTGCTGCGCGACGAGAGGAGGCAGCGGTGGGATGAGCCGCCCCAACGAGCGGAGGTGACGCCCGTGGCCCACGCCGGCGGCACGGCTAGCTGCCCCAAGGGGCCAAGGCAGATAGATATGCCATGGCACGATGGGATGCTCTCCCTCGAAGAGCGGCGATGACCACGTCGGCGTTCACCCCCTACCGTCGGCCGCGAAGGCGTGCGTGTGGGCGAGCGCCTCAACAGCCAAACCACGCAACCTCGCCGTCACGGAGCTTGCGCCTGCCTCCATGCCGTGGCCCACCTTTGACCAAGGTTATGAGTTGTTGAGAATTAAGATCTAGGACGAAGCCGGTCCACCTCGCCGTCGCGGAGGACGCAGAGGCCCTCGCCGTGGCACACCCATTGGATGGATGCCTCACGTGCTGCTTCTTGATTCTGATTTGAGCGCAATTTGTTTCTCTTTTTCTGTATGCTTTAAAGAATTGCAAGGCCGAGACATTGCCATACAAGAAGTTGCTGGAGCTTTTTTTTTTCTATGCGAATTTGCAGCAAGCAGCACAGCTCGCGGACAAATGACCCTGCGGCCAACCGCGTCATAGGTGTGCCCCTAAGATCCCAATTCCCATAGCTCCTCCTCAGTGTTTATGCCAGCTGACCATGTTGATGACGAGCCAACTGCAATATTGGCTCCGTATATACCATGCTGCTTAGGTGTTTGATGGATTGCTTGCACAAGGGAAGTCAGTAATGGGCACGCCTGAAGATATGTTGATGATTAGGAGGTAATAAATGATCATTTTTTCTGCTCTACTAATCCGTGGATTCTTTGTGTATGTGAGTAGCAGGTAACTATTATGTGAAATCTGCAATGCAATGATAGGTGCAACTGCACTGCAAGTAAGCGATCTATGATCTGTCAAATGAGAAAAAGTTTGTTTTCATTGTACATGCATGTAAGGCAATTTTATATTACCTGTGCAGCACAATCAGAAGTTCTATTGGGTTTCAGTGCAATAAAATGCTAGAAGTCTATTACTGTGCAAAAAATAAGATTAAAGATACTTTACATCTGTATGAGCTGCCACACATGTCTGGACAGTTATCTACCAAATGCTATACTCCAGTTAGTTTTCTGAAATAAGCAAATTTCTGAAACATTGCAGCTAATTTTCATGTGCTATGGAAATTCTTCTTTGTAGATCTTTTGGTAGTGCTCTGATCTGAACCAGATACACCCTTGGATGTGTATATGCTTTTGTTTAATCGTACCCAACTATTAGGATTTTGATTTCATTTATTTATTTTTCTGATGAATTCCAATGGCTGTAGTTCAAAATGGTTGGGCAATAAAGTGGACTGTTCAGAATATATACTAGCAAACTGTTTTGTAAAATGTTGAAGTACATTACAATGTTGACCAAAATGTTTGTCAATCTATACCAAAATATATGCTTCTTTGGTTCTTGTTGCCGTTACCTTCTCAATTTCAGGATACTGAGAACTTTCAAATTCCTATAATTTCACTGTATTGCAGATTTTTTTGATATGGACTGCTGCCATGAAATTTCAGGGTTCAAATATGTTTCGCTGCAGTAGGTTCACAGCTTCCTTTTGTGTTGCAATTTTCATATTCTGTTGCCCCCTGTTATTAATTAATGACTGATGAAGTGAAGTGTTCAGCTCGTATGAACTCTGAATTACCTAATTGTTTGATGAAAGAAATAAATTGCCGAACTATTGGTTATATGTATTCTTTTATTTGGTAATAAAAAAACCTGAGTGAAAATAACTCCCTTTTGTTTCTAAATGTGATTGCATGCTGATGGCAGCTTACAGAAGAATTGGAAAAGATGGATGGAAAACTCAAGCTGACAGAATTTCTCCTAGAAAGCTAAGTACTCTATTTAACACTTCAGCTTACCTTTTGCTTGTTTTCTCTCTCTTGAATCTTGATTGTGTTTAACAAAGTAAAAACAAAGGGAGAATTTCTGGAATTAGCAACGGGACTGCAGAGACATTAGGGGGAAAAAACGCTGATCGCTTAGGAACTAGAGAGCTGATCATGGTGCTAAGGCCATGTTTAAATCGGCAAGATAAGTTTAGGAAATTTACTGCAGCAATTCTAAACCGAAGATTAGGAGGACTAAACATGATCTAATTATAAAACTAATTACACGGATGGACGGGAAATCGCGAGACGAATCTATTAAGCCTAATTAATCCGCCATTAATCCACGTTTAATACCCTTAATTAGTGTCCTAACATTTGATGTGACGGGGTGAATAGTGAAAACTTATGGAACTAAACAGGGCCTAAGATGGCTGCTGGTTGAAGCTGATGGGGAGCAAACAAGGAGGCACTAGAGGGGCTGATGCGTGTCAGAGCCATAGAGGACCCATGCATGCGGTTGAGACAATGGTTGTGCACATCATACCTGTGCCTATAAGAGAAGAGCACAGGTAGGAGCTCATGATAGTCGGCGCCTTCACTCGTGCTTGGATGGNTTGATTTTATTGGAAAAGTTTAAAAAGGGGTCCTGGGCCGGCACTGGGCTCGACCCGGCTCAACACAGCATCGGGCCCAGGTCGCCCACGCGCGCGGCCCGCGTCCAAGCCGCGCAAGGCCCACACACGCGCAGGGCGCGCGGCCCGGCCCACAAGCCGGCTCGGCCCATGGCCGAACGGCCAAGTGGCCTAAAGGCCCGCGTGGCCGAGCGGCCGGCGCGGCCCGCCTCTTTCTTCCCTCCCCTTCCTCACCTTTCTCTCCGAGCGGCGGCGCGGCGACGATGACGCAGCGGTGGCGGCGGCCGAGGCGAGGAGGGGGTCGGCGATGCTGCGCCAGGTACTCTCCCTCACTTGCTTCCTCTCTCTCTCTTATCCCTTGCTCTCTCTCTTGCTCTCGGGTTAGGGTTAGGCAGCGGCGGTGAGGAGCTCGCGGCGGAGTGGAGAGAGGGTGGTGGCCGGCGGTGAGATGGGGAGGGGGATGGGTGGTGCCGGTGAAGCGGGGTTGGGGGGCTCTTTTATAGGCGGGGCGAGGGGTGTGCCGCCGGCCGGGGAAAAAGATCGGGCCGGCGGGGCTTAATGGTGGCGGCGGAGGGGATGCACGCGAGGGGGAAAATGAATGCGGCTCAGGTGAGCTTGGCGCGTGGCATGGAGGGGCTGGTCGCGTGGCGGCCCGGCCTGGCCAGCGCGTGGCACGGACGCCGAGGTCGGCAACCCGGTCACGCCGTGCCGTGGCGGCATTCCTTGATTTTTATTTTAATTTTTTTTTCTTTTTGAACTGGGATGTTACATTTTGAAGCAAAGACACAAGAGCTGGTCAATGCAGGATTTTTTTTAGTTGCCACCACATTGGAATCACCAGCCAAAATGCATCGCGCAAGGGGCCTCGCCGCTACTCAACTTAAAACTGAACCTAATGCCTCTTCAATCGGCTAGACGCAGGGAGCCTAGTGCACCGCAAATGTCATCAGCTTCATATCTGCAGCGCGCCGCTGGGGAGTGCAGGCCCAAATCTGAATCAACTGCAGCTGCATCCCATCCATGTCCATCACCGATCAGGCCAGCGCCGCATAGAGGAGTGGGAGAAGAAACGCCGGCGCCGTCGTCCCAGTTGAAGAAGCAGCGACGATACACGGCGTCCCGGACCAGCTCCTCCCAGATGGAACCGCTGCCGCGCAAGGTCACCGCGTTGCCCAGGATCCAGAGGCAGTGCCTGCAATAAGAACATGAATGCAAAGGCATCAAGAATAGCTCAGTGCTAACAGTTTATTCAGTCACTGTCTCGTTTTGTTTTCGGTCTGAAACCACACACGACGGCTTACCTTGCTCTCGTCAGAGCGACGTTCGTGCGCCGGAGATTGGAAAGGAAGCCGATGGATCCAGTACTGTTGGACCTGACGGTTGACAGAATGATGACGTCTTCCTCGCTGCCTTGGAAGCCATCGACAGAGTTGACGCGCAGAGCAAGGGGACGCATGGTTTTCACATCCCCTATCTCCTGTTGAATTGCCTCCACCTGAGCAGCGTATGGGCATATGACGCCAACAGAAACTTCTTGCCGATTGCTGGCACAAGCTGCATATATGGCCAAGAGATGGAAATTGATGGCATGTGAACAGTGGTAGGTACTATTTCAGCAATATTTTTCAAGTAAAAGAATCAAAATAAATCGTGAAAGAAAGAACTCGGTAAGTACTATTTCACCAACATTTTTCAAGTATAAGAATCAAAATAAATCATGAAAGAACTCAGTGAAAAGTTATGCAGTTCAGGCCCATTCTGCGGTACCTTTTTTCAGAGAATGCAAGTATCTCCAATATCACAGTTAGCTCGGCCATGTTTCGCTTGCTGCGTCCGCGATCTTCCTGTCCATTAATGTTGATGAACGAGTATGGCCCAAACATTGCACCTTGAAGGTAGGTGCGGCGGTGGCTCTCCTGCATGACATTTGCTCCATCCAAAATTTTCTTGTCATAGAAGCTCAAGTTTGGGAAGATGCTTATGGACGGGTGCATCCTGTACTGAATGTTCAGAAGGTGTTTCTTGTTTCCCAGTAAACTTAGCCTCTCAAAGAGGCTCCTACCCAGCAATGCAGCCTCTGCAACCTGCAAAAGATAAGATTGCTCAAGCTCAATTTTGTCCAGAAACATTATAAGCTATAGGTGCATTGCCCAGGGCAGATCTTCATATATGCACAAAAGTACTGTCAGTACCAGTGTACCTTGCTTTTCACAGTTGCTGGGAGTTGGCACTCATCTCCAATAAGAACAGCATGTTTCAGCCCCGAGAGTTGCAGTGGAATGAGGGATTCACATTCCTTAAGCTGCGCAGCCTCGTCGATGAGAAGCAAATCCATCTTCTGATTGTTTAGTTTGGCAGAGCCAGAAACAGTGCAGAAAATAAAGGACGCGCTTCGGATGCAGAACTTCTTGATCCTGAAGTCAGAGCGTGTCACAGGAAGCTTCAGATCCCGGAGTAGAGTTCTCGTCAAGGTTAGAATTGATGCCTTGTTTTGCATTAGATTTTGAACAAATTCTGGTTTGGCCGCTGCACCAGGTATATCGCATTTCTTTGCACTTGTAGTCATGAAGACATCCACTGCTATATTATTTCCAACGATCTTCCTATTAAGCAACTTGCTGAAGTCTTCGAGCATTTTAATCAGTGAGACAATGTTCGTGTAGTTCTTCTCCAGAAGAATGGCACTAGGGACTTGAGACATGATTGTTCTGAAGCAGTTGCTCAGCTTCTGAAGCATCTGATGGAGCGTTGATCTGACGAAAGATGACTCTGGCAATTTTCTGCCATCTTTCTGCCAGCAAGCTTCGTGGTACTGGTGTCTCACCGTCATAGGTTCTCCCAGGAACGCTACTAGTGAAACAAGGCAGTGCCTCCAGCCCGTCGCCGGCGAGAAACACTTCTTGAGCCTGTTGACGCGAGTGTCCAGGAAGATCTCGCTGAGATCGCCGTCGATGGCCATGCGTTCCCGGTTGCCGAACAGCAGCAGGTCGCCGTGGCATCCTCCGTCGGTGGCGGGGTGCTGCTTCCGCAGCGCCAGGAGGCGGGACGCGACCTGGCTGTGATCGCGGTGTTGGTCGGCGCGCACGTCAGCGCGCGGCATTTTGTGTTCTGGGTCCGGCTCGTCAGCAGCAGCAACAGGAGCACGCTGATCGTCTTGGTCTTGCCCGTTCCGGGCGGCCCCCAGATGAGGCTGAACTTGCTCGCGCCGTCGCGCCGCGCCGCCGTGACGCAGCTCAGAATGGCGTCGGCCTGCGAGTCGTTGAGCTTGAACGCGGACAGCTTGGCCGCCACGTCGGCGCCGGTGCCGCTGCTTTCTACGCGAGCATAGGAAGGCACCGGCGGCGTGCTCTGCCAATCAAGAGGTTGGGTCAGGCCAGGCACTCCACAATGGCAATGCAAATTGCGAAGATCATTCACCACGTGCTTACCAGCGCCTCGCCGGCGAGCACCTTGACGAGGGCGGGGCTCCTCTTCACCGCGGCGTCGTAGTCCAGGCACCGCCAGATGCGCACGTAGGGTATGAAGCTGAGCAGGCTGACAGCGAAAGCGAAGCAGCCCGCGTCATCGATCTTCCTGGACGCCCTGATCTCAAACCTCGACTTGTCGCGGACATTCACATCCGTGACGTGCGAGGCAGTACGAGCCGCCGCCGTTCCTCGCGAGCTCGGCCGGCCAGCGAGGCATCGCGCCAACGAGCACGACGATGTCACCGATGCACGGCGCGCACGCTCCGCGGCCGCGGGCGACGGTGGCCCGATACGCCAAGGAGTTCTTCACGCCCTTGCCGTTGGGCACCAGAGACCGTATCGGCACGGCCGAGGAGTGGTTGCTGGGCAGTGACTCCAGGTTGGAGCTCATCTCGGCCCGCATCTCCTCCAGCAGCGGGATCCTGAACGCGTCCAGGTAGCTCTTCAGCCCGGAGAATCTGTCAGGGATCGTGCTGGCCTGCGAGGGAGCATGGAGAGCGTGCTTAATCAGATCTACTACGGTGTCAGTTTGAGTAAGGCAGTGAGCGATGTAGAATAGGCATTGCCGCATGCCGCATGCAGTTTGTGACACAGCATGCAGCTTGTACTCGAAGTAGAGCAAGAGTGCAGTAGAGATCGAACCTTGTCTCCGAAGAGGTCCTGGTTCATTACATCTTGGAGGGACCAAGAGAAGATGAGGTCGACGTCGACGAGCTCGTCGTCGGGCTTGCGCTCATTCTTCCTCGCCCCCTTACCCTTCGCCATCTTCACGGATGTGTTCACCGACTCACCGTGGTCGAATGTCGATCACATAGGCATGTCTAGCACCCATGCGTACGTAGGTATATGAAGGATTGAAGGGCAGCGGCAGGGGGACACTGGTGGAACTGGAGGCAATGCAAGCGTTGAGCCTTGTTCGTCTCGGTGCGCGAGGTAGTAGTGCGCCGCATTGATGGCGAATGGTTCGTTCCGCGCTCCGGCGCTCCGGCATGCGGCCGCCGGCGGTGGCGTCGGATTGGACGCCTCGGATACGGCGCGGCGCGTATCTTCGCGTGTCTGCTGCGGTATCGCGCGTCGAATACGAGGCGGCAGCGTAGCGTGCCACGGATACGTGGTACGTTCCGTTTGGTTCCAACCTTGCGGCCGGACGCGAGGCCGCGGGGAGCGGAATAGTTCGCGTGCGGCGTGTCGCACCGGGTTTGGAGTTGTCGCGACGGAATCCATTGCCCAAACTTGATTTTGACCTTTCAAGTGCAGATCAGTCATCAGACGGTTAGGGTTACTCCGCCGTGATTAAGCATTTTACCGTGGCGAGCTCAACAAGAGCACCGAGCGGGCCTTTTTTGGGCCAGGCTAGCAGGGCATTCCTTTGCCATGAATAGCCTAAGCCTCACTTCGGCCTGGTGACCTGCCACCAAGCCCAGCCCCCAAATGCATTCAGCATTTGGTCCTTGCGCCCTTGCAAAATATGTCAATCCTCTGGATCGAACGCCCGACTAATATTTGACGGGTTTTGCTCAAAAAAAACTAACAAATATTTGACGGTTATGAAAAGCTTTCTTCCTCCTCGTTTCTAAATTGTTTGCCCTAACACACCATGGCGGGCGTGGTCCGAGGAGCCAAGGCTCCCTCGCCTCGGCAGCCCAAATGCACTGGCGGAGTGGAATTCGCCAGCCTTTTTCCTCTTTTTTTCTTGGAACATTTTTTGTTTTGATTGAAAAAACTCGCTTTCTTACCTGAAACGGTAATTTTTTAACGTTTGTTTTTTTGAACATTTGTTGTTCAGATAATTGGATGATCCACCTCTGTCAGTTTAGGAATCGAGCACAACTATTATAGGGGGAAACCATTAGCATTAAAAAAAATTAATTCAAAATATCCCTACATGTATTTATAAATGACAAGCACTATCATTATGGAACATTACCTAAAAATTATTTCTATGCGCATGCTTCTCTTTCACCTACCTCTACCATCATCTAGACTCCATTTGAGAAATATAATATCCCAACTTGAACCGATTTTTTTTTAAAAAAAACACCAATACAAACACAGCCGCTCATACATCATGCGCTCTCAACCCTATGATACACATGTAAATATTATCCTTGCAAGCAACTTTCCGATCTTGATATTGACAAAGTAACCACATGTTGTCGGCGGACACATGGTCCTCCTCTGAAGAGTAGCTTTTGTTTAATTCTGAAATATATCAAGAAAAATACAATATGAGTAGAATCGCAGGAAATAGAGCGAAATGATGATGATGGTTGAGATTATTCAAAAAAAGATGATGGTAGGGCCCAAACAAATGAAAAATGTCGTAAACTCATAATGTTATGTTGACATTTGAATTATGTCTATCATGTAGCAGATAAAAATCAACTAACAAATGGGGAAAAAAAGATAAAACCGCGATGATACGGGTGAATTAAGGGTGATAAGCAACACTTGACACACTAATTGGCGGACCCAGCACCTTGCTATTTCGTCGCGGTACGTTGGATACATAAAAGACTTGGAAACTGCTGAAGATATTATGTGGCCTGATTTTTGGATATTACGTGGTCAACACAGATCTAGATTTCCATCTGGCCTTGGATGTTAATGTTCCCAATTTTTTTGGTTGGAAGGGAGCCACAACATTGCCAGAACCTAGTGGCTCCCGGAAGAAGTTGGTTTTCCTTGAACAGAAATCCAGCACCACCACGAGTGATAGTTTGGTATGGAGACAACTGTTGGATGCTTTCACAATGTCTTGCAGTCCAATTTCGCCTGCTAACATTTCAGATCTTTTCCCCAAGCTTTGCCTTGCGGCGACACAAGTTTACTGGTGGCTGTCCTCCGTGCTCGAGCTACGTGGACCAAACGCCTCCAGAATCCAAATGAGGCCGGTGATTTTTCACCACATTTCGCGTAACGGAAACTCCACGTAATGTTGGTTCGAAACTGAAGCTTCTCCTGAGCTTTCTTTGGGAGCCCACGTGGCAGCACCCTACCCATGCGTAGCAGCCGTTTCAACCAAGAGCTGCCCTGTGAAAATCAGCCGCGATGGAATCTCCTCCCTCGCAGGATAAGGCGCCGTGGGGCGTAAACGGAGAGGTTCTTCCACTCCCAGCCTCTAGTTCTTCCGATGGCCAAATGCTACTCCGATTGGCCCCCGATTCCGCCTCTGCATCCGTCGCGAAGAACGCCGCCGCCGCAATCCCACGCCTCCCCGTGCGCGATCAGGCGGCAGCTCGCGCCCTTCGTGCTCCACTGCTCCAGGTCCTGCGCCTCCCCGCTCCTCGAGCCCAAGAATCTGCCCGCCGATGAGTTCCCGGCCGTGCCGGCATCGCCGGTGTCGCCGCTGCCGGACGCCGCCCCGAAGCTCGGCATATCCAACAAGTTCATCCGGGGCCTCTGCGGCGACCCGCAGACCGAGCAGCTCGCCTTCGAGTGCTACCGGCGGGCGCTGCTGCAGCCGGGGTTCCTGCCGGAGAAGAAGACGGCCAACGCGCTGACCGTGCAGCTGCTGCGGGCCAAGCAGTGGGGCTCGCTGGAGCTGCTGGTCGAGGACTTCAGGGCCTACGGCGTGCTCCCGGAGAAGCGGACGTGCGCGCGGCTCGTCGCCTGCTGCGTCCGGGCGAGGCGGTTCAGCCTCGCCGACGCGGTTCTCGGGGTCCTCGAAGCGAAGAAGGGCGCCGCCGCCGTCGCGGCCTTCGGCGCGGCGATGCAGGCGTACAACAAGCTCCACATGTACCGGTGCACGGTGCTGCTGTACGGGCAGGCGCGGGTAGCTCGCCTGCCGCTGAGCGCCGACACCTACCGCGCCGTGATGGCGGCGTGCGGCGCGCTGGGCGAGCCGGACATGGTGGCGTCGCTGTTCAAGCTCTACAGGTCTCAGAAGTGGTACCCCTTTGATGATGATAGCTGTGTGGAGACATACGCCATCGTCTGCGACGCGCTGGGGAAGGCAGGCAGAGCCACGGACGCGCTGCGGTGCCTGCGCGAGATGGAAGACGACGGGCTGTCGCCAAACGCCGCGATCTACTCCTCCGTCATCGGCGCTCTGGCGGATGCCCGGGAAAAGGCGGCGGCGGAGGACCTGTACCACGAGGCATGGGACAGCAAGATGCTTGGGGATCCCGACATGTTCTTGAAGCTGACGGTCATGCACGTCGAGGCCGGGGTGGTGGAGGAAACAATAGAGGTCGCAAAGGACATGAGGCAGATTGGCCTGAGGGTCACAGACTGCATCCTCTCGACCATCGTCAATGGCTTTGTGAAGAGGAGAGGCCTGAAGCCAGCCATCAGAGCTTACGACAAGCTGGTGTTCATAGGGTGCGAGCCTGGGCAGGTCACCTACGCCTCAGTCATCAACGTGTACTGCCGGCTTGGGCGCAGCGACAGGGCAGAAGCCGTCTTCTCCGAGATGATCGGCCGGGGCTTCGACAAGTGCGTGGTCGCCTATGGCAACATGATCTCCATGTACGGGAAGATCAGGAGAGCATCAGAGGCCATGAAGCTGCTGGCCCTGATGAAGCAGAAGGGGTGCGAGCCCAACGTCCTGGTGTACAACTCCCTGCTCGACATGCACGGCAGACTCGGGAACTCGAAGCAGGCGGAGAAGATCTGGAAGGAGATGGCGCGGCGCAGGGTGCGGCCCGACCGGATCAGCTACACGGCCATCATCCTGGCGAACAACCGGTCGGGGGAGCTGGACCGGTGCATGGAGCTGTACCAGGAGTTCAGGGAGACCGGAGGGAAGGTGGACAAGGCCATAGCCGGGCTCATGGTCGGGGTGTTCTCCAAGTGCAGCCGATTCAACGAGCTCATCGAGCTGCTCAAGGACATGAGCGGGACCAAGCTGGACCGGAGGTTGTACACGACCGTCCTGCGAAGCCTCCGGGATGCAGGGCTGGAGGTTCATGTGAAGTGGCTCCAAAGTAACTTCAAATTCGTGGAAGAGAAAACTTGATGCCAGCTTCTCAGGCGCCAGGAGTTCTTGCTGTGCATATTCAGCTAGCGCCGAAGTATATCGGGCGTTCAAAAAAAAAAAGAAGGCATTGCTCTGTAAATGGAAACTGAAAAGGAAGGTATATATATTTGCTTGCCTCAATGCTATTGTTGCTCAATTTCGACCTTCATTGGCTCAAGTGAATAGCAATGTAAATGTATTTTAACGGATGCCGACTCTGTACCAGTAATGGTCTGATTGATTCCAGAAATCTTGAACAGATTGCCTAGTTCAGTAACTCTGCATATGCAGATTTATTGAAATTGTTGTACCATAGCCACTTTGGGCAAATGTAACTTTGTATCTATAATGAAAATCTCATATTATATGGGTACTGTCTATAGAACATTCACATGTTCCATATTATGATTGTCATGTTTGCTAGTCTGTCACTCTTCCTTCTGCTGCTACTTTCGTATAGCTTATTATCTGAATACTCTGTAACAAGAAACATATGGCATATGAAGAACTTTACAAACAAAAAGAAAAAATTAAAGTTGTAGCAGCTGCTGCTAGACTGCTAGCGATCCAACATCCAAGAGCCGCTGACCGGTACTCCCGCAGGCGGCAGCGCTTTGCCCTGCTCAAACCAACATTCATCTTCGTGCCTCGGATGACATGGCTGGGCTGACTGATGCAGAACTCATCGCTTTTGTCGCCACAAAACATGGCAGATCCGTCAGTTTTGATGAATCAAACATGGATCCCTTGCCATCCACGCACGTCGCCGTGCCGGAAGCCAGGCCGCCGCTGTCCCTGGAGACCAACAACAACACGTCTTCGCCGACATCGTCGCCTGCCTCCGTCCACCACCCGTCAGAGCCCAGCCTGAAGACAGCCAGCTCGCGGCCGCCCCCACTCCACGCCGCCATCAGCAGCTCGCCGCCGCGGCGCTGGACGAGGCACTGGCCGTCCCACGTGTGCGCGAGGGCGTGGAGCGCGTCCCGGGGCGTGGGCACCTCGCGCAGCGGCGAGACGAGGTCGAACGCCGCGACGCGCCCGTAGTGGCTGACGAGCCGGAACGCCCCGTCCTGGTACGTCACGTCGACGGCGCCGAACGCTCCCGGCGCGAACGCAAGGGTCCTCCACGACGCGTCCGTCGGTCTGCAGAACACGGCCTCCTCGGCGGCAAGGAGCACCATGACCGTGCAGCCGCCGTCGACGGACGGGTCCGACGACAGCGCCGCCCTACGCACCTCCGGCTCGGACAGCGGGCGGCGGAAGCCGCGGTAGGCGCGGTCCTCCCACCTCTCCCTGGCGCCCCTCTGCATGAAGCGGGAGCACGGCCACGCCTCGCCGCGGCGCGTCAGGGGCGGGAGCTGCATGCGCTCCCGCGTGGCCGGGTTGAGCAGCCACACGTCGGGCCACCGCTCGAGGACCAGCCACCCGTGCGCCGAGCCGCAGCACCGCTTGCCTCTGGTCTCCGGCAGGTCGAGCTCGTGCACGGTCCCGTCGGAGACGTCCAGGAAGCCCCGGGTGCAGCTCTCGCCGCGCGGGTCGTACGGGAGCATCAGCCACGGCGGCGTGGACTTTGGGCGCAGGGACGAGCGCCATGACTTGCACACCGCCCGGAGGCGGACGTAGTCCTTGATGCCAGGCGTCCTCTGCCCGACCATCTCCAGTAGGTCGTCCGGCAGGTCTGCCCAACCGAAAGCCATGGCCATTGATGGGTTGAGAGAGAAGCTGAGCATTTCGTGCTTTCTTGGCTCAAGGGAACACCCCATTTTCGTTTCTTTTTTGCTTTGCTTTGGATCCTGAAGAATCAAGAAACCTAACTAGTTTTGGATAACAACTAGTAGCTCAGAAGAAACTTATTTAAAGGCGTCGATGGCCATTGTTCTGAACTTCTGATGATGACAGTGCTGAAACTTGAAGCAAACGTGGGGGGAAACATGAAACACGCAGTTGGAATGTTGGGAGAAAACGTTGGTGCTATCTGTACGAAGGGCAGCAGCAATTCTTGCGTGGTGGAACGAGGTGCTTATATTTCGAATCACATGTTTCTTCACGGGAAAATCCAGTTGACGGACCACAAAATTCATGTGGAAACAAGGGGGCCTGACGCGCCTTTGCTCCGAAATTTGACTTGTCTAATGGGTCGATGATGATGACATTGCTTGTGATGAGATACTATTACGTTCTTTTCGTGTTCCTCTTTTTTTTTATCGAATACGCAAGAGAATTGCGTATCTTTGCATTAAGAAGGAGCAAAAGTTTACAACCGCGCATTCCGTGCTCACGGTGGGGAGACAGATACACAGCCCTATTACATTGGAGAAAACCTTACAACCTGCTAATCAACCTGCTCACATTGGACTACTACTCGCGAATTAGACGACCCAAGTTTGTAGCGCCTGCAGTGATCCAGAGCTCGGCTTGCTGCTTGATGGTGTAGATGACTTCCTGCACTGCAGCTTCATGGCCGCGGAAAACTCTAGCATTGCGCTCTTTCCATAGTTCCCAGCAAATTAGAGCGAAGAGAGAGTCGAAACCCTTTTTCTTTTGTCTGTCAACGAACCTGCCCCTCAATCCCTCCACCAATCCTGCAAGGACGATGCTGGTGGCAACAGCTGCTGTCCTGCACCAAGCAGGGAGATGATGATCCACCAAACCCGCCGCGAGTAGGAGCATGTGTAGAGGATGTGGTCGCTGGTCTCGAGCTCCTGGTCGCATAGTTTGCAGTTTGGGTCGGCCTCAAGGCCATGTCGTCGCCTTCTGTTAGCTGTCCATTGCCTTCTCTTAAAGGATAGCCATAGGAAGAAGCGTACCTTGAGAGGCGCCCACGTTTTCCAGATTAGCCGATGACCATCCAGAGTGGTAGCTCCTGCGTGTAGCATCTTGTAAGCTGACTTCGCCATGTACTGACCATCCGGTGTCCATCTCCAAATGATCCGATCATCCTGGTTTGTGAGATGGAAAGAGTGGATGGTGTTCCATAGCCTCAGATATTCCACCAAGGCTTGCACTGATAATCCTCCACGTATCTCATCGATCCATCGCTCATTGTCCATCGCCTGCTGCACTGTCTGACTGTTGCGGGTACGTTTCTGAACTGCACGGCAGAGATTTGGTGCCATGGAAACGATGGACCGACCTTGAATCCAGTTGTCAGTCCAGAAAAAAGAGCGCCTTCCATTGCCAACCTGGACGGTGATCGATGCTGCAAAGAATGTCTTCACCGTCGGGTCAGGATACAGGGGAAGATCAGACCAAGCCCTGTCCTCGTCAGTGCGCTGCAACCACAACCATCGGGCTTGGAGTGCATATCCAGATAGCTTTAGGTCTGAGATTCCGAGCCCTCCGAGCTCCGTCGGACGACAGACCGTTAGCCAGGCGACCATGCACTTCCCTCGGATGGATTCGTCTTTCCCGGTCCACAGAAAGCGGCGACAGATTGCATCCACCTCCTGGCGTACTCATGACGGCAATTTCTCTGCCATCAGTGCGTATATTGTTGCTGCCCTAAGCACGGATTTTGTCCAGACGAGACGTTTCGTGTTCCTCTGACAGGGGCATGCCTTCAACTGAATCGATCGAAGGATCAGCAGAAGATCCGATGCCGTCCCAAATCTAAATTACAATAAACTGTGAGCTGCTAATGTTATATGCACGGAACTTTTGCTTTCAGAGGAATACAAAGAAATATGCTGACGATAGTTTCAGACTTTCAGTAGAGTAAAAATGATTTGAGCAAAAAAGATAAGTTAGCAATCCTGAATTTGCACCAATTTCACCTTTTTTTTTTGCATTACCTACATTCCTATAGGTAATACTACACAACTAAAACAATCATCGGCACATCCCCTCTCAAAAAACAAAAATCATCGGCACATTGATCAGGCATGATCTGAATGTAACACCTACACGTCATAACAAAATGCAGAGATGTGCTTTTCGTACTCCACCTTGTGCTCATCCAAACGTCTGTCGACTTCAGAGCAAATTGGAGGTCAGAAATAAGCTAGCAATCGAACAAAATTCAGAAAAAAAAGGACTAATTAATCAGATGCAGGCCAGATCAAATTCAGAAGAAACCTCCTTTTCAACGTGTTGGCTTCTCTTGCAAAAATATTTACAGATGCAAAGGCATCCACACACGCCTAAGTAGTTGCCAAATATCCTCAGGCCATTTCATTTTGAAGATAAAGATCCACGCTAACTAACAACTGTATCACGCGAGTAATAAAAAAAAAAAACAACCGCAACTACGGGTAGGCGGGCGGGCGAATCCCCTAGGCAAATAACAGGGGCTGCCCGGCCGCCGCCGGCGTCGCCGGACTCGCCGTCAGGAGGGGCCGCGCGCGCACCAGTCTCCTCGGCGCCGACGGCGACAGCCTCGCTTTGTGCGGCTGCTTCTTGTAGAGCGCGGGGAGGCGGGCGCCGAGCGCGTCCTTGAGGCCGACGCCGCAGCTCCGCGACGTCTTGAGCCGCTTCGCCGGCGGCTTGGGGAGGTCCTCGAGGCCGCCCACGGCCGCCAGCGACGCGAACGACTGCGACTTGCCGTCGAAGAACTTGGACAGGCCCCTCCTGCACCAGAACAAACGAAACGAAGCAGCGCGCGCGTCAGATCACGCCCCACTCACCAAGATCAAATTTCGGGCGCCGGAAGGGAAGGAACCCGGCGGCGGTAATGCCCGGCGCGAGGCCAAGTTACCGTTATGCACTTACTTGATCGGGAGCTGCGTCATGAGGGAGGCCATCTCGAAGTGGTCGCCGGTCGACCCCGACGAGCTGGCGTCGTCGGCGAGCTCCACCTCGTCCGAGGACGAGGACGCGGATCCCACCAATTCGGAGGACGCGCAGCCGATGTCCTCCTCCTGCTCCTCGAACCCGATCGCCTCCTTGGCGCGCGCGAACACGACGTAGGCCTCCATTCCTCGGGCACGCAGATCAGGCGGACAAGCAAACGCAGATCACGCGAACGGACGGACGGGCGAACGCTGGAAGAAATGAAATGGCGCGATGCTCTCAGCTGACGAAGGTTGCAATTTGCCGCTGCACGACGAAGGCATGGGGAGGGAATGGAGGAGGGGAAGCCAGAGCTATAAAGGTAGCGGAAGGCAGGCGGGCGGATAAGAATGGCGGGCAGCGGGGGGATACGCGCGGGAGGGAGGAGATAAACGAAGCCGTCAGCTCGCGCGAGAAAAATAAAAGGGGGAAAAGTGCGGTGGTATTATCTACAGAGAAGTCCATCTCATCCGATCTATGGCGAGCGACCGTGTCCTCCCCTCCCTCCCTTTTCTTTTCCTGTCGGAGTGGGAGTGGGTTGGGATTGGCGGCCGTGGGAACGAAGAGGAGAGGATAAGGCCTCCACCTGTTTCCTTGCACGGCTTCGGAGGGAGATGCGGGTCGGCTGCTGTGCCTGTGCCTGTGCCCGCACGGGTTGGTTGTTTGGTTGCCCGTGCTTCTTTCAGAGCCAGGCTCTCTGCCCATGCAAAATGGCTCGCGCAGTCCTTTGTTAGCATCATTGATGATATAATTAATATATGATTAGTATGTATTAAGTGATATTAATATTTTTGAAAGAAAATTAAGCCAGTCTAAGATAAATTAGTGACTCATGAAGTATAGTCGTTTAAAATAAATATCATGAAGGTGATTTTCTAATATTTTTATTTTATGCAACATGTATGCATGCGGACAACCAAACAACATCTTATCTCAAACAGGCTCAATAGATTCAGGCAACCAAACACAACGTTTGTGCATGCACCCGGCCTGGCTCACAGATGCCAGTAACCAACCAGCCCCAAAGTTTCCTCGGTCTCCATGGCGTGCCGTGCCGACCAGCCCCGTCTGCTGCAGCCGGGCCCGGGTGGATGTGGG
>CM014276.1:56935422-56970939 GCA_004135705.1 Alloteropsis semialata
GATAGAAATCTGTGCAGACTGCAGCAAAACAACAAGAAGGCTCCTAAATCAGAGGCACGAGGCAATGCAAGGGCAAGCTGAACTAAGTGTCCTCATGTTTTGCACTTTTACTATAAAATTGGGGTAGCTGCCACCAGGAAATATGGTTTCTCCATTGAAGGGCACGCATGCAAATGCTATGGTCACAAAAAGAGGTACAGTAGGTGTATGGGGGGCAATTATTAGACCTTTAAGCAGTTATATTTGTCATCATTTAATGATAGGTGCAAATGATATCACTTGATTCTTCATCAATAAACTTCATGCTATGATTATTTTGTTTTGCTTTAAAAAATGTGCCACAATAAAAACTAATGGTCAAATATAAATGTGGAAAACCCTAAAATGTCAATACAAGATCCTTTGTGAACCAAGGGGAATAAAATCTTGCACCAAATACCAAGAGAAAATCAGTTGAGTTAACAAACTGCTCAGCCGAACCAAAAATAAGTATGGACCAACCTGTGCTTCACACAACTGTTCTGACAGTGAACCTAGAGCAAAAAGTGATGCTTCATGTAGCTGCCACAAGAAAAATGCTGCATTAGATATCAGCAGCAGAAATAATCATGACACCAGCAAAGTTAAGTAGAATGTGTGGCGTGATTATGCAATAATCAGAATATTTAAAATATAAACATAGTTTATTGCTAAACAAGACTTAAGACTTAAAGCAGCACCGATGAATAAGATAAGCAAGAACTGAAGTCCTGAGTTCAAATCTATAAACTGAAAACTCACCCTCCACCAGTCAGCAGAACCTGCTTGTTTCAATTCTTGAGATTCATGAAAACGAATTTTTGCAGCTTCCAAAATTGAGTCGATTCCATAATCTTCATAAGAAGTTACTATCTCTTCCAGCAAAAGAGACCCTGAAAACCAAAAAGATGTGAGGAACCACTGCAGCCAAGTGACTAACAGCTAATGAGTACCAACTGAAGGAAAATTACAAGGGTCTCCATTGTGCAGAAACAACGTCAAAGAAAGAAATCTTTGAACAATGCTGCGATGCATAATGCAAGATGGTGGTAACAGAATTAAGTTCATTAACAGCTTCAAATGTCAACTTTATGGTTCTTAGGGGAAAAAAGGTAAGATACTGGTAAGCAGCATTGCACTTTTAATAAAACCAAGTTAATAAAAAAATAATCGGTTTTGCAGTTTGTACCAGACACGCGACAGCTATAAGTGACGTCATCCTCATCGGCAACATACTGGTTAGCATCACGAGACCAGCTTTGCACCTAGAAAAATTAAACCACCAAATATATAACCAATATGTAGGAAAACAGATAAAGGAAACATGCAGAATAACTAGTATGTGTTTGCAAGAAGCATTTTCCATCTCTTCTGTCTTAAATTAATAATTACAGCTCTCTAGATTGACTCTTAACATATTTAATGTATGCTGCACTGTACCACTGTGCAAAGCTCAATGTCTTTGTTTGTTGGCCAATAATATTAAAGTTGTCAAGTTTAGGTGGCACCAAACAACGGTAGCCAGGGACATGATTTGATTTAGTAGGTGCAGGTGGTCCATTTCTTTTTCTCCTTAATAAAGTGCAAAAGTCTGCAACATGATTCGAAAAGAACAAAGGAAGCAATGTTAACATAGTTGCAGTGTTTCAGCAAGTGCATACCTGTTCTTCAGTTATTTGTTGGAAGGCTATAGTATAGTATGCTAGCTCCTTTATGCTCCCCCCAATAACCTAGTGCAGCAGCATTGAAAATCAATACAAAAACATGATGCACAAAACAATAATTAGAAAGAAAAATACCTTTGCTAATCTAGAATTCCCGACAATTGTTGTCCATAGCTCAAATAGCTGTAAAAAAAAATAAGAACATCAAGAAATGGTGGAAAATAGACTACAATAGAAGTTAGCAGGAAAAATAGAAATTGAAAAAAAGAGAGTAAATAATTAGAGAAACATCATTGTACGCCATTAAAACAAATTGAAATTATCGATCGGACGCTAGAGCAGTTATATACCCTCCCATGCCACCGATGAATTACTGTTTCCCCTCACCGCCACTCCCATCAGCTCTGTTAGATCAAACAGTCGTCAGGGGCTCAGGGCTCCATTCAGTGGCCGATTTTTGTGAGGATGGCGTTTCTACCCTTGCTTACAAGTGGTCCCATTGCTTGCTACCGTAGAGAATGAATTTTGGGCATTAGCCCCAGTCCAGGCCCTCATCCAAAAGGAGACGGTTGCACCTTCAATGCACATGCACCCGTAGAAATGATAAGGCGGCCAGAGGCCAGTGCCGTGGCCTACCTGTGACTGCATCAAACTCCTCTGAGTGCTACAACTAACCAGGGTCCTCTGTCCGAGGCAGTGGAGAGCCACACAAATCGAAACATCACCGCCATAGGGGGGCGATGGGCCAAGAGCAGCGGAGCGGCTGATGATTACACACTGATGTCGACAACGATGGGGGTGCGTCTTGCCAAACACTGCAGTCCGCCGGAGCCACCGGCCTCGACCGTGTGCACGCAGTCAGCCTTTCGATGCCGACGCCAGGGCCATGCTCATGCCCTCCAAGTCCGGCTGCCATCGTGGCTGACCATTGAGCCTAGTACCATGAGCAAGTCCATTTTTTCCCAAGGCTAAATGCTCTCATCGTCTCCTTCACTTCCTTCCTCCTGGTTGCTCAAATCTCCCCAAAATCTCCAAGTTGCTCCCCTGGAGGGAGGGGATGTGGGTAGCATGCAGGCTAGTTTTGACGGGAGACAGACAAAGGTGAAAGGGTAATAGGAGGGCAAAAAGGTCATGTCTAGCACTAGATAACAGCCATTTCACGGTCACAGGGAGACAAGAAAATGAAGTAGTGGCACTACTATAGGGACTATAGATTCTTCGGTGGTAGATCGGGGATTTTGAAAACAAATGGCCAAGAATTTCCTCAAAGAATTACCTGAATCTCAAAGGACTCAAGACTTCTTTCACTGCCATCAGAATCATAATCAACCGAGTCCAGATCCTCTGAACCTTGAATGGATGACAAGTGATAGATCTTGAACGACGAAACAAATGTCTGCCACAGAGATGGAAGAATGGCTGTACAAATTCTCCAATTTATCAGGAAAGCAAAGGTTTACGATCAAGCTGATACGCAAAATATGAAGTTTGTATACTTGCCAGAAATTTTAGCTTCAGGCAGTCTAGGAAAGTTCTGGACAAGCTGAAGTAAACATTTCAGCACCTGAGGATAAGACAAGAATAAGAATCACTACTAAATATCAGTGATGCATGCATTCGGTCTCAATCTCAATACAGGCTATATGATGTATATACCTCCATCTGCATGCTCCAGTCATCAGGATTTTGGGACTGTACTGGGGAATTTAGAATAATGGAGAATTGCTCTATCAGTGGATCAAGCATCGAAGTCATCAAACTGGCTGTATCTCTCTGCATAAAAGATGTCATCAGTTTCCACACTGTGAAGACCAGCAAAAAGAACTTAATAGTAAACAAAAATGAACCTACCTTATAAACACCACTCATTGATCCAAGCATGGAAATACATGAATGGACTATTGCAAGAGCCTTTGCCCGAATAGAATTTTCATACAGCTGTTTTTCATGGACCAAAGCAAATGAAAATTCTCTTCTTATCAATTTTTCACAAGTGGACAACAGGAATAGCAATACTAAAAGAGCTAATCTGAACATACATGAGGAGATGATATTATTCTATACAGTGATGGGAATAGCTCTGGCACTAACTTCGGAACACATGTATCATCTAGATCATCCGACAGAAGGGCTAGGCATCTTAATGCTCCACGAACTGCAAAACAAAAGTTGTAGATTATAACGGGAAATTACGTAACTCATGTCCTTGCTTTGAGAAATGACATTAGTATAAATTCCAAAACTAATTATTTTCCTATGCAGGATTTCTGTACATAATGTAGTTAGAAACACTGCCTGACCATGACAGAAGCCTAAGATAAAGTTATTCAGCTTTAGGCTGCACTGAAGCTCCAAAGCAAAGTTATCAGGAACATGTGATGATAGGGCATGATATGAAGTAAACCAGTCTGTAAAGCATGGTATCAAAGGAGGTATATTTCTTGGAGACACTCGCAATATGCCAATGCCACAAATACCTAATAGGAGATTCAATCATGCAAGAACTTTTTCTAGGAACTTACAGAAGATCAAAGTCAACAAAATAATCTCACTTCCCACAATATCTCTCCAACCCCATATCAGCAATAGTATCCATGCAACATAGGATATAGGACATGTTTCAAGGAGCAATGGCTTCTGCATAACTATTAGCCAAGGTTGACAATCTATGCTTCTCAAGGGAAAAAAAAAAGTTGCATCCATATTTGGCCCTGCTCAGCTTAGAACTGTCAGAAGATTAAGCCATCCCAAAAGGGAACACACTCTGGAACTTATAAGAAAGCATTACAAAGGGTGAAATGGGTGTAGCTTCGGAAGCTTCTTATATTAAGGAGCAAAAGCCAAAAATGCTCTCCACCAGGCTCTTAGAAGCTAGATTCACAAAGAAGCTATGCCCGCCAAAACAGGATATTCATCTGGTCAAACTTATGCGTGTAGGAGGCTGACAGCATCAAGTTTTAAGCTTCAGGCCATAAATACACCCCTAAAACAACTGTCATTGTTTTGACATGTCATGAAGCAACAAAAGATATTTACCTCCATTCCCGTTGTTTTGATCGCTGATTAACTTTAAGAGAAAGGGAAGTAACTCAGGCCAGTCTTCAGGCCAGTCTTGTTGCCCAATAGCTGCTACAGCCATGCTAATAGCAGTACGAATCTTCCCATGAGAATCATCCAATGAGGTAAGCAGGAGCTGCCGTATGACCACCTGAAGAAAATAACATTAAGAACAACGCAATGCAGACACAAACACAGGTATACAAGAACATTCAAAATTAAGAATTCACATGGTAGCCTATTATTCTTGACTTCTCATAACGTACATATATCAGAACAAAAGCATTAATTATAACAAAGGATGCTCAAGTGAGATCACAGAGGTGCCTTGTCTATTTGGGTGCACATAAAAAACATCCTCTTCACAAATGGAAGATATCTCTGCTAGCCTGGAGAAAGGGACCTAAAAAAGTTTGATCATGCTTCATATATAGCAAAATCATTGCTCAAGAACTCTGAGTAAAACTGTCTACTTGTCTAGATGGCATCAAAGTGATCAACTGATAACCTTTCTTTTTCTTTAAGCCCTAGTTGGACATGCAACATCTCACAAAAATGCATCCTCTTATTATCCAATATTTAATCAGTGGGAGGCTTCCCAACAGTTCTCCTTGAAATTAGCATCATTTCCAAGAATATAAGGGTGAAACGAAGTGTCACCAAGTGTAATAGGAAAGAAAATTATGGACCCAGGTTGCATAATTCTAAAGCACTCCCCATTCTCGTGTTCTTTCTAATTTGTAACCTCACATTCTTTCTAATTTGTAACCTTTTAAATCATGAACCAGCAATTGTGATTAAAGAATAAAATGGAAATTGTTTCCATATTCCCAGGCAAGGCACGGAAGCAGTGAAAAAAGGTATCAAGGGTATGTTCTCACTTAAGCCCAAATTCG
Organism: Alloteropsis semialata; assembly: GCA_004135705.1. Taxonomy (NCBI): domain Eukaryota; kingdom Viridiplantae; phylum Streptophyta; class Magnoliopsida; order Poales; family Poaceae; genus Alloteropsis; species Alloteropsis semialata. Next base: position 56,941,058 of record CM014276.1, read on the forward strand.
TTACATATAAAGTATTAAAGTATATGACAGTACCTTTTCTGATGCAGAAACAACAGGGGGCACAAAATTCTCTTCATCTTCTTGCCAATGCTGCTTGATGAACTGCTTTAGCAAGACGGCAGCAAGGTAGCAGGTTGTCAAGGAACAACAGGAAACCAAAGCTAGTCCAACTCATGAAAAGGGCAATTTGTACACCATGCAACAGAAAGTTCTGAATTCTGATACACAAAAAATTGGGCACAGATGAGTGCAAGGATATCTGACGTAAACCAAACGGGATCTCTTTGTTGATTGTGACTTTTGTAAGGGCAGCTCCATACCCTAAGAAAACATTACAGAAAAAACAGGCTATTGTCAGTTGATGGCAGTAGACTAGGAAAATCTGGCACTTTGTCAAGAATGGTGATGAACCCAATTCAATTCCCCATCATCTGGGTAGCAAAAGGTTTCAACCTGATTGGTTAATAACTGACGGATGTCACAACCAACTGGAATTGAATTGATCGACCAGGATGCTACTAAACCAAAATGCATTGTTAATTTTTGCAATTACATACTAATTCTATGAACACCTCAGTTAACTACAACAGGAGGTCATGAGTACAAATTGAAATTATGCTCAGATCAACCACATTTTCAGTGCTAGAAAGAGCATCACTCCTAACAGAATATAATGCAGCATCAATGAAGCTGTCAAGCATTATATCAGGGCCAGGCTCGTTGTTGTCATGCTGTGCTGTGAAATATACTAGGTATTTATGATTCCGCTCTTGCGGCCCGAAATAGAGATGTTCACGCACAGCTATTATATTACATATGAAGGTTGTGCTATTAGAAGCCGCCAATCCCCTCTAGAAGAATAGGAGTGTACATAGAGCAAAGCAGTATCAATTAGAACCTTACCAACCAAAGCAATACTGCGCTAATGCACTGCAGTAGCAAAACAGTACTCCTAGATAACCATTCCCAAATCAATTATTCACACGCCTGGGTGGTGGGGGTTCCCACCGCTTCCCACTAGTGAATGACACGCTCACAGTGTCTACAGCCGACAGGCTACTAGAGCGCGAACAAAAAATCAAGCCAAAGCAGCTCCCGGCCAACGCGTGAAGCTGAATTGCTCAGTGCTTCAAGGGCGACCATTCTTCAATTCGGCACAAATCATCAACGATAGAGGGAAATAGTATGTGGGGGCGCCGTACCGGGAAGGAGGGAAGCCTGGCGGAGAGACTCCTCAGCGAAGGCGCGGACGTCGCGCGCGGTATCCAGCGTGGCCGTCAGGCACTCCACCAGCCACCGCTGGTCGCCGTCCGCCGCGCCCCCGGCCGCCATCTGAACTGCCGACGCCGTCTAGGGTTGAGGCTCCGCGTAGGGCACAGTACGCACACCCCCTCCTTTCGGTTTCGGGGTGGATCGGGCGGCGAGCTGGGATGACGAGAGAGAGCGGCGGGATTCGAGGGGTTTAGTCTAGGGTTTTTATATCGGAGGGAAAAGCTAGAGGAGACGGAGGCCAAGACGAGAGGTGGCGGCCGGGACAGAGTGGGGAATCAATCAATCAGTCGGGAGATGGAGATGGGCCATGGGGAACCGGAAGACGGGCGTTTTGGAATGGGCCCAGCGTGCGCTCCACGAAGTCACGCTAAACCCCACCTGCCAGCCTGGTTGGGTTGCAAACCTTTGCATTTTTTATTTTTTTAACGTACCATTCGCTTTCTCAAAAAAAAAAAAAACCGTACCATTCGCTTTTGAATGGCGGGAAAGGACATGTTGTGCAGCATGTTTTATGTTTTAAATCTCTGTTCACCGCATGATTACATAAAGTTCGATTCAGGCGAAAGTTTTGAAAATTATGCTTTCCAATACCTCTACTTCCCGAGTCGATTTGAGCTATGCCTCGCCTCTCCCTTGACACGTCATGGATTTGGCCATTTGGGACTTGGGAGCTTCTCGTGTGGCTCCACGCTGTGATGGCCATAAAAAGTTGGGTCTCTTGTCTGTGACACATCATCAAATGGTGGTTTTGTCCGGCGCACACTCTACTCTCTGATTTAGTATGGTGCACATTGCAAAAATATGCATTTGTCCAAAACACACTCCGCATGTTATTCTAATCATTTCTGGCTCTAGAGAGTGGTGAACGGACACTTGTGCCCTTGGCAAGGTTCTGGGCACATACCTACATTATCAACGAATGCATCATGGTGCGCGGGGCAACGGCCAACGGGGCACCATGCACGACAGCACGAGGATGCGAGCAGAGCGAGTGGCAGCGTGAAACTCTCCAAAGCGGCAGCCGAGATGAACTCCGGTGAAATTATTTTCAAGGCATCAAGCCAATGGTGACGCCAGAGCAGAGTTGCCTGCCGACATGCCATACTAGCAGTATGGCCAAGCTACAAATGTTGCGGCTTGATCGGCGGTATGCTAGAAAAAGATATCGATGGCGCAACCGAGCTCCAGTGCTGCATGCAGGTTATTAGGAGGTGGCAGCAAGCACGATGTAGCGACCTGCGATTCAACCAAGTAGCTATATTGAGAAACTGAACGGCTGATCAATTCATAGAGAAAGATGAATACACGAATGAATTTGAGGATGCACTGGGCGTTGGTTTTGCCAAGAATCACGCTCACGGTAACTGCACGATAGGAGGGTAAAGGAAATGGAACAGATGACGGGTGGGCCTAAGCAAGAGAGAGCTAAGAAAATGAAGGAGGGCAAAACAGACTTTTTATCACATGTTTCAGCTAAAAATGGTTGTTTTATTTGGTACAATGTCCAGGAGACAAAAACACGAAAAGGCAATATGCACCATACTAAATCGAAGAGTTAAGTGTGTGCTGGACAAAACCACCATTTGGGGGTGTCTCAGACAAAAAAAAATCCTAAAAAGTTAGGGCCCGTGAAGAATGGCTACCCTGATAAGGTATGATTAGAGCAAATGTGACGAGCAAGCATAACATGTCACATTGCCAAGGCACAAGACACTACAACGGGGATTAGGGGGCTGGGAATTGGAAGAACACAAAAGAAGACAGCGAGTTCAGAGGAGGAAGAAGACTCAGATGCGAGGAGAAATATTTTGTTATTTCATCGATGCCAAGTTTTTTTTTAGCAAAATGCACAAGTGGTTATAGCGATGGGGGAATTATACACGTTCGGCACAGGCTCACAGGCCGAAACGCATACCTACTGGGCTTACATGTTCGGCCCATCAGAGTTTACGACCTCTCTTTCATAGTAGCTCTGCTTCTTTCTGTTCTCTGCTGTTGCTGCAGCGGTGGCGATGGGCAAAACAACGGGCGGGTGCCTGCTCCCGGGCCCCCAACGCACCCCGCTGGCCCCGCTCTGCTGCGCTCCACCGCTGTTTCGTTCGTTTCGCTGGTGCCAACGCCCGCGGCCGCCGGCCGGCACGGTCCACGGCTCCACGCCGAGCCGCCAAAGGCGCCAGCCGCCAGGTCGCGGCAGGGCAGTCTCAATCACGTACGCTACGTCGCCGAGGCCGGGGCCGGGGCGCACCGTAGCGCAGCGCCGCATAGTACGGTACATGGTCGGCAAGGCACGGGCGCACGCCGCGCACGTCTTCTGACCTGTGGAGTTCACCTCCTCCTGCATTTGCTATGCTCGCTGCCTGTGCCTGGTCTCTCTCTTGTCTCTCCCCGCGCCCCGCTCGGCTCGCTCAAGATGTCCCGTCGTGCCTCCGAGCCAAGCGCGCGTCGTGCAAGGTCACGGCGCTGGCTGCTTTGCTTCGACGATCTCTTCCAATCTTCCACGCACCTTCGTGTTCCGCTGCCACACACTCGGATTCTCCGGAACACGTCGACGAAACCCGACGTGCAGGGTCTCCGTCCACCAGCCCACCACACCAGCGCCCGTACGAAACCCGACGCCAACACATGCACATTAAGGCCTTGTTTAGTTTCCATCCAAACTTCAAACTTCACTATTCATCAAAGGGAATCTTACATGTATGGAGCAGTAAACGTGTGTTAACGACAAAACCCATTCCATAACCTCCGGGTAACTTCGCGAGACGAATCTAATGAGCCTAATTAGGCCATGATTAGACAACATCGTGCTACAGTAAACAATCTCTAATGACGGATTAATTACGTTTAATAGATTCGTCTCGCGATTTCTCATCCATCCGTGTAATTAGTTTTATAATTAGATCATGTTTAGTCCTCCTAATCTTAGGTTTAAAATTGCGGATTCAAAAAAGTTTGAAAATTTTGGCAAACTAAACAAGGCCTAACACCCGGGTTTTAGCAAAACCGTACGTTCGGTTACCGGAATTGTGCGACCGTACAGCAAGAAGACGTAAGAACTTCATCCCTTCACTGAATGTACACGGGCGGCAACTCACCGGCCACAACGTCAAGGCCGAAGCACTACTACAACATTACACAAATTTGTTCGGGTCACAAACACCAAGGACTGCTTCACTCAACTGGGAAGGCTTAGGCATTCCCCAGCATGATCTCAGTCACTTGGATGCACCGATCACACAAGAGGAGGTACGGCGAGCAGTGTTTGAGGCGCCGACTGAGAAAGCGCCGGGGCCGGATGGGTACACTGGATTATTCTACAGACTATGTTGGCTGGTGATCAAAGATGACCTGATACAAGCCCTGTACCAGTTGTACAATCTGAGAGGTACAAGATGGAAGCTATTAAACTCGGCCAATGTTATACTCATACCCAAAAAGGATGGAATCGGCACACCAGCTGACTATCGGCCAATAAGTCTGATGCACAGTGTAGCAAAGATCATGACCAAAATTCTTGCAAACCGACTGGCGCCACATCTGAAGGATCTGGTGTCCCCCAATCAGAGTGCATTCATCAAGGGGCGCAGCATTCAAGACAATTTCCAGTATATATATGGGGCAATTAATCACTTCCACAAATCAAAAACCCCAATGCTCTTCCTAAAGCTAGATATTGCTAAAGCATTCGACAGTGTCAGGTGGGAATATCTGTTGGAAGTGCTTCAACACATGGGGTTTGGCCAGAGATGGAGAGACCTGCTCTGTATCCTATGGGCCACAACATCTTCAAGAATAGTTCTGAATGGAATACCTGGGCAATGTATCAGACATTCTAAAGGACATCGACAAGGCGATCCACTTTCACCAATGCTGTTCATCCTAGCAATGGAGCCTTTGCAGCGAGTACTTGATCGGGCAACAGAGCGGAGGCTACTTTCTCCAGTGGGGGCAGCGCCCATAAGAATCAGGACTAGCCTATATGCTGACGACGCCGCGCTGCGCTGTTTATTCAACCGGACACTACTGATGTGATAAATGTTAGGCATATCTTGCAGGCATTTGGAGCACCTACCGGACTCATGACCAACATGCAGAAATCTGAATTTACCACATCAGATGCGAAGCATTGGACATGACGGCAGTAAATGAGGTTTTCCAAGGCAGAGTTGGCATTTTTCCTTGCAAATATCTTGGCTTGCCTCTGCACATTGGCAGGACCCAGAGGGAAGATGAACAAGTTCTAATTGACAAGATTGGTGCTAGGCTACAACGATGGAAAGGAAGGCTCCTCAGCAGGGCCGGCCGACTGACACTGATTAATTCAGTGCTCTCATGCATCCCTGTGTACTACATGACCTCCTTCAACCTCTCCAAATGGGCAATCAAAAGAATTGATCGCATTCGACGAAATTTCCTATGAAAGGGAGCAGAAGATGCAAGACATGGTAGCTGTCTCGTCCACTGGCGGCGAGTATGCCGTGAGAAGAAACTTGGTGGACTGGGCATCAAAGAGCTGACAAGTTTCAACCGCGCCCTACGCCTACGGTGGCCTTGGTTGCAATGGACAGAACCAAATAGACCATGGACAGGCATGACAATCAGGCTCACAGATGACGAGAGGGAATTATTCAAGACCTGCACAGCTATCACGGTGGGCAATGGTGACCGAACCAAATTCTGGAAGGACAGATGGCTAAATCGGAAGGCACCAAAAGACATAGCTCCTGACTGCTACAAACTCGCATAGAGAAAAAATCAGACGGTGGCAACGGCGCTCATTGATAGGAGATGGATGAGGGATTTGCGTCGGATCAACACAGAGGTGGCCTTAAATCAGTTTGTCCAATTGTGGCTGCAGCTGCACGAGATATAGTTAAACCAAGAGCAAGATCAAATTATTTGGCGACTCACGGCGGATGGCAATTATACAGCCAAATCAGCATACAATGCTCAGTTTGTGGGCTCCTTTCAGGATGGTAATTGGAATCAGTTGTGGAAGGCAAAGGTTGAAAACAAATGCAGATTGTTTATGTGGCTCCTCTTGCAAGCGAGGCTACCGACGGCTGATCGTATTATCAAGCATGGAGGACAGGCCAACCCAATTTGTCAGCTGTGCCGTACAACGGCTGAATCCTCTTTCCACATGATAACCTCCTGTACTTATTCGCAGATCATATGGAATGCTGTCAACTCCAGGAACAATCTACCACTGATCGACCTGACGGCCTGTAGGACGATGAAGCATTAGTGGAGACAGATTTTGATGCACCAAGTAACCAATAAGCAGGTACAGACAATCAATTACACTGCCTGGAATTTGTGGAAGGAGCGTTGCCGGCGAGTGTTTGACACCATTTCACTGCCACATGACCAGCTTGTGTCCATAATCATGAGCGACATTCAGGCTTATCGTGCAGCGCACACGGGTTGCGAAGATGACCAGTCCTAGTTTCTGATCACAATCCTGTGTTTTTCTTGTAACTCTCCCTGTAAATATTTGTTATACTGCTTACTACTATCAATGAATAGGCAGAGCACCTGCCATGTTTACCTTAAAAAAAACACCCGGGCCGTCGCGGTGGCTAACGAATAACATGGAGCCTCGCTCAGGCAACCAGAACCCGAGTCCACCCCACTCTGGCGTTCGACGCCCATCTGCTTGCTACTACAATGGCCCTGTTTGGGTACTCTAGCTCAGCTAGAGCTAGAGTTAGTTTCTAACTCTAACTCTAGTCCCAAACTAACTCTAGCCAAAGAGATGTTTGGATGACAGGGTTAGATTGACCAAAAAAGCACTTTTTCAATCATTTGGCTCATTTAAATCTTCTTTCCAACTCACTCTAGCCTCAATAAGCACCTCTTGGGTGGGATAGTTTTTTTGGTGGGTTAGATGCAACTAGCCCCACTCTAACCCCTATAGTTTAGATACTTTGAGGTTAGTTGAGCACCAACTAGTCAAATCTAACTTTAACCCCTGGACCCAAACAGGGCCTATATCCACATGCGCCGCGAAGCGGAACGCGAATATACAACACGGGCAGGCACGTTGACCAATCTCCAGGAAATGCAGGCGCATCTTATCACGACACGCTCTGGTGCCTACAGAACCGGATCTTGCATGCTGCCGCCGCGCCATCGTCGCGGTTGACCGCAGCAGGCCAAGGCGACCTGGATCCATCGAGATCAGAGCGGCTCGGGTCGGGCGGGGGCGGCTCCATGGAATTCAGCAACGCCAATGGCGTAGCACCCAGGTGTGCGCCTGGGCCTGGATGCGCGTGTCGCGGAGAATCCCCAGGGGTCGCAAGGGGACAGAGGAGGGGGCGGCCAGCCGGCCACACCACCTCACATGCGCGTATGGGTGCCGTGGCGCCGCTGTGGCTCTGTGGAACTGTGGAAGGTCCAACCTCTTGTGCGTGTCCCCGCCATTACCGGTAGCTCAGAAGGCCAGAACAGAAGCGACCTGGGACTGGGAGGAGGCAGGCCCATGGATTCAAAATGTTCAAGTCATCTTCGCAGAGAGCTTTCCTTCCTTCCCCGGTGAGCGCCTGGTTGATGCACACCTGCTCTGGTTGCTAACAGTACCGGTAGAAGAGGAAACAAACGCAAAAAAATTAGTACAGCATCAAGTTGGGCCTTGAAGAATTGAGGTTGATTCGAGGCTCATGAGTTTCTAGATAATTTTGTACTTCGAGGAGACAAGATTCAAGAATTGTCATTCTAGCATTTGTGACTCAGATTATGCTCCGTATTAGGAGTAATAAAGCACTTGGTAATCTGCAGTGCACCAGGTAGAGTTTTGTACTGTGTTGGTTGTAAACTACTCAGTAATCTTTATGTGCAAATGAGACTATCCAAAGATTGACACATGGAAAACCGAGAGGACTAGCCTCACGCAGAAGAGATCCAGCATATTTGCACAAAGGAAAAATGGATCAGTGAAAAAGGAACAAAAGATAGGATACAGCATGCCCGCTTCAGCACTTCTGCTAGTGTTGCGAGATGCTTAGAATTACCAGTACAGATCGCTAAACCATCTGGATTAACCGTATCGTTTTTGTACGATCGAATTCTGAAACGTACGTGGTACATGTCTACGGAGAATTGATTTTTCACCCAACCAAAAGCATAGTACAGATTTAGGTTTAGTTAAACACCACCAAAGCCATTCCTTTTCTTTGTAGCAGATCTCTGGTGTACATGTAATTTAATTCCTCAGAGAGGCCCCCGCGTCGCTCCCAGGGGCGGCACGGGCGGCGACGAAACCCTAGCGCCGCCACCCTCCTATCGTCGTTCCCCTCCGTCTTGCCGCCACCGGAGCAAGCTGCCGGAAGTCCGTGCGGGTGCTATGAAGGTGGCGGCGGGGCTTCATCCCCTAGATCGAGGCAGCTCGGCTGGATCTCGGCGGCAAGGCCTGACCGGGCGCTGCAGCGGCGGTGGCGGCCTTCGCGGCGCGGAGGGAGCACGGCTTCTGCAGTGCGCATTCCTGCACGGCGGCGGCGGCTTCCGACGACCCATGGCTGGATCCACCCGCGGGGGACCAGATCCTCCATCCCACTGGATCTGCTCCCTCGAGTCCTCTGCACGGCGGGTCCTTGCGGCGGCAGTGGTTCTTCGGATGGTGGCGGCTGGACCCGGCTTCGGTGGCCCTTGGAGGCGGCCATGTGTAACACTCAAAATCCATCACATAAATCTTAATCAACCCTTGTGTTTTCTTTTTAGGGTTTAAATAAATTTTTTGTTTAATTAAAACATTGGCCTTAATTATTCAAATGATACTCGAATTAATTTTAGAATCAATAAGTGTTTGTTTGCATTCATGCCTTTTTGCATTTGAGTTTTGTTTGAGTTTGAGTTTGAAATCCAAATCCCATCCAAAGTTCAAATCTCCTTCAAATTCTCAACTCAAATCTCTATCAAAAAGTTCAAACCTTTTTCTCTTTTTCCCTCCTTCCACTTCTTCCCTTTCAGCCCAACTCGGCCTTCCTTTTCTCCCCCGGCCCAGACCGGCCTCACCCTTCCTTCCCTCCTCGCGCGGCCCATTAAGGCCCAGCTGGCCCAGCAACCACTCCCTCCCTCTCTCAGTCACTGACGAAAGGGGCCCGCCCGTCAGCTCCTTCTTCCCCATCCCTCCGGCTCCTTTCTTCCCCGACCGGAGCAGAGCCCCATGGCGAGCCCGACCTCGCCCCGTCCCCTTCCCTCGCCCGCTCGTCTCCCCCTCCCACTCGCGCCCGCATTTACTGCCCAGTGGCGCACCCACCCCGCCGGCTCCTCTTCTCCGCGAACGGCCGCCCACCGAGACCTCCACCACGACTTCAATGAACCGGCCGCCGCCCCTCCTCCGATTCCCCTCTTGGTGCCGCTCCCTCTACCCCTCAGCCCCTATATAAGCCGCAGCGCCTCCCTCCGAACTCCCCCACTCTTTCCCCGCTCCAAAACCATCCACCAGAGCCTCTACCCGAGCTCACCGGAGCTCGCAAGCCCGCCGCCGCTCGTCGCCGGTCTCCACCGCCCTTCCCCGACGTCGGCAAGCCCCGGGGTGAGCTCCCCGTGTTCTCCTCTCCCTCCCTGTGCTATTCCCGCAGATCCCCGTGCTCTCTAGCGCCGAACCGAGCCGGCTCCGGCGAGCTCCGCCGCGCCCAAGGGCGGCGCCGCCCCCCCTGACTCGCCGCCGGTAGTCCGACCCCCCATCCGCCGTCGCTTTTTAAACGGATGGCCCAGATCAAATTCAACCCGAGTCAAAACAGCCTTATACCGGTCAACACTGGCTGTTTTGCAAAAGAGCCCCTGCACTTTCGACAAATCAACCCGCAGTCCACCTCCTATACAAAATATTTATATCCATGCCCTTACATCTTCTGTTTAGACCCCTGCTCTTTCATATAATATAACCCGCCGTCCACAATGGTCTTTTTGCTAGTTAAACCCTGTTGTTTAGGTTTATTTATGTTTTAGTCCTCGGTTTTATTACAAAACAACCCGAAAACATAGGTTTATTTGCATATTAGTCCCTGAACCTTGTAATTAGTGTATCTTCGCCGTTTTAAATCCGTTTTGGGCGATTTTCGCGTTCACGCGATCGTCTCTGCGTAACCTTTAGTTCTAGGTGTTTGTTTTATGCTTTTGGTACTGTTTGTTGTACTGTTTTATTTATTTTGTTGTATGCTTGTGTGTGATCGTGTAGACGTCCCGTTCGAGGAAGGCCAGGAGCAGCAGATCGAAGAAGAACAGCAGTTTGTAGAGGAAGGCAAGTGGCCTCCTTCTTCATATTCTTCAACCCAGTAACAGCATTTTAATCACATTTACTTTTATGTATTGCATTAATTTGATGGGATGCCTATTCATAGGATATTCCTAGTTTTTATTCCCTCAACCTTGATACACCGGGTTTAATCATCCTTGATGGGTAGAAATGCTTAGTTGCTTAATCTTGGGATGGTGATATCAAACTTTTGAATATGATAACATGGCTTTAATTGTTGTTATACATGGTTAATTACAAGATTATCTTGATTAAATGGAACATGAAGAACCACCCAAGAAAACAGTGCAACCACAGTGTTATATGGCTCTAACCTTAGCTGATTAATTAGACTTGGAGTTGACTAGTGGCCTTACCAAAAGGGCAAGGAGGGGGACGGTGAAGGGGTCATAGCCCGGTCCTCTTGGAGGAGTAGCCTTTGCTAAGGTACGGCCTCATTAGGGAGGGTTATGGACCTCACCGCGGTCGAAACTCTAGCGGGCTGCTAGTTTAGCTTTGAGTCTTTGTAAAGACTTCGTAGTGAACCCCTAGCCACTCACCTCGGAAGTGTTTAAGGGCCTTGCAAACCCGGGCGACATGGGGAACATGAGCTGTGGGTAAAGTGTACAACCTCTGCAGAGTGTCAAACTGATATATCAGCCGTGCTCACGGTTAAGAGCGGCTTGGACCCTCACATGATAATTGAACCTAAATATGATATTAAATTATGGTTCCTTGATTTTTGGAATAATTTGTGGGTTCTCTCTTGCTTAATTGGGTTGGTATAAACTTATACCTAGTAAATAGGTGCTCGCTAATAAAATATGACCAACTAAAAATGCTAACCGCTGTAAGCCTTTAAACCCCCCTTTGATGGCCTTGCATATTTTTTCCCCCGCTTGCTGAGTACCAACCATAAGTGTACTCACCCTTGCTAAAACTGCTGTTCAGAAGAAAATGAGGACGTGGAGTACTTCAGTGACTTCGAAGAGTTCTGAGGCTTTGCGTCAACCAGTCAAGCCTGTGGAGAAGTCGTGAAGCTTCTTTCGTTTTAGGTTGTCGGTGAAACGGTTAAGACCTTCGTGTCTGTTATCGCTGAGTGTAATAAGTTATGTACTCTCTTTTGTTCGTTTTTGAACACTGTCTTATGATATTTTCACTGATGACGTCAACATATGTGTGAGAACGGATCCTGGCACACATATGCTATGCATTCGGTTTTGTCCTCAAAATCGGGTGTGACACCATGGCGCCTGGCACGTCCGACGAGGCGGCGCCGTGGAGGTCCTTGTCTGCGAGCCCGCGCGAGGCTGCGGTGCAGCTTGGGCCTAGGCTCTGGCGCGAGGAGGAACGCTGCGGCGACCGACGTGACGGCGCGGCGGCGGGCCGGCGGCCGCCCGGCGGCCGGATCCGTCTTCCCCTGGGATGGATCCGCTGCCCCCGGGGCTGGATCTGCTGCGTTGGCGGCGGGCCCGGTGGGGAGTGGTGCCGGCGGTGGTGGCGTGCGACATGGCACTCCTCTTCCTGTACTGCTCGTTCCCCAGTTCGTCATGGAGGCCTGTGGCCAGAGCAGGCGCGCGGCGGCCGTGGGCGGATGCGGGTGAAAACCTATCCCTGCTTGGGGCGGCGTCGATGGCGCCATTGGTGTTATTTCCTTCCTGAAGGCGACGTCGAGCATCTCGGGCGCGGGCCATGGCTCTGGTCTGAGGCCGGCGACATGGGCGTCGGTCTTCCTTGTCGGATATGCGGGTGAAAACCCAACCCATTTTGGGCTGGCATCGACGGCGTTTTCGGTGTCATAACCTTCTTGAAGGCGATGTCAGGCAATTCCGGCATGGAGGCTTCCTTCGGCGATGGCTGCTTCCAAAAGATTCTTGGTCTCCACGTCCAACAGATTTCTTTTGAGGTCACTTCGTTGCTTAGATAGCAGCCGATGCATGGTCCTTGAGGTGGCGGCCGGTGTTGGCCGGATTTGCTCTTGATTGGCAAATCAAAGCGGAGGTGACCAGATTCTTAGTTGCCGATCCGCTGAAGACCGCCGGGGAGCGACGACAAGATTTGTATGTCTCATTTTCTACTCAATGATGACCAAAGATAGAAGATCGGCGTTCATGATGGCTACAAGTGACCTCAATAGATTATGGACTAGACGGTCTTTAGTACTGATTTTCATGTACTAAAGCTTTTAAGATACTTTTTTAGATGTTTGTAATAAGCAAGGCTGTGTGCAGTCACGCAGAGGCCGATAGGCTGTGTGCACTACTGCAGAGGCCGAAATATAATTCCATTGTCTAAAATCACTAACATTATCCCCAACCGGCCTTTTGATTCCTTTCTACGTCAACTCCTTTCCCCTCCTCTACAGAAAACAAACATGGAAAGGCTAAGCACTTCGGAAAAATCTCCAATAAAAATGCCATTGCAAAGAGTCTATAAAAGCAAGAAGGCCCCAGAACCCGCAAAAGCATCACCACTCGCACAGTTCCTCCAGTGTCCACACTCTCCCACCACCACTCCCACCCTGGCTTCGCCGAGGCGTACCGGCGGTGAGCAGTTGGGAGCCATGGCTCCGCCGCTACTGCTCGTCGTCGTCGTCCTCCTCCCGGCCCTTGCCGCCGGCCACCAGCACCCGTCCTCCTACGGCTCCTCCGCCCTCTCCGAGTGGCGCAACGCCAAGGCCTCCTACTACGCCGCCGACCCCGAGGACGCCATCGGTACGCATCAAAGCTCGCCTCGCCTGCCCCATTCATTGTTCACCCGCATCCACGGTTCCGTTCTGCCGAACCGTCCTTACACTTCTTTAATTCGTAGTGTCCATGCTGCAAGCACGCATAAAGATTTCTCTTTCCGGGTGCCGCTGGAACGAAATTTCCCCCAAACCGTACGTTCGGTTACCGGAATTGTGCGACCGTACAGTTCATGAATTGCTTGCGGTTTTCTGGTTCTCGAATGTATCCTGATTTTTTAGCTTCGGGCTGCGTTGTGCAGGTGGGGCGTGCGGGTTCGGGGATCTGGGCAAGCACGGGTACGGGATGGCGACGGTGGGGCTGAGCACGGCGCTGTTCGAGCGCGGCGCGGCGTGCGGCGGCTGCTACGAGGTCAAATGCGTCGAGGATCTCAAGTATTGTCTCCCCGGCACCTCCATCGTCGTCACGGCCACCAACTTCTGCGCCCCCAACTACGGCCTCGCCGCCGACGCCGGCGGACACTGCAACCCGCCCAACCACCACTTCCTCCTCCCCATCCAGGCGTTCGAGAAGATTGCGCTCTGGAAGGCCGGCGTCATGCCCATCCAGTACCGCCGGTATGTGCCATTCTTGGCTGCTGCTTTTGCTAGATCTGAGGTTATCTTTTTTTCCCTAGTCCACTTTGTGTGAAACTGTGAAAGCGCTTGCTGACCAAGAATTGTGTTGGTTAGCGCAATGTGGAACCCAACAAAAGCTGAATTGCTAGTGTCCGTTGGTGAGGAAAGCGTAGAGGGGAGGGGAGGGGGGAGTGGACCCTCTTCCAGTATTGTCAACTTGTGTGAGGGTTTGAACTTTGAACACATAGTTTCACCAGCAGTAACAGCCCTTTGGTTATAAACAAAAGCACATGATAGTGTACATTAGTATTACAGTTCCATTTTGGTTGCTCTGACAAGGAACTACTAGCCAAATTTTAGCAGCACAAGTTGGTTGGCAACAGGTCATGAGATCGACTATCAAACCCATAAGTGGAAGAATTATTTTGAAACATAAACCCCAAGTGGATGAAAAAACCACTTTATTCCCGAAATATATATAATTGATCCGCCTGCACATTTAAAGAGGTTAGTAAGCAGATGAAAAAACCCAAGGTTACAACTCTTGGATTGCCTCAACTTTATTGCCAATAATTAACAGTTCAACATATTTACAAAGTAGAAAAATGTACCAAAGGTCCATGGAGGTTACTGAGATCTCCTCTTTAAGGACAGTTACAGAAGGTGTGGGAAGGGAAACTACCAAAACAAAAACACTAAACAGGACAGGAGTTGCCCTAAGCAATCAGACAGTCTTTGTCTAACTGATCACTACACCTATAGGAGCATAGCATGAGACAGTCTTCGTCTCGGCACCTTCTAGATATTTGTAAGTTCATGTCAATCGCCCTGCTTATTGGTGCCATAACAGTTCTGGCTTGGATTGAAACAAAAAAAAATACTAGCATCCCAAATTTAATAGTGACTTTACTTTTTATTGAATTATCTGCTTCATATTCATCCTAAATTCCGCTTAGTGGTGAGTTTTATTTTGTCCCTTGTATCTTGACTAGCCTAAGGTTATTAGAAAGTAGAATACACAGAACTACAACAGTGTGGACCAAGTGCAAAAGCATAGAAAATCGCTAATATCTGATCTAGTCTTAAGAGTTTCGCCAATTCTAGCCACAAGTTCAGGCTTCTGGATACTTTGGACAGCATTTTGTGAGAATATATTGTGTTCCATTGCTTGCCTGTATAGGGAGTAGCAGGGCCATTATGAGAGCCAGCAAGAAATGAGTAAGCATTATCTGCAGTTCTGCACCATTGCATAGGCATTTAACAACAAACAGTTTATTTGCTTCCTGGGGCACATGAGATGTCCCTGTGACCGTCAAACACCCAAACTGGCCCTGGACGAATATACAGTTATGCTACTAGTGGTTGCCCTTAACCTTACTTTCTGTGTTTGGGCTAGCCATTTATTCTGGTCGGCAGTCCTTGTGGTCCATCAAAAGAACATTATTATCTATCTGACCTAAGACTGATACAGAACTTTGGATGGTGAGTTGATAGTCGGCCATTACCTTAGATTATATACTACTGTTTTCTTCATATGTAGTATTCCAGATCCAAACAAGTTGTATGGCCACGGTTTTGTAAATAAGTCTAGTAAAGCATTACTCTTCCATTTCCAGTGCCATTCAAAATATTATATAAATGTGCAATCATCATTATGCGCATCTAAGTTGACAATTGGTGTGTAAGCTACATGCAAGAATTGAGTTGACATTATTTCCCACATGGCGGATTGACAGAACATGATGCTATTAATATTCTTTCCTGATTGATCTGTGTTCTGAAGGACAATGGTCTGTTGCTTGAAGCAATGCATACTACAGTGCATTTTAACTATTTCGCACTTCCACTCCAACCACTTGTTGCTTACCAGTTCATTGAATATAAGCAGTTTTTCCATAAGAACAGATACACCTAGAGTGAACTATTCTCACCCTGTGTCATATGTTATGTATATAGCTAACTGAAGCTACACAGGGATACCTAAATAAAGCTAGAATCAGTGTAATAGCGTGTTAAAAAGAAGAGTTGGCTGAGTTGAAACTAACATATGCTTCCTTGATTGCTTGCAGAGTTAAGTGCCTCCGTGAAGGTGGTGTCAGGTTCTCTATCAACGGTCGACACTTCTTCTTAACAGTCCTAATCAGCAATGTTGGTGGCGCGGGTGATGTGAGATCAGTGAAGATCAAAGGAACAGAGTCAGGATGGCTCTCGATGGGCCGCAACTGGGGTCAGGTGTGGCACATCAACTGTGACATGAGGGGCCAACCCCTGTCCTTCGAGCTGAGCTCAAGCGATGGCAAGACGCTGACCAGTTTCAATGTTGTGCCCAAGGATTGGGAATATGGTAAAACGTACACAGGGAAGCAGTTTCTACTGTAGATGGGGTACCACAAGATCAGCTTACAGTTTCTAATTTTTGTTCTGATCCTACGAGTTGGGCTATGGTGTATATTCCTATGTGGAACAAGTGATATCATTAGGAGAAAATTACTAGTGCAGGGCCTCAGATAGTTGCTATTACTCATAAATGCATTTTCTTGTACCTTGATAGAAGGCTTGATGCATAATAGAAGATCGTATTTGGGTATCTCCATTGTATTACAATATTACCAGGCAAGCAATGATAATAGCATCTCTGCATTTCTGTAATCGTGACAAGTTCAAATGAATATCAACTTGTTTTTTTTTTACTCTTTACCAATCATAATATCAAATTTGTCTGTTAAACTCCTTGAGTTTGCAGAATGTAGAATCCATAAAACATGGTATCGACTGTCAAGCCCAGGCACTCGTTTTTCAGATTACAGCTTTGTGAATTTCCAATTGAAACAAAGGCATATGTCTTTGTGCAGAGACAAGTGTTACAATTTGTATTGTCAGGGACACATTGTTCAATTCAAATGTCTGAAACAGATAAGGAAAAAGACAAATGGCCCAAACCGAAGCTCCCAGACTCGAACAGGCAGAGATCTGAAACAAGCACCCATACCCATTGTTCCATACTCTTCAGTTTGCAGCTTTGTGAATTTCTGTTGAAGCGCAAGATACAATCAAGTCTAGAGTACTACACTAGTACTACACAAAAACATCAATTATTATCAATTAAACAATAGTCTGAATCTGAAGCAAGCAAAGAAACCAAGCAAATGGCAAAACTGATTCTGAACCTGAAACTATCCATCAGTACGGGGAACACACTTGCAGATTGAAGCGAGAAGATCCAACCGCTTCAAAGTCACAAAGCTCAACTTAGGGGGTGTTTAGATGTTGTTATGCATAGTGTTTTTATGCATTGGGTCGCGTGCCATAGAGAGAAAAAAGTGCATTAGGAAGCGCGTATTATGCAAAATGGAGGAGAGAGGGTGAACTAAACACCCCCTTAAGCACAAATACACATAATTATTGCAGTTCTCAGATTGCAGGTTGATTAGTTCTGATGACTGGCTTCTCTAAAGTAGGGTATTGTACAGCAATATTTTACCAGGCAAGCAATGCCAACAGTATCTATGTACTTCTGTACTTGCAACACATCACATAAACGACTCTTTCTATTAGGCCTTGTTTAGATTGGGAGAATTCGATTGAATTCAATGATTGGAGATGCATTGGGAATTGAAAAAATAGAGAGGGGGCACGTAGTTCAATGCGTTGCCTTTTGATTGAATTGGTGCAATTTCGCGAATCTAAACAAGGCCTCAGTTTGCTAAAACTCTGAAATCAGATAGAAACAATGATGCTAAACTCTGACATGGGTCATGAGTTTGTAGAGATAGAAACAATGAACCAAACCACTCATTATCAAATTTACAGCGAGAAGTCTTACACAAAAGCTGAACATCTTGTGTTAAGCAGAGAAATAATGTTTAATTCACAAGTACATGAAACATCACCAAAGGCAAAGGGACCAGTCAAATGGCCAAAATCTCTGGTCAAATGGCCTCAACTGACGTTCAGGATCCTCAAACAGGCAGAGATCTGAAACAAACACCCTTCCTATTATCAGTTTGCAAACACCAGTGTACTCATTGAGTCAAGTAGTATTATGTTATCACAATACTAAAGAATGCATATCAATTAGCAGAGAATATAATATTCTGAAAATAAATTCTGAAACAGGTAAACAGCTAGATTAAGAAGCCAAAGCAAATGGCCCAAACTGAAGGTCAAGCTTGACAGAGAACCAATCAATTCAAAATAACAAAGCTTATAAATTTTTTTTGAAAAAAATAAGGAATTCTTGCAGTTCTTCAGATTACAGGTTGAGTAGTTATGATGGTTTCTCAAAAGTAGCAGCAAAAGCAATTGCAAACAGCATAGCAGCGCCATGTTGATCTCAAACCCAAGAATGATGAATCAAAATGCAGAAGAAAATTGAGGCACAAGAAGAGGCTACAACCGAGGGTTTTCCATTGATAACAGGAATTACATGTTACAGCAAATGGACTAGAAAAACAACCACAACAGAACATCATCGATACAGAGAGCACTGACTACGCTAAGACCAGAACAAACCACCACCATCACAGTAGTTCGCCACCAGAAACGATCCGATCTAGCCGCCGAAACCGTATAGGGTGCGGCCCTGGCGCTTGAGCGCGTAGACGACGTCCATGGCGGTGACGGTCTTGCGGCGGGCGTGCTCGGTGTAGGTGACGGCGTCGCGGATGACGTTCTCGAGGAAGATCTTGAGCACGCCGCGGGTTTCCTCGTAGATGAGGCCGGAGATGCGCTTGACGCCGCCCCTCCTGGCCAGCCTCCGGATCGCCGGCTTGGTGATGCCCTGGATGTTGTCGCGCAGCACCTTGCGGTGGCGCTTGGCGCCGCCCTTGCCCAGCCCCTTGCCTCCCTTGCCGCGCCCCGACATCGCCGAAACTGGAAGCTTCACTCGCAGCAACCGCTCAGAGAAGGTGGATTTTGGAGGAGGATTTGATTTGTTTGTGGGATTGGGGAACTGGGGTTGGAGAAGTATTTATCGGGGAGCATTTGGAGGGAACGCGAAATTTTGGGGGACTACGGAGCGGGAGGTGGTTTCGGGTGGATCCGTGGGAGGGTGGCGCTGGAGCGTTGGATTGGAATTGGAGAGGACGATGGGTTACAGGTTGGTGGCGCGGATCGGTGACGTGGCATAGACCAGGCGATAACGTTGGAACTTGGAAGAGGAAGAGGATATGACTTGGGCAGTTGTTGGGCTGGACCGAGCAAGGAGGTCGTGGACCGTAGAACTGGGCCAGTAGTCAGGAGTGAGATTGCAGTTCGCTTGGCGGCTGACAAGTCATGAAGTACTATGAGTTTATATCTACGGCTTCAACTTATAGGCCATGTTAGTTTGCCAATTTTTTCATTGCTACAGTAAATTCAAATGTATGGTTACTAATCAGGAGTATTAAATGTGGATAACTAACAAAACCCATTTCATAACTCCCGGGTGAAACTGTGAGATAAATCTATTAAGCCTAATTAGGCCATGATTAGACAATGTTGTGCTACAGTAAATAATCTCTAATGATGGATTAATTAAGCTTAATAGATTCGTCTCGTGATTTTCCATCCATCCGTGTAATTAGTTTTATAATTAAATCATATTTAGTCCTTCTAATCTTTGGTTTAAAATTGTTACAGTAAATTTCGCAAAGTTTCTCACCGATCTAAACAGACCTATATGTGGCAATTGGGTAATTGCAGCTTATCATGTTTTACTTATGTTATTATATGAAAATACACCATTCAATCATAGGAAGATAATGGTTCTTCTCTTATGGTGTTCAAAAGGGAGGGGAAAACGCTTGAGCTTGAAGCTGTGTGTCAGCTGTGGTTCATGGAGGACTGTAAGCAGTTCATTTTATACTGAAAAAAAACCTACGACAACTATTTCTAAGGACTCCAGAAGTTTTCAGATAAAATTTCTGTGACACCGTTGCCCAGAGAAGGACTCCCAGTCTTTGTCACTTGGTATTTGCATTGCTATATTTTTAGTACGTTTGCTTTGTAAGCTTGTACTGTCCAGTTCTCTTTGCCGGCACCATATCTATTGAAAACTAGTATGCCCAGATCTGCAGCGACAATGATCAAGGTGAATACACTGGTATCTGCTCCTTCTAGTCCATGTTTCTCGAATGGTTCAAGAAGCAGTAGAGAGATAGAGAGCTGCACAAATGCTCCTCGCAGCTCAGCTTAAGAGTAGGTTACCAAGTGTGCAGTGTGCACTGCACACCCAGGCACATAATGGTTAGTTCCAGAAATCACATCATGGGCTCATGGCATATAGCTTGCTTTGACATTTTTCTATGGTATTTCATACAGCAATATCAGTTTTTCATTGGGAATTGGGAAGGCGCTTCATGTAGCACACTACAGGCTATTTGATTGTATTTTGGTTATCTGGATTTTACATTCAGAAGGCCAATCAACAAACACCATTGGCTGTACCAACTCATATCAATCTCAACAAACCACATGGTTACATCTGCAAATATTAAATGACATCCAAATTGAAATTATTTCACTTGCCTATGAAAAACAATGAGTGTTGGTCTAACCTTGTTTATGTGCAAGTAGACGTGCCTTACTGACAGTTCACTTCGTAAACATGAACAAAGAACACAGCATCGATACAAGGCAAGCAATGATAATAGTATCTCTGCATATCTGTAACTCCAACAGGTCAAATGAATGTGAGCTTCTTTTTTTTACTCTTTACCAACCAGAATATCAGATTCGTCTTTGATGTTAAACTCTTTGAGTTTGCAGAATGTAGAATCCATAAACACATGGTATCAACTATCAAGTCCAGGCACTCATTTCTCTATTTACAGCTCTGGTTTTCCAATTGAAGCAAAAGCGTACATGATTGTGGAGAGTGGAGACAAGTGTTACACTTAGTATTTTTTTTAGGGGAATTACACTTTGTGTTAAGCAGGGATAAACTGATCAATTGAAATGTCTGAAACAACTGAGGCAAAAAGACAAATGGCCCAAACTGAAGCTCCCTGCCTCAAACAGGCAGAGATCAGAAGCAAGGATCCATACCCAATGTTCCATTCTCGTCAGTTTGCACCTTTGTGAATTTATGTTAAGCACCAGATACAATTGAGTCTAGAGTAGTATTACCCAAAAGCATCCATTATCATTTACCTGCAGAGATATAGAACTTCCAAACGGTAGCCTGAAACAGGCAAAGAAACTAAGCAAATGGCTCAACTGAAAGTCTTGAACCTGAAACAAGCAGATATGTAAACCAAACATCCATTTTGCGGATTGAAGCAAGATCCAACCGCTTCAAAATCAGAAGCTCAACCCAAGCAAAAATACACAGAACTTGTGCAGTTCTTCAGGTTCCAGATTGATCAGTTCTGATAGCTTCTCGAATAAGTACCAAGGCAATTGTACACAACAATATCAGAACGCCTCTGTTTTCCTGACTCTTAGTTTAGCAATCAGAATATCAGATAAAAATAAATCATTGATGCTAAACTGACAAGGGTCATAAGTTTGTAGGGATAAAATCCATAGAGCATAGGATCAAATCCAGGCACTCATTATTCAAATTACATAGAGAAGTCTTACACAACAGCTGAACAACATGCTAATATTCTCAGTTCAAATGTATGAAATATCTCCCACCCAAAGGCAAAGAGAGCAGACAAATGGCCCAAACTGAAGTCCAGGAGACTCAAACAGGCAGAGATCTGAAACAAACACCCTCTCTATCATCTGTGTTTTTTTTCAATTGAAGCACAAGAGCCAATCGAGTCTAGTAGTATAGCATTACACTAAAGAATTCATACAAATTAGCAGAGAATATTTCCAAACAAATCCGAAACAGGCAAACAGCTAGACTAGAAGCCAAAGCAAATGGTTCAAGCTGAAGTTCAAGCCATTTCAATTTTTATAGTTATAGAGATTACCGCTTGTACAATACAAACCTAGTGAAAACTTAAAACTGTGGAAAATATTAACAGAAACCACAGGCCGAGATCTTAAACATAGCATGCCACTCCATCGTCAGTACGGTAACTCAACTACACAGTTTCAAACGAAGAGAATCAAGCAGTTCAAAATCACGAAGCCTATAATCCAAACAAAAATACAATGCGCTCCTGCATTTCCTCAGATTGCAGGCTGATTAGTTCTGATGGCTTCTTACTTCAAATTTTTTTTTGTTCTGATGGCTTCTCAAAAGGAGCTGCAAAGGCAATTGCGCAGAGCATAGCAGCACCGTATCATCCCAGACCCAACAAACCTTAAATCAGAACACAAACCAAAGGCATAGGAACCAAGGATTTTCCATTGATAACAGCAAACTATATATTGCAGGAAATGGACTAGAAACTCGAACACCTAGAAGAGTAGAGCACAGCCATCACAGAGCACATCATCAGTACAGAGAGCATTGACTACACCAAGACCTGAACAAACTACCACCACATGTAGTTCGCAACCAGAGGACAAGAGAAGCCGGTCTAGCCACCGAAGCCGTAGAGGGTGCGACCCTGGCGCTTGAGCGCGTAGACGACGTCCATGGCGGTGACGGTCTTGCGGCGGGCGTGCTCGGTGTAGGTGACGGCGTCGCGGATGACGTTCTCGAGGAAGATCTTGAGCACGCCGCGGGTCTCCTCGTAGATGAGGCCGGAGATGCGCTTGACGCCGCCCCTCCTGGCCAGCCTCCGGATCGCCGGCTTGGTGATGCCCTGGATGTTGTCGCGGAGCACCTTGCGGTGGCGCTTGGCGCCGCCCTTGCCCAGGCCCTTGCCGCCCTTGCCGCGCCCCGACATCGCCGGAAACCGAAAGCTTCGCTCGCCGCAACCGCTAGGAGGAATTGGAATCTGAACTGGAAGCGATGGAGGTGGATTTGCGTGTGGGATTGGTGGATTTGGGGCTGGATGGGGTATTTATCGGTGTGGGTTTGGGAGGGAACGGCCGAACGGGAAATTTTGGGTGAGGGCGGAGCGGGAGGTGGTGGATCCGTGGGAGTGTGGGGCTGGGACGCTGGATTGGGATTGGACGGTATGGATGGGGTCTGTGGGTGGTGGCGCGGATTGCTCACGTGGCGGAGAGCGAGGGAGAGCTGCCCGTGATTGCACAGCTGGACCTGGACTGCGCTGGCGGCTGGCCTGCTGCTGCTATGAGTTGAGCTGGACCGACAAAGGCGGCCATGGACCGGCAGAACTGGGCCAGTAGACCCAGAGGGGTAGAAGAATCTGTTGACAGGCCTTCGTCATCACGAAAATAAAAGGGACAAGCCCGTGGGCTGAGATTGCAGTTCATGCGTCGTGAGTCTGGCTTGGTAGGCATGTTTGGTTGCAACCGTGAGTGATTTGCCTGGGAGAAGATGCTGCCTGCAAGTTGCCTGTGAATGTGTTCCATTTTGCCTGGCCAGACAGCTGCTAGAGTGAATTGTTTGGTTAGAGCCTGGCGTAAGAATCTGAGTAATGACAGCAATTAAAGACCCAGGCAGCAACTAGCAACGTCCAGGCACTCGTTTTTGGTGGCCTGGTGGAGAAAATAGCTGCCTGGTGCACAAGAATCGAGAAAGAGCAATAATTAGAGCTCAGACAACAGATTGAAAGGCCTGGCGGTGCTATAGATGGTTATATGGGCCGCCCGGCACTAGCACGAAGGGGCACGGCCCGAACTGGCCCGGCACGGCGCGGCACGACGAACTCTTCGTACCGTGCCGTGCCGAGCGACACGACGAACTCTTCGTGCCGTGCCGAGCGGCACACCGTGCCGAAGAGCTGGCCCAGGCACGGCACTAAGGCCTTTCGGGCGTGCGGTGCCAGCACGAAGGCACGATCAGCCCAATGGGCTAGTGCCGTGCCTGGCCCGTCACCTAAAAAACCACATGACAGATTTCAAATTGAACATCACAATTTCAAGTTTTCAACAGCCAAAACTTCATAATCAATACACCAGATCCACAAATTCAACACCAGATCCACAAATTCAACACCAAATCACAATTTCAAGTTTTCAACAGCCAAAACTTCATAATGCAATGGAACCAGATCCACAAATTCACAGATCAAGATCAAAGAGCAAACCAAGACAAAAATTTATCAAGTTTGAGCTGGTGCAATGGCTGCCTTATTAAAAACCTATCTAGGTAAAACTCACACCTCGTGGGAAACCCTAGATAGGAAAAAAGAGTGCAGCCCAGCTCAATCAATACTTAAACTTAATTGTTCAATATTACAGTCCAGGTTCATACAGAAATAACAGAATTTAAACATTTGAATCATCATCAAGATAAAGATTTTCAAATCTAGCTTGAAGTTCCTTGTCCTCCACCATGTGCTGATTCCTTGCTTCACCAGCTTCCCAATCCTTGAGGCAGCAAATCATCTCCACCATGTCAGGGGTTAGCCACCGCCGACGCTCCTCAATGACCCTGCCACTAAGACTGAATGCAGACTCTGATGATATGGTAGAAACAGGGACACACAAAACATCTTTAGCTAATATTGACAGAACTGGATATGCAAGCTTGTGCTCTAGCCACCAGTTCAAGATATTGAAATCATCATCATAGTGGTTGATAGTGTCACTGTCCAAGTAGGCACAAAGTTCAGAACCAATACCAGCACCAGATGCACCAGTGCTTGCTGCATGCAGCAAAGCACTAGCAGAAGTCCTTCTGCTTAGAGGAGTGGGGGTGGGGAAAGCAGTACCAGAACTAGAGCCAGCTCCAAGATCACCAGAAGCACCATCAGCAAAGATTTGATCCCAAGCAGTTTTTTTCTTACCAGAACTGCTTGGTTGTGAAGGCCTTTGCAATCTCACATTACCAAACTTACTTTCATACTTTGAAAAAATGGTAGACAACTGAGCTCTTACCTCAGTTAAGTATGCAGAATAATCAGTACCAGTAAGAGAAGATAACAACCTAAGCACATTACTGAAACCTCTTAATTTAGCTCTAGGATCAAGGATGAATGCAATGGAATAAAGCATTGGTATATTCCTCTAGTATTTAAGATACTTGTCTTTCATAGGGATAACCACATGTCTAAGCAACTTATCATTCTCATAAGTCTGCAAGTGTCTAGCAAACTGAATAAGATGGTGCAATATAAGAGGAGAAGTTGGATAATAGACACCAAACAATGCAACAGTTGAATCATAGAACAGTTCAAGAAATAACAGGATCTTTTCAGCAATATACCAATGATTATCATTTAATAGTAAAGGCTCACAATCTTTTCTGGGGTAGTGTGTCTGGATGAACACACTGAATGTGCTTCTGTAAGGCAAAAGATGCTTAAGCATTAGGTAAGTAGAGTTCCACCTTACCTCCATGTCCAAATCAAACTTCCTAGGCCTCACATTCACAACAATGCAGTAACTCTTATATGCTGCAATTCTTTGGTTAGAAGAGTTCAAGAAAGAAATTGTAGTCCTAAATGCTTCAAGATAAGGCTGAAGCCTCTTCAAACCAGATTTAACAATCAGATTTATATGACAAGCACAACGTTGATGCAAGAATATATCACCAATGTAAGCAGATAGCTTAGGAGTGAGCTTTTGCATAGCAGATGTATTAGAAGATGCATTGTCAAGAGTGACTGAAAACACCTTGTCACATAAACCATACTCATCCAGCACAGCATGCACACGCTCAGCAATGTTCTCACCAGAGTGAGACACATCAATGAGCCTAAAACCAATGATCCTTTTCTCTATCTCCCAGTCCTTAGAAACAAAATGAGCAACCACACTAAGATAATTTTTCTTAGCATTTCCAGACCAAATATCAGAAGTAAGTGCAACAGATGAAGCACCAGATTTCAAACAATCAATAAGCTTAGCACGTGATTCATTGAAGTACTTTACAAGATCCCTAGTGGTGGTTTGCCTAGAGACAACAGAGAATCTAGAGTTATGAGCAAGTCTAATGAACTCCTCAAAAGCATCAGATGCACCAAAGCAGACAGGAAGATCAAGTCTAGCAATCAAACGACAAAGCTGAGTACAAGCAACCTCAGGAGAGTACTCCCAATTATGGACATGGCCATCAGCATCAAAACGAAGTAAAGACTGAGACTGGCGAAGCTTGGCCTTTCTGGCCTGGCATTTAGGAACATGGCGCCAAAGATGACCAGTGTCACCAATAGAGAGAGCAGAGTATACACGACCACAATGGATGCATTTAGCAGAGTGCCGAACCCTCTTACCATCAATTACCTTGATGATCTCCTCGAAATCGTTCCAAACTTCAGAACGAGTCCTCTTCTTGGCTGTGCTCTCGGTCTCCGTCGTCTCGGCATCGGCAGCAGGAGCAGCATCGTTGCCATCACCAACGAGGTCGATGGGTTCGGCTGCGCTCCGACCGAACATGGCCTTCACACCGTCGTCAGGGTCACTCTCATCATCTCCACGCAACCCCGCCATCCGTAGGTCATTGTTGATGGAGTGACCCTAAAACTCGTCGCCGTCCTCCATGGAACCTCTGGCTCCTCGACGGATTCACCGCGGGCTGCGGCCGAGCAAATCCGAAGCACCAGAGGCACCTCAACGAATTCACTCAGGCTGCAACCTGCAAAACAACGCAAGCAAAAAATTATCAGCAAGCGAACTGCTGAGAGATCTAGGGTTAGGGTTTGAGGAAAGGAGCTCGTACCTTCAAATCCAGAGCACCAGAGGCACCAACGAGGTCGAAGAACTACGGATCTAGGAGAAGCCGCCGGAGCCGAAGACGACCAGGGAGGCGGCGCGTCGGAGAGACAGAGACTGAGAGAGCGAGAGAGCGAGGGAGCGAGGGAGGCGGAGGCGAAGGCGGAGGCGGAGACAGAGCGGTAGGGTTTGGGGGGCGGCCTGCGGGGGCGGAGCCGCGGAGAGCAGCCGCCGGAGCCGGAGACGACCAGGGAGGCGGGATCTAGAGCGGCGCGGTCGCGGCGAGCGAGTGAGCGAGGCGAGGACGCGAGGTGGAGCCGTGGAGGCGGAGCGAGCGGTAGGGTTTGGGAGGCGGAGCGAGGAACCGGGGGGCTTATATGCCCCGGCCTCCAACGGCACTTGGGCCAGGCCGGCAGCAGGCCGCTGGCAGGCCCCCAACGGCTAGCCCAACGGCTCTTTGGGGGTTGGGCCAGGGTCGTGTCGGGCCAAGTCGGCACTACGGGCCAAAATCCTAGCCCAGCCCGGCACTACCTATCGGGCCGGGCCAGCACGGGCACGGTGGATTCGGGCTGGGCCGTGCTCGTGCCGGGCCATTTTGGGGGGGCTTCGTGACGCCTGTTCGGCCCAGCCCATTTGGCCATCTATAGGCGGCGCAAGCAATTGCTTGGTCCAGGCAGCTATCCAGGACTCAAACCAAACACAGCACAGGCAAAGTACAGGCAGCGATTTATCCAGACAAAATCGACTCAGGGCTGCAACCAAACATGCCCGGAGTGCATCGGCAAGGCGAGCCGTGGCCCGTGGAGCATGAGGACCAGATCGTGCATTTTTTACTAGCGGCACATCCTCAAATTCAGTTCGCCACGGAATGGCACGGAGTTTCCACTTCCGTCTAAGCGCGTGAAGCGAACGTACCTATTTATGCATACTACGGCTATACCACACATAGAAACACCCACACGGACGTGGTGAACACACACAGTGCTCGAACTTGAGAACCACCCTCGCGCGGCGCGCCTGCACATGACCTGCAAGGCGGCAATGCCCCAAGCACTACCAGAGAACCCGTCATCCATCCACCGTAATCGGTCACGGATGGAAAGGACCCGGTACCAATGAAAGCATTGGTACCGGGTCCAACGGGCAATAATTCTGCGAGCTCATTGGTACCGGGTGGTGGCACCACCCGGTACCTATATGGCCACATTGGTACCGGTTGGTGTCACCACCCGGTACCAATGAGCCACGGGGCCTTTGGTACCGGTTGGTGACACCAACCGGTACCAATGTGACCCCCTTTGGTA
The DNA here is from genome assembly GCA_004135705.1 of Alloteropsis semialata. Classification (NCBI taxonomy): domain Eukaryota; kingdom Viridiplantae; phylum Streptophyta; class Magnoliopsida; order Poales; family Poaceae; genus Alloteropsis; species Alloteropsis semialata. The sequence goes on from CM014276.1 coordinate 56,968,782, forward strand.
CCGGATGGTGCCACCAACCGGTACCAAAGGGTCTCTGCGTATAAGTCCCCTTCTTCCTCCCCCAGCCCGAGCCATGGCTCATTTCTTCATCCTCCATTGAGCTCAGATTGGGGGAGCTCATGCCCGATTTTTCCATAACTTTTGGAGATTTTGCAAACCAAGTCCGCTAGAAGGTTAGCAACTTCATCCTCTCTCTTTTGACGTTTAGTATGGTCTATTTCATGCTCTATGTTTTGAGTAATTTGTGTTTTGTGGAATGGATTGAAATAAGAGATTTTAGATTGAATCTTCATTTTTATTATGAATTTGTAATAGAGAATCACTATATAGTTAGTTGTTGCATGTGTAGAGATGATGCATAAATTTTTAGACATTGTTTAGATTTTTGGATTATTTGTAGAAACTTTAAATGATTTTCATATTTATGCTTATTATGATTTTTAGATATTATAAATGATATTCATATTTAAGGTTATTAGGATTTTTAGAGATTATAAATGAAATTCATATTTAGGCTTATTACGAAATTTAGAATTACATCTTTTTAGAGGCTTCAAATGACGTTGATATTTAGGGTTATTAGGATTTTTTGAGATTATAAATGATATTCTTATTTAGTTAGATTTTAAATTCAATTTTACTTCTCATGGTTGTCAATATTTTGAACTAAAACAATCCAACTCTTGGCATGCCTATGATGATATCAAATTTTACCTAGTTTTCTAGCTGGGTAACATATGATGACCTTGAGCTTGAGCTTGTATTGTATAGTTATGCTTCTCATGGTTGTCATCAAACCGTGGGATACATCCATGCCCAAGCAACGAATCGGTTGTGATGGTTGGGCTGGGTGTGTCCCACGGTTCCATGCCTACCATGAACCAATTTTTTTTACCACCTGTAATGTTTCTTATGCTCCAAGTTCAAGGTCAAATGAAAGACAACATATCTGAGGCAAATATTTTTTTGAGATGAGCAAATATTAATCACTCCTTCAAATTTTTTTTTTGAGATGAGCAAAAGTAAGACGTTGATGATTTTGGAATGTGGTTGTCGGCCATCGTGCCCTTGGTTTGTCGCAGGTTTTGGAAATCTCCCGATGCAGGGGAGGTGCCGTCGAAATTTTTAGAGATTGTAAAAGATATTCTTGTTAAGGCTTACTATAAATGATGTTGATGTTTACGGTTATTAAAATTTTTAGAGATTATATATGATATTCTTATTTAGGTTTATTACGAACTTTAGAAATTCATATTGGGGGATGAATTTTTCATTGTATTTTATGAATAGATGAATCGGCAATGGATGTACAACGCGGATAGACGCTCATCTGACTTCATTAATGGCGTTCATCAATTCCTCGACGCGGCAGAGGCTAAATCGACCTCGGGTTTTATATGCTGTCCATGCAAGGTCTGTGAGAATAAGAAGGATTATCACATCTCGAAGAAGGTGGTCCACACACACTTGCTTATGAGTGGTTTCATGCCTAACTATATCTGTTGGACCAAACACGGCGAAGCGGGGATATTCTTTGAAGAAGGTGATGAAGAAGGTGACGACAACATCCCGGACTTTGCACAATACGGTGTCTTTGCAGATGATACAGCAATGGGCAAGGGTGAAGCAGTTGCAGAAGATGAGGATGACGACGCCTTAGGTGGCATGATCCGTGATGAAGAGAAAGACTGCGAAAGTGCGAAAGAGCGGAAGAAGATGAAGCGTTTGTTGGAGGACCACAAAATATTGTTGTACCCAGATTGCAAAGAGGACCAGAAAAAAATTGGGTACCACACTGGAACTGTTGCAATGGAAGGCAACTAATGGCTTGTCTGACAAAGGTTTCGGAGAGATACTGAAAATGATAAAGAAGATGCTTCCAGAGGGCAACACATTGCCCGAAACAACATACGAAGCAAGAAAAATCGTTTGCCCTCTAGGACTGGAAGTACAAAAGATACACGCATGTCCCAATGATTGTATCCTTTATCGGGGCAAGTCGTACGAATCTTTGGACGCCTGTCCGGTTTGCAATTGTTCGCGGTATAAAATCAGGCGAGACGACCCTGGTGATGTTGAGGGAGAGCCCCCAAGAAGAGAGTCCCTGCCAAGGTGATGTGGTATTTCCCTATAATACAATGTCTGAAGCGCTTGTTCA
>CM014276.1:56971939-56983133 GCA_004135705.1 Alloteropsis semialata
AGTAGGTCATTCTCAGACTAATAGATAAAACATGCTCACATAAATTAAAAGCCATACAACAGCCATGAGTGGATATTTAAAACATGCTCAAATAAAAAAAACTGAGTTCACAGCTCATAGGTTCACAGGTCCAACATTACAAGGAGTAAAATAAATAACAGTTTTGAGTTCACAGGTCACATATACTCCATCAGGTACTAGTCACAATCATATAGAGCCTCCAAATTTGCAAACAAGCTCAATCAACATTACCCAATTCATTGGGAATCAAACATACAGGCCTTGGTAAACAAGAGAAACAGAAACCTATACAGACCACTGAAACATACAGGCCTTGGCAACTCTATACAGACCAAGCATAAAGAGTTAAAGACATAAGGTATCCCAATCAGAGTGGCCACTGAAACCATCACTCTATACAGATCAAGGATGTTTATTCAAAATTCAAAAGATAAATGAATTTCACTGCTTAAACCATCACTCTGTGCTGATTGAGACAGATCAAGGATGCTAACAAAAAATTATTTGATAGGCTCTCATACCAACAGAAACAATGGATCAATCACACCAAAAAATTTATTTGATAGGCTCTCATACCAACAGAAACAATGGATCAATCACACCAAAAAATTTATTTGATAGGCTCTCATACCAACAGAAACAATGGATCATGTTTAAATCCTGACACCAAAATGCATAGTACAAGCTCTCAGACATAGTACAAGCTCTCAGACATAGTACAAGCTCTCAGACACCAAAAAAGATCCCATGTTTAAATCCTGAAAATAAAAACCTACAAATCATCATCATCTTCACACATGTCTTCTACACTCATACCATCGTCTGTGTCACTACAATACTGCAGACCAGTTTCGTCGTCATCTTCACTGTCTTCAGACCAGTTAACTTGCTTCTTGCTTCTAATAAGCTCTGATAAATTCCCTTCAATGGTTGTGTCTTCTCCATCATACATATGGACATCTTGGTGCATAACCTCATCAGTATCACCTTCATGAATAGTGTGCTCTGTGTCAGAACAGTGATCATCTTGGTGGACATCAACTTCTTTTTCAGCCATATTATACAAGCCCCTATGTTCAAATTTTTGCACAACTCGCCAATCTTTGCCAAGAAGGTTGTCCTGCAAGTAAAATACCTTCTTTGATTGGGTTGCTAAAATGAAAGGGTCGGACTTGTACCAAAACGAGTGGATGTTGATCGACTTGAAATGCCCATCATCTCTAATGCCTACAGTCTTGCCAACTTGATTGTACCAATCACATCGAAATAGAACTACTGTCCGACGGACATCTAGGTTAGAGTTATATTGCAGCTCTATAACCTCCCTAAGCACACCATAATAATCAATTGTGGCATCTTGATGTGTGCCAACGGTCATGACACCACTATTTTGGGTAAGCAGATTTTTCTCACGGTCAACTGTGCTATAGCGGACACCATTGACACTGCAAGCTGCACAACTCTTGACCCGGAGATCAGGACCACACGACAATGCATACAATCCGTCACTAATCTCACTAGGGTTCTCTTTACGAAGCTTCACAATCTGCACCCAAACATAATATAATGAGGATATGACCACCTATGTCTTATATCACTAAGGTTAAGATTATTAAAACATGTCCATCACTTACATAAGTCTTAAGCCATTTAGCAAATCCTTCTTCAATCCTTCTATCAACATCTTGTGCCCCTTGTATCTCTAACTCTTTTCTGTAAATCCTGCAGTACAAAGTGTAAACTTTAGATTTTGTTTGTCTAATGCAAAAACAACAAATAAGCACAATAAATGATACTTACTCCATAAATGGCTCAACTTCTTCACAATTATTGAGGACGTACCAAATTAGCTTGTCCATGACTTTATCATCAATGTACTGAACCCTATTCTTGCCAATGAGTTTAACACCATGCATGAAAACAGAGGTATCACCATATAGTGGCTGCTCATTTGTTGAAGTTTCTGTGCCAACAGCCTCAATGTACCTTGAACAAAAGGCCAAGGTCTCACTTGCTATGTAAGCCTCAGCAATTGAACCTTCAGGCCTAGCCCTGTTGTTTACAAAACTCTTCAATGTGCCTAGTCGCCGTTCTATGGGATACATCCAGCCATATTGGACAGGGCCTCTAAGCAGTGCCTCATCAGGAAGATGGACAGACAAGTGCACCATCACAGTAAAGAATGCTGGGGGGAAGATTTTCTCAAGCTTGCATAGGATCACTGGGATATCTTGTTTCAGACGTTGGACAACATCTTTTCTCAAATTTCTACTGCACAATTCCCTGAAAAATTTCCCAAGTTCTGCAACTGCTTTGTATACCTCATTGTCCACAAGTCCCCTTAAGCCTGCTGGTAAGATCCTTTGCAGAAGGATATGGCATGAATGAGTTTTCAACCGCCCTGCAAACTTTGTGCCATCTTCACTAAAATATTTTGCTAGGTTGGCCGCATATCCTTCCGGAAACTTGACACCCCTTAGGAACTTAAAAAATTCTTTTTTAGCATTTGGCTTCAACACATAGGGAGCTTGGGGCAGTACAACTTTATCTCCATCTTGCACACAGTGGAGTTCCTGCCTTATGCCCATATCATACAAATCTAGCCTGGCATGCTCCATGTCCTTTGTCTTCCCCTCAAGTTTCACCAATGTGCAAAGAAGGTTGTCGCATATGTTCTTCTCTATGTGCATCACATCAAGGTTGTGGGGCAACAACAAGTCTTTCCAATATGGCAGGTCCCACCACGCAGATTTTCGATTATAAATTATTGGCTCTTCTTTGTCTCCACGCTTTCGTTTCTTTCCACCATCCTTGCCTGGCCTAACATCTTTCACCTTCTCTAGTTGCTCCAAGACCTCCTCTATAGTGAACTTACGTGGTGCGCTCCTGTTTTCACGTTGTCCATCAAAAACCAAGCTTCTCCGCCAAGGATGATCCATTGGAAGTAAACGACGGTGGCCAAAGTAACCAACCTTATTCCTTAGTGCCCGTGACAATGGATTTTCGTCGCAATGAGTACATGCATAATAACCTTTTGTAGTTCGCCCTGACATGGTGCTTAGAGCTGGAAAGTCATGTATGCACCAAAGCACAGCTGCATGAAGATTGAACTTTGTACCACTGGCTGCATCATATGTACTAACACCAGTCCACAATTCAAGCAGTTCTTCTATTAGAGGCTCCAAGAACAAATCAAAATCCTTTCCCGGAGATTTTGGACCTGGGATCAGCAAGGACATAAAGCAGTTTGATGGGTTCACACATTCCCATGGTGGAAGGTTCAAGGGTGTCACAAGGACAGGCCACATGCTGTATGTCGAGCTAAAATTGCCAAATGGATTGAAGCCATCTGTAGCCACAGCAAGTCTCAAATTCCTTGCATCCCTTGCAAAAGCTGGATACTTGGAGTCGAAGTGTTTCCATGCCTCCCCATCCGATGGATGGCTCAGTTCATTATCAACTGGTGTCCGCCTTTTCTTGTGCCACTGGGCGTCCTCAGCCGTTTTGCTACACCCAAATATCCTCTTCAACCTTGGTTTAAGTGGAAAATGCCTCAAAACCTTATGAGGAACACGCTTGCCATCCTTGTCCTCCCATCTAGATTCTTTGCATTTTGGGCACACATCCATTTTGGCATAGAGCTTCCGGAATAACACACAATTATTCTTGCATACATGGATCGTGTCATATCCAAGGCCCAACTCACGAAGATATTTCTTTGCCTCATCATATGATTCAGGCAATTGGCTCTGAGGGTATGCTGAGGAAAGCAATTTTAATAATGCATTAAATGCTGTATTGCTGATTTGATATCGGGACTTGATACGGAGCAACCTCACGAGAAATGAGAATCTTGTGTGCTTAGATCCTGGCCAAAGTGACCGCTTCAAATCATCAAGCACTCTAGTAAACTTTGGCAGCTGCCCATCCTCCTCTGCTGCTGTGTATAATTCTGCTATCAATTCAAAATCTGGAATCCCATCATCATCGTCGTTGTCTTGCTCATTGCTGTCTGGCTCATCACCAACTGCAGGCCCATCATCATGGACAAATCCATCCACCTGTTCTACATGCTCTACAATAGCAGCATCTAATGATTCCCCGTGATGAGTCCACCGCGTGTATGTGGCTGACATTCCATGAATAAGGATGTGGTCATGGACTTCTTGCTGTGGCCTTTCAGTCTGGTTAAGACAATGGCGGCATGGGCAACTTATTAGGCTGTGTTCCCCAAACCTTTCCTTAACAAATTCCATGAATTCTTTCACACCGTTGGTGTAAGATGGTGTGAATTTTCTCCCATGGATCCAACTTCTATCCATCTTTTATATGTAGCCTACAAAATAGATTTGAGATAACTCATAATCAGATACACATTAATGATAGATAAGGATATTAAATCATAAATTTCAGAAAATTAACTAGTAAGTTTCTTTAGCATGAGAGACTTAAATACTAAAAATTTGACAAGCACGCTGATCCAAAAGTTCATTGGAGTTGACACAGTACTATATGTAACAAAAATTCAGGAAAATATATACTGACATTGAAGAATAATATTGAAAATTCTACAAGCCAGGGTGCTGCTGCTGCATAAATTGAAGTTCACATCTTGTACAATCATTGCTACACCTAAATTGAAATGACAGTGTGTGAACAAGGTGAGTAAGATCTGGCATCTTTTCCACAAATCCCTGTCTGTACAGCTAGCTCAAAGATGCACTAATCCAAACAAGGAACTAGTGCTACAATTTAACCAAAGCAATTTAGATCCATGCGGTACAATCTATCCTACAGATTCACACACTGTCGTTGCATCCAATAAAATTGGAGTACACAGCACCACTGATGATAAATGGAGCACCTTGGCCAAAAAAAGAGGAACAAATCTCACCAAGAAAGGATGCAGCAATGGACAGAGAGAGGGGAAGCTCTCCACCGCGCCTTGGATCCCTTCGTCGTGGCCTCGTGGGGAGCAGCCGAGCGAGTCACCACCGTTGGGAGCTTCTGCCTTCCCTTCACCGTGCAGCGCGCCGCCGCCGGGGTGCTCAGCCTCTGCCTTCCCTTCACCGTGGGGAGGAGTGGCCGAGCTCAAAGAGGCCGCCGCCACATGCCACGCCGCCACTGCCTCCAATGGGTCGCTCCGCCACCAGACGCCACCGCGAAGGGGTTGCTCCGCCACCAGCCGCCGCCGCCAACGCGGGGCCGGCACGGTCCTCGTAGAATGGGCGCTTGTTGGATTCGGCGCAACATTTGTTTCCTTAGTAAGTTGCCAAGCAATCAATCTATAAATGAAATATATTGGCGAACGGTTACACAAAGGCAAACATAGCCTAGTGGTACGAGCGCTTGTTGCCATCCGAGAGGTCACAGGTTCGACTCCAGGAGGGCTCGGTTTTTTTGTTGTTTTGCATTGCTGGCGTGACCCTTTGCCACCTGGCCCTTTGTGGGACCCTGCTTTGATAGGCTGGCGCGACCCTTTGCCACCTTGCTTGTGGGACCCTGCTTTCCGCCCCGGCCAAGAAACAAATATGACGAAAAGAAACAAACATGACGAATATACGTAACGTCACAGGAGGGTGATGTGGATGGCGATACGTTTTGTGACGATATAATGCGGTGATCTATGACGTTTTCAAAATTTTCGTCATTAATTTGTGGTGCCTGTGCTCCGTCACTGCCAAACCATGACGAATAATAAAATTTCGTCATAGCTATGCACTGTTAAATGACGAAAATTTCAAACGTCATGGGAAGAACGTCATAGATAGGCGCATTCCTAGTAGTGTGCTCTCTCGTCCGGAAGCGAAGGCGGCCCGACCTAAGCCGCTTTCTTCTTTAGACTCTCTCTTCTCTCTCTGGCTCGGGGGTCCCCAAGACCCACATGTCAGATGCTTCTTCCCCAAAGAGGAAAAAGAGGACAGCGCGCTCGGTGTTGGAGCATAGCGCACTCCCGCCTGACCACCTACAGACCTTTTTCAATTTTGCATCGTCCTTGCACGCAATAGCCTGACGCCTACACAGTAGTCCTTGCATTGCATTGGCCCCTAGCTTTTTCACTGCTCCGCCTGCCGCTTGGCGGACCGGCACCAAGCTAGCTGCCACGCCCTTCTCCTCTTTACTCCCCATTATCTCTGCCATCCCCTCCTCCTCCTCCTGTGCATTTCATCTCATCCTCCCATCCTCTGCTGGCATTGGAACTGGCGGCCCGGAGAGAGAGAGAGTGACAAGCCGCGCGCAGGCGGAGGTCCATCCAACAACTTCCCGGCCGGAGTTCCATCCTCGCCGATCGACCCGAGGGCGGCCAAGCTAGGTAACCCCGTATGACTCTCTCTCTCCCCGTCGTCTCCATCGGCGGCCATGCACGTCGTGGCCAGGTTAGCTAGCTACAATCGTCGGATTTCGGCCACCACGCGCACATAGCTAGGCACAGAGCTGATTAGATCATTGCTGCTGCATGCCATGCACCCGTGGTGCGTGGCTGCATAGCGATGCGATACACTTGCTTTGTTTCATTCAAGGCCCGCCCCTCCCCTCTTCCCCACCCCAGGCCGGTGGACTGGGGAATGGACTTGGGCCACACCAAATGGAATGGAGTTGGGCCAGATCCGGCCTTAACAACGAAATGCAATGTTCAGCTAGCTACCTAGCTTAACTTGCTGGTCTCAAAAAAAAAAGTAAACTAGATTTTGCTTATCTCGTGTCCCCAGATAAAGCAACCAATTCCTATAAAAAATAAATAAAATAAAGCAACCCTCATCTCCTGCCTCCAATGTCTCTTTTTTAATATTATTAATTAATTGGTAATTTACTGCTCACTATTATCTGGTAAAATGTTTAAATAATATTTTTTCGTTGGTTTACACTTTACAGCAGCAAAGCAGGTCGAGCACCATGAGTAGCAGTGCGGCGGCTCCAGTAGCATTTGACGAGAAACTCCGTGAGAGCGTGGTGTGTGTGCTGATGAAGCCAAAGGAGGGCGATGGCCTTGCTGGCATTGGATCTGGTTTCATCCTACGGAGGCAAATGCATGGTCATGACTTGCTACCATGTCCTTGCGGATTTCAAGGAAAGCGAGCACACCATCTGCGTAAGGATGTGCGGTGGAGACGAAGAGCTACCTGCCAAGATAATCAAGTCCAATGCTGTAGCCGATCTCCTGATACTCAAGAGTCGTCGTTACGACATCAGCAGCAGAAGCCAACAAGATTGAATACAAGGCTCTAGAGTTTGCTAGTGCAACTGATGTTCCGCTCAATGACCCCGTACATCTCCTAGGCTACATCACTCCACCTCCGCAGATTGATGATGCCTCTGGTGCCCCAAAATGGGTTATACCTAAGCTATCTGGAGCATTGCGCGGGGTAACCGCGTAAGTTCAACAATTAATTGATGCGTGATTATTCTACTACATATATACCTACCTATATCTATCTATATAGCATGCATATATATGTAGTAAACCTTAACTATATATATATATATATATATCAGCTAGTTTGCTTGCTCTGTTTTCTTTAAATAATAATGATATGCGTACACTAGCTAGACATTTAATGGCTTTTCTTAATTTTAGATAATGATATATGCGTACACGTACTGTGTACATGTGTGTAGTGGACCAATACTGCAGCAGGCTGATGCCGAGTGGAATCAGGAGGTCCAGATTACCTGCCAATCCAAGCCTGGCGTGTCCGGAGGCCCTGTGGTGTGGCAGGGCAAAGTTATCGGCGTACTCAAGACAAAGAATGTAAAGATTTGCTTAGCTGCTGCCAGTGGAACCGTCAACACAGTGATGCATATGTGGCTTGCGGCCCCATTTAGCGTATGTCATCAGCATGCATGCATATATACACTAGCTACTACATAAAGTTTCTTTTCTTTTCTTTTACTCATCATTTTAATTCACTTGTTATTGTTCATCAGGATGGGAAGAGGATGGCCACGGAGGAGGCCATAAAACTTCTTCCCCTCTAATCTACTAGACCTCTGCATGCACAGCACATCCAGGAGGAGCATCATATTGGAGGAGCAGCAGAATTCTACAAGCGAGTCAAGTAATATATATATTATAGAGACTTGGATGAGTACGTCGTAGTATTCTAGTCAAGAAACGAAGCTAGTTTGTTCCTTCAAAAACAAAGAACGAAGCTAGTTAGCTAAGTCGTCTCAGCACTTGAACTACCTAGCTTTATTATTAACTAGACTAGATAGCTAGATGAACTCCCACTGCTGCGGAAATTATGGATGATTATTAAGATCATGTATGATTTATTCGATGAAGATGTTCTAGAGTACGTAACATCAACGAAGAATTTCATCTAAACAGAGTTTCCTGTAAATGGGATCAATTGAGCCTAACTACTTATTTCGCAAAAAAAAGGGACTATTTTCGCCTCTGCATCACTGCACATCCACGGCTATCCACGGCTACACTGAATTATATATATATCAAACGCACAGACCCTAGCAAGACTACCGAAAAAGAAAAAAAACCAGCGCTCTCGCACTCCCGCGCCTCGCGCTCCCGTGCACCCACTGCCTGCATGCATGTTGCATGCATAGAATCTTTTTGTGTTCAAAACTTCAATTCAATTTTTCTTCTAAACCGTAAGTCGAATCGACGAACCGATTGTTGCATCTTACTCGAAAAAATGTGCTTAGCAAAACAAGATCCAACATGGATATATTTCGTGCATTTTTTATTACTTGCAACTCGAAAGCATATACAATTGCAACTCGAGTTGCAACTCTGTACGCAACAAATGTTTATACAAATGCAACAAATATTTGTACAAATGCAACAAATGTTTAGTTTCGTGACACAAAGACAAAGACATTCAAAAATACAACGCAACAAATGTTTAGACAAATGCAACAAATATTTATTTTTGTGACAAAGGGACAAAAACATTCAAAAATATAACACAACAGACAAATGCAACAAAATGCTTAGATAATAGGTGAAAGTCAAACATTTGTTGCAATTGCAATCGAATAGCATCCAGCTGCAAATCCAGTTGCAACTCTGGGCGCAACTGAAAGTCAAACATTTGTTTTTTCTTTTTTTGAAAAAAAGTCAAACATTTGTTCTTTTCTTTTTCTGAAAAAAAGTCAAACATTTGTTGCAATTGTAATCGAATTGCATACAGCTGCAAATCCAGTTGCAACTCTGGACACAACTGAAAGTCAAACATTTGTTTTTTTAAAAAAGTCAAACATTTGTTTTTTCTTTTTCCGAAAAAAGTCAAATATTTGTTTTTTTCAGAAAAAAGTAAAACATTTGTTGCAATTGCAATCGAATTGCATACAGCTGCAAATCTAGTTGCAACTCTGACGCAACCGAAAGTCAAACATTTGTTTTTTTATTTTTCTGAAAAAATCAAACATTTGTTTTTTCTTTTTTTCAAAAAAGTCAAACATTTGTTTTTTATTTTTCCGAAAAAAGTCAAATATTTGTTGCAATTGCAATCGAATTGCATATAGCTGCAAATCCAGTTGCAACTCTGGGCGCAACTGAAAGTCAAACATTTGTTTTTTCTTTTTTCAAAAAAAAGTCAAACATTTGTTGCATTTATTAAACAGAAAGACATTTGTTGCAATTGCAATCGAATTGCATACAGCTGAAAATCTAGTTGCAACTCCGGGTGCAACTAAGTTGCAACTGGATATGGTGCAAATATAACATGTATAGAGTTGCAAATAGAAAGCACACAGAGTTGCAATTCACTAAAATAACACGAAATATATTCATGTTGGATCTTGTTTTGTTAAGCACATTTTTTCGAGTAAGATGCAACAAACGGTTCGTAGATTTGACTTACGGTTTAAAAGGAAAGATTCTCCACATGCATGTATCTGGTGGGTGAGTAGAGACGTGAAGCAAATGAGCTGGCATCACGCGTTTGGTCTGGATCATTAGTTTTGCATGCATGCATGTGCGCTCGCTGGGGTCTGTGCATTTGCTATATAAAACTATATATATATCTATACAAATGCAAGGGTTTATATATATATATTATTCAGTGAAGCAGGGCTTTGAAATGTTGGATGCCTCGGGCATGGCCAGGCCAGCCTGAGCACTACCGGAATCTGGGCCTTTGCCATGTGCCAGATGCACACGGCAAAGGCAGTTTTACCCACGGCAAAGCCTTTGCCGTGGGTAACTCACGGCGAAGCCCACACGGCAAAGCGGGGCCGGCAAAGAGTCCTTTGCCGAGTGCCATTCGTCGGGCACACGGCAAAGGTTCGCCGAGTGCCAATAAAACACTCGGCAAAGAGGGGATTTCCTGAGCACAAAAAATTCGAAAATAAATAGCAAAAAAATTTATTCAAATATGGGAAGGCACCCAACCACCCAAGCCATCAAGCCGCAAGGGGGATATTTAATTATTTGCCATCATAAGAAAGGCCACACCTTCAGATGCCACATTTAGAATGGAATCAACACATTTGCCATTATAATCTCGTTTTTCTTACAAAATTGCCACTTTGTCCGACGTGGCGTGCCAAATCACGCGTCCATGCTGGATCCGCCACGCGAAATGACCACGCTGCCCCTTATCCCTTTTGTCTCCCCCGAGCCGTTCCTGACCGGACCAACAACGGTCATTTCCCCTCTCTTTTTGCTCTCTCCTGTTCTCGCGGCAGCAGTGGCCGACGGCGACGGCGACCTCCGAGCTCGAGGAATGGCTTGGCAGGCGGCGAGGTGGAGTCCTCTGGATCCAGTCGGCAACGGACTCACAGTGACATGTATCAGGTGCGCGCTGGTGACGAGACTGGGCTCCCGCTCATTCGTTGCCCCATCTGCAAGCTGACTCGGGTGATTGAGCTGCGCTCCAAGAAGGAGAATCAGCATAAGGGTTGCGTGTTCTTCAAGTGCCCCAGGAACATTGAAAACGTGAGTTGCATCTTGCCATTTCTTTGGTGATTTTCGGCTCATTAGACCTAGGGTTTGGTTTGGTTTTTTTGTGACATATACTGATTGGGAGCATAGATGCCCGGGAGGTGCCCTTACTACAGATGGCAAAGATTCTATCTCCAGGAGTTGTGTGCAAAGGGGTTTGTTGATATCAAGCTGGAAGCAATAGAGGGCGATCTAAGGGTGGGAGCAGAGCTTGCTCAGCATGAGGGAGAAGCATCCATGCATGTGCACTCTGCAGTGAGAAGCTCA
>CM014276.1:56983193-57047744 GCA_004135705.1 Alloteropsis semialata
GTAGGGTGTTGTGGCCATGTTCTATTGGAACAGAATGATGGGGATGGTGGCTTTTGGGTCTGAATGGCAAAGGTTGTATCCTTTGAAGTGAACAATGTATCTGTGATGTATCTGTGTTTGGTGAATGAACAATCTGTGTTTGGTGAATGAACAATGTTTGTGTTTGGTGAATGAACAATCTGTGTTTGGTGAATGAATGAACAATCTGTGCAATTTGTTGAATACATGATAAATTGAGCAGAATAACACATAAAAAGAAGCATATTCATTCTGGATCAAATGAGTCTGACAAGCTCCAGATCACAGACCATATATATGTCTTACACACCAGTGACATAACTGGTTCATAGCACACATCAGAAGCACATCAATCTGTTTTACACAACTTAGTTCAAACTGGCATCACATGTCTGCCTTACATCACTGAAGTAAAAATTACAATGTCCAAAAGCACCCATCACAATGTCCAAATGCATGACACTGAGTAGCTTCATTTCTTGGCAGTTCCTTTTTTCTTTGGTGTCACCTTTTTGGCAGGAGTAGGCTTCTTGACCTTGGTGGATAAGGTCTTTTTTCTTGGACTCATTATTTTGGCTGGAGGCTTGTACAACACTGTCTCCAAAGGGATAGGCTGGAAGGGCACCTCTGGCTCTAAATCAAGTCTCCTGGAACAAGGGAAGAGTTAAATCAGTCTGTCTCAACAAGTGTAAATGATTCTATCTGAACAAGTGTGAAAAGAAATTACCTCTTAGTTGTTGATGTGCCTCCTTCTGTCTGAGCATGTTGATCTGGTGGAGCTTGATCAGTTGCAGCTGCTGCAGCTTCAGCCTGTGCCTGGTCTCTTGCAGCAGCATCAGCTTCTTCTTGCTCTTTTGCAGCAGCAGCAGCTTCTGCTTGCTCTTTTGCAGCAGCAGCAACTTCTGCTTTTTCTCTTGCAGCTTGTGCCCTTGTCCTAGGTGTGGCCACCTCCACTGGTGTAGATGTGTCTTTCTTGGTCTTCTTCCTGCCAACCTTTGCCTTGCTTTTCTTGGACCTCTTCCTTTTCTTAGTCCCAGTAATGGAACATCTCCAGCTTCCCTTTCTATGACCTAGCTCACCACAGCCATCACATTGTGTTTGCCTTGTAGCCTTTCCTGACCTCTCCAAGCAAGATGGTATCCTGTTCTTTCTCTGCCTACCAACCCCTCTTTTCTTCCCTTCTGGTGGATAAAGTTTGAAGCCCTTGTCAACATGTGGCCACTGATTCCTATCAGTTATATTAGGCCACCCTGCATCATATGCTTGTTTCAACTTCTGCACAGAATAAGCCATGTCCACATATTTGGAATACTGTGGTAGTCCCCTATCAGTAGTAATGACAGCCAAAGCATGTGGGCAAGGCTTGCCTGTGACCTCCCACTCCCTACAAGTGCATCTAAGTTCTATCAAGTATACAACATGTCTCCTGACTTCCTCATCCTTGTATATCTCAGTGACTTCAGCTCTCTCATCAGTGCCCTTAGTGACTTTCAAGTGTCCTAATCCCCTTGAGGCTGCATTTAGCTGCTGAACAATAGCTGGAAGTATGGTTCCATCCAAAGCTCTAGAGACTTTTCTCCTTTTCTGAAACATGACTACTCCCTTCTCCCTTATAGCATCAACCATACAATGTACAGGCAGATCTTTGAAGTCTTTGATCCATGCATTCCAAGACTCAGCTAAATTGTTGTTGATGTAGTCACATTTAATATCTGGTGAGAACTTTGATCTAGCCCACAGAAAGCTGTGGTGTTCATTCAGCCAAGGTTCAACTTTAGGGCTAGCTGCTAAAACTTTGTCCAGAAAATATTTGTGCTTCCCAACTGAGTATGCTCTTGCAGCTGGCCACATGTATTTTCCATACACCTCACTAGTGAAAAGCTTCTTCATGTTCTCCATTAGGTGTCTAAAACATTCTCTATGTTCTGCCCATGGGAAAACCTGCTTCACTGCAGCTTCTAGGCCCTTGCATGCATCAGTGCATATGGCCAATCTTGGAAGCACACCAACTGCTTTGTGAAGTTGCTCTATGAACCAAATCCAATTATCTTTGGTTTCTGAATCAAAGAAACCAAAGGCTAAAGGGAACATCCAATTGTGCCCATCTAGTGCTAAGGCAGCTGGCATGTGACCATTCCATAATCCATTGAGAGCAGTGGAGTCTACACTTATGTATGGTCTACAGCCACCAAGAAAGCCATCTATGCTGCCCTTGAAAGCACAAAAAAATCTACTAAAATGCTTCTTCTCTTCAATTTCCACAATATCTATCTCTACAATACTTCCAGGAGATCTCAATTCAATTTCTGCTTTGAACCTGTACAGCCAATCAAAAGAATCATCCCATTTACCAAAAAGCTTATCTGCTGCTCTCTGTCTCCCATACCAGACAGTCTGATAGGCAATCTGTATCTTATATTTGTCCTCCAATGCTTCCTTGATCTCTTTTGCACCTAGATCAGGCTTTCTCTTCAGCAAAGGAATAGCTCTCTCAGCAACCCAAGCCTGAGATGCCATTGTCCCAATAACTCTGCTTGTAGAAGCACACTGGTGAGTACTGCTGTTTATTTGGACCAGCACAAACATCAAACAAAGTCAGTACACAATCAAAATGAACAAATATAACTAAACAATACCATATGCAATTAGAAAGCAGTTAGCATGTACCCTCACACAACCATCTTTCTGTGTCCTAGCCCTAATTACCCAGGGGTAGCCATCAGCTCTGCAATAACCCCTGAACCTGGTTTTGTCAGACTTCTCAGTTCCTAACTCAAACTCCTCAACAATAGCATACTGCCTAACTGCTAGCCTGAACTCATCCATGGATGGATATGTAGCTCCAACTGACATGTCTGGATTATCCCTATCCCAATCCATAACTGGCTCAGTAGGGTCTTTGTCATCAACAGGAACACCTGCATCTCTCATCTCTTCTTGAAATTGTTCGGACATAGCAGGATTGACAGGTTCAGGCATAGCTGCTGCTTCATCTCTCTCATCACCATCATTAAAACCCATTGACTCATACACTCTTTCCTCATCAACCACTGCAACTGTCTCACCATCCATATCTTCTTCAGGCATAATAACCAGAGATTCCCAGTCAACTGTCATAGGTGCTGTTTCAGTAGAATGATTTGCCTGTTCATTAAAGCTAAATGTCTCACCTAAACCTTCAGCAAAGATATTAGGACCTTGACCAGTCACACCAGAGCTACCAATTGAACCAGTACCACTGCTAAAAGGATGTTCACTCTGATCATAGCCTTTGTCAACAACTTCAACTACAACATAAGCAACCTTTAACCTTGAGCAAATCATCTTCTCAAAGTGCTCATTTCTTCTAATCTTCCACTTTGCATCACTATCAGTATCCACTGACCACACTGCAAGTGCCTGACCACGACCCCATATAATCTTACTTCCCATATCATTGACAAATGTATCCAGATTGTAAGCTTTGCTCCTATCAAACCAGACATCATGCCACTGCTCATCCATATCTAGCATACCATACTCCAAATTCGCCTTAAATTTTTCACATTTAACAATTATTCTAAAGGCATTGTCAGGATCAATCCTGACACAAACATCAAAATACAAAAAGGTTTGCAGTTAGAGATATCCAACTCCAACCACATTCATATGGGGAATTCATATGCAGTGCAACGAAACTATCAGTGCATCTACTTGCTTACCACGGAGGGCACTCGCCGGCGCCAGGCTCCATGACAATCAAATGGATCACCCGCGCATCTACTGCCACTCCAACAGCACTCGGATACCAAGCCTACGATTCAGGACCCGAGAACACTATCAGACCCCAACCAAAACGAGGGAATCCAGACCTACAGAATCCAAGACCAGCACAAGCAACAAGCATGGAGGTCTTACCTTCGATCCAGCGAGTCGCCGCCGCCACCAGTCGCCGCCGCCTCCAGCTAGGGTTTCCCGCGGGGAGGACAAATGGGGGGCCTGTGTCGGCTCAGGGGACCGCGTCGAGCGTATGGATAAGGCGAGGGTAGCGTGGTCATTTCGCGTGGCGGATCCAGCGTGGACGCGTGATTTGGCACGCCACGTCGGACAAAGTGGCAATTTTGTAAGAAAAACGAGATTATAATGGCAAATATGTTGATTCCATTCTAAATGTGACATCTGAAGGTGTGGCCTTTCTTACGATGGCAAATAATTAAATATCCCTCCGGAAAGCGTTCGAGAAGTTTGGCGACCTCACGGAAGGTAATAAATCCGAGATGAGTAATCTGATTGACTGACGAGAAACCAAACCGTTTTGCTTCGACTGTTTCATATTTGATTCATGTCTGCTACTGCAGCTCATCTCGTGATGGATAGGGTAGCGAAGCGGCCGAGGGGTTTCGCGTTCGTGTCTTACGCCGACGAAGAGGAAGCCAGGAGCGCCATGGAAGGAATGCACGGAAAGGTGAAAAGATGTTCAGATCATCAGATGCTTGTGTGTTATCAGTTGATCTAAGTATATATGCGGACGACTTGTAGGCTTGTTTGTATCATGTTCATGACGGCTGCGAATTCTCCGTATCTTCTGCAGTTCCTGGATGGCAGAGTAATCTTTGTGGAGGTTGCAAGACGCAACCTTTGATTTGCTGAAGGATCGTGCCCAGATGCCACGCAAAGCGTCATCCTGTTTCCTTCACGCTGGGAAGACAGACCTGGCAACTAGGCCTTGGTTTAGTCGTCTCTACTTTTCAAACTTTTTTGAATTTTCACTATTCATCAAAGGAAATTTTACATGCATAGAGTAGTAAACATATGTTAATGATAAAACTCATTCCATAACCCATGGGTAACTTCACGAGACGAATCTAATGAGCCTAATTAGGCCATGATTAGGCAACGTCGTGCTACAGTAAACAATCTCTAATGACAGATTAATTAGGTTTAATAGATTCATCTCGCGATTTCCCGTTCATCTGTGTAATTAGTTTTATAATTAGATCATGTTTAGTCCTCCTAATCTTTGGTTTAAAATTGCTACAGTCAAGTTTGCAAACTTGACTCCACGAACTAATCAAGGCCTAAATTACATGAACTGTGTGCGCAGTTTAAGTTCATTGCGCATTGTTCAGAAACTCGATTGTTGATTCCAGTGAGTCCCTGGTGAGATACTGATCCAAAATTCATGAAGTTCATATGACAATAGTCAATAGAGTAACTGAAGAAACCTTGGAAAAGGTTCAGTTGTCTAGCTGCCATGTAATTGTTTCACGAACAGCATTCATAATTTACATACGTACGCCATACAATACGGTGTCCTATAGCTATTACATGACTTAAGCATCACAGCCATTGAACTCTGAAAATTACAAGCACGCAGAGAGGAAAATGGAAACATCAGTCTTGAACTATACATGGACAGACTGGAACCATATTTGCCTCCATTTGTGGAGCGCCGCTTCACCGGTTTCAATCTGCCTCTTAACAGCAGAATGCCAGAGTGGTCTTCCTGCAAAAACATCAGTACTACTGTACTGTACTAGTCATATGTATTTGAATATCAGCAAAAACATCCGCGATCATGAGGACCCAAAATTTACAGGCACAGCCTTGTCACAACTCTATCTGCCTCCTCTCCAGGCACCTGTGACTGCAGCATCTTGCTTTGAGCTGTGCACTTCTTGTATGGCATAAAACCTCGGTGGTTGGCTGGAGCTGCAGTCAAATATTTTCTTGAACCTGGAACATGTATCACTTCATCATCATCGTTGTCTACTTGTGTAGATTCTATAGAATCTGAATTCTGAGTTGTTGTTCCAGGCACAGTCTTGGAGGTTGTGACTGATTCCGTCCATGATCCTTCTGCCCTCGTGAACTTGCAGTCTGCAGCTTGAGATGGTTGGTGTTGCTGCTTATCTGAGGCAACTGTTTGTGGGTTCAACACTGTGTAAGATATGCTTCCGTTACCGTAGCTGAGAAATTGGCAAGCAGGATGCACAGACAGAACCTCTCCTTGAGGAAGGTAGTACATAAACTGCTGTGCACCAATCATCCACGGGCTCCATGCCTTTGATTCTTCTGCACCATGGGAAGTGAACTTCCCAGTTCCACTAGTTGGCGTCTCAGCTGAAGCATCCAGTTCCATGTCTGCTGCATGTTGTAGGCTCTCAGTATTGGAGTTTGGCTGATGATGCAAATTATTCACCACAACCCTCTTGCCAAATAGCCTAATAACTGGACCTTCAGGTAGTCCACACGCCGCACCATCGGAAGTGGTAGCATCCTGAAGCATATTTAAGGTGTTTGTTAGAACCCTGAATTCAGATGTTTACCAGTGCCATTAGACGCTGTTCTCAAACGATACGAATTTAGAATTCCATGTTAGCCAGAATTACTGTAAAAAGGTGCCAGGAATCGCTATTGTGCTGATATATATGGTGCAGAATTATGGATTGGATACGTAATATTCTTAGGAATGAAAGAAAACATGCTTCACAAATCACAAGGTATACTGATATTTGGCCGTAAAAATTTACAGTACCTTGGAAAGTGCTACTTGCGCACCTAACTCCCCAACTGATGTACTTGGTGTGAGGCATCTCTCCTCCATGTAAATCGAGGAAGCTGGTGATCCACTACCTTCACTTTCCAGGGTCTCAGAACCTATAGGTGATGTGGTTAACACAGATTTTGGCGAGCAATTCGCCTGCTCAGACAGGGACTGTATCTTCCACTGGGGCTTCTCAAGCTGTTTGACTGTAGAGGCATCCTTGCCGAGTGAATTACCCAGCTTGCGTGGGTATGGATGTGCTGGCTTCCTCTTTGGCCGTGGCGGAGGAATCTGGATTTGTGGTGGAGCAGCTACGCTGTTGCTATCCCCAGAGGATTCTCGGATGACCTGAAGAGCACAACAGAAAAGGCAATCAGAAACATGGATTCGATGGCACAGCATGGATAGCATCTGCTCTCCATGATTGAGCGACTTACATCACCTTGCAAGCAACACAATCCATGGAATTTTCAGGCAGAGGGGATTTGATGGGTTTTTTTTTTCTATGCAAAAGGCAATAAGACCTTGGAGAAGAACTTCTGAGCGTGGCTCCTGATTTGCACGGCAGTCTTGCTGCCTATGTGCTCTGCAAATTGCAACAGATGTCAGATAGGCTCCAGAGTTTTGCTAACAAAGGCATGCACATGGCCATACAGAAGCCGATAAGCGCAAAGGCACCCGCCTTGTATGCGACGCCAGGCACGGCCATGTTGCTGCAGAGCTTCCAGGAACAGCTTGTGCTCGTCCTCCGTCCATTTCTCCCTCTGCTTGGATATCGTGTAAGGCTTGCGTGCCTAAACGGCAAGTGCCAAAAGTGTGACCTTGGTGAGAGGAAACATCTCTAACCCCATCAGATTTGGAATTCAGGAACCATGCATCTCTGAAGACTGCAAGGAAGTTTTAGCCGTACCTTAGGGGCGCGCGCTCCTTCTGGCAATTCCACCGCACAGGAATCCATAGTGCTATTCAGATGATCCATGAAGTTTCCATGGACAACGCCATGAGCAACAGCAGGGCTTTGATCGTTGCTCGCCATGATTTCCTTCAGAAACATAAAGGAATTTGGGATTTTATCAGCAAGATCAACAGGCACACCCTTTGTGTTTTGGGGAGCATAGGCCAGGAACGGAATACACTTCCAAGAACATGCTCTACTCCAAACTCCACGAAACGAACGATGAAGAAAGCTAAAGAAAGTAAGGTTAGTTACCTGAAAACAAGCCATCCCTGGGTTTCTGAACCAACCACCAAATCCGACAGAAACTCTGAGACTCAGCTCACCGGCTCTTCCCCGTGAACACCAACCAAGCAACAGAAGAAGGCGCGAGCGTGCACCACACCAAAATCACCAACTTCTGAACACTCTTCCAACAAGAGCTGCCGGTCGCGCGGTGGAACGGAGGCGGCAGGCAGGGGAGAGGAGAGAAGAGAAAAGAAGAGGCAAGAGGCAGGGGAGAAATGAGGTGGAGGCGAAGGCGAAGAGACCGGGGGGACGGAGAAAAAGGGCAGCGGCCAGGGGGCCACGTCGGACGGGATTTTTTCCGCCGGTCCCTTTTCCGTGCGCGCTTTTCCGTCCTGTCGCCTGATGAATAATAATCTATTTATGGCGTGGTCGGATGGGAATAAAAAAATTGGTCCCTGTATTAAATACTACTTTGATCGTTAATTAAGGGTATTAAATAAAGTCAGTTTACAAAACTACCTCCACAACCCCTGTCAAATTCGCGAGATGAATTTAATAAGGCCTTTGACCACGCGATTAGAGGATGATTACTGTAGCAAATCATGGATTAATTAGGTGCAGTAGATTCGTCGCGCAAAGTTGCACTCATCTGTGAAAAGGTTTTGTAAATAAACTTCATTTAGACCCTCATGCATGCGACAGTAATCCGGACAAAAATTTTTTTTTTCGAGCTGCCGAACACGCCCTATCTATCTATCCGTCCTCCCTGGCTGCGGCCCCGGCCGCCGCTCGATTTCTTGTGGCTGTAGCTGCTCCGCAGGCAGCAGCCTCGGGCGCCAGCGCCAGCGGCTCGCCCGCCACCGACCGGCCACCACCTCGGCACCACGTTATGCTGGGGCTGCTGCTGCCGTGCCCCGCTCCTGTCCGGGCGCGAGTAAAACCATGCGCTGTCGTGGGGTTGCACGACAGGGAGGGTGTTCCTATCCCTCCGTCTGGCCGAACGGCTTCCTTTCCTGTGGTGTGGTGGCTCGTGGGTACGTGTCGGCGTGGGTCGAGACGGTGGTAGGCTGTTGGATCGGCAAAAAGCCAAGGCCAAACTTGCCCAGATTCAGTTCCTGGCGTGCTCTTGAAATATCAGCAGGTTGCTTCTTCTAGGACCAGCACACGCACGAGGCATGGAGCAGCTTATCAGGGCCTTGATCAGCCGAGAAAGAGCTATAATCAGCAACGTCTATCGATATTCCCTCCGTTTATACAAGTTTATACAAAACATTACTCTGTTTCAAATTTATAATCAGGGCCTTGGTCAAGTTTATAATCAGCCGAGAAAGAGCTATAATCAGCAACGTCTATTTCAAATTTGACCAAGTTTATACAAAACATTACTAGCATTTATATTTTTAAATAGATTTAGCATGAAAATACATTCCATGATCAATCTATTGATACTTATTTTATACCACAAATGTTAGTATTATTTTGTATAAATCAAGTCAAACTTAAAATTATTTGACTTCTCGAGATGCGAGAGTTGCATTCTTTGGGACAGAGGGAGTATCTCGGAGCCTGACTTTGCTCTGTTGAAATATCTCGAGAAATATCCGGGGCCTTGGATTTCCTGCGAACTCCGATCTGATCCTATCTACTTCCCTCCCTGGCGCTTTCCCGCGACGAAACGTGACTCGCTTTGCTTGCCTTCCAAAACTGGGTCGCCAGCCCGCGCGGGCCGGTCTCGTCTCCCTTCCCGTCCCTGCCCGACGTGCCCGTGCCGGATGCGTCCCCGAATGGATAGAAAAAGCGCAGGGGAAGGAGGGGCCTTGCCGGCCTGGCGCCGTCGCCGGGCCCGTCGTCGCTGCGCTTTTTGACACGTCAAAGCCACCACCAAAGCGCCCGCCCAGAACACCGGTTCTGCCGGCTCGGCGCCTGACACGTGCCTCCTCACTAGATAAGCACAGAAGGGCAGCCTTTTTTTTTTTTATCGTTGATAAGAACAGGGAAGCCTCACTAGATATTGCTCCTGCTGGTGACTTGGGGAGAGAGCGAGAGCAACGGGACGGCGATCCGTGGCCACAAGCTCCTCCACGGGTTGGCACTTGCAAATTGCAAGCCAGCCCCCGCTCGGGAATCCTCGTCCACCCGATGTGCGAGTCTGCGGAGTGCGGGCATGGCCCATTGCGTTGTTTTCTCCTCCACTGAATACAGGGAAAGGGTTTCTGGAGATTGTGACCGAGAGCCCCTACCTGTCAGGGACAATGGTTCCGGTAGTTGCCGCTTGGGTCCGGTGGAGAGGCGTCGAGGCAACGGGAACGAGCGAGGGGAGCCGGGGGTGTCCAGTGTCCAGGTGGTGCCCGTTGGTGTCGCGGCGTCGCCATTGCTCTGACTTTCGTGACTCGCCGTTGGTAGTATCACATGCTCGTGGTCGTGGCGGCAGCGCACGAGTTAGATCTCGCCGCAAAACAGGGCCGGACTGACCAAGACCTGTAGTACGTGTTTAGAAACAGGCGCATAAGTCTCGTGGATATTCCACTTGGTCCGGCATGAATGCGGAAAGCTACCGGCCATCTTGATGTTGGGTTCAAATAAACTGATTTGATATCATAGATATTGTTATTACTCGATCAAAATTAGATAATCCCGATTAGGAACAAAGCTGGAAATAGACTGAAAAATGGAGGAAGCATAAGGCTTCTTTTACTTGAGGACATCCTTTATTTGTATGGTTTATCTGACTGCTTTTCTGAATCCTAACTGCATGCGCATAGCTTGTTCGGTTGGCTGGTGGCTGGTGGCTGGTTTGTTGTGAGACTGAAGTACTGCTGGCTGGCTGGTGGCTGGTGGCTGGTGCTGATTTGTTGTGAGACTGAAGTACTGCTGGCGAGTGGCTGATAAGCAACCGAACAGGCTGCTTGTTTAGCAGCCACGGCATCACGAAGAGTAGTACAAGTAAACAATTGAGGGTTCTTTGACGACTTCTGCCACGACGATGACCGAGCTCCTGATTTGCTACGCAGAAGACAGCGGCGGCGAAGAAGGACTAAGCTGCAGCGAGCTCTAGCGGCGCCTGACTGCCTATGGGCTTTAGTTGGGCTGCGTGCTCGATTCATCTAGGCGGCCTGTTAGATGAGCTTGCCAGGTTCTCCGTTGGATGGCTTCCGCCTGGCTACCAACGGTGTGGATGAGTGACTGTAGAGAACAGTTATCCGTACGCAACTGCAGACGATCTGATTCCACAAAATGTTACACGTAGCACATGGAGGGGGAGGCAGCCGAGCCAAATTTGGGCGCCCATTATACTGGCCGAAGTCATGCCGAGGGAGCGCTGTTGTCTGTAGTTTGGCATGACCGAATTTCATTTGGCTGCCCAAATCATGGTCATGAATCAAATGAAGACCAAATTGCATGGGCATGGTCAATATTCAGCCTGTTCGGTTGGCTGGTGGCTGGTGCTGATTTGTTGTGAGAGAAAAGTACTGCTGGTTGGCTGGTGACTGGTGGCTGGTTCTGATTTGTTGTGAGAGAAAAGTACGGCTGGCTGGTGGCTGATAAATCAAACGAACAGACTGGTTATGCTTGGTAAAGCAGGTAGCCATGCAAGCAGGCGTGCCGGCAGACCACCTGCAGAGCGCCGCAACACCCGCATGCAGAAACGGCTGGCTCTGCAGGAACCCACTTGCACTTGCATCCCTTCCTGCAATGACCTGCTAGGCCTTGCGGGCGGGCGCAGGCAGGTGTGCACGTGCTGGCAGGAACCTTCGTGGAAACCGGCAAAATTACTCTGGTGGGGGTGTTTAAATGCACCGGTTATGCATAGTGTTTATGCATTGGGATCACGTGCACAGAGAAAAAAAATGAATTGACACGGTTCTCTAGGTGAAAACTTTATGCGTTTTTTTGTGGAACTAAACAGGGCCTCTACATAGAAGCTATCTCATTGATGTGAGTGCAAGCGATTGGAAGGAACGCAAGAGAAATCACGCCCCGTTTGGATCCATCAACTAAACTTTAGAAGGAACGCAGGAGAAATCACGCCCCGTTTGGATCCATCAACTAAACTTTAGCTGCTAAAGTTTAGCCGTCAGGGATCCAAACGGAGCCAGCCAAAACACAGCTAAATTTTAGCTGGAGGTTAAAAGGTGCACTATTCCTTTAGCTGGTTGAACAATGAACCGGCTAAAACTAGCTAAAATATATTTAAAGACAAGATTGTCCCTTCTAAAGTTAATGCATTCACCATCCTTTATTTTTCTATTATTTTCATGAGGGATAGTGTGGCCCATTGTCTTCAATTAGTTGGAGGATCTAAACACCCCCGGCTAAAGTTTAGCTCTTCCAATTAGCTGGCTAAACTTTAGTTGGGGTGTGTCCAAACACGCCCTGGTTCTTGTTCCAATCATCACGAAAAGGATCTGAACACTCATGCTTTCTCATTGAATTGCGCATCTAACTTCATTAAAAGGGGCAGGTATCTCGGGCTCCCAGGGTGCCCACGTCGGCCGAAAAAATTTCGGCCGTCGGATGGCCATCCGACGGTTAGCCATAAGTTGTCTTTTTTCTACATTTAGACCCTCGTATTTTTAAGAAATCAAATCCCACCAATTATTTATGTTTAGACCCCCGTATTTCTGATTTTTCTACACTTAGACCTTCCTATTTCTAAGAAATCAAATCCCACCAATTATTTACGTTAGACCCTGGTATTTTAAAAAATCAAACCCACGGTCCTAGATATAGGTGCCGGTGTTTTGCATTTAGATCTTTTTTCTACGTTTAGACCTTCGTATTTCTACAAAATCAAATCCCACCAATTATTTATGTTTAGACCCTCGTGTTTCCAATTTTTCTACGTTTAGACCTTCCCATTTCTAAAAAATCAAATCCAACCAATTGTTTACGTTAGACCCTCGTATTTTAAGAAATCAAACCCGCAGTCCTAGATATAGGTGCCGGTGTTTTGTATTTAGACCCTCGCGTTTTCTCGATTTTTTTAAACCCTCGTATTTCTCAGAAATCAAACTCATAGTCCTAGATATAGGTGCCGATGTTTTGTATTTAGGCCCTCGTGTTTTTAATGAATCAACCTTATCCTACATTGAGTGGCATGATATAGGTGCCGGCCAGTCTCAAACAACTTGACAATTGCATATGCACAGCGCATGCTGGTGCTTACAGAATTTTTTATTAAGGTACCTCGGTCGGCCAGGGTGGCCACGTCGGCCGAAATTTTTTTCGCCGTCGGATGGCCATCCGACGGTTAGCCATAAGTCGTCTTTTTTCTACGTTTAGACCCTCATATTTCTAAGAAATCAAATCCCACCAATTATTTACGTTTAGACCCTCATATTTCTGATTTTTTATATGTTTAGACCTTCCCATTTCTAAGAAATCATATCCAACCAATTATTTACGTTAGGCCCTCGTATTTTAGGAAATCAAACCCGCGGTCCTAGATATAGGTGCCGATGTTTTGTATTTAGACCCTCGTGTTTCCTCAAAAAATTTTCATCCATTGCCATAAGCCACTGGTTTTTTATATTTAAACCCTCATATTTCTCAGAAATCAAACTCATGGTCCTAGATATAGGTGTTGGTATTTTGTATTTAGGCCCTCGTGTTTTCAATGAATCAACCTTATCCTACATTGAGTGGCGTGATATAGGTGCCGGCCAGTCTCAAACAATTTGACAAATGCATATGCACAGCGCATGCTGGTGCTTACAGAATTTTATATTAAATATTAGTCTAAAATACTCTGTTATTATAAATTTTTTTCCCACTTACCGACTATGTATTTATCTACTGGATTCTAGATTGTGGTATGTATGCTAAAATTGAAAAGGAAATTGGTGATCCTAAAAAAAATTGTTTTATGAGTTCAGTTGTCTCTGCATCTTATCTAGCCATTTGAGGGTCATTCTCGTATGTATAGCATCTGAGTTTTGTAATACACCAGTTGTAGTGGACAGAAGCGGCTCTTAATTGTTCAAAAGGCGGAGGAAACAGGGAGAGCACAGGCCCCATTTGAATCTCTAATCTTTTAGTGAGCGTTATGTACGAAATTGTTAATTTTTAATAGTTTTGTTGATGAAAGGTTCATTCCTACATTTCTCCCTTGGTCTCTCTAATTTCACAGATTTCAATCAATTGAATGTAGACTGCTATAGAGTCTTATACAATAGTAAAACCTGACCGTTAAGGGAAGTATAGGTCTCTTTAACCTGGTTGAGATATATTTTAGTCCTATCGATACACCTGCGTTGGTTGAAAACATTTAAAAATAAAAAGTAAAATTTTGTGTTATTACTTGCTACAAAATATAACATCTTTATCAACTGCTTACATTTAGATTTTCTTCATTTTATTACATATACTAGCTAATCATCTTACAAATTGTTTTCCATCTTGTAGTTAGGCAAGTAACAACATAGCAGTATGATGACATCTTGTAGTCAATAGTACCACTCTCTTTATTAGTTGTGTTGTAACTGACTGTGGTTATGCCCTTTCATACAAAGGTACCATGGGACTCTCTACCCTTGCTAAATTATTTAAATGGAACAAATGTTATGTATTATATGTAAACATATATTTATCTGACTTACTTTTGTCGGTTTCTACTTTCTATCGATTGTAAAAGCAAAGAATCGTGTAGCACAACGCGCGGCGGGCCGCGCGCCAATCACTAGTATAGCTAACAAAGAGACAGATTCAACTCAATTGCAGACTGGGTATCTCGGAACTGGAGGCTGACGACACGTTGGGAATCTCTGCACAACAACGGGCAGAGAGATCAGACGGAGGGGATGCGAGTGGTGCAGATGAATCTTGAATGGAGGCCTTGTTTAGTTCGCGCGAATTCGATCAAATTGACTGTAGCAAAATGCATTGGAAAGCGTAAAAGTAGAGAGGGGGATATGTTTTTCAAAAAAATACTTTTGGTCGAATTGGCCGAATTCGATGTAACTAAACAAGGCCCAGAATTAAGAACTCCATGCTGCCTGTCCTCCAAAACGCGCAGAGCAGAACTGAGAGGTCTACAGAGTACATTACTCCAGAATGCGTCAAGCAAGGATGTTGGCGTGGCAAGCAACTCGCCGGAGGGCCACCCGTGATCGAGCAGGCAGCGGTGCTATGGCAATTTACGCCGATCCAGGTGAATAGGCGAAGCTACCGAAGTTCTGCAGATGGCTGTGGTTTGATGTGGAGTCAGGCGGGCGCTGCAGGCTGGTTGCAGATCTCGCAGGTTTACGTGTTTAAACCCATTCGACTTTGCAGACTAGTCCGTGTGAACCCGGATTGCAAAATGCAGACATCTACGGATTCTGCGAAGCCTGATTTTGCACGCAGGCGGGCAGGCTCGTACCTGCTTGCATCCAGTCAGGCTCTTAACCAAACACAACCTCGGAGGGGATGGGAGAGAGTTATTCGATGGCAGTTACGGATAATTTTAGCCAAGTTGGAGGGATCTTTCAATTTGCTGGCTATACTACCCTGATACTTCAATATGACCACGTATCACGTATCCGATACTTGGATACGTATCCGTATCTGATATTTTGATACACTCTACACCACTGTATTTTTAAAAAAACTAACATATCCGCGTATCTGTATCGACCGGATACTGATACGCGTGTATCCGTGCCGCATAGTTTGCTGGGCCCGCGGTCGAAAGAAGCGGCTCTGAACCCCGCTTCCACGGTCACGTTCGTTTTGGACGGGTAAAAAAAATCACGTCTGGCAAGCGCTGCGAATAAGCGCGCTGTTTGGAGCTGTTTTCTGCTTATTTCCACCATTAGCTGAGTTTAATCGGTTTCAAACAGGGCCAGCACAGCATGCGGTTTGCGAGGACGGATAAGATCTCTTCGAAGGAGAAGGCATGTATATCAGTGCTGAAATGATGAACGATCGATGTCCTGGTGACAAGTTCTGCAGGTTCTGTACTACTATTACAGAAAAGTTTGGTCTGTATACCGAGATACTTCACGCTAACTTCAACTGCACTTTCGTATGTCCCGCTAACCTCTTGTTTTTTAAGAAAGAATTTTTAAGAATTTTTAGCTTGAACTATCAATACTAGCCTAATATATTGCTGGAATGGAACTTGATGTAACTGAAGAAATCGCCTATGTTGGGTATTTGGGTTCCTCCATTTCTGTACGATCAATTCAGGCGTGGAACTGTATACTAGTGCAGTTCAATTTCCACTCTTACAGCCTTTGTTCTCGTAAGACACAGTGCACTATACTCTTCTTCAAGTAGTAACTTTATGCGGCACAAGGGAGCATTTCCAGAACATGCAGTAAAGATTACTGTAGCAATTGTTTAGTTGTGGTGAGAAAGTTGCGAAAATTACTGTAGCAATTGTAAATTGAATATTAGAAGGACTAAACATGATCTAATTATAAAACTAATTACACGGATGGACGGAAAATCACGAGACGAATCTATTAAGCCTAATTAATATCATTAGAGATTGTTTACTGTAGCACGACGTTGTCTAATCATGGCTAAATTAGGCTCATTAGATTCGTCTCGCAAAGTTACCGGGGGTTATGGAATGGGTTTTGTCATTAATTCACGTTTAATACTTTTAATTAGTGTCAAACATTCGATATGACGGATGAATAGTAAAAGCTGTGAAACTTGCCGCAACTAAACATGACCTTAAACAACTTATTGAAGCGAGCTGCATTTCAGCGATGTAGTAGCCATTATTACACACCAGCCTCAGCTTGTCAGTCTTGGCACGCCTTGGCAAACAACGGCAGCAGGCCGCCCGCATTCAGCTCCATCCTCACGAACCGGATCGCCTGCTCGTTGAGAAGCTCCTCCAGCTGCTGGGACTCCTCCGGGAGCGGCGCCTCTGGCCACCTGGCCGCGCCCGCCACCGCCGCCTGCGCCTCGTCGAGGGCGGCGTACTCGCCCCGCAGCGGCATGTCCGGCACGACGCAGCCGACGTGCGCGCCGAGCCCGCACTCCCCGCACGCGTAGAACCACCGCGCCGTGCTGCAGCCCCCGCGGCACACCGCGCAGAAGTCGAAGGAGCCCATGCCCCGCCGCGGGTCCTCGTAGACGAGCCGGAGCCTGTGCCGGTGCGCGGGCGCGGCGGCCGCGGCCGGCAGCGCGGCGCACGGGAGGTGCAGGTCGAACCCGCACGGTTCGCAGCGGAAGGACCAGGAGTGGCCGATGTGGCGGCACGCGCGGCACAGGTGGCAGCCGTACTCCCCCGCCGGCTTGAGCTGGAGGGTGAGGTCGTGCTCCGGGTGCGACGGGTGGCGGATGGTTCGGGCGAACCGGGCGCACGACGGGTGCAGGACGTAGCGGCACGGCGCGCACTGGTAGATGGAGCCGGTGCAGGGGAAGCGGCAGGCGTGGCAGTACGGAGGGTTCGGGTCGCCGCCGGGGAGGTCGGTGAGGTGGAGAGGGTGGCGGTGGCTGATGTGGATCAAGGTGTCGTTCTCTTTGTCCAACCTCTCCATTATTTCTCTCGATTGCTTTGGTTTGCTAACTCATTGCTTGATATCAGCTCGTACCTCGTAGCATATATGTAGCCTGTAATGCATGCGCCCGCCTACAGTGTACTAGTATACGCGAGTGCCAGATCTCAGAGTTGACTCTACAGGGTCAAGTCAACTGTCACCAAGTTGCCACGTTAGCATGTGCAAACTTGTTGACTCTTTAAGGCGCTACAGTTGACTACCCGACAATTTGGCACCGTGACCCTATATGTGTACCGCTACGAATTCAAAATCTCCGTCTAAACCCAACTTGCATTTAGAAGAACGTAAATCGTTCTACGTCTAAACCCAACTTGCATTTACAAGAACGTAAATCGTTGCGGTCAAGATCAAGTTTCGGGCTACGAGACGGATACTGAATTATAGGAAGCATAAGAGCATCTCCAGCAGTCTTATTTCCCAATCCAACTATCATATTAGAAGAGTTATTGAAAAAATAGTACTTCAGCAGATCTTCTTAATCTTTTCCTTTTTTCCCAAAAATTATTGGGACAAACCAATAATCCACCCCAACTCTCCCCAAATAGAGGGGAAGTTGTGACTCTCCCAATACGGTAGTTGGATTGGGACAATATTATGAAAGACTGCAAAAGTAGCTCTCACAATAATTATAAAAGAGTTATTGGAACATCTCCATTAACTAGTTATTGTAAAATATGTATTGAGAGAATGCTGGAGATGCTCTAAGCACCTTAGACTGGACCGGTTGATCCAATCTTGAAATCAGTGAAGTCATCACATATGTCTTACTGTCGACGCAGTGCAGGTTAATTTCAGAAATAAATCCATGAAAATACTAGTACCTATGCTGAATCTAAAATTCGATCCAACTGGACAGATTCTGCCACAAGAAACGTAACCAACTAAACGGCACGCTTAGTTCGTAAGCAATAAGCATAAATGTATTCTTAACATTGAACGAGGGGTTAATGTATTAGTGAGCTAATGGTTCTGAATGCGAAATTCATCCCTTGTTTGAGATATTGATGCAGAAAGGGATTATCTGTTTCATTTTTCGTTTTGTGCACGTTTCAAGCAATAAAGTGTTGCAGGACGTCCGGACGTGTGATTTACTCCAAGATTGTAAAATATGCTCTATCCTTTTGAATTTACAAGGCGTATTTCATTTTGCTAGGATGAGTTTTTTCCAACAATTACTCTATTTTTTTTCACAAAGCAGATAACATATTATATTTGTTTTCACAAAAAAATATTATAAGTAGTGCACATTTGTAACACATAAATTATATATTAATAGAGTAATTGTTGATAAAAACTTGTAATAACCAATAATTTCAAATGGAGGGAGCCGACACAGAATGACGGCTGTATAGTATTTGTGTCACAAAGTTGATATCGGTATACTTGTTTTCGAAAACAACTTCTTATGAGTGCATATCGGTATCAAATTAGTAAAATAATAATATAATTATTGGTGATGAGTGCCCTTGTAACACCGAAATGAAATAAATTAGTAATATCAAATGGAGGGAATCGACAGAACGATGGCTCAAGCTAATATTATGTGATGTAGAATGGCCATAGCCGCACTAGCATCCTTTATTGAAAGTTTAAAACTTTAAATCATACTTCTGAAGTTCAGGACAGAACACAAGAGTTCGCTTACTGGCATCACAAACACGAAATTACAAAAGATAATCTATAGATGATTCTGGCACCATAGTGGACATGGATAATTCTGACTCGAAATCTTGTCAGTTTGCACCTTGGGTGGAGCGGCATTCTATTTCACCTACGATTTCGCTGCGGAGGGACAGGGAAAAGTTCAAATCAGTTCTCTGAGCAAGAATGTCAAAGTTACATGGAATGAAATGAAAAGATCATACGAAGTCTAACTTCGGAATGCGAGATTTTTACTCGAAAAAAAATGGCTTACCTGCTTGTATAGCTCCTCCCTCTTCCTGATCTGGTCCGCCGTCCCGGAGCTGTTGAAGTTGATCGCCAAGTTGTCGTCCGCCATGCGCGCACCCAGGTTGAGGCCCTGCATGGCGCCGTTCAGAATGGACGCCGTGTTGCTGGCGAACATACTCGACTGCGCGCCGATGAGCGCCGACATCTGCTGGTACTGCTGGAGCAGCGCCGCCGTCCTGCTGGCCTCCTGCTCCGCCCGCACTTTCTGCATGTCGATCCTCGGGTACGCGACCTTCATCTGCGCATCCGGCACGGCGCAGCCGACGTGCCCGGCGAAGTCGTCGCAGACCGAGCACCCGTAGAACCACTGCGCCGGGATGATCCCTTGGCCGCACACGGTGCAGATGAGCAGCACGCCCGGCTTGCCTCTGTGCGGGTTGTCGTAGGCGAGGCTGAGCGGGTGCGGGTGCGCGCGCGAGGCGACCGCGTCCGCCGGCAGCGCAGCGCACGGGAGGTGCAGGTCGAACTGGCAGTGCCGGCAGTGGAGCACGAACTCGTGGCCGCCGATGCAGCAGGCGCTGCAGTAGAAGGTGCCGGGATCGTACGGCGGCACGAGGTGGAGGGCGAGCGGGTGCTCCGGGTGCGCCGGGTGGCGCACCGTCCGCTCCGTGCGGGCGCACGCCGGGTGCAGGGCGTACCCGCACGGCGCGCACTGGTAGGCGGACCGCGTGCAGTCGAGGCCGCAGGCGTGGCAGCGCGGCGGCGGGGCGCCGTCGGGGACGTCGGCGAGGTTGAGGTCGTGGAGGTGGCTGATGTGGGCCAAGGTGTAGCCGTCTTGGCTCATGCTCTCCATGATCTTCCGGGCGGTGTCTCTTGCTTTGCTGTGGGTTACGACGCTACGCGAGATGGAAGCTTGATGATGCAAATGCTGAGGCGTCCGGCTTTGTCGTGGGCTCCTATTGACCTTGGCAGCCCAGGTCAACTGCCATCCAAGTAGCCATGTGATGCTGATTCAATTGGTGCAGGCGTGCAGCGGTCTGCGGCCGGGCACCAGTCGGCGGAGACGCTCGGAGAGACGATAAGGCTATAGCCCGGGGCCACATCTTCCCTTCCAACGAGCCCACAACCAACTGACCGAAAGGGCCCTCAGAGAAACCAGCAGTCCAGCACGACTGTACAAAACGGCAAGGTACAATATTTCACAAAGGTTCAGAGCTCATCCCACTTGGCCATATCTTGGTATGCCGATATCGGGGTTTACGGTCAGCAGAGCGAACAGAAAAGTTGGTACGACTCTCCATCAGCATAGTACATCAGGATACGAAAATCCTGTCACCAAGGTGCTTACCAACGGGGCAGCCAGCACCCGTCGGCCGTCGCCATAACAAAAGGGCAGTAACCATTAACCAGCTGATGAGTGGTAAGGAAATCTGAAAGACGAGTGGACGCTAGAATTTATCTCAGTTAACAAGCACTACATCATAGTCAAGTTTCAGCTCCAATATAAATTCATCAGCTTCAGCTGATTAGTAGTATCTCATGAAAATATTTGGCAAGAGCATATATTCTTACTGATCTGCATCTTATTCTTCAGGAGGGTAGGGGGGGAGTGAAATGCAGCCAGACATCGCCAGAATGAAACGCGATTCCGATGTGGCCAAAAGTTAAATATATGCAAAGTGGTAGCACTATGCACGAATAGAATAACAAAACTACAAAATACCAGTCTGAAACTAAAGTTACATCAAAACGACAGGGACTTAACACAACACGGGGTTTACCGTGTCAGGTAATGTCATTCAGCCCTGAAAAGCTGGAAGGGGCTCCTGCGTCAACGAACCCACGAACTGAGAGTTCAGGAACAGAGGCAGAACCCTCCTGCCACAGCTGCCCATGATCGATGAAGACGACTACAACCGTGATGTCGTCGTGGAAGTATCGTCGGACTCCTTTATCCAGCTTCTTAATATCACCATACCTCATTTCCCTCTTCCTTGCAGCTACTTTTAGAGCCGTTTGTACTAATCTTCTTGCAATACCCTGCGGAAACAAGGAAAACAGATTTCAACATTGCTAGAAGGAAAAAGAGAGTAATTTCATCAGCCAAAGAACAACATAAAAATATTTGCATGTTCAAGACCAAAGGAGAGAAAAAGAAGGAAGACATACTTCACGTGGACTATTGTAGACAATTTCAACAGCTTGCTGGTTTGAGAGGTGCTCCCATAATCCATCTGATGCAAAGATCAAAAACCGGTCCTGTGAACTAAGAACTCTTGAACAGATAGATGGTTCTGACGTCAGAACAGGCTGACGGAGAGGTTCAGAGAGGTGGAAACGAGATGTGGACAGATCAAGAGCGAATTCTCTCTTCTTTAAGTATGCATCACCTATAGACCTTGAAACCTAAGAGAGTACATCAGAAAGAAATAATGTGACCTTGAAACCTAAGAGAGTACATCAGAAAGAAATAATGTGACCTTGAAACCTAAGAGAGTACATCAGAAAGATATAAAATGTTCAAATAAGTTTTCAGCAAAATGATCTGAGTCTCAGATGGCATCATACAAGACTACTACTGAACACAATGCTACAATTCTCAACATATTGATCAAATTTGGTTGTCACTTTTAGTAATCCTATTTACTAGTCCCCTGTTAAATGTACCCAAAGTATAGCTCTTTCCAGTTACCACAATAACAGGGTTAAAAAACTTGCTTTGATTTCATTAATTTATCCAGCATACCCACAAGCGTCATCAATACAACACTTGTTGCAAAAAAGAAAAAGTTTCCTACCTGTATAATGCCTTTGATGCGCCAAACACCATTCTTAAGAACAACGATTTGCGAATCATCAGGATGGAGAGACTTAAGCTCCTGCCTAATCTCTTCCATGCCAGCATTGTGGTCTCTTGTTAACTGCTCAGCAACAATTTTGTTTGGTCCATTCGAACAACCAACGACTGCCCGAGAATCACCTAGATTAGCCAGGTAGAGCGTTCCTCTCCATATGATACCAACCAGACAGCAGGATCCAATAGTAGCCATAGCAGGTTTTATCAAATGTGTCCTGCGCACAAGCGACAAGAAGCCTTCCTCTGTCGCAGAAAAAGCGTTTCGAACAACATCCT
Source organism: Alloteropsis semialata (assembly GCA_004135705.1). Taxonomy (NCBI): domain Eukaryota; kingdom Viridiplantae; phylum Streptophyta; class Magnoliopsida; order Poales; family Poaceae; genus Alloteropsis; species Alloteropsis semialata. The sequence continues at coordinate 57,005,444 of CM014276.1, forward strand.
CAGACATTGTTCCATGTTCTTGTGCAAGACCTGTAAGTTAATATTTAAGAATATTTTCTTCCAACCCAAAACAGAACAAGTGGATTGTCTGAAAGGTACTTGATACTAATAGCAACAAGTGGGTTATGTGTGATGTGGTAATCTCAGAACTAAATAATTATTGACACAAGTAAATTCACAGCAATGACACAAGCATGGAGTTGAACAGATGAAGGGGAACACTTAATTTATATTGTGACTTGATCAATACGGTAAACAACCAGGATAGTACAACGCCCCGGTTCGCAATCACCGTGACACACCCAATGAAAGAATATTTAGAGCCCTTTTCATTCCCCGCTAAATCCATGATACAACACTAGATGGGCAAATCAAGTCACTAAGACACGGTCCGTGGATAAAATGGTCATTCCACCATCAGCACCTACATCAAGATTCTTAGAAATAAATAAATACATACAGTTATCAGAGAGATTGCAGTATTGCACATGCGGCTCTAAAAAAAATAACAGGAACAAAGGCATCAATCTAGCAGACCTCCAACAATTCAACGCTAATATCCCAGTACCATCAAATCGAATCAAACTATTAATAGAAAAGCTAGTGAGCACATTTCACGGAACCCAAGTGAGTAAAATTGGTTGGATTCATGTGCAGACTGTCACAGTGAGGGGCCACGTACGGACGATGTGCGCAGAGAGGTGGTTGGAGATGAAGCGGGACGCCTCGGCGCCCCCGTGGCCGTCGTAGACGCCGACGAAGGTGGCGGCGGCGCCCGTCTCGACCTGGCTGTGGTCCTCCAGCACGTCGTTTGCCTGCACGACGGCGAAGGAGAACTCGCCCGCCGCGTGCCGCGCGAGGTCCCGCGACCACAGCAGCTCGTCGGCGCCGGCGTCGGCGGCGTCGCCGTCGTCCTCATCCTTCCTCGTAAGCGCGTACCTCCGGACCCGGTCCCAGCACGCGGACGCAATCCTCTCCAACCACGGCCACATCCTTCATCTCCCTGCTGGGCTCGCCCCTGCAATTCGTCGCTTCCCCGCCCAATAATTCGAGAGTTGCGCCAATAAGATGTGATTGCGCGTGCCTACTGAGCACCAAGCATCACCCAATTTCCACCTGAAAAGCAGCGAAGGATGAGGCCTTTAGCTACATACAACAATGCGGAGGAAATAGCCACGAATTACCTCTCTTATCGCACCTCAATCAACAAGCACAATCTGCAGGGGAGAAACGGGGACGCAGTCACAGCGAGGCGCCGCCTCGCAGCAGGAAGCGCCGCCGGATTCCCCGAGCATAGCAAACCAAACCCGCCGGGGATCTAGGGCTCCGTGCGAGACGCCTCCGGGAGAGGTGGCGGTCGGATTTCGGATCGCGATTCGAGAGGCTGGAGGAGGAGGGAGGGAACGGGGAGCTCTTGAACGGGGAGCTCTTGAGCGGAAGGCTCGTACGCTCCGCTGAGTGTGCATTAGTGGGGGCCCGTACCGATTTTATACCAGAGTTTCGCTGAAACCACCCTTGATTTCGACGTATTTGCGGAAAAGTCAGGTTTCTGATCGATTTAAAAAAGTGCAAAAGGGCTATGGAAAAAGCAAGTAAAGCGCGGCCCTGATCGCGATAGTCTCAGGGCCCTTTGACCTCGCTTATCTTTTTCCTTTTCCCTCTTATATATTTCTCCCTTTCTTTTGGTTGAAACGAGCCTTTCAGCGGCTCTGAGATGCAACGCCAAAGGCCTTATCACAGACACAGGTCTCCGTCTCTCTGGGAAAAAACCATGGCCCTTTTTATCATTTGGAAATCCATGGAAGGATCACCTGGTGGAAGGATCAGGTGATTCACCCCTGCACAGCTGCAGGCAGTGTAAAGCACTCGATTACAGCTCCAAAAAGCTCATCAGGGGGAGAGAAAAGCTTGGCCTGACAGCAGCACTGAGCTAGCCGACCCAACCGTACCTCTCTCTCTGAGTCTTTGGTACCAGGGCCTTGTTTAGTTCGCACGCGAATTCGATCGAATTGATTGTAGCAAAATGTATTGGGAAGCGTAAAAGCAAAGAGAGAGGCATATTTTTCAAGAAGATACTTTTGATCGAATTGGTCGAATTCGATGTAACTAAACCGGGCCCAGATTAGCAGAGTCCAGAGGGGAAAAGAAAGGGAAGGCATTCTGGAAAATGCAGCTGCGGACATCAACAGCAGATAAAAAGGAGATTATTTATGTATATATTCAGACCAAGAAGGAGCTGCGGTGCTACAATTACACGGATGCATCACGATAAGCACGCAGGGAATGGATAGCATATCCTCGCTTTACAGATGAAAAAGCGCAGGGGGGGGGAAAGCAGCGGGGGGTGCCGCCGCTGCTGAAAGATGAGTCAAAACAGTTCGCGTCACTGGGAACCTGTGACACGATGCGCTCGCTCCGTGGCTTTCTCGTTCATCATATGCCGACCAGAGCTCATCCGTCCCTTTAATCCATGGCTGGCTCGCCGATGTTCACATCACCATTACAAACGATCGACCGATCGTACTACACATGTGGTGAGAAGGAGCTCAGTCTCTCTGGTTCTCGGCCACTGAGCTGAAAACTCATGTTGGGAATGTGATCTCTGATAGACTGATACCGAACTGTAGCAATTGGCATGCATGAGAGCTTACGCGCGTGCCACCTGCGCGCGGCCGGGGCGTTGAGGGCTCGCCGTGGCGACGCCATCGATTCAGAAGTCAGAACAGAGCATGGATCGATTTGGCCAGTTGCTGCTGGCGCCATCGATCGGCTACGTCAACACCGCGCCCTGTCAGCCACCCAGCTTGACTTGCTCCGGTCCCCAGATTGGTGGAGGCCGCGCAGGCAAGCGAGCCGTGCCCCGCGCCATCTTTTAGGTGAGGACCGCCCGCCTTTTCCCTGTCGTTCGACTGACGGACGGAGAGCTGCATGCACCCACTGACGAGGACGATGAAACCTGATAAGGGCGGAGCTCCAAATCGGTGCTCCAGTTTTTCTTTTTCAGTAAGTGCGATCGGTGATGTGCGAGTCCGTAGAGTTACTGTTGCTGGGCAGTGGAGCTCGAAAGTGGAAAGGGATCGAGGCATTGAACCATTGAGGCGAGGCGAGTCGAGTCAGAGATCACCAGCTGCCTCTCGTACCGTAGGCTTTTCACGTTACAGACGTTGTTTCGCGGAGGGGAGGTCTCTGCAAATCACGCGTCAGCAGGTACTTATCGATCGGCAGGGGATAAGCGAAGCGAGGATCATTTGGGTCGGCAGAGGGTAAAGGAAGGGCAGTCGGCACAGATGACATGAATTGAACGAACTCTTTTGCTGACCAGTAATCACTTGATTCACTTCAGTGCAGCCTAGCTGCCTACCGATGGAGTACTCCAGGATAAAAATTTTATTAAGCTCAACTTTCAGTATTTATTTCACTGCCCTTTGCTGAGAACAAGAGTTAGGTGCACTAACTTGTGGCCCTAATATTCCTGTGAATTTTCTCAGAGATGCCTTTCAAAACTGTCATGTGTGCAACGGTTAGGTACACGTACACCTATAGTTTTTCTAAACAGGTTCCGCGTAGACAAAACCTGCCTAGTTTTGAGTCGGAGATAAAACAAAAGCCGATTTCAAGTTTCGACGGCTGAGAGGGAGGATTATTGGATTAATATACATATGCTACAGCCGAGTGAGGAAACGTACGATACGGATATGTGTCGGATACACGGATAGGTTAGTTTTCAATAAATATATGGATGTATCGGATACGGATACGCCGATATGTATCCGACGTGATAGGGACACGATGAAGTATCGGGCTAACGTAGAAGGGAACTCAAATTACTTGAGGTAAATATTTCCCAATAGTCCAGGCGAAACTAAAATAAGACGGGCCTAGTCGTGGCCCTTCCTCGCACGGCCCGCATACAGCAGAGAAGGGCTGCAGAACAGCGTGAGAGGCACGTGGAACAAAAGCCCGTGATGAGAATCGACAGCCCATCCCATCAACACTATCACAAGCAGAAAAGTCCTCGCGGCGCAAACCGCGATGCGGCCCATAGTAAACACTAAATAGCCCATATGACAGTTTGACAGTATCTTCACGTACCGGCGGCGAGCTGGAAGCTTCCCATGCGGCCATGCCCCTGCTGTGCTGATGGTGGCGTTGAACTGCCGCCGAACTGATGAAATCGCCGGCCCGGCCTCCGAGCAAGGCGTCCGGCGGCACGGCAGCACAGTCTGCCTCATGACCGAATTCTGCCTTGGCTACTAGTATACTACTTCTGTACATGTCACGGCTGCTACTTCTGCCAATACAACGTCAAGTTTTTCTGTATGCCCCTTTGAAAAAAGTTTTCCTGCATGTCACTGATTGTTTCATATACAAATCCTAGTAGGTTGCTGCCGATTGTCTCAGAATGCAAAAGGTCCGGCAGACACATTCCCCTCCTTCGACGAGCAGTTCTTTTCAGTACGTGAGCATGACGCTGAGGGTGACTGTTATTGCAGTAAACAAAGGTTACCCAGTTTTGGCGCCGTCGCAGTTTGTCAAACTCGAGAGTCCAAACCTGCGCAACCTTTGTTCTGGATTAGACCTTATCACTTCTGAGCTTCGCCATCTCTGCTTTGGAGTCTCGCCAACCTCCAAATTCCCAGTATCAGCTCATACCACCCTCCGCGAGATACCTTGCAGAAGATCCTACTAATTTACTGTCGCCTCTCGGCTGTGAACAGTAAGAACGCCATTGGGACAGGGACGGTGATCATAATTTGATCCGAGATGTGACGCCATGACGTGCACCGAAGCACAGACACTTTGACGCAGTAGCCATTGATGGGGTCAGAAAAACTCAGCACCAACACCGGCCTACTCCTACGCAGCGGCTGGAGCAGAAAATTGCGAGGCTCTGCCGGCCGGAGATATGGAGCGAGGCGCTGCCCGCCAAAAGCCCCATTTGGCACGCCCTGTCCCGCGAGACCGTTTCCTTCCCCCCGTTGTCCCCTCCGCTCCGCGCATTTCACCACGTCGCCCCCTGTCACGTACCATGCCAACAACGAAGGATGCGTGCGCTGATGAGCTGCCACTGCTCGTCGTAGCGGACCCACCACCACCTCGCGTCCACCGCTCCGTTCCGGCCAATGGCGCCGCCCCCGTCGTCCTTGCTCCGCGACCTGCTCGTCGCTGACGGCTTCAAGAACCGTCGCAGGCCGACCGAAGGCTCCGCGCCGGCGGCGTCCAGAGCCGGGAGCATGTCGCTCCAGAGCCGGCGCCCGGGCAAGACCGCGCGGTCGCAGTCCGACGTGCTCACCCGCAGCCGCCTGAGGGAGATGAACGGCGATCCGGACGGTGGCGGCAGGGACGATTTCGGTGACGAGCGGCGCGCCGCGACCGCCACGCGGAGGTCGTCGGCGTCGCTGACGAGCGCGAGGAGCTACGGCAACAAGGGCAACAGCGATAGCGGCGGCGCCAGGAGGGGCTCGGCGTCTGCCTCTGCGGCCGCGGTGCCAGCGCTCGACGAGTCCGCGCTCAACGCGCTCATCTCCCTCGCCGCGGGAGCACTGAAGCGGTTCGCCGTCGCCAAGGACGAGGCGTTCCGCGCCTCGCTGCGCGCGGGCTGCGCCTCGTGCCTCGGCGACTCCAACCACCGCGCCGTGCTGGACCTCCGCGTGCACGCGCAGACCGTCGAGCGGGCCGTCAAGGAAGGCCTCGACCCGCGCGACCTGAAGCGCGCGTCCCTCAAGCTCCACGAGTTGGCGTCGCTCGACGCCAAGGACGCGGACGCGGTGGCCGCGGCGGGCGTCCCGTACCCGTGCCTCGCCGCGTGCGCCCACCTCTACATGGCCGCCGTATCCAAGCTCCAGAAGCGGGACCACTCCGCCGCGGTGCACGCCCTGGAGGCCTTCTGCCTGGCGCCGCGCGAGGCGCGCACGCTCCTGCTCCCCGCGCTCTGGGACAGGCTCTTCCGCTCGGGCCTCTCGCACCTGCGGACGTGGCGCGACCGCGAGTCGGCCGCGGCGAGCTCCGACGAGAGGGCCAAGGAAGTGGAGAAGATGTTCGTGGACGTGGTGGACGAAGGCACGCGCGCGCTCGCGTCCTACTACAGGGACTGGCTGCTGGGGCGCACGGACGCCATGGCTCTCCCGGATGTCCCTGCTCCTCCCAGCACCGTTCATGCCAGCGCGCCGAGGTGCTCGGCGTCGACGTCGTACGACATCAGCTCGGACGTCGTGTTTAGCTCCGGGGGTTCGAGTCCGGCCAAATTTGTGTACGATGCCACAATGCAGCGATCTGAGGAGATCGAGGAGGAAGACGTGGTGCACGCCAAGGCGACAGAGGGAAAGAGCGTGTTCCATGCGTGCGACGCTGGCGAAGCAAGGGGCTACTCTCCAGCGCTGCAGCCAGAAGAAAGCGTGCCCGAGCTCAGCAGCAATCTAGAAAACGAGACCGTTGAACTGGTAAGCAATTTCCTCTGACCTTCGTCCATGCTCATACGGAAATTTACCAAGTTCTGAGAATTTACATTTCACAATCTTAGGTTGAAGATGAACCGAGCAAGGAGCCTTATGCGCCATCCAGTTACATATACCCGCCGATTTCTGACGTCTCTGCTATTGACCTTCTTACACTTGAGTTCTGGTACGAACACGACTCCCCCAATTTGTAACCTCCAACCTTCCAATGCATAGTGCAGACAACCCTGTACTGATCTCTCTTATTTCGCGCAAGTTCCTCAGTGAAGGGCCACTCCAGAGTGACGCAGAAGGCAACAATTTCTCCATTTTCGCCAGCGTTCCCAGCGACTTCCTCTGTCCACTGACGCGGCAGATCTTCAACAACCCCGTGACAATCGAGACGGGCCAGACGTTCGAGCGGCACGCTATAGTGCAGTGGCTGGACAGAGGCTTCAGGACGTGCCCTGTTACAGGCCATGAACTCTCGAGCTCGTCGATCCCAGACACGAACCGTGTGCTCAAACGCTTGATCGATAGCTGGAAGTCCGAGCACTGCAAGAATCTTGCCTCTGGAAGCGCTGGACCTGAAGGGAAGCTGACTGTAACAGTTGTAGACAAGGTGTTCGATTCAGCTGGCGACATGTCTGAAAAACTTGACAAGGCAAGGCAACTGATGGCGATCGGTGGTATCGACTTCCTCCTGCACAGGTTTCAGGAAGGGGGAGGAGATGAGCAGCCGCGGGTAGCTGATCACCTGCTGAATTGCATCAGGGCTGAAGGCAGCTGCAGGAACTACGTGGCTATAAAGATCGATGGCCCAGGTCTCCTCCGGCTGCTCCATAGTGAAGTACTTTCAGCAAGGAGAGCGGCAGTGGGTCTGCTCACTGAGCTGATCTGCTTAGGAAGGTGCATTTTCCTCTTCAAGATATGTGTTGTATGTGCTGCCATCATAGATCCTAATTCTCAACATTCTGATTTCCACAGAAGGGAGATGTTTGAACTGCTCCTGAGTGGATTGGGAACAAAGTCGTTCACGCAGACAATGGATGTGCTACTGGAGCATCTCCGGAGCTTGCCAATCCAAGAACAAGCCTCAGTCGCTGTTCTCCTATTGCACTTCGATGCAACGGTATGCAACTTTAACCATGCATCTATTTCTTCATTGGCAGATCTTGCCAATGAACTGGATCAACAAAATGAATTAGATCAACAAAACAATTTACTGGTGAAAAATGAAGAGAGAATTCCTTATTTGATATCAAAAAATAACTCAACTCCTTTTTTTGGCCTTGGAACCTTTTTCATCCTGACACTCGGTCCTCATTTTCGTTACTTATTTGACATTTCCGTCACCTTCATTAGCCAAGTGAGACCAAATGACCCCCTAAATTCATGGAACCGTTTCTAGTGCTAGGACAAATGCAGGTTAACCCATTTTTCTTAAAACACACACACATGTGTCTTTCTATTTCTAAAATTAATATTCACCAAACTAGGCTATTTTTTAAACTTATCTAAATTTTCATGGAACCAAATTACCTTCCAAAAATTGTGAGATAACTAATATCTATGGGATGCAATATTTTATAAATTTTTTCCCATGATATGTTTCGTATAGAATTGTGACTTCTTCCAAAATTACCAAATTTCTCATTCTTCACACTTTTATATGTAACTTATGGTGGTAAAACAAATTTAAACTATTGTATCCCATGTAACGAATACTAGTTATTTTTTCATAATGTTTTTGAAAGTAATGAACGACTTAGAATTCAGATAAGTTCCAGTAGTAGCCTAATTTATTGAATTTTAGTTTTAAAATTGTAAAGGTACACGTGTATTTTAAAGACAAATAGGTTCATCTTCATTTGTTCTATAGCTAGGTTTTTTTTATGAATTCTGGATATGGTTTGGGGCTTTTTTCGCCCGACATAAGTGACAATAGTAATCAAAATGTCATATAATCAATAAAAGTTAGGAATCAGTGTCTTATAGGAAAAGTTTTTCAAGGCCAACGAAGGAATTGGGTAATTTTTCAGTGTCATATAAGAAATTTTCTAAAAATGAACTGCCCTACAGCAAATTTCATACAAGTATCGTGTGACTTGCACTTCGTTTGGTAGCTTCATATATTTCATGTCTGCATAAAACTGTACAAGCATTCTATTTTTTGCATTTTGGTCTCTGATGTGCTGTGTCTTAACTTGTTTCTGACTCTGTATAGTCTAGAGCGGATGTTTCTCTGAACCTTTTTGTAAGCTGAGCTTGTGAACTACGTAGTCCTGATGAATGCAATATGAGCTGTGGCAATTTGTCCTTGAAACTCTTAAAAATATATATTTGCAAATTTCAACTACTACACCAACTGAAAACTGAAATGCCTAGCAGGTGGAGCCGAACAGAAACAGCACATACAGAGCAGAGGCTGCTAAGACCATCACACATTGTTTGAGATGCTGCATGTCCGAGGACAATGTCGTGCCGAGCGCTCGGAAAGCTCTGCTGCTGCTGGCAGGGCATTTCAACTTCTCAGGCGACCTTATCGCAGAGGACTGGATGCTGCAACAAGCCGGCTTCGCGGACGGCACACGTGCCAGCCCTATCAGCTCTGATGTTGTTGCACAGGTACTGCACGGCACACTAGTACACAAAAGGCACACGGCCACACTGACACGTGGACGAACGAACAGTTTCTGAATGAAGTTCCTTTGGCCGTGCGTGTGACCACTGACCAGGACAAGGAAAAGGAAGCGGCCGGAAACGAGGCCTGGTTGAGGCACGCGACCGCGGCGCTCCTCGGCAGCAGCGGGGTCAGGAGGCCGTTCCTGGAGGCGCTGTCCAGGTGCCTGGGCTCCCAGGACTCCGACCTGGTGGGTGCGTGCCTGACGACGGCGGCGTGGCTGAGCCGCACGCTCGCGTCGAGCGACGTCGAAGACGCCACCGCGGCGGCGGACACGTCCCTCGCCGCGTTCTCGGCGCTCGTCCCGCGGCTGAAGCAGTGCCTCGCCCCCGCCCGGCCTGCGCGGCACAGGGTCCTCGCCGCCGTGTCGCTGCACAACTTCAGCAAGATCCCAGGTGACGCCCGTCGCAGCCTCTCTCTCTCTTCCCGTCACGTCGCCACATCATCTTTGCCCGTTGCCATCGGCAACGTGATCGCAAAAGCCGATGTGCCGTGATCGCAAAAGCTAGCCACGAGATTGTTGGTGCCAATTGACTGACGGAATGAGCGCCGCAGACTGCAGGGAGCTGGTGATGCTGCTGGCTGACGGCCTGCGCGATCCACTCGCCGGGCTCGCGCAACTGACATGGACGGCCGGCCGGCTATCCGCCGAACTCCACGAGCGGCTTTGACTTCCATGCGCGCGCTGGCTGCCATGGGAGAGCCGCCGGTACCTCTCATCGTCCTCGCGGGAGATTCAGCAGGAACAGGTGTACGAGACCAGGCGACCCCGCTGCTTCTCTTGACCCGCTCGTCACAACCCTTTGAACTGAAGAACTCCCTTCCTCCGAGTCCGAGAGCGACAGCGGCTGTGTACAGAACACTCTTTTCTTTTATCCGCTTTTCTGTGATCGACGAGGCGCCGGCTGTGGATATCGCACGATGCTTTGACAGAGATACGGATTGCTTTTACAGCCGGGGATGAATTTTCAGCGCTGGAATGAATGAATGGTCAATCTTCTCCACTTGCAGAATTTGGGTGGTGCGTGGTGGATTAGGACGCTCCGCAACTTGGTAGGGAGCTATGGCCTGGAAATTGATTGTAGCGCTTGACCCACGGTGGGATAGGCTACTGCCTACATGGTTCGGTACCTTTACTGTCCCTATCGGTAATCCGTTGCAGCCGTGTACGCCACATCTTAATGGCCTGGTTCTAGTCTGAATCTCCCTTCGATGAGTAAAGAGAGACTTGTGTTCGGCAACGAGCCTGTTCGGCTGGTAGAATGAATAGTGCTCGGCTGGTAGAATGAATAGTATTGTGTGAGAGAAAATAAGCCGAAAGAAGCCAGCCGAGCACTGTTCATCGGACCAGCCGAACAGGCTCAACGTCTCATGATTGCGATTCCTATGACCTTACATTTACAACACTCGAAACAGTACCAAAGGCACTCATGGGCCTGTTTAGTTCGGGAAAAAAAAGTTTGCGAATTTTACTGTAGCAATTCTAAACCTAAGATTAGGAGGACTAAACATGATCTAATTATAAAAATAATTACACGGATGAACGGGAAATCGCGAGACGAATCTATTAAGCCTAATTAATCCGTCATTAGAGATTGTTTACTGTAGCATGACGTTGTCTAATCATGGCCAAATTAGGCTCATTAGATTCGTCTCGCAAAGTTACCGGGGTTATAGAATGAGTTTTGTCATTAACACACGTTTAACACTCCATGCATGTAAGATTTCCTTTGATAAATAGTGAAGTTAGGGTGGGAACTAAACAGGGCCCATGGCTTGTGCTTGTCCTAGTCCCGGTTCCAGCAGACACTAGCGGATTTCCAGAAATAATATCTTGTCCAGCCTATCACGAACGCCCGCCGCAGCTGCGGAAACACGCGTGGCCACTCAGCCTGTTCGGTTGGCTGGTGGCTGGTGGCTGGTGCTGATTTGTTGTGAGATTGAAGTACTACTGGCTGGCTGGTGGCTGATGGCTGGTGCTGATTTGTTGTGAGACTAAAGTACTGCTGGCTGGTGGCTGATAAGCCAAGCGACTGCGACCCGTAATCGCAGTTTTTGTTCGCGTCCCATTTCCTGATATCATTGGCTTCCTGCGCCGTGGCCGCGGACTCGAGCGACCTCCCGCACATGCGATGCGATCGAGCGTGCCGTGCAACCGCACGAGGCCCATGCTGCGTGGCCTATTCAACCCACCCACCGGACAAGCATTTCGCCGGCACGTCACGTACGTCAGCTACCTATAGTATAGCCAGCAGCGTACACACTACACAGGGGCACAGGGCAGCCGAATCTTTCCCGGGCCGGATTCCACGGCCACGGCCTGAACCGAACACAGCAGAATCGAACCGCTTGCCCATCATTTTCGGCAGAGACCCCCTCCTAACCGTTAGTTGACGCAATGCCGCATCGGCGTTAATCCCTGTGCTCGGCGGCGACCACGATCGCGGCGTCAGGGAGGGGGGACCCAGATACGGACAGATCGGTCGGCTCCCGGCGCCCCTGACCTGACAAGCGATCCGCCGCGCCGGCGCCAACGTTGGCGTTGGCTCCAGAGATACTTGCCGGACGAAAATGAAACCACATGCCGTCAGTTGAGCGGTTGCGCATGTGCCAGCGATCGCCGTCGGTCCAGCAGGAGCCGATCGCGAGCGTCCTTGCGGGTTTCCAGCGTCGCGGTTTCTTGATCCCGAGCCTTGTCCGGGACCAGGGGTTCGCTTTGGGCTTTGCGCCGGCGTCGAATATACTGGTGGATCCGAAAGGGATCACGCGCGTATTCGTGGGTGCCCGAAAGTGCCGGGACGGCGAGACATGTTCGAATCTGGCAGGGGCCGATGCACGAGCAGGTATACCTTTTTGTTGCCGTCCAGTGCGGTGCTGGGGCACGGAAAAGTCTCGGCCAGTTTGGAGTGTCGATAATATGCAGCGTCAGCCGTCAGCCCATGGCCCTGCTTTTCTTTGTCCTAGTGACTAGGTAATCATGAAAAATTAAAGTTATTGAAAGCATTGCCGAAAGGAAACATGGAACAAGGCTAAAAAAAACATAACAGGATCGCCTAGACCCATGCTCTTATATATATCCTACAAGCTACAATGGAAAAAAAAAGAGGTAATTAAATGTCCAGTGAGGCGCACAAGCGGAAGTAAATTAAAGGACCTATCATGGTTCGAGATGGTTGTAATCAACCGACAACTATATCTATTTGAGAACAATTTCGAAAATTTAATACTTATTTTTCTTTTATGCTATTTTATCCTTGTTTTCAAATATTTAAGAAACCTACTTATGATAATTGATGAGAGGGGCACTCCACACCTCCCCCAAGTGGGGAACTATGAAAAGAATTTTAGAAGCAGACCTGTACAAAAAAATATTATGTATATATGGCCACAACAAATTCTTGATAGAGGTGATCTAACTAGTTGTAGATGCAACAATGTCTCTAATACATGTTTCTCTCTGGGTCTGGACCTCTATGGAAAAAGATCTCCTTAGGGATTGAAGCGACCATGTTTTTGATGTGATAATGCTCTAGCATGTCACGATACATTTCACTTATTTACAAAACTTTTATGCCTCACTTGCAGAAAAAACTAAGGGTGTCGTTTCGTAGTTAAAAAAGAAAAACAATCATACGATACATCGAATGAAATCAAATTCCAACATTTTAACGATATGACGTGGATGTATCTAGGTAAGATATATAAGGATATAACTTGTCAAATCTCTTTTAACGTGAAATAACTTGTCAAATCTGTGGTGATGCAAATGTTGTTTAAACGTCACAAATGATTGTTCCTATTGGGCAGTTTGTAAAAAGAACAAAGCTAGTTTGTAGCTTCCACTAATGAAAGCTAGCGATCCTTTTATAAAATCAGAAGTATAAAGAAGACTTATTATGGTTCGTGAAATCAAGATGGTTGTAATCAGCCGATCAACCGACAACTAGATGTATTTGAGAACAATTTAGAAAATTCAGTTCCCGCAAAATTTTTTTATAAAATCCAGTGCCTTTTGTAGTGCACACCTACACACTTTTTGCTTATTTTTCTTTTCTGCTATTTCACTAGTGATTAGCGCGCGCCCATGCGCGCGAAATGATGGTTGGTTATATAACATGTTGCATAAAAATGAGAAAAAAGGAGATAAGAGAATGACAAGAACAAAAAAAGGCTTGGTACATATGTCTAATACACAGAGACATATGCAGAGTAGTAGCGATGTAGTGCATGTACATATAGAGAAATCTTAAAAGTTGCAACCTAAACATCTAAATCAATATTTATTACGCTGAACAAGGCTCCATTTGTATCCACCCCCAGCTAAATTTTAGCGAGTTAATTTGGTCAACTAAAGTTTAGCTAGAGCTATTTGGATCTTCTAGCTACTACCTCCGTTCTTAAATATATGACACCATTGACTTTTTTTCCTTCATTTGACTATTCGTCTTTTCTGTAAATATTTATGTAAAAACATAAGCCTATGAGTTAAATCCAAAATATTATTGATATTAGATGTATTGGTACCTATTTTACTTTATTTAACAAACTAACTAATGAAATATTGTTGGTCAAAGTTGAAATAAAAAGTCAATAGTGTCATATATTTAAGAACGAAGGGAGTAATTGGTGTTTATTTTATCATACTGCCCTTACTTTTGTTGAAATCGATAGGTATACGGAAAATAAAGGGGCCATTTTGTATTTAAATATATTTTAGCTGGGTTAGAATAGTTAAAAGGATTATGTACATTTTGGCCTGAGGCTAAAATTTAGTTGAATTCTAGATGCCCCCATTGGATCTCTAGCAGCTAAAGTTTAGCTATGAATCCAATAATTGCGCGTACTATTATGGCTGCTACAGTTGCAGTGCTAAAAAAACTCTCAGCCCTAAAGTTCTTAAAACAGGTTCATAGATACATGTATATATATAGTTTAAAAAATACTGAGATGTACACATTAAATACAATATAGATATAGTTAGATGGAGCAAGTTTATATTTAATACATGTTCTACATAGTAACACCTAGAAATTTCTAGATGCTTCCACTAGTACCATGACAACACGTGTTTACTAAATCAACTGAAGCCAAAGGAGCCGTACGATCAAAATCGAATGGACCTTATGATTTTTGCTAACGTGGATAGTGTGGTTGGGCTTGGAGGGCGCCTCGTTTACTGATATCTAATCCTTGTTTTTCAAATATTTAAGAAACCTACTTATGATAATTGATAAGAGGGACAAATGCCCCCACTCCCCCACTCCACACCTCCCCCAAGTGGGGAACTATGAACAAGAAAATTTCTAGAAGCAAAACTATACAAAAATGATATTATATATATATGGCCACAACAAATTCTTGATAGAGCTAATCTAACTATTTGCAGATGAAACAATGTCTCTAATAAATGTATCTCTCTGGGTCTCGATCGGTATGGGAAAAGATCTCCTTAGGGATTGAAGTGATCATGTTTTTGATGTAATAATGCTTTAGCATGTTTCGGTACATTTCATTTATTTACAAAACTTCTATGCCTCACTTGAGAAAAAGCTCAGGGCGACGTTTCGTAGTTAAAGAATAAACAATCATACGATACATCGAATGAAATCAAAATCCAACATTTTAACGATATGACGTGGAAGTATGGGCCTATTTAATTGGGGTAAAAGGGTGAAAAGTGGTGAAAAGTTTATGTATTGGGTCGCGTGCACAGAGAGAAGAAATGAACTGACACGGTTCTCGAAGTGGAAAGAGAATGGAAAGTTGGAGGAATTAAACAGGGCCTATCTATGTAAGAGATGTAGGGATATAACTTGTCAAATCTCTTTTAACGTGAAATAACTTGTCAAATCTGCAAATGAAACATGTTTTGACGTCGCAATTGATTGTTCCTATTGGGCAGTTTGGCAAAGGAACAAAGTTACTTTGTAGCTTGTACTAATGAAAGCTAGAAATCCTTTTTAGCATTTGACAGCAGATTAGCAAATGCGTGACTTTTTCGTATGGCGTCAGGGATGATCTAGATGGTCACAACCACGAGCGGTACGGCTAAAAGCTTATTTAACGCCTGCTTAGTTGCGGTGAGAAACTTTGCGAAATTTACTGTAGCAATTTTAAATCAAAGATTAGGAGGACTAAACATGATCTAATTATAAAACTAATTACACGATGGACGGAAAATCGTGAGACGAATCTATTAAGCCTAATTAATCCGTCATTAGAGACTGTTTACTGTAGCACGACATTGTCTAATCATGATTTAATTAGGCTTAATAGATTCGTCTCACAATTTCACCCGGGGGTTATGAAATGGGTTTTGTCAGTTATCCATATTTAATACTCCTAATTAATATCAAACATTCAAATTTACTGTAGCCAGAAAAAAAAAAGTTGACAAAGGGTCAACCGTATTCCGACCTGCGCAATGAGAAATCGCAGGCATGCAGTCAACGCTCCAGGTCAAGTCAGCACAATGACCTTTATGGCAGGTAGGAGTAGGCGAGTAGGACGTACATTTGCACAGATTTTCTTGGGATCAAGTGATTGCACACGCACAGATCTGATGATGTAACGGATGGAGATGATGAACGCACAGATCTGATGATGTAACGGATGGAGATGATGAACTCACACAGAAGCTTCCTCCCACCCCCGTGTGGACGAACTCGGATTCGTGCACACGAAACATCTCTTCTCCGTCTAGGGAGTAGTTTACGGAGTAGTATATACGAGTAGCTATATAATCAGCGGCTGCTTTCCCCACAGTCACTTTGGCCCTGTTTAATTCCGGTAAAAGTTGGAAAAGTGGTAAAAATTTTTTTGTATTGGGAAGCGTGTTCTGTGAGAGAGGGCATGGTTGTCAGTGTGAAAAACTTTTTGCAAAAAGTGAAAAGTTGGGGGAATTAAACACCCCCTTTATGGGTTTATCCTCTTCCGAGAGTCACGGTATCTAGCTTGGGGGGGTGTTTAATCCCAAAAAAATTTTCACCAAAATTTTTTCCAAGGGAATCTTACATGTATGGAGTAGTAAACGTGTGTTAATGACAAAACCTATTCCATAACCCCAGGTAACTTTGCGAGACAAATCTAATGAGCATAATTAGGCCATGATTTGCAACAGTGATGCTACAGTAACCATCCACTAAACATTCACTAATCATGGATTAATTACTATCATTAGTTTTGTCTCATGATTTTCATGCGAGATCTATAATTAGTTTTATTATTAATCTACATTTAGTACTCCTAAATGGTAAAATTCTCTTGCAAAATTTTTCACCAAAATTTTTTCACAGAATTGAACACCCCGATTCCAGAATCCAGAACAACCGATCGTTCCGACCAAGGGGGTGTTCAATTGGGTGGAAAAATTTTGGTGAAAAATTTTGCAAGAGAATTTTACCATTTAGGAGTACTAAATGTAGACTAATAATAAAACTAATTATAGATCTCGTCTGGAAATCGCGAGACGAATCTAATGATGGTAATTAATCCATGATTAGTGGATGTTTAGCGGATGGTTACTGTAGCATCACTGTTGCAAATTATGGCCTAATTAGGCTCATTAGATTCGTCTCGAAAAGTTACCTAGGGGTTATGGAATGGGTTTTATCATTAACACACATTTATCACTTTATGCATGTAAGATTCCCTTAGGAAAATTTTTGGCGAAATTTTTTTGGGGCGACGAGGAGCCTTTGCAGCGCGACAGGTGGGGACACGCTTATGCTGGGACCCAGCTGTCAGCGAGAGCAGAAAATGATTAGACCCACAGGGCCCAGGCGACGGCGGCACGGCGCAGCCACGGCTCACCAAACCTGCCGCCGCGCACGTTCCCTTCCCTCCCGCCAACGCCACGACGCCGGCAGTTGGGCGCTTTCCGCGGCGGGCGCCTTCTCTCTTTCTCATCGTCACCGGCCGCGCGGGTCCCGCCGTCCCGGCGGCCGACCCGGACGCCGGAGCCCACCAGTCCGCCCTGCTTCCGCTCGGCCTTGGGCTCGGTAGAGTTCAGTGTACCTGTCCGCTTCGTCGCCGAAACCGAGGCGGCACGGACCTTCGTCTCACCCTCGCCTCACCTTCCCCCCGCCCGCAAAAATTCCAACGCCTCGCCGGGATTAATTTAGCAAGCGCGCACCGGACGGACGCGATTGACCCAGCGCCAGCGGCGACTCCCTTTCTGCCTTTCTCCCGCGGCCGCACGCACCGATCGCTTGCTTGCTCGCTCGCGTTGCCGGTGTCGTCGTCGCACGCTCTGACCGCCACCCACCCAGCGCCCCAATCCAAACCGGAGGGACCAGTCCAGACGAAGGAGTGTGACCCGAGCGGCAGAGAGAGAGAGAGAGAGAGAGAGAGAAGGGAGAAGCCGCCATGAAGCAGCACCAGCTGCCTGCTACTAGTCGTGGTCCTCGCCGTTAAATCCACGAGCCCCCCCGCCCAGTTTCTCTCCTCCCGTCTCCCGCTTCCCAGTCCCCGACTCCAACCAGAATACCAGATCAGAGATTCCGTGTGCGGAGTTGGCGTCTGCGCTGGCGTTTCCGTGAGCGCGGCGCAAGGGTCGCCGGGAGCTTGATGCGCCAGGGGCGGCGGCCTCACCCCGTCGTTTGATGGGCAACGCATGCGGCGGCTCCCTTAGATCCAAGTACCTGCACAGCTTCAAGCACGCCGCGTCGCAGCGCCAGGACTCCGAGTACAGCGCCTCCGCCGCCAACGACTCGCCGAAGAAGCCCTCCCGCCCGCCCACGCCGCCCGCCGCCGCCACCACGGACGCCCACGCGGGCCACGCGTCCGCGCCGCCCGCCGCCGCCGGCATGAGGCGCGGCGGGGCGGGCGCGCCGCCGGACCTCGGCTCCGTGCTCGGCCACCCAACCCCCAACCTCCGCGACCTCTACGCGCTCGGCAGGAAGCTCGGTCAGGGCCAGTTCGGCACCACCTACCTCTGCACCGAGCTCGCCACGGGGGTCGACTACGCCTGCAAGTCCATCTCCAAGCGCAAGCTCATCACCAAGGAGGACATCGACGACGTGCGCCGCGAGATCCAGATCATGCACCACCTCTCCGGCCACAAGAACGTCGTCGCCATCAAGGGCGCCTACGAGGACCAGCTCTACGTCCACATCGTCATGGAGCTCTGCGCCGGCGGCGAGCTCTTCGACCGCATCATACAGCGCGGCCACTACAGCGAGCGCAAGGCCGCCGAGCTCACCAGGATCATCGTCGGGGTCGTCGAGGCCTGCCACTCGCTCGGGGTCATGCACCGGGACCTCAAGCCCGAGAACTTCCTGCTCGCCAACAAGGACGATGACCTCTCGCTCAAGGCCATCGATTTCGGACTCTCCGTCTTCTTCAAGCCTGGTGAGCTGAATTGCAAACATCTCATCTCTACACCATGACATGCTGTTTTGGTCAACGACTGAAATTTTTGCACTGTACTATGAGTTACTAACCGGTAAGAGCGAAACTAAAAGCTCGTACAGTTGTGCTTTGCTCATACTCGTAGACAATTGCAGGTGAAATTTTGCTACAGCAGCTTTTGTGGAGTCATCATGCAACTGAAACAGAAAGGGTTGAAAAGTACTAGCTTGTATTGATTGTTATGTAATGGCATTAGCTAACGTTGCAATAGTGAGCTTCATACTCATTACCAGTTTGAGTGATGGTTTAGATTGGCAGGAAATAAATGCTGCTGTCTAGGAGTAGGACTGTAGGAGTACTTGTCATTCAAAAGAAGTAGCAGCAACACAAATTAATGGATTAATAAGTGTCATAATCTGAACCTGCTAGGTCCTAATGCAAGTTCAGCAAGGAGCATTTCTTAGCTGAGTGGCAGTTGGATGACTGGATCTGATGGAGGCTGGTGCAAACTAACATTTTGTTATAATACTGATCCAATGATTTTGAGCGTCTTTGGGAAAATTTCTGGACCATGCTGTGTTTTATTTCTACGCAGATCCTTTTTCGCTTTGTCAATTTATTGTAGCCATTCCCATTAGTCATGCTCTCTGCACCATTGACACTTTTCCATTTTCTTCTTTCAGGTCAAGTTTTTACCGATGTTGTTGGTAGCCCGTATTATGTAGCTCCAGAAGTTTTGTGCAAAAATTATGGACCAGCAGCTGATGTATGGACAGCCGGTGTCATTCTCTACATTCTACTAAGTGGTGTACCCCCATTTTGGGCAGGTGTGTATTTGATATTTTTCCCTAAAGTTATTTAGGATATTTATCGTTATCCCTGTTGACTGCAGGCTGACATTTTTTTTCCAATGTACACAATGCAGAAACGCAGCAAGGAATATTTGATGCTGTATTGAAAGGTGTCATCGATTTTGATTCTGACCCCTGGCCTGTGATATCTGAGAGCGCAAAAGATCTTATAAGGAGAATGCTGAATCCTCGCTCTTCTGAACGCCTAACAGCACATGAAGTTCTATGTTAGTTTCTTTCATCACTTTATATTGTTGATTTATTATTTCTCTGACACCATAATGCATCCATTCACTTGATGTATTTGCAACTGTTGGACAAAAAGATAACACTTGAACTTGTGCTCAGGTCATCCATGGATTCGTGATCATGGAGTAGCTCCTGACCGTCCACTTGATCCAGCTGTCTTATCTCGCATTAAGCAATTCTCTGCAATGAATAAGTTGAAGAAAATGGCTTTACGAGTAAGTGCAATTCTTTTAGGCATGTTTCTTTTGTATGAATTTTGGTCTGTGTATACAAAAACTACTCCAATAGTTCAACTAATATTCCTTTGGGTGATCTTATGGTTTTCAAATTATCTTTGTTGCTGGTTTATTTTTGGGCAATCTTTTAGGTTGTTTTTTTAGAGGTCACCTAATCCACCAGATTTCTTTTCTGATTGGATCCTAGTGTCGACTTGGAGAGTTGTGTTGTATTTTAGATTGCTTGCTCGTGCAATGCTGCATTAATTGACTGTGTATGTCTATTCTAATAGGTAATAGCTGAGAGCCTCTCAGAGGAGGAAATTGCTGGGTTGAAGGAAATGTTCCAGACCATGGACACGGACAACAGTGGCGCAATTACATATGATGAGCTAAAAGAAGGATTGAGAAAATATGGCTCTACGCTAAAGGATACCGAGATTCGTGATCTTATGGATGCAGTAAGTTAACTGAAACCTTTTGGTATGCCCATTCGTATTTTTTTAGATGGGTCCTGGAACCTAATATTGCCCTAAAATGGAACCCCTCCAATAATGCCTTTTGGTGTTATCTAAGCTGTCAATTGACTTGAGAACATAGGCTGTCTCTTGCTAGCTCATAATACCATATGTGACTTCACCAAGAATTTATTCTTGGCTACTTGAAAAGTCATCCCATTACTGGTTACAGTTTCAACTTGTGTATGACCAGTTTTCATTACAAGTTTGTGATTAGGATGCATTGCAGTAGACAACATCTTGCCTTTTTCATTTCTTCCTTTTCTCTGCGACATTGCAAAGAAAGCTTCTGTAAATTCAGATATTACACTGAGCACGGGTACAACTAATATTCCTCATCTCAAAGTAGCAACCATTTTATGTCTCGTGATTTTGTGCTACATCCCGTGTATACGTGAAAGTTTTTTTTTTTATTTACTTCTGGTCTAGAAACTATGCATATTTAATTTACAGGATGATAATTGAACTTCACACTTGCTTTCTTCTTATGCCAGAGACTTTGTAAAAGAGAAGTTATAACATGGTATACCAAAAAAACTCACATGTTTTTTTGTTCCATTGATTCATTTAGGCTGATATCGACAACAGCGGGACAATTGACTATATAGAATTCATTGCTGCAACATTGCATCTCAATAAGCTGGAGCGTGAGGAACATCTCGTGGCAGCCTTTTCATATTTCGACAAAGATGGTAGTGGCTACATCACAGTGGATGAACTGCAGCAAGCTTGCAAAGAGCATAATATGCCAGATGCTTTTCTTGACGATGTCATTAATGAAGCAGATCAGGACAATGTAAGTCTTATTTTAGTCAGGCTACATGCATAAAACTGCATAGTGCATAAATGGGAATTTCATCGCATTTAATAGCTTGCTGCATAGATGTTTATGATGACATGGCATCATTTTTAACAAGACAAGAGAGGAGTTTCATCAAACACTCTGGTCTCAGCTTCTAACCCCAGATGAGTCATAGAATTAAATGTCGTGGCGAGGAAATGATAAAATGAAATTATACATTAATGGAGGTTTCATCCATCACTCATTGCTTCCTAGGTGACGTGACATTTTTGGAAACAACACTTGAAACCCCTCAATGTAATGGGCTGAGTGCATAAAACTAGTAGAGTAGCATGGAAACCTTACTCACTTACCTTCATTAAACCTATAGGATATGTATAACCGATGCAAGTAGTGTGATGCAATGAATACTTGTAGTTGAACTGAACTCACCAATAGAGACAGACGTTTTATTGGCCGGACTAGTTGATTTGACACTTCATTAATCAATGTAACAATAAGTTAGGCCTTGTTTAGTTGGTTGAATTTCCTGTAGAAAAAGTGCATTGGGAAGCGTGTCGCAGAGAGGAGGGGCACGTTTTCCATTGCGTTACTTTTGGTTGAATTGCAGAAACTTGCAGGAACTAAACAAGCCCTTAATGGCGTTGCCATGCTTAGTCTAACCGTTCTATTTTGCCAGGATGGCCGCATTGACTACGGTGAGTTTGTTGCCATGATGACCAAGGGCAATATGGGAGTCGGTCGAAGAACAATGAGAAACAGCCTGAATATCAGCATGAGGGACGCACCTGGTGCATTATAGAGATTTAACACGATGTACAGCTTGTGGCTTAGCTTCTACCTCTTATCTTGCCGCCCTACGAAGCCCTCTGCAATTTTTCCAATTGTTGTCAAGTGTCTGTGGCTGTGTTTTCCTGGGGATTCTGATTCAACTCTTGTGATTGATTCCATGAAATGCATAACAAGATGTCCATGTCACCACGAGTCCTGATTGTAAATGATCTCTTACCCTGCTGTCCCTTACTCAGCAAAAAGCTAATGTTCAATAATGACATCAATGCTTTGGATCCACGGTATATGCTATAATCTTAACGCATATACGTTGTTCGACTCGACGAACCCTGTACTGGACGCACTGTTATTTTCACGGGCCCGCCTCTTTAGGATGTGCCTCCATGCCATAATCTTAATGCCATGCTCTTTCACAGGCCGATGCACACATGGCTAGCTAGTTGCATCATCAGAGTAAACACGCCATGCAACGATCAACCAATAATCTTAAATTCTTAATGCCATGTTCTGTTGGAAACACCCAGGCCGTTAGGCACCATCAGAGTAACACGCCACGCAAAGATCAACCAATATAGAGGCCGCAAATCACAACGAGATGAAACTGAACTCCAATGCCTTGTTAGCAGCGAGATGAAACTGAACATCAGAGTAATAAAAGAGATTACGGTTCTATTTTTGTATCTCGTGAATTCACTATTCAATGAGCTGCAGTGCTGCAGACAAATTTTTGGGCAACTAGTTCAACAATTACTAACAAAAATCAAAGCTAGACTCACGCAGTCACTATAAGGGGGCTAAAGAAATCACATCCAACATAAAAGGAAGTGAGACACTTTCTGCTGCCTGTTCACACAATACACACTAACTTCGCATCAAAGTTTAGAAACGGTAGAGGAATAGGGCACGCGATTTTGACAGTTATTAACAACAATCCCTAACAGTATAAGTTTTAATCAACTGTAAGCATCTCTATCAATGCAAAGCTCTGGCCTCTGGTTGCAGGCTGCTGGGTGCCTGGAGACTGCTTATATTGAAAACAAACATAAATTTCCATCGACATTATGCCTCTACTGAAACAAGGAGCTATCTGCAAATTACTTCGATGAAACTGAACGAGCAGAGCCAGTGTGTCTAATACTTTCCTGCACAAATAGAGCAGACTTTGCCAGTGATCATTATCTTCAGGAACGTTCTTGAATTCTTCCTCAACTGAAACTTTTGCTCTTCAGAATATTTTCATGCGACCATTACAAGTTGTGGCCAGACAGCCCACCATGAACAATGGATTCAGACTTGCTACGAACCTTCTGAACAATGGATTTTCCACTTGCCTTGAACCTTCTATACCAGTCCATTGCAAGGTAATCATTAGCAGGCAGAGCCGGATGGTTTTAACAGATAGACAGGAAATGAGTTCATTAGAAAACAACACACATATATGATATATATGCATATACATTAGAGGAAATTCACTGAAATATTGCATAGGTGTCTCTTTATATGGGCGTCCACAATGTTGCCAAAAAGTGGCCCTCAAGCCACCTGAAGTAGTACACAAACATTGTGAAGGCAATATTTAGAGTGGTCATAACTAAAGTCACCCATAAGCTTTTAAACATAGTGGATATGGACAGTAGCTAAAGCCCACTGTACCATAAGGACTGCTTGGTCCATAAAAAGCTACAGAGAGAAAGTGAATGCCCCTGTGATTTGATCAGAACTACTGTTTATACAGTCAAATATGGAAGATGACTCTTGGATGCAATAACTCATAAAACTAGAGAGAATTTGCGCACGATTTTTACATCAACGAAGAGACACAGGGTCCTGCGTTGAATCTATACAGGATTAAAGAAAGATGAAGGCCTGCATTTAAATTTTCTGAGGAACAACAATCAATAGCTGGCCAAAGCGCAAGCGAAAATGGATTGTTTGATTGTTTCTAAGTTCAAAACGATCCTTAACAGAGTTGAGCAAGTACAGACCTCACTGTTTTGACTGATTCATACTATAAACTGAGATTATATTCAATATCTGAACAAAACTGAACCAAATGGAAAAAAATGTTCAATCTGCAGGTTGTTTTCAGGGCAAAAATAAAAAGATGTGTACTCGAAATTTCTCAAGATGGCAAGAACTATATGAATCTATCGCCTGAATTATATATATGTAAGGCCCTTAATTTTATACAAGGAATATAAATATCAGTGCTTTCAAATTCAGAATATTACTCAATGTCAGTCAGTCTTGGGATGCATTCAGAACATTGTTTTCAAACTGCTATGCTATTATTGGATCAGGGGCGCAGGACACTATTGCAATGCCATCTGTTAGCTAGTACACCAATGGAGAAGGGAAAGATGGAGGTGCTGTGCCTCACCGGGGCTTGCGCTCTTTGACTCACGGAGGGCCAATGAGAATCCAGATCGGAGGGCTAGGTGGCTCTAGGTGACAGGGACCTAGAGATCTGCGGATCTGCCAGGCGGCGACGATCTGAATCTGCCGGCTGGAGGGAGGGAAGCAGGGAGTGAGAGCAGCAGCCAAGAAGCAATAGGGTCGGGTTGACCTGGGTCAATGGTGTCATGACCCTTATTGCGCCTCTTTTCTTCTGGGTTGGTCCACTTTGATCCGTAACTCCATGAAAGAGGCAGAGTGTGTTTAGAAAGGGGTTGACCCGAACCCTTTGGTGCCCAGGGTACTCTCCTCAACCAATATGATGGGTTAAAAAAGAACTAAGCACAAACCAGTGGTCAGCCGGTCACCAGTAGTCCCCGCAAGAGCAGGAACCGCCTTTGAAGTGGTGGAATCGCACGGCATCGCGAATCACAAATTCTCGGCCAGTCACCGACGATATCAGCTTGATCACAGTGTGGCAGTCGCCGCAAATGCGCAGGTTCTTCATGATATGGATGGGCATCCAGTCAGGCAAGCTCATGAGCCCAAATGCCACAGCCAGCTTCTCGCTGTGGTGAATCTCGGAGCGCGGGGACTCGGTCCTAGCATACCCAAGGGCTGTAATCTTGTCCATGAGCTCATCCAGCTTTTTCCTGATTGCAATAACCTGTGGATGGCTCACTTCATCAGCTTTGAAGACGTGGACCTTGTTGTCAACCTCCATCCAGCTGTAGCCTGGGTTCTTCTTGATCCCCTTGTCCCTCATCAGCTTCCTCACCTGTGCGGAATCATCTGATTTGCCGGCATCAGCATAGATCTTGGCCATAAGCATGTAGCTCCCAGAATCGGGTGAGTCCAGCTCAAACAAGTGTTTTGCTGCAATTTCAGCGAGCTCGTTGTTCCCATGTATCTTGCAGGCGCTAAGAAGAGCTCCCCAAACCTCAGCGGTTGGTTTCATGGGCATCTTGTCAATGAGACCCTTGGCTTCCGTCAGGTGCCCTGCACGGCCAAGTAGATCCACCATGCATGAGAAATGCTCCAGTCCTGGTGATATGTTATGGACCTTCTTCATCATATCAAAATACGATTTACCCTCCTGCACGAGACCGGAGTGGCTACAGCCTGACAGAACTGCAACATAGCTTATGTAATCTGGCTCTGCACCTCTTTTCAGCATGTCATCAAAGATCTCAATGGCTTGCTTTCCCATGCCATGCTGTGAATAACCAGTGATCATGGCATTCCAAGATACAAGATCCTTCGCATTCAGGAAGTCAAATATTTTTCGAGCTTCTGATATCCTTCCGCACTTGGAATACATTGTAATAACTGCATTCGCAACAGATGTGTCTGAGATGAGACCAATCTTTACAGTGCCACCAATTATCTGATCTCCAAGTTTGTTTGCACCTAAATCTGCACAGCCTTTGAACAATGTGACGTAGGTAACCCAGTCAGGTCTGACATCCTTCTCACTTAGCATAGCACTATACATCTTGAGGCCATCTTCCTCAGCTCCATGTTGTATATATGCACCTAACATAGCATTCCATGTAATGACATTTTTGTTGGACATGCCATCAAAGAACTCGCGAGCTTTCGTGATGTTCCCTACTTGAGAATATGCAGTAATCATGCTTGTCCATGATACAATGTCCCTTTCATTCATAAATCTGAATATAAATTCAGCACTTTTGAGATCGCCACACTTCGCATACATAGAGATGAGAGAATTGGAGACGACGACAGCTTGGATCTGCCCACTTTTCAGACAAAGTGAATGGAGTTGCCTCCCAAGGAACAAATCCATCCTGCTGCAGCAGCCACTTATAAGAGTTGCCAGTGCAAATTGATCAAGTGTCATCAACTCAGCTCTCATCTGGTTGAACAACTCAACAGATTCAGTGAAACACCCATACTGCAAGAATCCAGAGATGAGAACTGTCCATGCCACATTGTTACGTTCACGCAAAGAATTGAACACCCACTTGGCTTCCTTGAAACAACCACTTTTTGCATATAGCTCAACAAGAGCACTAGCAACATATGGATCAATGCGGGGTAGGTTCCGAATCACCTGAGCATGGATTTGTTTACCCCATCCCAAAGAAGACAATCTGGCACATGCAGTAAGAGAACTAGTATACGTTGTCGAATCAAGACGCACACCTTTGCTGTACATCTCTACAACCATATCAAGGGCTTCTCTGACTCGGCCACTCTGCGACAATGCTGACACCATCATGTTCCATGAAACAACATCGCGTTCAGGCATGTTATCAAAAAGCTCAAGAGCACAGTCAACACCATATGTCTTGGCATACCCCACCAGCATACTGTTCCGACAGAAAATAGTGGGGTTTTCTATGTGAACAAACAACCTTGAAGCTAAATCTACAGCTCCACATCTCACAAACATGTCGACAAGAGAAGCTGTTACCTCACTGTCATCCTGGGAATCGAACTTCTGAACCATCCCAAGAAGCTGCAGCGCCAAACCATGCCATCTGAGGGCGCCACAAGACTTCATGGCACAACTGAATGTGAATGCATTTGGCGACGAATCCCCACTTTGGTGCATGGACACAAAGGTTTCCAGAGCAGCCAACTGCTGTCGGCTCTGAAAGTATCCGGACATGAGCGTGTTCCATGAGGCCACATCTCTGGCGGGCATTCTATCGAACAGCTCCTCCGCGTCACTCAGGTAGCCAAGCTTGGCGTACCCATTCAGCATGACGTTGTGGGTGATGACGTTGGGATGTGTGATGTCCTCCTGCAGCAGGCGGCGGGCGTCGGGGAGGGCTTTGCAGGAGAGGTAGGCGTGGAGTAGCGTGTTCTGTAGGAAGACGGCGGACGCAAGGCCCACGGCGACGAGGCGGCCGTGCAGCGCGCGAGCGCCGGAGAGCGCGCCGCGCGCACCGCACGAACGCAACGCGTTGGCAAATGCCTGCGTGACCGCCATGTGGGAGGCAGCCGCCGGAGGAGGAGGAGACGGCGGCGGCGGCCATTGGGTCGCCGCCATTCAAACGCTTCGGTTTGCTTCCCAGCAGCGGGGCCTGCAGACTGCAGACAAGAGAAGACGCCTGGTCCAATTCGACCCATCGTCGCGACCGGCGCATACAGAAAATACGCCAACCCATTATGAAAGCGTAGAACTTGTGTTGGCGCCTTCTAGTTTGTCTTCCTCCTCTGTCTCTCTCGACTCTCGTTACTCGCGCGTCGCGTCTCCGAACTTCCCACTCGGCAGCGACGAAACCAAAGACAGAGACCTTTTGATCCAGTGTTAGGATACAGGGCTTTGGTGCGAGGCCATGGAGGGATCTCTGGAGGTGCGGCCTGGTATCCTCCTCGTCGGCGCCCCCGGCGTCGGCAAGCGAACCATCCTCTCCCGTGAGATCTCGCTGTCCTCCTTTCTGCATATTTCCATGTCTCGATTCAAATGCGAAACATCGATCGGATAGAGCAGCCGAACTGTTTAGGATCCGAATCCGATGGATTCGCATCGTTAGGGAGGAGAGGGCGATTAAGATCCGTGCATGAGTCCATCAGTGATTTGGGTTGTGATGGACAAGGTAAAAGTAGAGTTGATTTGGAGGAGACAGGGGAGAAAACACAAGCTTGTAGTATTCTAGCTGATAAACTAGTGCTTCTAGTTTCATCCACTGCTTTGATAATTGATTGGATTACCTGGGCTGTGGAGCGGGAATTTAAGTTTATGGATATGATATGATCGCCAATTCCATTGTTTCTATTGGTTGTTGTGCTTCTTATTTCCTGATCATTTTCATTTCACCATGAACTACAGGGCTGCTTTCAACTGAAATACCTGAAGTGCATGACTTATCATCTGGTGTGCTGTGTCAGGGGTATGTGATGACATCATGCCGAATTATGTTTTTGGTGTGCTCAGTTACAGAACCAGAAGATGGTTTTCTGTTAGTCTTATGATTCTTTCGTAATTAATTTTGCTACTGATTACCATGCAGGTGGACAATTGATACAAAGTATTACTCAGCAGATCTCTCCATCTGGACAGCAAATCTTGGTGAAGAGTTTTCTCTTGGTTCCCTCCCTCATCTAGATCGGTTGGCTGCTCTTGTTATGGTCTTCGATATGAGTGATGTCCGAACTGAACCCATGTTCTCATGCAAGCTGTATTCTATTATCCATTTATAGTTTGTGTTTTGAACCTCATAATTTTCAAGTCCAATTTTTTCGTGCTCGATGCTGAAGTAGGATAACTATGTCAAAATTATGCAGGAATCCTCATTACTTACTCTTAAACGTTGGGCTGCCAATGTTGATATGCAGAGGTTTGAGGTCTTGTTGTGCATTGGTAATAAAGCAGATCTTGTACCGGGTCATGGTGCACATGTAGAGTATAGGAGGCGTATGCAAAGGCTTGGGGAGTCAAGTTCTGATCCACATCCTGAATATTTGGATTTTGGGATAAACGAAAGTGAGGGTTGTGGCTTGTTATCAGAGGAAGAGCCATGCATAGAGATCAGAAACTCTACTTCACAGTGGTGTATTGAGCAGAACATAGAGTATGTTGAAGCCTGTGCTTCCAATACTGACTTTGATAAGTGTAAGGTGTCTCCTGAGCTGTATAAACTTGTAGCTATCAAGTTTTCCTCTCAAGTTTCTACATATTCTTTACCAGTGAGTTATGATTGTTTCTGTGATCAATCTATTATCATGAGCTAGCATCAATTAGTTATTCTCTTTCAATGAATACTTGTATTTTTATGTCCTATATTCTATAAGAGTCATGGGTGTTTGTATATTAATTGACCTTTTCTCAAAATTAACAGGTCTATCAGTGGATGGTGATAGCCAAGGCTTAGAGCGACTCTTTGGAGCACTTTCTGCACACATGTGGCCTGGAATGATTCTGAAATCTGGAAATAGAATAACTGCTCCATCCTTGGTTGAAAAAGAAGGTAGGTTAAATACTATAAATGACTAAATTGGCACTGATGATTGTTGATGTGAGCCTTCCATGCTCTGCACTATTGAAAAATTATTGGATGGTATGGCCTGCTAAGCTGGTTCCGCAATGAAGCGATCTCAGCTATTAGATTATTCTGACCCTCTTTTACAAGAAAAGATGTGCAATCTCTGCACAAATATGGCCTTTACCTATTCATTTTAGAATGTATTATCTGTCCCTGATTATTTTATTTCGTTCTGACAGAATCTACAGATGATGAATCCAACTATGACTTTGAGTATGAGGTCCTGTCCCATGGATCTGATGACCAGTGGGAATTCGTTGGTGAGACAAGTACATCCAGAAGCTTTGAGAGGTGGAATGAGGTTAATGGTACACAGGATCATGCACATCAAGATGTGAATCCTGGTGCTGATTCTTCAGCATCCACCCCTCTACCGAGTGACACCCCCACAGAAACTGCTGAAGAAAATACTGTAATTCAGAGCAGCAAGGCCGACAATAGTGATCATATGGATAAGACCACAGCAGATGATGTTAACAATCATCAAGGTGATGTCCCAGAGGCTAACAACCTGTTTGAGGACGAGCATTATGGTCTAGATGACCTGGAGAAGCTAATGTCAGAGATTGGCAACATGCGATCCAACCTAAGGCTCATGCCTGACTTCCAAAGGAGGGAGATGGCTGCAAAGCTAGCCATGAAAATGGCAGCCATGTTTGGTGATGAGGATGAAGAGGCATTTGAGGATGTCTAAGGCAATTCATGGAATTGCACCTTACCGTTGATTCCCATTCAGGTTGCAGATGATGATGGAGAAATGGTTTTGTACAGGCCGATGAGCCCCTGGCCACTTAGGTCCTTTCTCATGATAATGTCTTTTAGTGAAAATTTTGTGCCTCTTGGGCTTTCCATGTAGTCTTGCAAGATGTACTGTTATAAACTATATTTCCCTTGAATCCATGGGGTTAACTTTGTGACTATATTGTGGTGGAATCGAGGAAAGAATCATGTGATCATATTGTAGCAAACAAAAAAAGAGAACCTTCCAATTCAAGTTACTCTATATCTATAAGCTTCGGAGGATGACAAAAATGCCACGTAGTTTGCATCTCAAATGATTCTGACAGAAGAAATATCCATTTACATCGAGCGAGTCCGTGTCAACAGCTCATTACGTAAGCCGGTAAGCCCACTGTTCCAAAACATCTATATCTACACCTAAAATCTAAAAGCTGACAACACTATGCAACAAAACAAATATTGCCAAAGAGTTGAAGTACACATTTTATTTCCCTTCCAGCATGTTTGACTGTAAACTTTCGTCAGAGCTATGTTTACTAGGCTCGATAATCAGTTGTCTATCTTGGTTCTCTAACTCTGAGCTCTGAAGATTCCCAGACGGTTTACCAGATAACCTCTCATTATGCTGCATAATCCTTGAATCCGAAGGGAATTTGGTAACCTGCAAAACATTGTTGAGATTCAGAATCAAAATTCTAGAAGGCTGATGATAAACAAAGTAGATGATGTGATTGGTTCGATTATCAGACTAGGCTTTGAACATTTTAAAGCAAAGACCTTTAAGGGTCACAAGAGGATCATGTTTGTTCATCAGAAAAGCACTCACATCATTTGAAGCCTCTAGCCTTGCCTGCAGAGCTTCATGTTCAGCCTTAACACGGGATGGGACGCCATCTTTTTGATAAACATTCTGTTTAGCAGTCTCCTCATCTACTTCACTTGAAGCAGCAGCAAAAGGGTGGTTTGCTGGAATCCATCTAACTGTATCTGGGTCAACATCTGGCGGTAAGGAATCACCTTCCCTGAGAAACACAGTTGGCCTTTTCCACTGATATGCACGTGATCTCCTTTTTTGATGCATTTCTTGTTGTTCTTTCGTAAGCCTGACAGGAGCCAACCGGTATTCCTTGCCAAACATTTGTGCAGTAGAAGTATCCTCATCAATCTTGACTAATGGATTATTGAAAGGATCATCGTATGTGCGGAGCTTTGCACTGCAGGAAAGGAGTTATTTCAGTCAGGATTGTTGTACGATTAAAAAGAAGTTCTTAGACAACTGCACGTAGGGTTAGAAGTAAGCATACAAAAGGTTTCTTTTATTGTTTGTATTGTAAATGAACCCTGTAATCATTTTCTCAACGTGGATTCCCGTATCCATGACAGTAAAAGAGAACAGGTAAACAAAATGGTGAGGTTTTTGCAATGACATGGAACAAGTTACTAGGGAAACGAAAGGTAAAGTAACTTTTCACAAGCATAAGCAATATAATAAGACTATTTTAACAGAAAATTATATTAGTATATAATTAGATACATGACCAACCTAGGCATATAGACAAATTTAAAAGGTTATGTTAATATTCATAAAAACAGTGGGGATTGAGGCTTAGGATCCTCATGTATACATAAAACTGGTACCACATCAATTGTAGATCACTGACTATTTACTTTTCTGAAGCGGGCACAGTAATTCATTAAGTTTTAGTGTAATAAAGGAGAAAGAGAATGCAAGGTGTAACTTCAAGGAGTTAGCGACATACGTCCCTCGCTGGCCTGATTTCAACTGTCCGCGTCTTACTAGATCAGCAACAGAGCCTCTATTATCATGCTCTCGGCTTCTTATGATGACTTGTCTTGCAACAGCAGCCAAAACTGTGATGCCAAGACAGAAACCAGCAACAAAATTTGGACCAATGTTTCTCCGAATCTGCATGAAAAGAGAAAGTAAGAGCATGAACATGGCAATGGAACAACTCAAGTATGAACATGGTAAAGCAGAGAGAGCAATTGGTCCTACTCTGGAAATAAACAAGGTGCCACAATAAAAGAATATAACTTGCCCCAATTGTTTGGAACCCTGGAGTACCATGCAAGTGGTTGCAAAAGAACAGTTCAATCGATTCACTGATGTGCATGTTTGCTGGAGGCGGATCAAGGACAGAGAAACAGGGGATGTCCAACCACAGGTGATAGCATTCTACATTTCATAATTAGGTTATTAGGTCTATCTATGCGGCATGGCCTTAGTTACCTATCGTTCCAACAAAGCAATCCACACTAATCAAATTGAACATATCATCCATTTAGGCATCAATTTTCCGATTTGGCGTTCACAACAATCATAGGGATTATAACAATGTTTGTCACTGGTGCATAAAAAACACACCTGCACTCGTCGCAGTTCACCTACTATTACTAGGCTAAACCCTCAGCATAACTGACACTAACCGATTCCGCAATCCAAATGGAATGAGATACACAGATAAGGAAAGGATAGGGGCTCCTTACCGAAGCAACAGCAGGAGGCACGGAGGAGACGAGCGCTCTCAGATCTCCCAACCTCCTCCCCAGAGCCCCCACCTTCAGGTCCCCGCCTGCAACGCCATTCGTGTCGCTCGAAGCCGAAGCCCTAATCGCCCGGGGCCACCTCGCCCTCCCGCGGGGTGGCCGGGGCGTGACGAGGCGGAAAGGGAGGGAGATGGCGACGGAGGCGGGCGCCATTGTCGCCCTCGCATGGATGGATGGGCCAATCGAGGTCAGGACTCAGGACCCAGGAGGAGGGTTCGGCACTTCGGCTCGAGGTAGGGGATGGAGAGAGACGGCGGCCATGGCTCGAGCAGGATTTCACTGTCCTCCACTGTCCAGGGACCCTCACACGTCGGGCCGCCATGGTGATGGCTCCAAGAAGGCCCAATGGGCTTCCATATTCTCAAAAAAAAGAGATGGCTCCAAGAAGGCCCAATAGGCTTTCCATCTTCTCAAATTTATTGTTTACTTATTTATTTTGTTTGTTTGCTTTGTTTTCGGCTGAGGGCAAATCCCTCAATTTTAGTCTACAATTCACACCGTGAAATCCTTTGTTGGAATAGGAAGAAACAAGATGCCAAGGGATTGGAATGATCAATGATGGCATCGAGATGCAATATTTGACTTGGCTATGCACTGATGAGAATTTTTCAGCCACCTAGGTTGATGAAGAAATTATGCAAACAAAAAAGGATGTTACATTTCTCTGTGGGAATGCTTAAGATTATATTGTCGAAAAAAAGTCACTTACCATTATCAAGCTTTTTCATCTACTTCTACTTTATATCCTCGAAAAAAGAAGAAGTCAGCTCCTTAAAAAAAGTTACTGGTGTCTATCAGCCTATGCCAATCTCTCTTGTTCAGAAGTTTGCGTAGTCAAACTCTTTTGCGTTGGTCGCATTGCTGTGAAGTTTCTGCCGCACAAAAGTCCCAATATACCCCAGCTCATTCAGTCCACAACGATGAACATCATATGTCAATGCACACATGTTTCCTGATGAAGGGCTGTGAAAGTTGACTTCAACGTGTTTGCCGAAACTATTCGTCCCTCAAGTCCATGAACCAGAACCCCAACAATGCTCGAATCCACCCTCTTCTTCTACCTCCGCATTGGAGAGAGATTGCCGGAAACAGCTGCCATGGCATCCCCGTCCCGCACCGACATCACACGGGGCTCTCTGCCCGCTTCTGCAATTCTTGCCGTCCTGATCCTGTGCAGCACCTGCAGCTGCTTGCAGTTCAGCTACCCCACCTTCGACGCGGCCAACGAGGCCGATTTCAGCTTCAGCCCAGGATCCGGGATCGCGAACGGAGCCCTGCAGATCACGCCGAACACCGGAGACATGCGCCACCGGTCGGGGAGAGTCTGCTACGCGAGGGAGACCCTGACGGCGCTCACCTCGTTCATGACGGAGTTCGTGCTCAACATCCTCCCGCGGAACGGCACCGGAGAAGGTATGGCTTTCATACTGACAAACAACCCCGGGCTGCCGCCGGGCGACAGCAGCGGGCAGTGGCTCGGCGTCACCAGCGACCAGACGGACGGCTCGCCGGCGAATCGGATTGTGGCCGTGGAGTTCGACACGAGGAAGAGCGGCAAGGACGATCTCGACCATAACCATGTCGCATCAACTCAACTCCGCAAGCTCGTACCCTCTCACTCTCACCAATAATATCTCCATCGTGCTGTCCAGCGGGTCTGATGTGCAGGTCACCATACAGTACGACGGCGCAGCGTTGAGCATATTCGCAGTGCAGACGTACAGCTTAGTGTATTCTTGGGCCGGTGATCTGTCGCGGTATCTGACGGAGAACATCACCGTCGGTTTCGCAGCGTCGACCGGCGAGTTCACCGAGCTGAACCAGATAAAATCCTGGAATTTCACCACGCTAGGCGATGCTGATGCCAGACGGGGACGACGGGCGAGGAGACTGAGATTGCTTCTCGCCTACCTGATCCCGTTCACCATTGCTGGGTTGTTTCTGGCGTTCTGCGTGTGGAGACGGCTGACACGGCCGAGAAGGCTGGCCTACCGCAACCTCGAGAAGATGATCGACGCGGACGGCCCTATCAGGTTTGGGTTTAGGGAGCTGAGGAATGCTACGGCCAACTTCAGCTCTGACCGCAAACTCGGCAGAGGCGGCTTCGGCACCGTGTACCTCGGCTACCTGAAGAGGACGGGCATGGAGGTGGCTGTGAAGCGGGTAATGACGAGCGGCGACTCCGGCAGAGGGGAGCAGGAGTTCGTCGCGGAGGTGAACTCGATCAGCAAGCTCTCGCACCGCAACCTCGTGAAGCTGATCGGCTGGTGCCACGAGCGAGGCGAGCTGCTGCTCGTCTACGAGTACTTCCCCATGGGCAGCCTGGACAAGCACCTGTACGCCGACCCCAGCAGAGCGAGTGGCTCGTCGGCATCGGCGGCAGCCACGCCGGAGCTGACCTGGGAGCGGCGGTACAGGATTATTTGCGGCGTGGCGTCGGCGCTGGAGTACCTGCACCACGGGAGCAGCAAGCGGATCCTCCACCGGGACGTGAAGGCCAGCAACGTGATGCTGGACGGCGGGTACGGCGCGCGGCTGGGCGACTTCGGCCTCGCCCGCGT
The DNA here is from genome assembly GCA_004135705.1 of Alloteropsis semialata. Classification (NCBI taxonomy): domain Eukaryota; kingdom Viridiplantae; phylum Streptophyta; class Magnoliopsida; order Poales; family Poaceae; genus Alloteropsis; species Alloteropsis semialata. Next base: position 57,040,621 of record CM014276.1, read on the forward strand.
CGTGCAGCGCGACGGCGCCACGCACCACTCGACGCGGGCGGTGGCGGGCACCCGCGGCTACATGGCGTACGAGAGCTTCTTCACAGGGCGGGCCAGCCTCGGCACGGACGTGTACGCGTTCGGGGTCTTCGCCCTGGAGGTGGTCAGCGGGAGGCGGCCGAGCAGCCCCGTGCCGCACTCGTCGTACCTCGACGACGACGACCGCGACGTGCTCGCGCCGAGCGCCAGGCGAGCGCGGCGGGAGGACGCGTACATCGTGGACTGGGCGTGGCGGCTGTACGGCGAGGGGAGGGCGTCGCGCGCGGCCGACGCGGCGCTGGGCGGCGCGGTCGACCCGGCGGAGGCGGAGCGCGCGGTGAGGCTGGCCCTGGCGTGCTGCCACCCGAACCCGAGGGAGAGGCCGTCCATGCGGGCGGCGGTGCAGGTGCTGGCCGGCGGGGCCCCAGCGCCGGAGCCCCCGCTCGTGAAGCCCCGCGTTCGTCTGGCCGCCGGAGGGCCGGCAGGAGGAAATCGAGCTGGCGCGCGTGGGCGTGCTCTTCACGGGAGGTCATCACGGCAACAGTTTCTGCTCCTTGACCTCCAGCTCCTTCTCTGGAAGGTGAGTGGCGCTTTGTGTTTGCGCGTGTTGTACATGTTATAAATGTAAAGTGCGAGAGAACTCGGGAGAAATAAAGTGAATCAGTGTTCTTTATTAATCAATCATGAGTACATATTTATAGGCTAATCAACAGGAGGTTAGGGGATAATCCCCCGGTAGAGCCGATCGTGGGCAGCTCCACATGCGCACGTCCGCCAGGCGCGCGGGAGCTTTCCCGCTCCTTGGTTTTGGACGCGGTCAACTGCGAAAGATTCGCAACACCCCCCTTGATCAAGTGCAAAGAAACTTCAAGACTAGATGTTCTTTCATTCCTCTAAAAAACCCTGTGGAAAAAAAATAGGAATAATTCGTATTATGATTACTCTATCATAAACCTGAGGGTTTAAGGAGTAATATATGCCTCGTTTATCTGTAGAAAAACCCCGGTGGGAAAAACATGAGATAAGGCATTCTCTTGTGTTAATCATTGTCTCATCAACAATTCCTTCGAGGAAAACCTTATGAAAAAATGAGAAACATGTGTGTAGATACGCCACTAAAACTCCTCCAAAAACCCAATGGGAAAAATAAGGAGAAAATGATATGGCATATATGGTCATTGCTCAAGCACAACCCATGAGGGTTTAGACGGCAATGTATGTCTTTGATATCCTCTGAAAACCTAGAAAGGAAGAAGATATGACATAATATGTCTTGAATACCTCCCTTAAAAACCCCAATGGGGAAAATAGGAGATATGACATATATTATTGTGTTGATATTCCCTCATTAAAACTTTAATATGAGAAACCTTGATAGAAAAAACTCATAAAAGAAAAAGAGTACAATATGATGTCTTAACAGGTTAAATTTACCAGGAGACTCCTCCTGGACCTTGCAAATCTCAAAGTCATCACATACCAATTTTACAAACACATACAAAGTGTGGAAATTGGTAGAGACTTTCTAAATGAACATGCGAAGCAATCATATGTTTAATTTGCAAGGTATTGTTCCTCAAATGTATTATAATACATGAGGATAAACTATTTTGTGGGCAATATAGTGATATTGCTTTACATAACCTGTTTGCATCCGAGCAACACAACAACATTACCTTGATAGATAATGTTTAGTGATCTGATAGGATCACAATTGATCATTCAACCAAATCATACATATACATGTAAGATTTCAGAATAATATGTGGGAGTAGCCATTCGAGTCTATTATGACTCCCATGAGAACTCTACCACAAGGTTTTGATATATGATCTGACATTTATGGGGATTAGTTGGCCAGTATCTTCATATCCAACTATGATCATATCTCAACTTATCTGATGATAGTTAAGATCTTTTAGTACCATATAGATTTCTTTGAATATCTTTTTTACCATATAGATTTCTTTGAATATCTTTTTTACTCCGGCCAAATGAGGCGTCATCGAAGTAATGCTATTCATGGCTAGCAAGTATCTACAATTGCAATATCAGACCTGCTGCAATTTGCATGATACTCAAACATTTTGATAGTACTAAGTCTCAACCCCAGGGTCAGAATGGATATTGATCCATATTTAGGGATTAAACAACCACAAGTGTTGATGGATATGACCGTCCAATATCATTGGATAATGGTAGATCAGTGTATATGCTTAACTTGTAGACTTAAGCATGATTTGGTTTTACCCAAATGTTCATCTCACAATCCATCTTAAGATGATTGCATGACTTATTGTTTGTGATCGGAGATGATACAAAATCCAATTGGGATTTCATACGAACACATGTATGCAACCATCATGGTTGGGAGTAAAACCCCTTTTGAGGATGGAACTCACCCAGTCAGTTGTACCACAATCAACCTGACAATCTGTAGTCATAAAGTGACTCGATTTGTACACAACATATGTTGAGATTTTGATTCAGAATACTAAGTCCATGAGACTTGTACATCTAAATCTATCAAATTTATATGATCTGCCCATGATTAAATATAGGAACATAATTTTCACACATACCTATGAGTATGTTAGCTAGGTCTCTGTGTGAAACCATATGCTACAAGCTCTTGCTATCTCACCACCTTGTTTCTTTGGAAAAAGCATTGTGAGAGTAAGATGTTACTCAATCATAATTTTAGCGAGAGCAGTTCTTCTCAATTGCCACCTTTGATTTGACCTTAAAGGAGTGTTGAGACACTCTTGCCTAGGACTTTTGGTCTGGATCTAGTAGGTGTATTGCAATGAGATTGAGAAATGTCAACATATGTAGACTTGTATGATTTGATTCAATAGAATCATCAATGCTCGTGAAAATTTGGACCCTTCAACTCAATGTGATTTCCAAAAAGACAGAGTTAGGGTGTTCCAATGACCCACCATCTGAATGTGTACACATATGCGGGTCCTTTTAGATACGAAGTATCCATAGGCTTTGGATATGAGTATCCATAAAGTGTCAATCAACTAATGTTGATATCCATTTACTCTCTGTTGCCACGGGAGCTTGCCAAAAGCTTCACCTTTTGTGGCCATACTTCTCCCCCTCTTGTATCAGGAGTTGAGTGGTTTTGTAAGGTACCTCCACTCTTTCTGGCACAATGGAAATCAGATCACAAACCTTCGATGAGTAAATGTATTGGCAGATTATTTGCAATAGTGCAAATATAGGATTCCGAATGGTAGTCCAGATTCTATAGTACATGGATATGAAGGGGGAAATATCAAAATGACATTCACTCCGATTCCTGGCATTCTATGTGTGGTATGAATCCCCCCCTAATACTTGGAATCATCCTCAAAAATATATCAGCATACGAGCTATGAATAAATCCCCTATGGGTGATCCGAGGTATGTTGTGAACGATGGATAATGATACCTCTAGGATCCCACATACCCATCAATATATGCTGAGGTGGTGATATCAGTATGTGTAAGACATAACTGGTTCGCAGATGGGAAGTATTGATTGAGATCAAATATCCATGCACTAACTGCAATGGAGGGAGACGTATAGTTGCAGTTTGATGAATTTGAAATGAATATGGTGTGTGCATCCACATTCCACCAACTGGTGTTGGCAAGTGCAATTCTATTTTGGTCATGTATTTAGTGTCATTCCCTAAAGTGAGATTTCACTCGACCATTATGGACCTAAGGTACTTAATTTTAATATTATAGTTCCCAAAGGCCAAACAATTCCATGTCAATGGATGTGATCCCGCGTCCAGGATTATTTGCTCCAAAATATATAAATTGAGCAAAAAGTTTGGCAAAATCATGTATGACCGTAAGGGACACAATGAGACTATAATATGCATTATTGAAAAGTACCAATTTGATCCACACAATGGTTGAATAGAGCCACATGTATATCCTTAAATTTTTTTTCAAGAAATTGTGAGACTCATATTCAAATTTTAAGGTAAAAGGCCCTTAAAATTAATTCCCTTATTGCACATGTGATGTACATCAAAACTAATGATTTGGGGAAATGATTATGTGACCAATAGAATTGATATAATTTTCTCATCATTCTAATATAGAATGACTAGGCAATTATGCCAAATCTTGATCATATCAAGAGAGAAAATTACCTTTCATTGAACATATTGTATGGGATTGATGTATGTGTGATACATCCTAAATGGCACAAAAGAAATTTCCACAAGTATTTTGTTTTCATATCCATTATACTGACTGTTGATGGTCATCATTACTCTAAGTAATGGGTTTCCATATGGTAACCACATTGGATATAACGAAAACTCATGGAGGTATTCATACAATTCGGATACATGTGTGTATCAACGAATTAATATGGAAATAGTAATGAGGAGAGCATAATCTCCAATACTTATATTAGTGGTACGAAAGTCCACCAATATAATTTCCTTCAACATTTCCATTTAGCTAGATCCCAAACAATTCTACTATGATTGAGCAAAGCTCATGTCCAATATGAATATCATGTATGAAGTATATGATATTATTAGACAAGGCTCAATATTTCCGAAGAATGGAGATCAAGAAGCCTCACTTATTGAAGTAAGCATCAAAGTTCTCCCCCTGAAAAGGTGATCCTCCAATGATTTGGAGGTAAAATTCAGCCACATATCTTGAGAAATTGATATGGAGTTAGCGATGATTCGCCACAACATCATAGTCATTATCTCAAACATTTGTTGCCTTTGTTAGATCCACTGATATTTCTTCCTATCATATGACAAGTGAAACAATAATACTGTCAAGAACTTAGAAGTCCTGATAAATGAATGTGCAAGCATCCATTTATATTTTTGACAGAAATACTTTCTTTGCCGATCATTCCATGAAGGAGCACAAAGAATAAAGTGATATTTCTCCATTAACCATTAAGTACTCAGATTTCATAGAAATCTAAGTAAAGGTTGCAACAAATATTTAAAGTTGTACGCGTGTCAACAATACAAATGGCCGAGCATTTGGATTGGGTTTTGGCTCTAGTGGCTTTTACACCCATTAGCCCTCACCACTGGGATAATCAGTCCCATCCAATGCAAGTTCAGAGAGAATTTCCAATTTAGAAATATTAGCCACATCCCACATGAGTTAATCATGTATGGAATTTAATTTATTTTGAGAGTAAATTATGTAGCAAGAAAATATTGGTCCCAATTTTGGTATCAAGCGATACTTGATTTTTTTTTTGGATTGACCACTCTATGGATAACAAGCGACAAAGTCGCCACTACTATTTTGGACTTCCACATTCCTGTGGGAATGGATGATTGAAGAATCATCACCAAAATGTAGTCTTTGTTATATGATAGAAGTCAATCACCAAAATGATGCACTATTTTCTGCTATTTCTTTAAGCAAAATTGTTGCTTAAATAATGTCATTTAGAAGATGAATCTTGAATCAATGTATGCAACATCTATGTGAAGTCAAGATGATTCTTGAGTTACAAATGGTGTAAATCTCATATTGATAGGCGATGAAATCGCTGCTATCATCAAGGGTGAACACTGGTCACAACCAAGATATGTTTGTATCACAGTATATTAGCGAGGTAGTGCACTAAAGGTAGTCACCAATTTGGTGTAAACCTTAATTGGGAGGGAGCATAATCCGCAAATAAAATTGCAGTAGATGTTGTAGACCCCTACAACCTTGTGTTATGCTAATATATTGTATACTGGATGTCCATTTAGGAGATAATCATCACATAAGAACATGATGTAGACCTCACAATAATGGGGCATAGTCTGCATATATGCAGTAGATGCTTCGATCCAATCCACTAATCATTGTGTCTACCTTGTATGATCTGTCATCATATTGGGTACGCACGTTGAGGATAGACACTATGTGGTAAAACATAGTATAGATCCCACAGCCAGTGGCGAATCTAGAGATGGAAGAAAGAGGGGGGCTCATTTTCCCTTTCTTCCTCCTCTCTTCCTTATTTCTCTTCTTCTTCCTCCTCTCCTTCTTCCCTTTCTTCATCCATAGCTAAAATTTCTTAAGGGGGGGCTTAGGGGGGTATCCATGAAGTTTATTGGAGTAGGGGGGGCTGGAGCACCCCCAGCCCCCCCTGTAGATTCGCCCCTACCCATAGTAGTACTGAGGTACTACCTTGTGTATGGCCAATATGAGAGAATTAAGGTGATCACTAGAAAAGTGTATTTCTTTAGTTCCAAACTCAATATCGGGTATGCACATTGAGGATAATCACTATGTAGTAATACACAATGTAGATCCTGCAGCAGTATGAGGTACTACCTTGTGTGTGCCCAATATATAAAAAATTTGGAAGATTGTGTTTGTGATACAAACAAATGAGAGAAATACATAAAAAATTGCATATAAATGTTGAATTATAACTCTACTTAAGTCAGATGCATTAAGGAGTTATAAAATCCAAATTGCAAGATACAAATCATTTGCAATAATTGATGCCAAAATTATGAAAATGACATTGCACGGTAGTATGCTACAAAACTCATATAAAATATAAAGAAATGTAGGGCTTAAAGTATTGCAAATTACAACAAATAGTATTGCAATTTTAATGCAAATAATTGTAAATGCCATATCTTGTGCTTTGGAAAAATTGGAGGTAATCACATAACCTCAACAATTGTTACATCATTAATATTTGCATACACATGTAGATAATCTCCAAGTATTTAAACATTAGAGTAGATCTCTCGGTAGTAGGCAAAATATATTGCTGCTAGCCTCAAGGCTAACAAATTCTTGAGAGAATAAGTTGCCGCCAATGTCTAAGGCTCTACTGCCTTGTGTTGCAATCCCATAGTTTATCTAAGATATGTATTAATTATTTTGCACTTAAAATCCATCATTAATTAAGTAAAACTTAATTAAGAGAATTCCATATGTTGAAGTGCAATTTATAAAATAATTTGCCAAATGGACAAGGCTGCATAAAACAAATGAAAAACAATAAGCGGTCGTTCGGGCTTGCAGCCCATACGGCCCAGGCGGGGCTTGGTGGGCGAAGGCGGGGCAGGCCAGGCCGAGTGGGCTTGCAGGCC
>CM014276.1:57062816-57077708 GCA_004135705.1 Alloteropsis semialata
GTGCTAAAGTTTGAGAGCGGTCGTCGCGAGAGGCAGCTGCTCGAGAAGATGGGAAGTCATTTCTACGTGCCGATTATGGAGACGGAGTTACAGAGCCGCGGAGTGGACCATGCCCTGAACTGCGCGAAGGACCTCGCTCTGAAATCCCTCATCGCCAGCCGCGTTGCTCAGCGCGCTTATCGTGCAGAGAAGAAGTCACTGGAGCTCGAAAGCATGAGTAACAGCGGGGCCCTAAGCAAGGAAATCGAAGTGGTCAAGCGCCTTCAAGCTGAGAAAGAGGCCCTTGCCAAGTCGCTGGATGAGGAGAGGGCCAAATCTGCCAAGTTGCAAAAAGACTTCGACGTGCTCTACAAGCACGCCGAAGATCTGACCGAGCGCAACGAGGCCCTTGCTGTGGAGCGCGCCGCTTATGAGACGGCCATCAGAACCGTGAAGACACACCAAGACCGCGTGAAGGACTTGGAGGACGAGGTCAGCGATGTCCGAGAAAAACTTCGCGATCTGACATCGGAGGTTCGCTCCGGGCTGGCCTTTGTCAAGGAACAATTCGAGCTGACTCTCCTGAGCTTCGGGGTACTCGGGCTTGCTCAGCCACTTGATGTGCAAACCGCGACGCTTGAGGATATCTTCGCTTGGCTTGGAGCTTGTGCGCGCGAAATGGACGGGGCAGGCCGCGCCTTTGGTGAACTTGGCGCCGTGGTCGCTGCCCGAACCCTTGCGATGAGCGTGTGACAACTTCTTCACGAGCCAGACACATCGCTGGGGCAGACGGAGCCTTACCTGACCAAGGGCGACCTTCGTCGTCTTCGCCAAGCAGATTTCCCTTGGCCATCAGAGCTGACCCCGGAGCAACTTCCTGTCTTGGCGAAGAATATCGCAAAGAACTTTATCTCCAGCTTCTTCCACCGGGTCGGCTACCGCTTTGCCGTCGCCGAAGGCGAACGACTTGCCGAACAGGTGACTTCGATCCCCCTGCTCTTTTTGTTGAAAAGTCCATTTGCTTCGCAATGAAACTAACCCGTTTGGCTTCTTTTCAGCGCCGTGCTCGCCTGGCTTCTGAAGCTGCGAAGCGCCTTGCGGATGAAGGCATCGAAGTTGCCGAGCCCTCCTCCTCACGCCCTCTTGGGTCGAATGAAGCCCCGACCCCTGCTGCGCCTGCTGGTGGCGTCCGCGAAGACCGTCGGACGGCCGACGATCCGGAGGTGTGAGGCGTGTAGTTAGATGCTCCTTGTAGGGAAGCTTTTGGCTTATCAGCCCCTTCTGTAAAGACTGATATTTTTGTGGTGCCTGCGCAGGTCCCCATGCCGGAGCCTGCGCAGATGACCGAAGGTGTAACTCCTTTAACGATGTGCTTTGGCGACTTTTTCGTTTCGGGGTCACTTTGGGAGAAATTTAATCTTCGGTTCCCGCGTGTTTCTTTTGCCACTTTTTGGAATTCGAAACTTGAGACCTACGTGAGGCGCAATCATGCGGCCAAACGAAAATTTGCTAAGTTGCACGCCCGTTCTGTTGAACGGGCGTCTATAGTGCATTCGAGAGCCACTCTAGAAGCTACCCTTTCCGAGTTCGGGGTCGTGAAGACCAAAGAACCTGATAGTTATGAATTCCCGGAATATCAGTATCTTCGCCCTTCTTCACGCCCCCTTTCCATGTCTCTGATTCCCCGGTCTAAGTGATGGCCGGTTCTTCACAGGGCGGAGCGGAGCCGAAGACCAGCATGCCCCGGGAGTTCCTTCCGATGAAGCACTTCGAATGATGGCCAACTATATCCTTGACGAAGTTGTAACCGATTTGATCGATGAAATATCTCATCGTGTAATTCCATGATTGTAAACTGTGAATAAGGCTTGTAACAAACTTGGTTGAATGTAAAGCTCGCACTTCGTTCCTTTGTTTTGTACATTGCATGATTTCGTTTTGTAACGAACTTGATTGAAGCTCTTCGATTTTGCAAACTCCTGCCTTTACAAACCTCAAAAGCCCGCACCGCGCGACTTCGTTTTTCGATCTGTATCGACGAGTCTTGCCTTGTCAAGCGTTTTGGCACGCGTATAGCGCCGCACTTCGAGCTTAACTGCCGCGAAGACTTTCTGAGCGGTGTCGCGCTCGTTTCGCTTTTTCTGGCTTAACGCTGCTCTTACGCAGTGTTTGATAATGTTACTTCGCGCATATCCGCTTCGAAGACGCACCGGCATTTCACCGCACGATTTGATTGAGGTGGCCAACCTCTTGGCGTTTCTGCCATGCACTACTTGCCTTGTCAAGCGTTGCTGGCTCGAGATTCAATAAGTGAGAGATGATGAAATGCTCCAAGATGCCGCTTCCTCAGCCCCTCACTTACTTTGTCACGAGACCCAATTATCCTCGAAGTTAACCCCTCGCGAAAGCAAGAGTTTTAACATCGAGCCACTCCTCCGTTTCTGGGGGTACATTGTTTATATTTCACAATGAGATTACAAAAAAGGTGTCGCCTCGTTAAAAACCTTACGCTTTCGGGTACCGCAAAGTGACCCGGAAATTCCCCCTGTAAGGAAAAGAGTGCCACACCGAAGTACAAAAGATTCATAAAATTCATGAAGAAGAAACAAAAAATTTAGCTCGTGACTGAGCCCCACTAGACGAAGTACTTCTTCAGCCTGTCTTTGTTCCAAGTGAACGGCTCTGCAGTGCCGTCCAACTTTTGCAATGTAAATGCCGCCGGCCTGTCAGTTTGCGAAGCCAAGAAAGGACCCTCCCACTTCGGCTCAAACTTGCCAGCGACCTCCGATCTTCGCAATACCATGTCTCCCGTGGAGATCTCCTTGTACTTGAGACGCTTGTTCCTCCATCTCCGAGTTTCATTTTGATACTCGTCGATGTTCTGGGTTGCTTTCAGCCTGATCGCCTCGACTGTATCCTTAGTGACTTTCTCATCCTCGATGTCTTGCGCGGCAGAGGCTCTAAAAGATTGGAGCTTCAGCTCTTCCGGCATCATAGCCTCTTCGCCGTAGAGTAGCCTGAACGGGGTGAACTTCGTCGCCCGTGAAACGGAGGTGTTATGGGCCCAAATGACCCTCGGCAGCTCTTCGGCCCATTTACCTCAGGGCTGATCTGTAATATTCTTTTTGACTCCTGCGAAGATGATGCCATTCACCTTCTCGACGGCGCCATTGGATTGAGGGTGATACACCGAAGCGAAACAGAGCTTGGTGCCAATTTGGAAACAGAACCTTCGAAAGCCTGCGCTATCGAACTGCTTCCCGTTGTCCACTGTCAGCTCCCTTGGCACGCCAAAGCGGCACACAATGTTTTGCCAGAAAAACTTCGTTATGACCGCCGAAGTTATTCGCTGAACAGGCTTCGATTCTATCCACTTCGAGAAATACTCCACAGCGACCAGAGCGAACTTGTAATTTCCTGGAGATGGAGGCAACGGACCAACAATGTCCAAGCCCCATCTCGCCAGAGGCCAAATAGGAGGTATGAGCTGCACTTCGTGCGCTGGGCTTCGACTGACAGGGGCATGAAGCTGGCAACTATTGCATTTTCTGAGTGTGTCTTCCGCATCTGCGAGCGCCGTCGGCCAGTAAAAACCCTGCCTGAAGGCCTTTGCAACAAGTTTCCTGGTTCCCATATGCGAAGAGCACATGCCGCTGTGGATGTCTTCGAGCAACTGCATCCCTTCTTCTCTGGAAATGCACTTCAGCAACGGTGAACATACACCTTTCTTGTACAACACCCCGTCGATTATGAGATAATTTCGCGCCCGGTGCTGTACCCTTCTCCGTTCTTTCTGACCTTCGGGCTCGAAATAACCCTTCAGAAAAGTAATTATCGAAGACCTCCAGTCTTCACTAGAGATGGCATTGATGTACTTCACTGGGGCCTCGTCGCTGTCAACAGATTTACGATGCAGGACTTCGTAGAAGACATCGGGCGGCCTCTGAGTTTTTTGGGGCTGCCGCTTTCGCCAAAGCGTCAGTCGCCATTCAAGCTTCTGTGAATTGACTTCACCGTGAACCCCAAGAAGTATTTCTCCATCGCCCTCACTGCTGCCAGATACCTTGCCATTTCTGGGTCCCTGGCTTTGTTGCTCTTCGCAATGTGACCCTGAATAAGGTCGGAGTCCGTTTTAATTATCAACCTTCGCGTGGCCAGAGCTCTTGCCTTTCTTAGTGCCAGCAAAAGCCCCTCGTACTCTGTCACATTGTTTGTGACGGCCTCGAAGTTTAGCCTCACTGCATACCGAAGCTTGATACCAGATGGAGAAGTTAGAATTGCCAAAGCTCCAGCCCCATCTGAACAATACGCCCCATCACAATGAATCTCCCAATGGTCAAGTGCCACCTCATGATCCTCTTCAGCCTTCGGCGTCCAGTCTGCCACGAAGTCTGCCAGCACCTGCGATTTTATAGCCTTTCTGGAGACGAAGTTAACCACGTACTCCGCGATCTCAGCAGACCACTTCGCTAAACGACCCGAAGCTTCTTTGTTTTTGAAAACGTTCCGCAAAAGGAATGAAGTTGGTACAGTGATGCTGTGGCTCTGAAAATAATGATGAAGCTTGCGAGAAGCCATGACAACCGCATACGCCATTTTCTCCACCTCAGAGTAAAATCTCTTCGCCCCGGATAAAGCCTCCGACACGAAATAGATAGGCGCTTGAAAGCTCTGGCCATTTTTGGTTCGCTCTTCTACTAATACCGCACTGACAGCCGACTCTGACGCTGCGATATACAGAAGGAGATCTGCTTTCGGAGTTGGACTAGTCAATACAGCCATGCTCTCAATGTAACTCTTCAAGTCTTCGAAAGCCTGCTGCTGCTCTGACCCCCAGATAAACGTCGAAGTGGCTCTAAGCGCCTCAAAGAAAGGGAGGCTTCGTTCTGCTGATCTGGAGATGAAATGGCCAAGTGATGCCAATCTCCCGTCAATTTTTGCAAATCCTTCTTCGTTCTCGGCGGCTTCATGTTCCTCAGCGCCATGATTTTCTCCGGGTTGGCCTGGATCCCGGTCTTCGAAATCATGCATCCCAACAACTTGCCTGCGGATACCCCGAAGACACATTTCTCCGGGTTGAGCCGCAGGCCAAACCTCCTCAAGCTGGCGAAGGTTTCGGAAAGGTCTTTGACGTGGTCTTCGGCTTTCTTACTTCGCACCGCCACATCGTCAACGTAAGCAGGATACGTTGGTATCAAACTGCCCCCCAAGTACAGTTCTAATCATTCTGTTGAATGTGGGCCCTGCATTCTTCAAGCCCTCTGGCATGCGAACGAAGCAATAAAGACCGAAAGGAGTGGTGAAGCTTGTCTTTTCTTCGTCTGTCTTCTTCATCCAGACCTGATGATACCCCGAGAAACAATCCAGAAGGGAGATCAGCTCGCAACCCGCAGCTGAGTCCACCAGAGCGTCGATCCTCGGCAATGGGTAATCATCTTTTGGACAAGCCCTGTTGAAGTCTGTGAAATCAATGCACATGCGCCAACTTCCATTCTTCTTCGGTACCATGACAATGTTTGCCAACCACTTCGGGTATTTTACTTCGCGAATTACTCGAGCATCCAACAGCTTCTGCACCTCGGCCTCAGCCGCCTTCCTCCGCTCTTTGGATAAGACCCGAAGTTTTTGCTTCCGCGGCCTTGCCCTCGGATCAACGTTGAGCTCGTGTTCAATGACTTCGCTGGGGACTCCCGTAAGGTCCCTCTTCGACCACGCGAAGACGTCCTGGTTCTGCACCAGACAAGACAGCAGCTCTTCCTGACGAGATTTATCCAATTCTGCGCCAATACACACCATCACACCTGGTGACGCCCCTGGCAATGGCACCTTCTTTGTATCGCCCTGAGGCTGCACTCTGGTCACCTGCTCCTTCGCCTCCACGAAGTCGGAAGGGATAGTATCTTCGATTACATGTATTGGCTTCTGGGTGACTACTGTGTTTTGCTCCCTTCTCCGAGCTTCCTCCTGATCTCCAAAGACTGTCACCACTCCGCCCAGTGTTGGTATCTTCATGCAGAGGTAAGCACTGTGAATGACGGCCGAAAACTTGTTGATTATCCCTCTGCCGAAGATCGCGGTGTAAGGATATGGGATGTCGACTATATCGAATGTTATGATCTCCGTGCGAGTCTGATGACCCTCGCCAAATGTAACATTGATGTCCATTTTACCAATGGCCTCAATCCGCTTCCCCCCGAAACCGAACAGTGGTGTCTCCGACGGCTGCAGACTTCGCTCCTCGAATCCCATTTGCAAAAATGGCCTGAGGAAAATAATGTCCGCGGAGCTGCCATTATCAACCAATATGCCTCCAAGATCTGTGCCATATAGATGCTTCTCGTTTTTGCCAACAATAGCCCTGATGACCATCGGGTCTTCCTGAGGGTAGTGCTTGAGCCGGAGGTCTTTTTCTGTGAAAGTGATTGGCACGTGCGACCATTCGTTGCGGAAAACCGTGCCCTCCGACACATGGTTGACTGAGCGGAAGTGTTCGCGCTTCTGCCTCTTCGAGAGAAATGCCGCGTCACCTGAGCCCCCTGTGATCGCGTTGACGATGTTCACTCTTCGCTGAGAGGACTCTGCTCGCTCCTCCCTCTCCTCGGTTCTTCTTTCCTCCCTCGGCCGCTCGGAGTGCTGCCTGGGGTGCTCAAGGCCTTGAGACAGCGCCGAGCCCCCCCACGCAGCCGGGTAGTAAGGTGCGGCTGCACGAAGGCTGGTGGTGGTGGTGAGGTGGTGGTGGAAGTGCAGGGACATAACTGCTTGCCACGAATGACTGCCCCTGTGGCCAATAATTCGCCGGCCTGTACTGAGCGGAGTCCACAGCTGCCGAAGTGTAGCTCACCGTCCTCATTGGCTGAAGCTTCTTTCTTTCCTCTTCCTCCGCCATTCTCCTCTTCGTTTCCATCGCATCTGGGCACTCAGCGGTGAAGTGCCCCAGATCTCTCCCATGGAAAAAACAGTACGGTGTTTTTCCCTCACCGTCCTTCTTCTGGCCTCTTCCCGGGCCTCTTCCTCGACCTCCGCGACCGCCGCGACCTCCGCGATCCGTGGCTCCGCCCCTTCCCGGGCCCCCTGTCGCTGACTCCGACGTCGCACGCCCCTGTGGCTGCTGACTCTGTTGATGAGGCTCGCCTGCGACATTGTTAACAGCGCGGCCTTTTCCCGAATAATCTCCCTTCGCCGAAGGCGGCTGCTTCTGCTCTTCCCCCTGGCCCTGTGGCCAAAACTTCTTGCTCTTCTTCCCCTGATTCTGGTCTTCGAGCCTCCTGCGCCGACCTCGGTCCGACCTGCAGTATGTCTGCATGATCTCGAAGAGCTCTCTCTCCGACCGAGGCCGACATCTGTCTAGGAACTCCACGCACGCCCCCATTCTGAGGCCCCTGATTGCAGCGTCGATGACCGTATCTTCGCACACATTCGGTGCCCTGGAATGCAGCTGAACGAAGCGCTTCATGTATTCCTGGAGAGTCTCCTTGTCGCCCTGACAGCAGGAGTGAAGGTCCCCTGCCGTCAACTCCTCCGGCTGAAAACCCTGGAAGTTCTCATACAGCTTGTCACGCAACTCCTCCCAGGCATATATCTTCCCCCGAGGCAAACTCGCGTACCACTGCTGCCGGGCCCTTGATCGCCATGATGAATGCTTTTGCCCTTACTGTATCATCGCCCCCAGCTGCCGAAATGGCCGTTTCATACCTCAGCAGAAACTCCCTGGGATCGGACTGCCCATCGTACTCCGGCATCAATGCTGGCAACCTGAACTTCGCGGGCCACGGTGTGTGCTCCAGCTGAACGGAGAGCGGAGTGGTTGGCAGTGGCATCCTGCCTGACCTTCGTGGCTCGGCGGTGAACCTTGCTGACCTGCGCCCCAGGTCTTCCTTGGCTACCTCCTCAACGTCTGACTCCGCACCGCCCTCGCCACAGTGTTCCACCAGCTGCGGCGAAGCAGTCGGCGGGTGAAGGCTTGCGATCTGATCTTGCAGCTTCTTGTTCTCCTCCGCGAGCTGAGCCAGAGTGGCCAGTAGCTGCGGGTCTTCTCTTCGTTGATGCGCGTCCTCGCGAAGGCGCTGCAAGTGCTCCAGCTGCTCCCTCTTCTTGGCCACCTCCTGCCTCAACAAGTCGAGGCGAAGGTTGTCTTCACGCTGCTTCTTCGCGGCTTCGTCTTCGGCTTGGGGATCCGCCCCCTTGGCGACTGCTGCCGCCGTCTTCGAGCGAGTCTGCGCGTGTGAGGACGACGGCTTGCTTGCATTGTACTTCTGCAACAGCAAGCCTTCGACCCTACGCAGGGCTTGTATGTCATCTTCGGGAATGCCTGCCTCCAGGAGACCAACTTCGAGTTCCCCCGTGGCGAGGTCTTCGAGCTCCAACTCTTCGCCCACGGGAGCTCGCGGTATCTGCGAGTTCGCCGTAGTCAGAGCCTGTTGTGCCGCCGACGGATCATCGGGCGGCCTTTGTGTAGTGGCTTTTGATTTTTTGCTGTTCGGCATAGTGGTACTTCGGAACGAACCACGGACGGCGCCAAACTGTTGGGTGTAACTTCCCGTACAGTGGAAAATGTAAACACTTCCCTACGACCCAAGGAAATAACACGTGAAACAATAGAGTGCTTTTTCCTCTCCAAGGATCCGATCCCCTGTTACGAGTCGGAGCTCTTATTTATAGAGTTTGCATCATAGAGTTTGATTACATTTGTACCCTTGTACGCAACAACTCTAAGCCTTGTTTACAACAATGCCCTTGCAAACCGTACTAAAGTTACCCCTAGGTGAGTCATTTCCTGCGGCGGGCCCCGTCCGAAGTCCGTACCATCCCCACGGTGGGCCCCGCAGCGCTTCGAAGCCTCCGCCCTCTTCACGACTCCCGAAGTCCCTGGAAGGACTTCGCACGACTTCGCCCTTTATTCGGAGTCGTCCCGCATCCTTAGGAACAACGCCGAGGCCTGCGTCAAGCCCGAAGGTACCCGAAGTCCTGTATTCCTGCAAGCACTTCGATCAGAACTTGGTCAACCGAAAAGAAGCTTAAGCCCGGAGGTCGCCTTGGCCGAATACTCCCCAACAGTCTATTTACAAAACATTTTCACAGATGAGTGCAACTTTGCGCGACGAATCTAACGAGCCTAATTAATCCATGATTTGCTACAGTAATCATCCTCTAATCGTGCGGTCAAAGGCCTCATTAGATTCGTCTCGCGAATTTGCCAGGAGATTGTGGAGGTAGTTTTGTAAACTGACTTTATTTAATATCTCTTATTAATGGTCAAAGTAGGGCGTAAAAAATTTGCCCCACCATCTGAACACGGCCTATGTACCACACGAAACTTTTTTGTAAAAAAAGGAAAAAATAAAAGTGAAGACTTTGAATATTTTAGCTGGTGGCCTGGTCTCAGTTCGTACCAATCAACATATCAGAAATAAATATCACCACCAACAATGCCCATATACCATTCATATCGTCTCAATCGGGGAATACAAAAACTCCGGAACCAACTCTTATCTTATCGCCTGCGATTAAACTAGTGTGCTCGCTCGTTGTAAGCCTTTGCGTGCAGATTCGTTGCGAGATCAGGTCGACGGACGACAGTTACATGCTGCCCACCCAGGCACCCAGTCCCCACGGCCACGGGAACGGGATACGGCCCGCACCCGACAACCACAAACTGTACCCAACGGGCCGCCCGGCGCCGGAGGACTCGCGGCGGCCACGACTCGAGCCCAATACCGATACGACGGCGCACCAAGCGCTGCGCTCCACGGGTATAACGAACGGTCTTGGCTCTCGCTCGCGTGGATGTTACGGAGGCAGGTGCCCGCCGCGATTGGACAAACCTCGTTGACGCAAGCGGCCGCGGCCGAATTGCGCTACGACCCGTGACTAGTCCGTACAATATTGGTGCCGGTCAGATCATGGTACGATGGGATTTGCGGCGTGCCCAAGTCTATACTATAAAGAGTGAGAGATTTGATGTCAAATCCTACACAACAATAAACCTACCCTCACCTCACTAGACGCCCATTTGGGCCCACCCGTAAGGCAGGACGAAGACCAAAAGGGGGGGGGAGAACGATTCCTTAGTTGTTTCCTAGCTGATTCATCCCATTTTTTCTCACCACGTTTCCTAGCCGTACCCGCCGGACCCACCCCTTCCCCACACTCATCCTTGCCCATAATTATCGCTCACCATTTATCACTGTCAATAATTATCGCTCACCACTTATTTCCGTCCATAATTGTCGCTCACCATTTATCCCCGCCCATAATTATCGCTCACCATTTATCACTGTCAATAATTATCGCTCACCACTTATTTTCGTCCATAATTGTCGCTCACCATTTATCCCCGCCCATAATTATCGCTCACCATTTATCACTGTCAATAATTATCGCTCACCACTTATTTCCGTCCATAATTGTCGCTCACCATTTATCCCCGCCCATAATTGTCGCACACATTTACCTCCTCCGTGATTTCCTGGCGCAGATCCTTGGCACGCAGGGCAATCCACATGTATTTATCCCCTCCATGATTTTCTCGACGTCTGCACCCTATAAATAGAGCGAGGCCTTGCGGCTCCTGCTACCATTCTTGTTCTCGCCTTCCTGCAGCTCGCCGCCCTCGCCTACTTGCACAGCACCGCCGCCATGTGAAGCTTGTGTCAGAAGCCGAGTGCTGCACTGCCGTCCTTTGGCCGCCCGGTTGGGTTCGACGCCTCCATTGTGGACCACCAAAGATGGACGCGAAGTCAAGATTGGGCCCTCCACTAGAGGCCGTCGCCCAGTGCTCCACCCGGCCACCGTGGGCGCCGCGTCCTTGCTATGGCCCCTCCACTTGGAGCCACCACATGCCACCGCCAAGTGCTCCGCCCAGCTGCCATGGATACCTTGCCCTTGCCATGGCCCTTCTGCTCGGGGCCACCAAAGGCCGCCGGTTGGAGCACCACCATGCCCGAACGCTGCGGTTGCCGCCCTCTCGGTGGGGCCCCTACCTCGCTTTGGCGGCTGTCGGCGCCTGGCGTGGCCCATGACCTGGCTCAACGTGGTCGCGCTCAGCGGCGCGGCCCCATGGTTGAGGGCGGCGAGGCCCCGCAGGGCTTGCAGTGCGGCCCTGCGGCTAAGTCTGGCAGTGGCGGAAGGCGCGGCGCCGCCGTGTCCTGGGCGATGCGGCAGCCGCGGAAGCCCGTCACGACGAGGGGGCGACCAGTGTTACCCCATGGTAGAGCAAACCCGGCACCCAGCTGCTCGTCTCTGCGTCCGACAGGGCATCTAGCAGTGTCGCGGCCATTCACAGGCCTGGCCCGGAAGGCAAAGCGGCGGTGCGAGCTGGGTGGCCTAGAAGGCAAAGCGGCGGTGTGAGCTGGGCGGAAGGCAAAGAGGGGTAGCGAGGGAGTTGCGTGCGTTTTTTCTTTCTTTCCAGTGTTTTTTCTCTCTCTTTTTACCCCTCTTTGTACATACCTTTTTTTCCATTTTTTGTTCGCTTTCTTTTCCTTTTTTCTCAACCTTTTTCGTTTTTCATTTTTTTTGTTCGCGGGTTCATGTGGTTGAGTTTCACTGTTGTACGTGTTTTCTTTGCTAATGTTGTTTTTAGATTATACATGATAGAACAAAGAGATAAAATGCACTTGAAGCGGGTACTATAGGCATGTACAACGGTGGTGTATAGAATAATTATTAATTTTTAAGGTTGGAAAAAACCACTTGAAGCAGCTATTATAGGTATACTAAATTAGGAGAGAGATCGCAGGTGTATCAAAGAATTGGGATAGAGAGATATATTATTGATGGAACAACTTAGGGAGGAGAAGGAGAGAGAGAGGTGGACGGGGCGGGGGGATGGAGGGGGAGGGGAGAAGGATCGAGGGCTTGGCGGGGAGAGGGAGAGGGAGGGAGGGAGAGAGAGAGGGAGGGTAGAGTGTTCTATTTTTCAATTTATCACGAATCAAAATTAGGAGAGAGATCACAGACGGATCAAAGAATTGGGATATAGAGAGATATTAGTGATGGGACAACTTAGGGGGAGGGAGGGAGGCGGGGCGGAAGGGGGAAGGGAGGGGGTAGTGAGAGAGGGGCGGGGCGAGGCTAGGGGAGGGAGCGAGGGAGGGATGAGACGGGGAGGGGGCGAAGGATAGGTAGCGAGGGAGGTGCGGGGAGGGGGAGGGAGGGACGGGGCTGGGGGAGGAAGCGGGGCTTGACGGGGAGGGGAGGGGCGAGAGAGGGGTGGGTAGAGGGAGGGAGGGAGGGTGGGGCAGGACGGGGCCGGGGGAGGTTGAGGGGGAGGGGCGGGGAGGGAAGGCGAGAGAGAGAGCGAGGGAGTGAGTGAGAGAAGAGAGAGGAAAGGGAGTGTTTAGATCGGGGGTACCAATTTATACAAATGGAAAATTTAGATATGGTTATATAATCTTTATTTAAAAGTATATCTCTATTGTAAATATGAAAATACATCTCCATTGTAAATATGAAAATATTTATTACTTGTTTTCTATGAGTACAAGTTTTTATTTACTATGTTCTTTAAAAACACGTGCCTGCGGCACGTGCATCTCCACTAGTAGATAGAAAGGTGACAGGTTGTGTTTGTCCTACGTAAACTTGCCTGCCAGGCCACGTTCGAGTTGCCACCGACTGCTGTGGGCACCACACGACAGCGAGCCGTGTTAAGATGTAGGAGTCAATTTTTTTATCGCTATTTTGACCACTAATTAGGGGTATTAAATAAAATTAGTTTATAAAACTAACTCCACAACTTTATGGCAAATTCGCGAGACGAATCTAATGAGGCCTTTGACCGCACGATTAGAGGATGACTACTGTAGCATTAATGTAACAAATCATGGATTAATTAGGCTCGTTAGATTCGTCGCGCAAAGTTGCACTCACCTGTAAAAAGATTTTATAAATAGACTTCATTTAGTACTTCATGCATGCAAGATTCCTTGGAGACAATTTTTTTTTCCCAAAGAACCGAACACGGCCTAGCCAACAATGAGTGAAGCAGTGCCCGAGTCAACATGGCATGGCGTTCGCATTGACCCACGTCCTTCTCCGAACGCGTTCCATTGACCTGCCGACGCACGCGGCACGTCAGCATGTGTGAACGTTTACGGCCTCGTTTAGTTCCGCAACAAACTTCACTGTTTATCCAACTTTACTATTCATAAAAGAGAATCTTACATGCATGGAGTATTAAACGTGAGTTAATGACAAAATCCATTCCATAACCCCCTAACTTTGCGAGACGAATCTAATGAGCCTAATTTGGCCATGATTAGACAACATCGGGCTACAGTAAACAATCTCTAATGACGGATTAATTAGGCTTAATAGATTCGTCTCGCGATTTTCCGTCCATCCGTGTAATTAGTTTTATAATTAGATCGTGTTTAGTCCTCCTAATCTTAGGTTTATAATTGCTACAGTAAAGTTGCAACCCAAGTTGCGCGAACTTAAGGCCACATGTTTTCAAGTGGAGTACTACTGGCCTGTGAACAGAGTTGCCAGCAGCATTGAACCCGTGCATTTCCGTGACTAGCGGCGTTTATCTTATTTATTCACTAGTGCATCCAATGATATTGGAGGCTTGGATACCAGAAAGTGCAAGGCGGATAAACTTTTCTCACAGCCGCAAACTCCAAGTTTGCCGTGTGCAATTTTTCGGGTACACGGCAAAGAGCCTCTTTACCGTGTGCCAAAAAAAAACACACGGCAAACTATATTTTTTTTAGCACATGGCAAAATATATGTCTTTGATGTGTACATTTCTTGGCCACACGGCAAAGAGCCTCTTTGCCGTGTGTCCAAAGAGCACACGGCAAAGTAACGACTTTGCCGTGTGCTTTTTTTTTCACACGGCAAAGAGGCATTTTGCCGTGTGTATTTTTGTAGCATACGGCAAAGCCATAATTTGAACCATATTTTGAAGTAGTAAATCAATTCAAATTAAAAAGTTTTAAACTACAAAGTTGTATAACTTCTTAATATGTACAACTTTTAGTTTTGTCATTCTTCATTCGACAAATTCATATGAACATTGTTCACAAAATCTATATCTCTCATAGAGTTTCCTGAAACTAGAAGAGAGTTCTATAAGATTTGTGAACCATGTTAGTCTCATTACGTCGGATGAACAAATAACATATATGAAAGTTGTAGATCTTCAGAAGTTAGACAACGTTGTAGTTGAACTCTTTTAAATTTAAATTTGTTTTGCTAATGAAAAGTCCGTTTGTAGTTCTCAAAATTTGAAATTTGAGTTTTTTCAAACGACCTCGGATGAAGAAACAGTCAAAATGAGAGTTGTAGAGCACAATAAATTATGAAACTTTGTAGTTGACAACTTTTTTATTTGAAGTAATCTTGTCAATGAAAACTAAGTTTGAATGTTCTCAAATTTGAAATTTAAATTTCATAAACGACCTCGGATGGAGAAACTACCAAAATGAAACTTGTAGATTTCAAAAAGTTATGAAACTTTGTAGTTGATAACTTTTTAATTTGAATTATTTAGGGCCTCAAACAAGCAATTTACACTCGGTTTAGTATAATTCGGTAGGAATCAAAACAGCATCTAGTGTGCAGCGGCAGAGTAGTTCACGCGCGAGGAGGAGGTCGTGGGTTTGAATCCCGCCGGACGCGTAGCACGCGAATTTTTCGCGAAAAATGGTGCGACTTGATGGTTGGGGGCCTTCCCACATTAGAATAAATTTTTTTCTATTTGTTTCGGATTATTTTCGTTCGGCAGAATAAAACTTCGCCGTGTGCCGTGGCACACGGCAAAGGAGGTCTTTTGCCGTGTGCCCGACAAAAGGCCCACAGCAAAACCGGCTTTGCCGTCGCCCCGGCTGCCGTGCGCGTTTCGCCGTGAGCCGCACACGGCGAACCATTCACCTTTCTATCTACTTGTCGCATGCCAAGCCGGCAGAAAGG
>CM014276.1:57080531-57102588 GCA_004135705.1 Alloteropsis semialata
GTGCCTACGGCAGGAACGGCGGCACGGCGCTGTAGGAGGTGGGCTTCCAGCCGGCGTCCCCGGCCTGGGGCCGCGCGCCGCAGCGGCGGCACCGCTCGCCGGGCGGCAGGCGGAGGGACAGGATGCGGCGGCAGGAGGGGCAGGTGGAGTGCCCGCGCAGCCACTTGTCGATGCAGGCGGCGTGGAAGCCGTGGCCGCACGGGGGCAGCACGCGCACCGCCTCGCCCTCCTCGAACTCCGCCAGGCAGATGGCGCACTCCTCCGCCGCCGCCGCGGCCTCCGCCTCCCCGGCCTCCTCGTCGCCTGCGGCGGGCGCGGCGTACGGCACGGTGGGGATCTTGCGGAGCACCGACTTCTTGACGCCCCTGTTGGCGGCGGCGGGGTGCCTGGGCCCGCGCCCGCACGCGCACCGCGCCACCAGGCCGATGCCGAGGACGGTGATCATGGCGCAGAGCAGCGAGGCGAGCACGATGACCACGTCGTGGTCGCTGGGCACGTCCGTCCCCGGCGCGCTCGTCCCCCACATGAGCCTCCTCGCCGCGCGGTGCATCCTCTCGCTAGATCGATCGGTGGCGGCCGCCGCTGGCTCTGCTCTGTTCGCTCACGAGCTCTTCTTATCCGTGGCAGGGGAGGAAGGTGACAAGTGTGTGTGGGAATCGAAGCGATGGGGTGGCACTGCCTTTTATAGAAGCAGAGCCCCCTGCCTTTCTTTGGCTCTTTGGTCTTTGCTGCGCTTCAGGTCGGACTTCGGAGCCTAGCAGTCCAGCACTAGCAGAGCGCCGGCAAAGAAAGGACCCCGGGGTTTAGGGGGTGTGTGGAGTAGGAAAAATAGTGTGTGATCTGACGTGGCTTTCTTGCGTTTTCAACATTTTTCCACCTGTTCCCTGTGTTTTTTTTTTTTGCTTTTAGTCGGTTCATAGGGGGAATATGCCTAGGATATCTGAGTACTCTTCCCCTTTGCAAAACAAACTCTGGATACCGTGGAGTATGCCCAACTAGTTGGAAATGTGGCTTTTTATAGCTATTGGCGTCTAAACGTAAGGCAGCATGCTGTTTGGATACAAACCATCTTTGGAATATTTAGAAACATCTAGGAACTCTAGTATAAAGAGGACAATCTCCTTTTCCCGATCCATGATTTGAAAAGTCTCGGTGTATGTACAGACTAGTGGTAGCAAGGTAATGTTTATCCACAGAAAACTAGATTAAAATAGGTCTATCCAAGCATAGATTAGTACATGATAGATAACGCAAATAAGCACAACTTGGTGTATCAAGATATGGTCGATTATCTGGTCCTAGTTTTATTCCCCCTGTTGGTGGCAAACGTTCTTATGATTTCTTCCCCAACTAGCAAATGAAATAAATTTGTAAGGATTTCATGTGCGTTGGTGGCAATACCATACGGTCTACTCTCTCATTGGTGATGAAAGAAAGCGTAAAAAAATTAACGTGCCTTAGCAAATCAAGGCCCCTATAGTTCGGTGTCCTATTGGTGTCGTGATTAACCCCTCCCCCTCGAAGAAATCCACATTTCCATGGAGCATTCACAATCAAGAACTGAAGATGCTATTCTCCTATTGGCAATGAAAGCAAACGCAAGAACTTCGCACGCAATACGGTTCTATCCATGATAATTTCCTTCCTTTTGCCATCTTCCGTATCGTCTAGCGATCAACCAACACGCTACAGTCCAACGCTCGGAGACACTTATAGTAGAATCAAACAGTTTGGTACAAACAGCTTTCATTCCGGATCCTGGTGGCACCATGGGGGTTTGTTTTGTTTGTTACGGGCCCGGCCGCGCCATGTGCGCGCGGCGCGTACGAATCCCAAACCGGGCTGTTCCGGCCGTCACGCCACGGGGTTGCCGGCTTCCCTCTTCCGTCCGGGGCGGTGGCGCCCGTCCCCGGCAATCCCGGTTGTCCTGCCCCCGGCCGGCCGCGCGCCCTGCGCCGTCCGTTTCCGCCGGAGGCGTTGCTCCAAAGCGGCCGTCATAAAGGCCGCGACCGACCACTCGGCGTCGCCGACTCCCTGACGGTGACCGACCGGCGAGGCGTTGCCGAGACACTTTCAGTTACCCTCTCCGCTAAGGTTACCGAGGGGGGAACGCGTGGTCGGGGACGGGATCTCTCGCGGCGGCGCCGGTGAGAGAGAGCCGTGCGAGAGGTGTCGTCCGGAGGCGGCATTCGCCGGTCACGCCGTTGGCGTGGAATGGCCGGTGGGCACAGAGGATGGTCCTGGTGCAGGGAACCGCCGACAGGGGGCAAGCCTTATCCTCCTGAATCAGCCTAATGGATGGGTATTCAGACGCAAAAAATCCGTTTAGAATTTGAGCTTTAGATGTTTATATAAAATATTTTTTTAGCATACAGTTAGCTTGCGAGTGATTATTGTGCTGGGAAATATCTTCGGCATGGGCCTTTCAAGAAAAAATATCTCCAGCTTGGACCAGATGGAGATCACCAAAAGCTCAGTTGGCTGTTGCCACGGGGAGCGTGGGAAAATGAGACGTGACACGGGGTTGCACGATCCAGTGCGCGTTCACGAAAACAGGGGGAATCTTCTGCGCTGTATCTGCGGCAACGGGCAGGCGGGCGCTGTCCGCGGAAATGCCGCCCCCGAGCACCAGCGGCTTCGCCACGTGGCGAGGAATAATCCCGGGGCACCCACCTCCAGCGATGCATGAACGCTCGAAATGGCCATGACAGGTTGCACGCACGGAGATAGTAGTATCGCAAACTCTTAACCTTTTTTTTTCTTTTTTGAAAAAATCATCTCATTCTCTTCGCCTGAAATGATGCTCAGGAATCAGCAAAAGAAGGCTCTCTCTGGAGTCTGGAGGCTGGATGCAGGGCAACCGAATCCGTCGGAGAATAACGACTCGCTTTTACACTTTTATATACTTTCACTTTGCCACGAGGGAATACCAGCAATTGACATACAGAAAGAAACACCCCAACTTTTCACTTTCACCGCAGGGGGCCAATAACGTGCCTGTAGGCTGTAGTATATTTTTGCGGCGCCTTTTCAACAAATCAAAAACGGAGATCAGTTTCTTGTCACGTGCAGGCCAAAGAGCATTAGCCGATGACAAAGGCCGGCACTTTTTATCCAAGACCGGGCCAGTTCCGCGGAGTCACCACCACCCACTCAGTTATTCCTCGCGGATAACACGAGTTCCACAGCAAAAAAGTGCGAGTAAAATATGATTGCGGCCACCCAAATGAACTCGTGAGGCGAGTGCACGGTGCCAATGCCCCCTCATGCCGATTTGAGATAGCCTTGACAGTTGACAATATAGTAAAAGATTATCCATATAGTATTGACTAGACACTCCACCAAGAAATCAGATAGGGAAAATCGGTCCAGAATAGCCAATAGATTTTTCGCATTTGTAGTTATCGGCTTGTTCTGAGGAAAGCCTCAAGCTAATGATGGCAACAACCTTATCACTTCACTACTAGAACTAGAAATTGCGGACCCCTGTCATCCGACTCGTCATCACTTCCATGACTCGAGTGCTATAAGGTTGCCAATGCCTAAATTAACCTCAATTTCCATCCACCGGATACAAAAAATCATGACCTACAGTCTGTCAGATGTAAGAGCTAAGAACTATACATTAAATAGCCGATCAGAGAAACATGTGTTTCAGAAGACTACTCCAAAAAAGGCAATTCATTTCACGGTAACCTGGACAGCTGATCTTTCTGGGGGTCACTGGGCACGAACACTGGAAGCTGGTGCGGCCGAGTCCCAGAAGACCGTTGGCTTGAACCGCCAGGGTCTCTGAAACTTCTGGCAGCAGGATCCGCAATCAGAGGTCCGCCAAAGAATATAGACTGCCCGGTGTATAGAAGGTCGGGGTGGGCTGAGCGTGAGCTGGATCCCTGGTTTGCCTGAGCAGATACAAACCTGCCTGCTTCCTGATCCCAATAGACAGATGACCGAGAAGATCTTTCTGCTTGTGGTGGTGGGTAGGACCTCCTGGCATTGCTGGTTTCAGAGACAGGCGCTTCAGTGACACTGGCTTTTGCTGAGAATGGGGACCTGTTTACTGATGTCTGATAGATTGGGTTGAAATGCTTGGAGGGATGGTGCTCTGCTATAGGAGTTGGAGTCCGCGAGTTGCTCTGGAAGCTGCTCGGTGTCTGGGGATACAGCTCAATGTCATCTGCACTTGCTCTGCTGTGTGGATATGAGGGCTTGTACTGCGAATTTCCGCCAGACCGAGGATATCTGTGGTGTCCAGCATCAGCACTTATGACACTGCTTCTGCTGCTGAGGTTGTCACTGTCTGCCTCGTACTGGTTGCGGGTATTGATCGGTTTCAGCACAGATGAAGAGGCTCTGGCTTTTGCTGCAGCTTTCATGGCTTCATTTGAATCCAACTTTGCAAGCTTCCATGCACTGATGCGGACTTGACGTTTAGGGTGGTTTTTGGCTCTTTCGGCAGGGTCTGTGGTATCAGGATCAACAGTTGAAGGAACTCGTCCAGGTTCCAGGTGTGGGATGATTTCGTCCTGCAGACAGGATCAAATATATGCAGGATGACTCAGAAGGAAAAGATAGGTTCAACTTAGAAATGCAGACAGCTGTGACAGGCAGAACAGCAACGATTTTGATAAGATTATCTTAGGACACAGGGTGAATTTCTGATAAGATTTATTGAAGTTGAAAGAATAGACTGCAGAGCAGATTGTGGTGCCTTTGATTATAGAACAAAGACACAAGACAATGATACTAAGGGAAGTTGACATGACACAGAAGTATTACACGATACAATTCATACCTGATCAATGAAGATACGTGGTGGAGTGCACCATGCGCCTTTGTAGTGCCGTGCAAACGAGCTCCCACTAAAAGCAGTTGGTGCAGAACTCAATGGAGAAGATGCCAGGCTTTGCTGGTCATCATTGACAGAAGGTCCAGGAGGTTCACTCTGAGCTCTCATAGCAACAACATATTCATAAGTAGTGATGCCCTGCACAAAGTGGTGCAACAAAGTAACCCCATTCACATATCGCATTCCTGGACAAGACCCCAAACTGGGACAAGAATAATGACAAGTGATAACTAAGTGACTAACCTTCCGGATTAATATCATATGGAAGAAAAATAGCTCTCCTAGTGGCACGGAAGCAAGCATAGAAAGAGCTGTACCCAAGGCCTGGAGTGAGGTTTCTTCGTCAAAATTGTGATACCATGTAGAATATACTTCATAATCGATTGACCATTGCAGAGTCATCACAGTTTAAAGGATAACCATGTCAATTAAATTTGATAGTGTACGGTACTGCCCAATATAGAGTCTATCTTCTTCAGCTATGATTATATTTTCTCTCTTTTTGTGCATGTGCACATAATTGGCATGCGCCTTGTATTTTTCAGCTAAGAGCTAAACAAATTACTCAAATGTTTGAATAAGAATCAAAATTTTGGCATGCTTTTTAGCATCACTTATCCTTTTGCATATTTGCATAAAAATCAAAATTTTGAATAAGATGAAAGGTCAAATGTTTTAGAAAAAGTTAATGGCGACAAATATTTTGATACAGAGGTAGTACTTTGTTTGGATGAAGACTAATACTGTGGTTTGCAGCAACTGTGGGATACATTTCACACTGGCCATGTTGAGTCATAATTTCTGCTGCATAAAAGTTAGCAATTCTGTCTGTTCACGTCCTCATAAGTTACCCCTTTTTCATAAAGTTTTCTGGAAGTCAATTATATTGTCATAACTCAAACAGTCAACTTACAGAAAAGACTTTTGATGCTAGTTTGAATGTGATGTTAGAAGGATCCCAAAATGGTGATGATAAATATTGCATAATTGCTTGAGCATAATAAAATTTATATGAAAACTAATAGAACTATATAACTGAAAAGCTCAGCTTAAGAGAAATTAGAATATATATAAGGATTAGCACTTACCACGATGGTTGCAAAGGGTGCTCGTGAAAGCCCATATCCCAGCTTTTCCCCAATCTGATCTTCTATGGCTGTCTTATCAGTGAAGCAACGAACAAACACAGCAATACCAACTCCACACTCGACAGCAAGCTACATTTAAGATAACAAAAATCACAATTAAAAAAATTAAAAATGCTTTTGGAGTTAACACAAGCTTATTAGCATTTAAAAGAATGTTGATGTTGACAAATAGAATTATCAGCATTTTAGATTTTTTTCAACATACCCAAGCAAGACTCACAGCCATAAGGCATAAAAATGTGATATAATTTTTTCTTCCAACACAATTGTTCAGCCACTGCATCAAAAGATGAAAACAAGGTTCAGGACTAAGGGAAGAAATTTCAACTATAACTGAAAAGGCTAAGAAATTAAATTGAATTAGAGAAGATTCAGTATAATACCCGGCAGTGATGATCAAACCCATCAACACACTTGTCACAACTTCGACAGTGTTTACTATGTTTGTGCACCTGTATCAGAACATAAAGGAAATGGCACTGAGTATCAACTGAAACTTTCTGTTGATAGCATCTGTCCAGACATAAAGTGCACTGAAGATGAATACAAAAAGTAAAGAAAAGCAACCATCACTGCAAATGAGGACGCCAGCTGCTGAGTTTGCAAAAACAACAGCAGCAACAACAATAACAACAATAAAGAGAGAAATCATTAACAGAAGTATTGCATAGCCATGAAAGCCTATAAAGGAGAAATTGCTTTACTGAAATAAAAACTTAGTAGATACATGATCATTAACAAAAGTAGATAGAAAAAATTTTCTATCTACTTTTGCAATTGCAATGACATCTCATATGGTGCCATACTTTGAGAGTACCTGGCACTGAAGGAATAGAAAAGATCGATGATAACTTTTCTATTTCCCAGCTCTTAGCGTCTATTATGCTACAACCAGCAGTTTTGTTTTTTAGGTACATGTGTAACATAAATTGCTAAACTTTAGAAGCAAAGAGTGCAAGAATTTGCAGTATAACCATTTTCATGTTATTACTCTTGGTAAGAAAAGGAATTGGGTTAGGGCTCAAGTATGGTACACTATTCCATCAGAAAACTTATGCTGTAAACGTTCTGCATGTTATCAGAGTAAGGAGAGGGCTATGCCCTTAAACTCTAAAAAAATATGGCATACTCGGTACATCAAGTACTAATGGGGTTGGAGTTGTGTATAAGTACCTCCGCATTGCAAAGTGTGCAAAAGAGTGCCTCTTCACCATAATCTTCTTGTTGGTTAGCTTCATCCTCTTTGCGACAATCCTCTATTGTAAAAATAGCACAACAAAAACAAACCCTTCCTAAGCATGATTTATGCTTTCGAATACCCTCGCCATTTCTCAATCCTGACTTGCCAACTTCATCTTGAGTGTCTACATGAGCTTTAAACCAGGATAAGATGCATTAGTAAACAAAGTGATATCTGGCAGCACTTAGTTAATTGGTCGAAAGTGAATAGAAGCATTGTTAACGAACAACATATACCTTCTGATTTATAAATTAGTGCACCATCCATGGAAATGAGAATGCCAGGGTCGGCAGGATCAATCGCAGTACATCTAACATATAGAATCAGCACAGATAAGGCCTGAAAAAATAGAACATAAATATCAAGACACTTATCAGTAAAAAAAAAAATCTACTCAGCTACCAAGGCCAAGCAAGGGTAGGGACGAATCTTACCAGAAAACTATAAACACCCACAGCAATATATTGATATAAATCCTTCCCAAGAAATGGAGAGAAGAAAGCATAGAACGCTATACAAAGCAAGAAGTACACTGTTATAGCCACCACCTGGAAAAAAAATTGTGAAAATTGTTATTCAAATTCTCCCACTGATAAGGACCTAGGTAAGAACACATTGCCTGAAAAGACAAGGATTATAGGAGGAAATAGTGCAATGAAGAGGCCACATATTCAGCAGAAATAGAAGGCTAAGATTCCCTATCAAAATTTACATATAAAATGACACCGTCAGATTTACAAATGGGTTCTTAAATTTTTATAATCACTTCCAAGAGAAATTAAACTTTTTAGATGAAACAATCACAGTATCTCGACTTTGCAAGCTTCTTCTAAAGGACATTCATAACAGCTCGTAGTGCACAGCCTTTCCCACAACACTTGCCTTCCATCTGGACTTTACTGAGGAAGGGCGTGAGCAAATGAACATGAGTGGGATGAATTTGTCTGCAAATGGATCCAAGCTATTGCAAACTGAAAGCTCACTGGAAAAGAGTGAAATTTCCTACTTCATAGCATCATAATCGACAATTTACGCTCATATTACACTCCTCTTCATGATTAAAAAATATTAGTCACTACTGACTACTCCATGACCTACTGATCTCAACAGGATACACATTGATTGTTAATAGTGTGTTGACAGAAGTACGTACTACAGTTCTACAATGTTTCCAGTAAAACATGGTAGCAACAGACTTGACAGAGATGCCAAAGTTAGTAATTGGGGATTGCCAAACCCACCACGAGTTCAGATTCACTAATATATTTTTGCTAATTTAACGAAGCGCATTTGATTTCACGCATCTAGCTGTAGCACAAGCAACTATCACTTGGCTAAGACAAGACATGAAGCTAAGGAACAACATACTAGTGGCCAGGGCCAGATCCAGATGAATGATAACAAACAGAATGCCTCAATTATTATTTAGGAACACTGGAAGCACCCATATTTTTAATTCTAGTAGGACAACATGCAAAGGAAAGTACAATTATGCACTCTAATAGCAACCCCTTAAAACAGAATCAATTAAATCAACTAGAGCCTGCAGTTTAACACAGTGTAACTAAATCAAGTTATTAGGGAGTAGATAATGAGTGCAAGAAGGGAAGGAAGGAGACAAAAAGAAGAATTGCAGAATAGCCGAACTTCCTAGGTCGCCCCACATCATATCAGAGACGAAAGAGCAGAATAGCC
Organism: Alloteropsis semialata; assembly: GCA_004135705.1. Taxonomy (NCBI): domain Eukaryota; kingdom Viridiplantae; phylum Streptophyta; class Magnoliopsida; order Poales; family Poaceae; genus Alloteropsis; species Alloteropsis semialata. Next base: position 57,089,464 of record CM014276.1, read on the forward strand.
CAAGAGAATACCAACAAAAAGGGGCACTTTTATTGGAGAAAGCGAAATGCCAGATCAAAACAAGTCACATATGCCGCACGAGATCGGAATGTAGCGCTGCACAAAATTCAGGTAATCCAGCCGATTGCCGTTAGGGGAAAACCTTAGCAAAACCAAATCCATGTACTACTTCGCGTCAAAAAGGAGAAGCAGAAGTAACCGAAAAACTCTCATGGCGTTTCTTGGAGTGCTCTCGAGTACAGAGCCGCGCAGACGCATTCCGGAAAAATAAAAATAAAAATCATGGAAGGGCAACCCGTCACATCAGATCACATCAAACTACACGCACCACAACATTCCTCGTCAAATATGAGCACGTCAAGCAGAAACGGCTCCAGGAAATCCGTTCCAACGTCGCGCTAGAGGCACCGAAAACCTCCCCACTTCCGCGGGGAACCGAACAGAGCGCGGCGGGATCCGCGAGCACATTGCGCGCCGAAGCCGCACATACAGAGACGACGACAACTGCAGTGGCGCGGGGAGGAGGAGAACGCGGGCGCAGCGCACCTGCAGGGTGTGGGCGGGGAGCTGCCACCCGTGTCGCCGCGCCATGGCGGCTGCCCGCTGCTGCTGAAGAGGCGGCGGCGTCGGCGGAAATGAAGGAAGGATGGAGGTAGGCGGCCCCCGGGATCAGCGGCGCGGATGCTGCATTGCGGCGCGGCGCGAGATCCCAAGCCCCGCGGATGTGGAGGGAGGGAAAACCCTAGCGCGCCCGCACGGCCGCCGCGGCGCGTGGCTGTGTCAGGCGAGGGGCGGAGGCAGCCGAGGAGTGGAACACACTGGAGGAGAAGAGGAGGACTGGGCCAGAGAGGGGCAGGAGGGGACGTGGTCAAGACGTGAAGAAGAGGTGGCGGCGGCGATGGGCGACGGGACGGCTTTGGATTCCTCCCTCCTCTGCTCTTGGGCCGTCCGTCTATTTGCAGTCGGCACGTGGACGGCAAAGGCTTTAGGCCTTGTTTAGTTCGCGTAACTTGGTTGCAACTTTAATGTAGCAATTATAAACCTAAGATTAGGAGGACTAAACGTGATTTAATTATAAAACTAATTACACAGATGGATGGGAAATCGCGAGACGAATCTATTAAGCCTAATTAATCCGTCATTAGAGATTGTTTACTGTAGCACAACGTTGTCTAATCATGGCCAAATTAGGCTCATTAGATTCGTCTCGCAAAGTTAGGGGGTTATGAAATGGGTTTTGTCATTAACTCACGTTTAATACTCCATGCATGTAAGATTCCCTTTTATAAATAGTGAAGTTGGATGAATAGTGAAGTTTGTTGTGGGAACTAAACAAGGCCTTAGTTTCCTCTTTTAACCGTCCTTTTTTTAAAAAAATAATTGGCTGCTACGGAAGACTCTTTTGACTGAGCATTGGGGCCCTCGGTTATAGTACGCGTTCACATCTGAGAATACGGCCAGGAGGAATTAACTGATGATCTACACAAACAATTTTTGTTCGTATATACTATGTAGTACTGTATACCATAACTGAAATTAGCAAACCCAGCAAACCTAGGCGAAGGCGTAAAACATGTTCCCCTGCGTTTCTGAACGCTGCATGCATCTTCGGTTCCTTCACAGTTACTGTAGAGTGTAGCCACTTGAAAGCCATGCAGTAGTTCAAGAACTGCTCCTGTTGGGAATGGCCTCGTGCCCTCCTCGGACTCGCGTGTCATGGACTCATGGTGCTTCGTTTCCCTTGCGCTGGACGCATGAATGATTCTTTTTTTAGAGGAACAGTTGTTTAGCTTTTTTGTTTTCGCCGAGTCAAATGCAGCGCGATCCGCCCTGGGAATCTGCAGCATGGCCTCTTCCCCCAATCCCCTAGCCCGGTTGTTGACAAAAAAAAAGTGCTCCTAATCTCGAGCTGAACTATGAATCTATGATATGCCCATCTTCTCCTCGCCGTGGACCTTTGTTTCTGTGCTAGTTTTGGTTATCCAAACTCCAAAGCATCCGGCACATGGGGTGACGCTGCTGGTATTGGTATTATTCGGCAGCGACGTGCTGCATGATAGTAGAATAATAATGCAGCTGCCACGGCTGGATCGGCCACGACAAAAGCGCTCGCACAGCTACAGCTACAGGACGAGACATGGCGCGGCGCACTGTTCAGGCCTGCAACGATTCTAGACCCTGAACGACCGATCAGAACTCGATCAACCAGTTGACATGGCGGGTTCCTGTACACCTGATTAATCTGGCATGTCGCTTGCTAATTCTTTTTTTGCCCCCTCTTGTATTTTAGGCCAAGGAAATGAACTTGGAATCGCGCCCGTGGTAGGGGTGGGGCCGCCTGCTCCATTCTTGATTTCTTGTCCGGTGCTTTGAGAATCTCTGCTGTGTAAATTTATTACTACCACGACTACTGCTAGAACGTGCAGCGTCGTGTAGGAGTACGAAATGTTTCGCTTTCGTTCTTAACAAATCGCGACGGATGACGTCACGCCGGAGAGGCTGCCATGTGATGCTAGGTTGCTGGAAATAATCCGGCACGGAGATTTCGGTGTTGATCTGGCCGTTTCAGTTCCTCAAGTGTTAGGATATCGTCGGTTGCTCACCACATTCAGTTGGCTTCGGCTGGCGTGTTCTCTGTTGGTTGGTTTTCCAGATCACTTTTGGAGCCCACAACTTGTTTTTGCTTATATACACATAGGCCCTGTTTAATTGAGGTGATATGGTGAAAAGTTTATGCATTGGGTCGCGTGCACAGAGAGAAGAAATGAACTGACATGATTCTCGAGGTGGAAAGAGAATGCAAAGTTCCTGGAATTAATGGAATTAAACAGGGCCATAGCAGAGAATGATGTTCACATCTGAATACTCTCTCGCTCATTCACAGACCAATGGGGTGTACTTCCTCCGTATTGAAATAGAAATCGTTTTGGACAAGATTTTAGTCAAACATTGGGAACATAAATCACGAATAACTTTTAATTCGTTGAGTTTGGACATGTGAAAACCATGTGAATAGGTTTGTCTTGAAAAATATTTTTATAAAAGTATAAATATATTATATTTTAATAAATATTTTTGGAAAAATAATAAGTCAAAGTTACATTTTGGAGACCGTGTCGTTGTCCAAAACGACTTCTATTTCAATACGGAGGGAGTATGTGCAGCGCACGATTGAATGCGTTCGCTCTTCGCTGTCCATCATACAGCTATCGAGAACAGTAGAAAGTACGTGTACGTATTTATAGCTTCTCTATGGGGGCACGGATAACGCACGGCCACGAGCTTTTACTCATGACTTCCCGAGAAAGAAAGAGCGGTGAGCGTTCGACGACGACGAGCATGGAGGAGAGACATGCATATCCATGTGTTGCGATCATAGTCGCTCCTCGTCGTTCGCTCAGAAATGTGTGTTCCTCTTCATCATCCACGCCATGCGCACGCGCAGGCGTAGCCCTCATGCCGGCAATGATCACTGTCGCGATCGCCGAGTTCGTTTGTTCATGCCGCTATCGAGCTTGACGTACGGGTAGGAGTCGGACAAACCGACACAGCCATCAGATGAACAGAAACTATTATTTTTTACTGGGCTGTGAAGTGGTATCAAGCTCAGATTAAACTTCAGATGGAGCCCCCAGCAGATACGGGACGCTCGCCGCGCACGACATTGCTCCTGGGGACTACGGCCGCCTCGCCGTTCGCCTGCCGGGCCACCGGACGCTCGCTCAACTGCCAACCGCGCTCGGCGCGGCCCATCGCGCGCGCCACGCCTGGGATGATGATGTCGTGCCGGCGGCCGGCGCCGCGCTGCCTCGCCCTCGACTCGGACGGTTTTCCTCCCGGACCCCGAGAATCTTGCGGGGGGCACGCGGCACGGGCGGCACGGCACTGGCGCGGCGCGCGGAGTGGCCGGCCGCGGCGATCCAGGGCCCGGACTGAGGCGACGGACGGCTACAGGCTTGTAAAAATTCATGTACCGTGTACTGTACTAAGTAATCACGTGCCTGGGATCCGACATTAATCCCCCGAGCATGTGCGACAAATCAAGAGACCTTGGAGCAGCCCCTGTCCCCCCATGTGCGCTGCTTTACACACATCTCTACAATTCGTCCGCAGCACACGGAGATCCGAATTCACTACGCCCATGGACGGACGGACCCGTTCGATCGTGCACCACCCAGGTACAGTAAAAATCAGTGCCGCTACGGCCATCTACGCCTCTCTGCCCCTACGGCCTACGCGTGCGTACATTATATTGTACATTGTACTAGCTTAGCTGGGGGTAGTATCGTTATCGTACGCGCGCCCAATGGACGTGGCTACCTCGAGGACGTGCTGGTGTTGCTCGACGTGAAGCTGCTGACGCCGCTGCCGGAGCTGGCGGACGCGCCCAGCGCCGCCGGGTCCTTGACCTTGGAGCTCCTCTGGAACTGCGCCTCCCGGTGGTCGGCGAAGGACAGGAACGACCGGAGGCCGCGCCAGCTGGAGCGGGAGACGGCGGGGTGGTCGGACCTTCCTCCCCCGGACAGCGCGGCCGCCTGCTCGGAGGCCACGTGGCGGAGGTACTGCCGGACGAGCACGCAGGCGTGGATGGCCAGCGCGGCGCCGCACGCCACGCCGCAGATGAGGAACAGCGCCGAGAAGCTCTGCACGTGCAGCCGGTCCGACTGCAGGTCGGCGGTGGGCCCGGACGACGCCCCCGTCGACACCCACTTGTCGTTGATCCTCTGGAGGTCGCCGTTCTCCGACAGCGTCAGGATCGCCGTCGACAGGTCCACCGCCAGCGGCGAGTCCCGCGGGAACGCCTGCATGCCCACATCCAACAAGAGTTTCAGCCGTGGGATAATCAGAAACATTCGCATCAGAAAGGGAAAAAAGGAAAAAAGTTCAATGAATCGCGACGACTCACGAAGCCCCAGCCGCTCTTGGTGAACTCGGATCCCACGATGGCGAACTTGTCGTGCTCGGACAGGAAGAGCTCGACGTACGGACGCTCGTCGATGATGGCCGCGACGCCTCCTTTGCGAGGGCCGAGCTCCAATGAGGTCTTGTACTCGTCCGGATTGTCCAGCTTTTTGAGCCTTGACGGGGACACGCCGAGCTCGTGCACGAGGTAGCTCTCGGCGAAGGAGCCGGCCTGGAACCCGATAGGCTCGTCGCTGGCGATCAAGCTGTCGATGCCCTTGACCGAGGACGTGAGCTGCTGCACGGTGAGGATCGAGGTCAGGCTGGCAGTGTAGCTGGACTGGATGATCAGGACCACGAAGAGCCAGACGAGGATCACGAAACGGCCAAGCGTGCTCCGGATGTCCTCTCCTGTGAAAATAGAAGATGCAGGATGGCTCTTTTGAGCTTGTTCAGGAAGTTTACATCTCTGATTCGTATGCAGAAACGTGAAGAGCTGCATTTCACTTACTCTGGGCAAAGAACAGAGTTGAGAAACTGAACCTGCAAGGAGGATATAGCATGTTAGGTACGTATATGACAGACAACAAAAAACCTATGAAGAAGAAGCAGAGATATGTTTTCAGCAAGCAAAATTGATTTGGTTAATCCTTCCAAATCGTCTTTTAAAATGAAAATAAATCGAAGCCTAGTACGAAGAAGATTGCGCAAATGTAAATGCATGTTAGACAACAGTTAGAACTTACCAGAAAACAGTAATAACCTGTTTCACTGGAGGACCACGGAAGTCATCATTGATTCTGTGCTCGAGCAACCAAATCACCGTTCCAACGATCAGAAAGAACACTCCTGTCACGGACCACATTCTGATGGTAAATGGCTGCAGGAAAGCCCATCCATTCGAGCCCTGGCTCTTGACAGATGTAAGTATGACAAGCCCGGACCCAACATATGGTTGGGTGAAATCAACCACCTTTGTCCGATTTGTGACAATAGCTACATCGCCAACAACAGCATCAAATTCCTAGACATAAAAAAAAGATAACTGTTATAAAACGACCTAGTGGCACATAATAACCATAAAATGTTCATTTTAGAAACAAAACTTACATTTGTCACAATTCCATTGATAAGCTGTGTATAGCTTGGATTCTCACGGCCATTGCCAAAAGGTATAAACCTATATGTGACTGGGTATTGCAACAGGTTTATTGCAGCAACAAAAACATCAATACAGAACCCCTCCACTGTTCCGGTTTGATTGTCAACTGATACAAATTGATGGTAACTTACCCTATCGGGAACTCCAATTCTCAGCTCATTTCCATTGTTAGGGAATACCCATCCTCGGGGCCTCGTTATAGTCTCACCTGGCCAGATTGCAGTGTGGAGTTTCTGATTTTCAAAAGTGCCATTCTGTGGTTTGTTGTAAAGAGTCTCAGGAGATACAATGGACAACCCAGAAAAGTTGGACCAATAACCAATTGTCCGCAGACCAGAACCTATTATGTTTATGATGTCATATGCAGGATGGATAATATTACCATCTGAATCCAATTCTACAGGGCCAGTTGCGCCCATGAAACTTACTTTGCGGATTCGTTCTAGTAATAGCATTCCCCCATCAAAGACGCTCAATGCTCCCAAATTCAAAGCTCCTCCTGCAACTGCTAGCAGCCTGGGGTCTGGAGAGAAGGAAATATTTCCACCACTATTGAAAAATGCATCCAGCGCATGAGCAAGCATCCAGACAGTATCATAAGCATAAAGGCCATAGGAATTGAGCAGGAACCTGCCACCATCACCATCCTCCTCCACCAGTTTACTCCATTGTGAAACTAGTGTCTTCTTCCTATTCGTATTTTCTGTGTGCTGACGCAATGTGATAACACCCTGCATTGTGCTCTTGTCAGGACGAGGAGCTGAATCGAGGAATGCACTGAGCCAATCTGTTGCAATCCACACATATCCACCGGATGTCATGCTAAGATTGTACGCTAATGAGAGCACGGGAACTCCAGAGTCATCATTTGCATGCAGTATGAAAACCCGGGACTCCATCATCGCGGCCTTGACCAGTACAGCAGCCATTTCACTCTTCTTTGCTCCTGGCCTAATTGCAGCTTTATACAAGATCTTCAATCTCCTCTTGGCAAGCTCATCACCTAAGGCGGATATGCCATTTCTTCCATAATCGTCATCAATATATACAGCTGTTACCATCTTCCACCCATAGTAATCAACTAAGTCAGCAACACAAGCCATTTGAAATTGATCACTATGGATGGTACGCACAAAGAAAGGATATTGAAGTGATGTGAGAGTCGGATCAGTTGCAGCGAAGGACATTAGAGGTACTTGTAGTTCATTTGCAACATGGGATATGACGTGCGAAACTATTGAAGACTGCGGGCCAATGATTGCAATTGTATCTTTCTGCATGAATTGCAAAGCTTACCAAAATAAAAGGGATAAGGAGTCAGTCATAAGGCACCATGTGGATTGTATTTTTGTCATAAAAAGTACTCCCTCGGTTTGAAATTAAAAGGCGTATTTCGTTTCGCTAGGACAAGCCTTTGACCAGCAATTACTCTATTGAGACACAAATTTTGTGTCACACAAATGATGTCATATGATCCATATTCAAAAATACTTTCTTACGAGTGTGCTTTTGTAACACAAATAAAATAGCAGTAGAGTAATTGTTGTCAAAGCCATGTCCTAACGCAACGAAATACGCCTTGTAATTCCAAACGGAGGGAGTAAACTAGTAAGTGTTATTGATCCAAAGGAAGAGAGACTTTGCTCAAATTTACATGGCAGAGAGACATGAAAGAAATACCTTGAACAATGCCAATGAAACCACTGTAATTGGTATCTTGCATCTCAACAACCAGCTTTGTGCCCGAAAGAACACTTGGATCATTGTTGACGTCATTCACTGCAGCAGCAATGGCAACCTTTGCAACTTTCCCAATGGTCGAATTGAATATGCAAAGAACTCCAACGTTCACAACATCAGGTCTCACAGAAATATTCTGCCCAAGTGTACAAGAACACAGACAGCTGAAAATGCCCAAAATATTCTGCCCAAGTGTACAAGAACACAGACAGCTGAAAATGCCCAAAATATGGAGCATGAGCTTCATGTCTACTCCAGACTCCAAAGGATTACGGGGGTGCTCTTTAAGAGTCCATCCTTCAGCTCAATATCAGATGCGCTGAAGAACCAAAAGAAAATTTCAAAACGATGCCTGTTTGTAGATACTTTCACTATCTAATGACTCAACTATTTTTCAAGGAAAATTCAGGCAATTACATGATGAACTACAGCAACAGATTGCATATTGGAACAAATATCAGGTATGAGGGGAGGATATATCATGCATGGGGCTCAAGAGCTAAAAATAGACACTCCTAGCAGAAAAGAAGAATGGGAATTCCATAAAAAGAAACAAAGTAAACCGGAAAGAAATCACCAAAACAAACTTAAAAGCAGGTTATTCCAGTCCTAAGGAGCTAAAGAAATGAAGCAGCCTCTCACCTAAAGATTTGCCCATGAATAAACAGACTAACAGCCAAAAATTGGAACAGAACCCAAAAAGCGTGAGCTGAAATTGGCTTGAACGCAGAATTCTTTATATGAGCTCGAGGGGCACGAAGATCAGCTATGAAGCAGACATGGGACTAAATCACCTTTTGGAGAAAACAACATGGTCAATCCAAAAGCGTGGAGCATGCAGGATTCGCAAATTATTGCCCCACCCCCAGAACCTTTCCCCTTTTCCGTTTTCTTTTTGTGAGCTGAGGCATGGTTCCTCTTACCGTTGGCTCTGGAGAAGCCAGTTGCTTCCACTCCGATGGCACGAGATAGATGTGAGGGCCGGTGGGCCGTGTGAACGAGAACAACCCTGGTGTGGCCCTGGAACGCTGGACGCCACCCAAATACATGTTTAAATTCGTCAGACTGTCCCTTGTAGATTCTTGGAGGCCATGTTTTCCCAGTTTTGCTCAGGAAAAGCAAGATACTTGGAGTAACTAGATATCACAATCCCGACCTGACATGAACAAAACAAACAGGTCAGCAAGACAGATATTATTTTATATCAGAAATTTTCAGCTCCTCACGTCGAACATGTGACTGGGAGTATGCAGAGTAGAGAACTCAGATGCAGCTACATTCCACGTCAGCTTCAAAAACGAGATGCCATACCTTTCTGGAGTATAGAAGTATATGCCTACCTGTCGAAAATCCCCTCATGTCCGAAGTGAGATTTTTCCAACGGGCATTTGCAAGAACCTGAGGATATCGAACTTGAGCGAGGATAGTTGAGCGTTTTGGGTCATTGGGTGGACAAGGTACCTTGACAACCACAGTCCACATGCCATCCCTGGAAAGGCCAAAAGCAGCAACAGCATCGGTGCACTGGTGCAGCCATGGAGCGAGCTGTTCAGGTCACAAACAATAAGCACTGAAGACGACGTTGGGCCCAACCGTCACATCAGTGATGTTGAAATCTACAGCAGCGTCCTGACCAAATTTCCTAATTTCTTAATCATTGGGTCATGATCACCAATAACTTCAACGAAAGGATCGAATTGTTTTCCTTTTGTTTTGCATGTCTTTTCCTAAGTATACTTCCAGCAGTATACTGTACTCCCTAGTAGCATATTTTAGAACACAACCCTGGTTTTAAATACGGACCGCATGGTCAGCAGAGTCAAAACCACGTGAGAACAATCGGAAAGCAATAGGCCCCGAACAACGGAATAAATGCCCCAGTAAATATTGCTCGTCTGCCAATTGAACGCTCGAGTAAGCTAAATGACATCTTACTCTATAATTGTAAATCAAGCTTACAACTTATACTGGTTGTTGTGATAAGAAATAATTTCCTCAACTCTTTCAGCTCTAAATTTATGTTACAACACCCAAAGATTCCTAGAGATAAACTCAAGGAAACCAAACTACAAATGGGAACCACACAACAATCCAATGCTACCCCCAAGCCCCAACTGCCTAATATTTGAGATCACGCTGGGTCTCCTTCTCAGGCCTCCACCCGCAACCTTTTGGACGGTGTGCTGTCGCCAGCCCCTACCATCTCCATTGTTTCACTGCCTTCTACAGTAGTTTCTATGGTACTATTGGATTGATCCCCGAAGGTCCATCCAGGAAAATCTGATCCTTGAAATAATGAAGTTGGTGTGGTTCTGTAGAATGCAAGGGGGACCTGTTTTATCCGTCGCCGTACCTACAATTCAAAATTCAAGATTTGTGAATCTTCTGGGAAATTCCTAGCAACTAATTAATAATGGGCAGTCAAACGGCAACGGATACTATGCAAATTGAGCTCTGGCCTTAACTTTTCGACATAGACAGGTTAAACAAAGGATGAGATGGTGCTGGTGGACACAGTTTAGACTATGAGACACCATCTGGTGACTTCCGATATTTATGCATAAACCAGGCAGTCATATAAGATATGAGTCATATCTTCTACCGTTGCATTTGGCAGGGGACAAAATCCTTTTACTTCTACATGTTTGATAAGGAACTGGTTACTGCCTCAATTTTTGCTGAAGCGCTTAAAAATTGCGATGCCCAAACCAAACCCAGGCATTCCCTTTCAGCCCAACAGATGGGATAAATAACTTCATGGCACACAAACCATTAGATGAAAGCAGTAAAAGGATGGTGCATATGTACCTCATCCATAATACATTAATACAGTGCATCCAAAAATCCAGTGAATGTGGTTGAAGGTAATTAGGCATACCTCATCCGTGAAAACTGTCGCATAGGAGCCTGAACTGAAGTCTGTTATTTTCATCTCAGTGGTTTTGGCCCGAACAGTGAGATCCTCCTCAAGTGACGCGACAAATCTGAGAGTACCTCAGAAAATGAGCTAACAACAAAGGAAATCGCAAACAAATCAGGACACACGAAGTTGTGTTCCTGTTACCTAGAAACTGCAGGAGAGTAATGATGCCGAAGCGTGTCTATTTCCCACAAAGAGCTCCCTGTAGCACACAAACAAATATAATACATGATGCAGAAAAATCAATTCACAAAAAGTGCCAATGTGTTTTGGGCATTAGTATGTAAACACTAGCATATCAACTTGCAGTTACATCCATAAGACTACTTTTTATTAATGTAGCTTCAGAGTGTAATTTAGAAGAACAGCAAATAAGATAACTGTCATCATCTCAGTACTGCTCATAAACCATGATGCAGAATAGTCATTTAGTTGGGTCCCAAAATGCCAAAGCATCAAGATAGCGTCAGTCAAGGGTCCTTTCATTTAAGTTCCAACCAATTTTCAGCTATCCACTCATTGCCGTGTTAGTTGATGGCACCTTAATGCATTAAAGAAATAGACCTTAACACCTTATGACAGCTGGATATTTTATAGCAAAAAAGAAAAGGCACACCCAGCTGAAAACACCCATATAAGGTGGTATATAGGGACATGAATCAATAGCAAGTGTGCCAATAAAAAACTAAATGTTAAAGGTAGAGAAGTATAGGTAAAACTACAAGCAGTAGCATGCTTATAGACATTTTCGATAAAAGACAAAAAATTACATCAGCACCATAAAGCAATGATTCAAATAGAATACTCACTCCTCATAATTATATTCATTCTTTTCAGAAAACTATAGGTTGTATAGCTACTCTTCATGGTAGGTTTATTAGCCACAGAAAAAAAAAAATCCTTTATGATGAGAATTCATGCATACAGCTCTCCTGCTTTCAGAGTTCTATTACTTCCTGTTTCAGTCTTATTCCTTCATCTAGACATCAAGCTGGTTATCTTTAAAAAAAAAAGTTTTGAGATGGACAGTAGCATAACTTGAGCTCAAAGGGTGATTTTTCAGGTGACTGCTTGTCACTTAGGATTGCAAGGAAAAGAACCGAAGAAAAACAATATATGATTGAATACTTACGCATTGCACCAGACTTTGCAGGGTCTGCCTCATCATTGTTAAAAGGATCAGTACCAATCTTCTTAGGCTGACTAGCTTCTCCGGCATTGCTGTCATTTTCATCCACTTCCTGAGAAAATCCATAGCATTAGAATTAGTCTGTGAGACAATGTAAGGAACATACTGCACAGCTGAAGCAAATATGTTTGATCAAAGGCTGCAGTACAACTGTAAAAAGGGTTTAGAAGTTAACATACCCAATGGACCAAAAAATTAACTGAGGGATGTCTCCGCAGCAGGTTATGAATTAAAGCAATAATAATAAGAGCTCCAGCTGGTGGAACTGAAAGAGCAAGTCTGCTCAACCTTTTTGCAAATGCAGCAGCAAGATATGCAGGAAGGTAAGAAGATTTCAGGCATGTGTCAAGAAGCTGCAAAAGAAAAGGTCAAATGTGAGCATGATAGCCAAAACTTCATAGGTAAGAATAAGATAACAACATACTTACAAAAAGAAAAAACAAATTCTATTTTAGGATTCAGCAGCATGTAATATGGACAACTTGGATTACTCTATGATCTTTTCAGTCATATGGTACATTATTCATAGTGTAGAAACAAGTGTGCTTTTTCTTTGCTCCTCCTCCATCATAAGCTTTGTCCACAACTAGAGCAGCAACAAACGACCCAAGGTGTTTCTCAGGTTCTCAAGCATCAGGGTTAACTGATAAACTAGTAGTTTAGTCTACCACAGTTGCTAGGTTGCTAGCACATGGATAATTATTTATGCCAGCTGATAGAGTCCACATTAAGATGGTACATTTCATGATTGTTACTCCTGCAAAATAGTTACAGCCTAAGATGGCAATCTATCAATGGGCATAGATACGACTGCAATGCTCTGGAGCAGGATTTATAAAATATCAAGGTGTGGATGGATCCAGTCATTTTAAGACCTTGACACAGCATGTTCACATTAGAGTGGAACTTTATGACCCTTCCACTTACTTGCAAGAACACTGACCGGTGTTTTGCCATAAAAACAGCAGGAGTCAGTAGTGCATAGAGCTTCTCATAGAATTTTGGATATTCCAGACCATGTTGTGTCATAAGAATGAAAAGGCCACTTAAGGCCATCACACTGATAACACCACCAATGTCGTATGATCTAGTCAAGAAATCACTGCAGCAAAAAATTATACAGGTGATAAGATTTCTGAAAGTGAAATGTTGAACCAATACGTAAATAACACATAAATCTCACAACCTACCATAAGATGGCAGGGTTTGACA
>CM014276.1:57103588-57125143 GCA_004135705.1 Alloteropsis semialata
AATTACTCGACCCTGCATATATATATCCTTGACTTTCATCAAGTCTTGCCAAATAGGTGAGTCACCCAATTTGACACGAACATTTCTGATAGATGTGTTAGCAAGGTATTTTGCCTTGACCAGATCTTGCCATATACCATTTTCTTTCTCCAATCTCCACCACCATTTGCATAAGAGACTAATGTTCATTTTCCTGATATCTTTAATCCCCAAACCTCCTTTTGCTTTACTTTTGCTAATGATTTCCCATTTAATCAAATGGTATTTTCTTTTTTGGGATCCCCCTTGCCAGAAGAAATTCCTTCTTTGTTTGTCTAAAGAAGAGATGACTGTTTTAGGAAGCAGGTACATGGACATGTGGTATATAAATGAGCTAGAGAGACTAGAGTTAATTAGGATAGTTCTCCCAGCCATAGACATTGTCCCTCCAATCCAGACATCAAGTTTTTTCTTGTTTTTATCCTTTAAAGGAGCCCAATCCACCACATGAAGTCTGCTTGGGCTAACAGGCACACCCAGATACTTGATAGGGAAGTGACCTATCTGACAATTAAACAGTTCAGAATAGACCACTTCTTTTTCCTGATCTCCATTTATTAGAACCACTTCACTTTTCTCAAAGTTAATTTTGAGCCCAGACATTATTTCATACAAGTACAGTAAAAGCTTGAGGTTTCTTGCAAATTCCACATTGTCCTTAAGACAGATAATTGTGTCATCAGCATGCTGTAGGATAGCAATGCCATTGGGGATAAGGGAATCAGCCAACCCTTTGACCAGGTTATTCTGCTGAGCATGTTTTACCATCCTTGTCAAGCAGTCAGCAGCAAAGTTGAAGAGAATGGGTAAAAAAGGGTCACCCTGCCGCACCCCTTTGTGACTGGTAAAATATGGGCCAGTTTTGTCATTCAATTTAACACTGACTGTGCCTCCAGTGAGGACTTCAGAAATCCACCCACACCATATGTCACCAAAACCTCTATATTTAAGACATTCTAAAAGGAAACTCCAGTTCACCTTATCATAGGCTTTTTCAAAGTCAAGTTTTAGGATAATTCCCACTTCTTTTCTCCTTTTTGTCTCATGTAGTGTTTCATGCAAAGCCATGATACCAGTCATAATATTTCTCCCTTTCATAAAGGCTGATTGTTCCTTACAGATTAGTCTTTCAGCAAAAGGTGAAATCCTGATGGTTAGAACTTTTGTAATCCATTTGTAGATGCAATTCAGTAAGCAAATAGGTCTGAATTGCTGGATCTTATTTGCATCACACACTTTTGGTAACAAAGTTATAATCCCATAATTTAGCCTAGCCACTTTTAGTTTGCCCTGATAAAAGTCATCAAACATCTCCACAATATCCCCCTTAATGATATCCCAACAAGATTGATAAAATTCAACAGGGATACAATCAGGACCAGCAGCTTTATTTTTTTCCATTTGATATAAAGCAAACTTGATCTCCTCTTCTGAAAAGGGCTGACAAAGGGTATCATTATCACCAGAATTCAAGTGATCATCCCCCTCCCACATTGAGTTATTCAGAGGAATTGCATTGCCCAATGCTGGACCAAATAATGTTTTATAGTAGTCAGTTGCATGTTGCAACAGATCCTTATCCCCTTCTATAATGCCATTATCAGACTGAAGAGAAAAATGGTATTCTTTCGCTTTCTACCATTTGCTACTCTATGGAAAAATTCAGTGTTGTTGTCTCCCTTGAGAAGCCATGTCTCATGAGATCTTTTAAACCAATATAGCTCTTCCTCTTCAAAGATGCACATCAACTCAGCTTTCAATCTTATTCTTAATTCAAATTGTTCTTTGCTTAAAAGGCATTCCTCCTCAATCTCTTCTAGATCCCTTAATTCTTCATGAATCTGAATTTTTTGCTTTTTCCTTTCTCCTTGTAAATTGAACCCCCACCCTTTAAAAAATTGTTTTATCTTTTTAATCTTCTTCTGAATTCTGTCAAAAGCTGAGTCAGCTTGACAGTTTTGGGACCAGATTCTATCCACATTCTCCTTGAACCCCTCTCTACTAAGCCAAGAAAGCTCAAATTTAAAACTTAAGAATCTTAAAGGAGGGCTAGTTTCAGTGTTAAGAATCAGAGGATTATGGTCAGAAACCTCTCTAGGTAACTTATGAACACAGGCAAGAGGAAAGATGTCCTCCCATTCTTTACTCATCAAAAATCTGTCAAGTTTGATCAAAGTTGGGATAGTTTGATTATTGGACCAAGTGTATTTGCCCCCGGACATGTTAATTTCTCTTAATGTATAGGCAGAGATAATAGCATTAAAGATGTTTGAGTGCCTAGATAAAACTCCACTGTTTCTACTTTTCTCAGAGGAAAATCTAATCACATTAAAATCTCCACCCAAGAGGTATGGTTCTTTAGATCTGTGACAGAAGGAGGATAATTCAGTCAGAAATGCATCTTTTCAAAAAAGAAAAAAAAAGGTTAAGAGTTTGCGATACTACTATCTCCGTGCGTGCAACCTGTCATGGCCATTTCGAGCGTTCACGCATCGCTGGAGGTGGGTGCCCCGGGATTATTCCTCGCCACGTGGCGAAGCCGCTGGTGCTCGGGGGCGGCATTTCCGCGGACAGCGCCCGCCTGCCCGTTGCCGCAGATACAGCGCAGAAGATGCCCCCTGTTTTCGTGAACCCGCGCACTGGATCGTGCCACCCCGTGTCACGTCTCATTTTCCCACGGTCCGCGTGGCAACAGCCAACTGAGCTTTTGGTGATCTCCATCCCCAGTGCTGGTCCAAGCTGGAGATATTTTTTCTTGAAAGGCCCATGCCGAAGATATTTCCCAGCACAATAATCACTCGCAAGCTAACTGCTGAATTTATAACATCTAGGCTAAAAAAATATTTCATATAAACATCTAAAGCTCAAATTCTAAACGGATTTTTTGCGTCTGAATACCCATCCATTAGGCTGATTCAGGAGGATAAGGCTTGCCCCCTGTCGGCGGTTCCCTGCACCAGGACCATCCTCTGTGCCCACCGGCCATTCCACGCCAACGGCGTGACCGGCGAATGCCGCCTCCGGACGACACCTCTCGCACGGCTCTCTCTCTCACCGGCGCCGCCGCGAGCGATCCCGTCCCCGACCACGCGTTCCCCGCTCGGTAACCTTAGCGGAGAGGGTAACTGTCAGAAAGTGTCTCGGCAACGCCTCGCCGGTCGGTCAGCGTCAGTGAGTCGGCGACGGCGAGTGGTCGGTCGCGGCCTTTATGACGGCCGCTTTGGAGCAACGCCTCCGGCGGAAACGGACGGCGCGGGGAGCGCGGCCGGCCGGGGGCAGGACAAGCGGGATTGCCGGGGCGGGCGCCACCGCCCCTGGACGGAAGAGGGAAGCCGGCAACCGAAACCCGTGGCGTGACGTGCACCCTTGGGGGCCCTGCCGGGGCCGGAACAGCCCGGTTTGGGATTCGTACGCGCCGCGCGCACATGGCGCGGCCGGGCCCGTAACAAACAAAACAAACCACCATGCTGCCACCAGGATCCGGAATGAAAGCTATTTGTACCAAGCTGTTTGATGCTACTATAAGTGTCTCCGAGCGTTGGACTGTAGCGTGTTGGTTGATCGCTAGACGATACGGAAGATGGCAAAAGGAAGGAAATTATCATGGATAGAACCGTATTGCGTGCGAAGTTCTTGCGTTTGCTTTCATTGCCAATAGGAGAATAGCATCTTCAGTTCTTGATTGTGAATGCTCCATGGAAATGTGGATTTCTTCGAGGGGGAGGGGTTAATCACGACACCAATAGGACACCGAACTATAGGGGCCTTGATTTGCTAAGGCACGTTAATTTTTTTACGCTTTCTTTCATCACCAATGAGAGAGTAGACCGTATGGTATTGCCACCAACGCACATGAAATCCTTACAAATTTATTTCATTTGCTAGTTGGGGAAGAAATCATAAGAACGTTTGCCACCAACAGGGGGAATAAAACTAGGACCAGATAATCGACCATATCTTGATACACCAAGTTGTGCTTATTTGCGTTATCTATCATGTACTAATCTATGCTTGGATAGACCTATTTTAATCTAGTTTTCTGTGGATAAACATTACCTTGCTACCACTAGTCTGTACATACACCGAGACTTTTCAAATCATGGATCGGGAAAAGGAGATTGTCCTCTTTATACTAGAGTTCCTAGATGTTTCTAAATATTCCAAAGATGGTTTGTATCCAAACAGCATGCTGCCTTACCTTTAGACGCCAATAGCTATAAAAAGCCACATTTCCAACTAGTTGGGCATACTCCACGGTATCCAGAGTTTGTTTTGCAAAGGGGAAGAGTACTCAGATATCCTAGGCATATTCCCCCTATGAACCGACTAAAAGCAAAAAAAAAAAACACAGGGAACAGGTGGAAAAATGTTGAAAACGCAAGAAAGCCACGTCAGATCACACACTATTTTTCCTACTCCACACACCCCCTAAACCCCGGGGTCCTTTCTTTGCCGGCGCTCTGCTAGTGCTGGACTGCTAGGCTCCGAAGTCCGACCTGAAGCGCAGCAAAGACCAAAGAGCCAAAGAAAGGCAGGGGGCTCTGCTTCTATAAAAGGCAGTGCCACCCCATCGCTTCGATTCCCACACACACTTGTCACCTTCCTCCCCTGCCACGGATAAGAAGAGCTCGTGAGCGAACAGAGCAGAGCCAGCGGCGGCCGCCACCGATCGATCTAGCGAGAGGATGCACCGCGCGGCGAGGAGGCTCATGTGGGGGACGAGCGCGCCGGGGACGGACGTGCCCAGCGACCACGACGTGGTCATCGTGCTCGCCTCGCTGCTCTGCGCCATGATCACCGTCCTCGGCATCGGCCTGGTGGCGCGGTGCGCGTGCGGGCGCGGGCCCAGGCACCCCGCCGCCGCCAACAGGGGCGTCAAGAAGTCGGTGCTCCGCAAGATCCCCACCGTGCCGTACGCCGCGCCCGCCGCAGGCGACGAGGAGGCCGGGGAGGCGGAGGCCGCGGCGGCGGCGGAGGAGTGCGCCATCTGCCTGGCGGAGTTCGAGGAGGGCGAGGCGGTGCGCGTGCTGCCCCCGTGCGGCCACGGCTTCCACGCCGCCTGCATCGACAAGTGGCTGCGCGGGCACTCCACCTGCCCCTCCTGCCGCCGCATCCTGTCCCTCCGCCTGCCGCCCGGCGAGCGGTGCCGCCGCTGCGGCGCGCGGCCCCAGGCCGGGGACGCCGGCTGGAAGCCCACCTCCTACAGCGCCGTGCCGCCGTTCCTGCCGTAGGCACCAGCCAGCAGAGAGGCTACTAGAGCTAGAAGACGACGAGGACCGGGGGAATCGACCGATCCAAAAAGCAAATCATTCGGTCGAATTTCTCGGTCGCTCGCCCCATTTCGCCCCTTCTCTTTCACTTGTAGCAGTAGATTTCACTAATGCCTGGTTGGTAAGGCGTAGTAATCTGGAAATGGGGAAGTCTTGAGAACCAAGATCCTGGTTTGCAGTTGGGTGATGAGGTGTTGCTGGCTTGCAGCTGCAATCGTACCAGCTATGCAGTACATTTGTAAATAGTAAGATTAATTAAGATCTAGTACCCTAAAAAACAGATCACTTCATATCAATATACATGCAATTAGTTTTGGCAAGGATGATCGTCGTATCTTGTTTTCTAGCCTCGGTTGGCGCAAGATTTCTCTGATCCGGGTGGTTGGGTTTCCTTTCACAGACGATCAGGAGGAGATCAGCAGCTCCCCTCCCCATGGCGAATCTGGAGAAATGTATTTTGCATGGCGTAACTGCCCGGAATGCACGATGCTTATCTTCTCGGTGCGAGCGAGCCGGTTCATGAGCGAATATGTCGCTGCCACGACCTAAAAAATCAATGAACAGAGAGATACTTCGTACAACTATTTGTCCGTACAGCTGCTCTGTCCGGTTCTCAGCAGAGCGATGTAAGGTAACCAAGCCTCCTGAGAGCTTGGAGCCTTGGACTACCCGGACATCAACACTGATTTTTTTTTTAACAAAACATCAAGAGTGGATTTTTTTTTGGAACAAAATATCAGCAGCTGTTTTTTTTAACAAACTATCAACTTTCGATTTATTCAACAAAATATCGTGGATGAACTAAATGGTATATCCTTCCTTCAATTATTTATGTTAAAAAAGGACTTCACTGTCAGAATTGCAATGCCAAGAACGTGCCGGTCTGAAATTCCCACGGCATTTGGTTTGGCCGTGTAAAAAATTTGCCGCGTAATAAATGCAGCTTTGACCGCTAATTAGGGGTATCAAATAAAGTCAGCTTTGACCGCATGATTATAGGATGATTACTGTAGCATTACTGTAGCAAATCATGGATTAATTAGGCTCATTAGATTCGTCGCGCGAAGTTGCACTCATCTGTGAAAAGGTTTTGCAAATAGACTTCATTTAGTACTCCATGCAAAAAAGATTTCTTGGATGAAAAATTTCACTGTAGGAAATTGTCCTTTTTGTACAGTCCACACTAAACGCAGAAACCGCGACTGAGCGAGAGTGTACAGTCCACACTAAAAGCAGAAACCGCGGCGGCGACGCTAGTTTTGCTGGAGACCGAAAACCAGAGACGCGCACGCGCCCCCGTCACGCTGGCTCCCAGTTCAAACAGGAGATCAAACTCATCACCACGACAGTCGACATGACAGAATGTCCCCAGCAATTCGCACGCTTCGGCCTGTTTAGATTCGGCGAAATTTATCGTAGTAATTTTAAACTAAAGATTAAAAGAACTAAACATGATTTAATTATAAAATCAATTATACTGATGGACAGGAAATCACGAGGCGAATCTATTAAGCCTAATTAATTTGTCAATAGAGATTGTTTACTGTAGCACGATATTGTCTAATCATGGTCTAATTAGGTTTAATAGATTCGTCTCGTAATTTCACCCGAGAGTTATGGATTGAGTTTTGTCAATTTTCTACATTTAATATTTCTAATTAGGCCCTGTTTAGTTCTCACCCTAAACTTCACTATTCATCAAACTTCACTATTTATCAAAGGGAATCTTACATACATGGAGTATTAAACGTGTGTTAATGACAAAACCCATTACATAACCCCCCGATAACTTTGCGAGACGAATCTAATGAGCCTAATTTGGCCATGATTAAACAACGTAGTGCTACAGTAAACAATCTCTAATGATAGATTAATTAGGCTTAATAGATTTGTCTCGCGATTTCCCGTCCATCCATGTAATTAGTTTTATAATTAGATCATGTTTAGTCCTTCTAATCTTAGGTTTAGAATTGCTACAGTAAAGTTCGCAAACTTTTTTCCCGAACTAAACAGGCCATTAGTATTCAAACATTCAAATTTACTGTAGCGATTTAAAAAAAAAAAGTTGGCGAGGGCCTTCGTCTTGCTCCGCCGCGGAACCGCGAGCTTTTCCTTGCCGTGGGCTCGTCGCGTCTTGCCTGCATTGCAGTGATTGCGCGGCGCGATGGTCTCTCTCGCTCTCACTGTAGCCTCCTCTCACCGTCCCGATGGGGACATCCCAAGCGAGCGATTGCTTCAGCTCGCGGAGTCAAACTCCTTGCGATTGGTCGGAGGAGCTCAGCAGCTGCAGCATAAGCGCACTGCCACCACCGGACCTAACTGCAATAGCGCACATGCCATTTTGTTCAAGAGTTGAAAGCGCAACGCGCGGCATGCCAAGTCGGCAGAAAGGATTAGGGCTGTCAACGAGCCGAGCTCGAGCGAGCCTAGAGCCGCAAGCTCGAGCTCGATAGAAACTCGAGCCAAGCTCGAGCTCGGTTCGATTCAAGCTCGAGAAGGCTCGAGCTCGGTTCGCATAGGCTCGTTTAATATTGTTTCTTCCCACTCGAACGGACATAGCAAGTCAACATCTCATTTTTTTTTCTGATCAATAGCTCAAGAATCATCACTACGCTCTTATAGACTACACTTTAATTAAGAATTGCTTCTCTAATCTGAGATTTTAAATGATATAGAAAAGAAACACAAAGCAGTGTACCCAATAGCCGAGAGGTGAAAATATTACCGAGTTTTAGCGAGCTGTTTGAGCTCGGCTCGTTGGGGCTCGCGAGCTTGAGATTGGGCTCGAAGCTCGAGCCGAGCTTTTAGCGAGTCGATTTCGAGCGATCTACGTTCCTCGAGCTTTTTTGACAGCCCTAGAAAGGGTAAGGAAAAGAAAGTAAAATAATTATTTTTTAAGGTAAAAAGCAAAAGAATTCTCTGCAGTCGCGCTGAAGTCAACCTCATCTCACACCAAAGGTCCAAAGCTGCGCGCAAAAGCTTTACTACAATGAACACGCTAGTTTAATCGCAGGGGATAAGATAAGGGTTGGTCTCTCGCGTTTTTTTTTTGTATTCGTGCTGGCCTTTATTGGTGCTGATTGGTATGAACATGTTGAGGCCCGGCCGCGAATTAGAATAGTCAAAGCCTTCCCTTTCCTTTTTCCTTGCGAAAAAAGTTCGAAACTTTGGGTTCTTCTTCTTGCTCGCTTTAAACCTTGGTGGATCCATCCCTAAGTTCTGATACAATAGACACTACCGGAATCGGCCCTTTCTGCCGGCTTGGCATGCGACAAGTAGATAGAAAGGTGAATGGTTCGCCGTGTGCGGCTCACGGCGAAACGCGCACGGCAGCCGGGGCGACGACAAAGCCGGTTTTGCTGTGGGCCTTTTGTCGGGCACACGGCAAAAGACCTCCTTTGCCGTGTGCCACGGCACACGGTGAAGTTTTATTCTGCCGAACGAAAATAATCCGAAACAAATAGAAAAAAATTTATTCTAATGTGGGAAGGCCCCCAACCATCAAGTCGCACCATTTTTCGCGGAAAATTCGCGTGCTACGCGTCCGGCGGGATTCAAACCCACGACCTCCCCCTCGCGCGTGAACTACTCTGCCGCTGCACACTAGATGCTGTTTTGATTCCTACCGAATTATACTAAACCAAGTGTAAATTGCTTGTTTGAGACCCTAAATAATTCAAATTAAAAAGTTATCAACTACAAAGTTTCATAACTTTTTGAAATCTACAAGTTTCATTTTGGTAGTTTCTCCATCCAAGGTCGTTTATGAAATTTAAATTTCAAATTTGAGAACATTCAAACTTAGTTTTCATTGACAAGATTACTTCAAATAAAAAAGTTGTCAACTACAAAGTTTCATAATTTATTGTGCTCTACAACTCTCATTTTGACTGTTTCTTCATCCGAGGTCGTTTGAAAAAACTCAAATTTCAAATTTTGAGAACTACAAACGGACTTTTCATTAGCAAAACAAATTTAAATTTAAAAGAGTTCAACTACAACGTTGTCTAACTTCTGAAAATCTACAACTTTCATATATGTTATTTGTTTATCCGATGTAATGAGACTAACATGGTTCATAAATCTTATAGAACTCTCTTCTAGTTTCAGGAAACTCTATGAGAGATATAGATTTTGTGAACAATGTTCATATGAATTTGTCGAATGAAGAATGACAAAACTAAAAGTTGTACATATTAAGAAGTTATACAACTTTGTAGTTTAAAACTTTTTAATTTGAATTGATTTACTACTTCAAAATATGGTTCAAATTATGGCTTTGCCGTATGCTACAAAAATACACACGGCAAAATGCCTCTTTGCCGTGTGAAAAAAAAAGTACACGGCAAAGTCGTTACTTTGCCGTGTGCTCTTTGGACACACGGCAAAGAGGCTCTTTGCCGTGTGGCCAAGAAATGTACACATCAAAGACATATATTTTGCCATGTGCTAAAAAAAATATAGTTTGCCGTGTGTTTTTTTTGGCACACGGCAAAGAGGCTCTTTGCCGTGTACCCGAAAAATTGCACACGGCAAACTTGGAGTTTGCGGCTGTGAGAAAAGTTTATCCGCCTTGCACTTTCTGGTATCCAAGCCTCCAATATCATTGGATGCACTAGTGAATAAATAAGATAAACGCCGCTAGTCACGGAAATGCACGGGTTCAATGCTGCTGGCAACTCTGTTCACAGGCCAGTTACTCCACTTGAAAACATGTGGCCTTAAGTTCGCGTAATTTGGGTTGCAACTTTACTGTAGCAATTATAAACCTAAGATTAGGAGGACTAGACACGATCTAATTATAAAACTAATTACACGAATGGACGGGAAATCGCGAGACGAATCTATTAAGCCTAATTAATCCGTCATTAGAGATTGTTTACTGTAGCACGATGTTGTCTAATCATGGCCAAATTAGGCTCATTAGATTCGTCTCGCAAAGTTAGGGGGGTTATGGAATGGGATTTGTCATTAACTCACGTTTAATACTCTATGCATGTAAGATTCCCTTTTATGAATAGTGAAGTTGGATAAATAGCGAAGTTTGTTGCGGAACTAAACGAGGCCGTAAACGTTCACACATGCTGACGTGCCGCGTGCGTCGGCAGGTCAATGGAACGCGTTCGGAGAAGGACGTGGGTCAATGCGAACGCCATGCCATTGTTGACTCCGGCACTGCTTCAGTCTGTTCGGTTGGCTGGCGGCTGGTGGCTGGTGCTGATTTGTTGTGAGAGAAAAGTACTGCTGGCTGGCTGGTGGCTGGTGGCTGGTGCTGATTTGTTGTGAGAGAAAAGTACTGCTGGCTGGTGGCTGATAAGCCAACCGAACAGGCTAGTACTAAATGAAGTCTATTTATAAAATCTTTTTACAGGTGAGTGCAACTTTGCGCGACGAATCTAACGAGCCTAATTAATCCATGATTTGTTACATTAATGCTACAGTAGTCATCCTCTAATCGTGCGGTCAAAGGCCTCATTAGATTCGTCTCGCGAATTTGCCATGAAGTTGTGGAGGTAGTTTTATAAACTGATTTTATTTAATACCCCTAATTAGTGGTCAAAATAGGGATCAAAAAATTGACTCCTACATCTTAACACGGCTCGCTGTCGTGTGGTGCCCACAGCAGTCGGTGGCAACTCGAACGTGGCCTGGCAGGCAAGTTTACGTGGGACAAACACAACCTGTCACCTTTCTATCTACCTGGGCACGCCGCAAATCCCATCGTACCATGATCTGACCGGCACCAATATTGTACGGACTAGTCACGGGTCGTAGCGCAATTCGGCCGCGGCCGCTTGCGTCAACGAGGTTTGTCCAATCGCGGCGGGCACCTGCCTCCGTAACATCCACGCGAGCGAGAGCCAAGACCGTTCGTTATACCCGTGGAGCGCAGCGCTTGGTGCGCCGTCGTATCGGTATTGGGCTCGAGTCGTGGCCGCCGCGAGTCCTCCGGCGCCGGGCGGCCCGTTGGGTACAGTTTGTGGTTGTCGGGTGCGGGCCGTATCCCGTTCCCGTGGCCGTGGGGACTGGGTGCCTGGGTGGGCAGCATGTAACTGTCGTCCGTCGACCTGATCTCGCAACGAATCTGCACGCAAAGGCTTACAACGAGCGAGCACACTAGTTTAATCGCAGGCGATAAGATAAGAGTTGGTTCCGGAGTTTTTGTATTCCCCGATTGAGACGATATGAATGGTATATGGGCATTGTTGGTGGTGATATTTATTTCTGATATGTTGATTGGTACGAACTGAGACCAGGCCACCAGCTAAAATATTCAAAGTCTTCACTTTTATTTTTTCCTTTTTTTACAAAAAAGTTTCGTGTGGTACATAGGCCGTGTTCAGATGGTGGGGCATATTTTTTACGCCCTACTTTGACCATTAATAAGAGATATTAAATAAAGTCAGTTTACAAAACTACCTCCACAATCTCCTGGCAAATTCGCGAGACGAATCTAATGAGGCCTTTGACCGCACGATTAGAGGATGATTACTGTAGCAAATCATGGATTAATTAGGCTCGTTAGATTCGTCGCGCAAAGTTGCACTCATCTGTGAAAAGGTTTTGTAAATAGACTGTTGGGGAGTATTCGGCCAAGGCGACCTCCGGGCTTAAGCTTATTTTCGGTTGACCAAGTTCTGATCGAAGTGCTTGCAGGAATACAGGACTTCGGGTACCTTCGGGCTTGACGCAGGCCTCGGCGTTGTTCCTAAGGATGCGGGACGACTCCGAATAAAGGGCGAAGTCGTGCGAAGTCCTTCCAGGGACTTCGGGAGTCGTGAAGAAGGCGGAGGCTTCGAAGCGCTGCGGGGCCCACCGTGGGGATGGTACGGACTTCGGACGGGGCCCGCCGCAGGAAATGACTCACCTAGGGGTAACTTTAGTACGGTTTGCAAGGGCATTGTTGTAAACAAGGCTTAGAGTTGTTGCGTACAAGGGTACAAATGTAATCAAACTCTATGATGTAAACTCTATAAATAAGAGCTCCGACTCGTAACAGGGGATCGGATCCTTGGAGAGGAAAAAGCACTCTATTGTTTCACGTGTTATTTCCTTGGGTCGTAGGGAAGTGTTTACATTTTCCACTGTACGGGAAGTTACACCCAACAGTTTGGCGCCGTCCGTGGTTCGTTCCGAAGTACCACTATGCCGAACAGCAAAAAATCAAAAGCCACTACACAAAGGCCGCCCGATGATCCGTCGGCGGCACAACAGGCTCTGACTACGGCGAACTCGCAGATACCGCGAGCTCCCGTGGGCGAAGAGTTGGAGCTCGAAGACCTCGCCACGGGGGAACTCGAAGTTGGTCTCCTGGAGGCAGGCATTCCCGAAGATGACATACAAGCCCTGCGTAGGGTCGAAGGCTTGCTGTTGCAGAAGTACAATGCAAGCAAGTCGTAGTCCTCACACGCGCAGACTCGCTCGAAGACGGCGGCAGCAGTCGCCAAGGGGGCGGATCCCCAAGCCGAAGACGAAGCCGCGAAGAAGCAGCGTGAAGACAACCTTCGCCTCGACTTGTTGAGGCAGGAGGTGGCCAAGAAGAGGGAGCAGCTGGAGCACTTGCAGCGCCTTCGCGAGGACGCGCATCAACGAAGAGAAGACCCGCAGCTACTGGCCACTCTGGCTCAGCTCGCGGAGGAGAACAAGAAGCTGCAAGACCAGATCGCAAGCCTTCGCCCGCCGACTGCTTCGCCGCAGCTGGTGGAACACTGTGGCGAGGGCGGTGCGGAGTCAGACGTTGAGGAGGTAGCCAAGGAAGACCTGGGGCGCAGGTCAGCAAGGTTCATCGCCGAGCCACGAAGGTCAGGCAGGATGCCACTGCCAACCACTCCGCTCTCCGTTCAGCTGGAGCACACACCGTGGCCCGCGAAGTTCAGGTTGCCAGCATTGATGCCGGAGTACGATGGGCAGTCCGATCCCAGGGAGTTTCTGCTGAGGTATGAAACGGCCATTTCGGCAGCTGGGGGCGATGATACAGTAAGGGCAAAAGCATTCATCATGGCGATCAAGGGCCCGGCGCAGCAGTGGTACGCGAGTTTGCCTCGGGGGAAGATATATGCCTGGGAGGAGTTGCGTGACAAGCTGTATGAGAACTTCCAGGGTTTTCAGCCGGAGGAGTTGACGGCAGGGGACCTTCACTCCTGCTGTCAGGGCGACAAGGAGACTCTCCAGGAATACATGAAGCGCTTCGTTCAGCTGCGTTCCAGGGCACCGAATGTGTGCGAAGATACGGTCATCGACGCTGCGATCAGGGGCCTCAGAATGGGGGCGTGCGTGGAATTCCTAGACAGATGTCGGCCTCGGTCGGAGAGAGAGCTCTTCGAGATCATGCAGACATACTGCAGGTCGGACCGAGGTCGGCGCAGGAGGCTCGAAGACCAGAATCAGGGGAAGAAGAGCAAGAAGTTTTGGCCACAGGGCCAGTGGGAAGAGCAGAAGCAGCAGCCTTCGGCGAAGGGAGATTATTCGGGAAAAGGCCGCGCTGTTAACAATGTCGCAGGCGAGCCTCATCAACAGAGTCAGCAGCCACAGGGGCGTGCGACGTCGGAGTCAGCGACAGGGGGGCCGGGAAGGGGCGGAGCCACGGATCGCGGAGGTCGCGGCGGTCGCGGAGGTCGAGGAAGAGGCCCGGGAAGAGGCCAGAAGAAGGACGGTGAGGGAAAAACACCGTACTGTTTTTTCCATGGGAGAGATCTGGGGCACTTCACCGCTGAGTGCCCAGATGCGATGGAAACGAAGAGGAGAATGGCGGAGGAAGAGGAAAGAAAGAAGCTTCAGCCAATGAGGACGGTGAGCTACACTTCGGCAGCTGTGGACTCCGCTCAGTACAGGCCGGCGAATTATTGGCCACAGGGGCAGTCATTCGTGGCAAGCAGTTATGTCCCTGCACTTCCACCACCACCACCACCACCAGCCTTCGTGCAGCCGCACCATCCTTACTACCCGGCTGCGTGGGGGGGCTCGGCGCTGTCTCAAGGCCTTGAGCACCCCAGGCAGCACTCCGAGCGGCCGAGGGAGGAAAGAAGAACCGAGGATAGGGAGGAGCGAGCGGAGTCCTCTCAGCGAAGAGTGAACATCGTCAACGCGATCACAGGGGGCTCAGGTGACGCGGCATTTCTCTCGAAGAGGCAGAAGCGCGAACACTTCCGCTCAGTCAACCATGTGTCGGAGGGCACGGTTTTCCGCAACGAATGGTCGCACGTGCCAATCACTTTCACAGAAAAAGACCTCCGGCTCAAGCACTACCCTCAGGAAGACCCGATGGTCATCAGGGCTATTGTTGGCAAAAACGAGAAGCATCTATATGGCACAGATCTTGGAGGCATATTGGTTGATAATGGCAGCTCCGCGGACATTATTTTCCTCAGGCCATTTTTGCAAATGGGATTCGAGGAGCGAAGTCTGCAGCCGTCGGAGACACCACTGTTCGGTTTCGGGGGGAAGCGGATTGAGGCCATTGGCAAAATGGACATCAATGTTACATTTGGCGAGGGTCATCAGACTCGCACGGAGATCATAACATTCGATATAGTCGACATCCCATATCCTTACACCGCGATCTTCGGCAGAGGGATAATCAACAAGTTTTCGGCCGTCATTCACAGTGCTTACCTCTGCATGAAGATACCAATACTGGGCGGAGTGGTGACAGTCTTTGGAGATCAGGAGGAAGCTCGGAGAAGGGAGCAAAACACAGTAATCACCCAGAAGCCAATACATGTAATCGAAGATACTATCCCTTCCGACTTCGTGGAGGCGAAGGAGCAGGTGACCAGAGTGCAGCCTCAGGGCGATACAAAGAAGGTGCCATTGCCAGGGGCGTCACCAGGTGTGATGGTGTGTATTGGCGCAGAATTGGATAAATCTCGTCAGGAAGAGCTGCTGTCTTGTCTGGTGCAGAACCAGGACGTCTTCGCGTGGTCGAAGAGGGACCTTACGGGAGTCCCCAGCGAAGTCATTGAACACGAGCTCAACGTTGATCCGAGGGCAAGGCCGCGGAAGCAAAAACTTCGGGTCTTATCCGAAGAGCGGAGGAAGGCGGCTGAGGCCGAGGTGCAGAAGCTGTTGGATGCTCGAGTAATTCGCGAAGTAAAATACCCAAAGTGGTTGGCAAACATCGTCATGGTACCGAAGAAGAATGGAAGTTGGCGCATGTGCATTGATTTCACAGACCTCAACAGGGCTTGTCCAAAAGATGATTACCCATTGCCGAGGATCGACGCTCTGGTGGACTCAGCTGCGGGTTGCGAGCTGATTTCCCTTCTGGATTGTTTCTCGGGGTATCATCAGGTCTGGATGAAGAAGACAGACGAAGAAAAGACAAGTTTCACCACTTCTTTCGGTCTTTATTGCTTCGTTCGCATGCCAGAGGGCTTGAAGAATGCAGGGCCCACATTCAACAGAATGATTAGAACTGTACTTGGGGGGCAGTTTGATACCAACGTATCCGCTTACGTTGACGATGTGGCGGTGCGAAGTAAGAAAGCCGAAGACCACGTCAAAGACCTTTCCGAAACCTTCGCCAGCTTGAGGAGGTTTGGCCTGCGGCTCAACCTGGAGAAATGTGTCTTCGGGGTATCCGCAGGCAAGTTGTTGGGATGCATGATTTCGAAGACCGGGATCCAGGCCAACCCGGAGAAAATCATGGCGCTGAGGAACATGAAGCCGCCGAGAACGAAGAAGGATTTGCAAAAATTGACGGGAAGATTGGCATCACTTGGCCATTTCATCTCCAGATCAGCAGAACGAAGCCTCCCTTTCTTTGAGGCGCTTAGAGCCACTTCGACGTTTATCTGGGGGTCAGAGCAGCAGCAGGCTTTCGAAGACTTGAAGAGTTACATTGAGAGCATGGCTGTATTGACTAGTCCAACTCCGAAAGCAGATCTCCTTCTGTATATCGCAGTGTCAGAGTCGGCTGTCAGTGCGGTATTAGTAGAAGAGCGAACCCAAAATGGCCAGAGCTTTCAAGCGCCTATCTATTTCGTGTCGGAGGCTTTATCCGGTGCGAAGAGATTTTACTCTGAGGTGGAGAAAATGGCGTATGCGGTTGTCATGGCTTCTCGCAAGCTTCATCATTATTTTCAGAGCCACAGCATCACTGTACCAACTTCATTCCCTTTGCGGAACGTTTTCAAAAACAAAGAAGCTTCGGGTCGTTTAGCGAAGTGGTCTGCTGAGATCGCGGAGTACGTGGTTAACTTCGTCTCCAGAAAGGCTATAAAATCGCAGGTGCTGGCAAACTTCATGGCAGACTGGACGCCGAAGGCTGAAGAGGATCATGAGGTGGCACTTGACCATTGGGAGATTCATTGTGGTGGGGCGTATTGTTCAGATGGGGCTGGAGCTTTGGCAATTCTAACTTCTCCATCTGGTATCAAGCTTCGGTATGCAGTGAGGCTGAACTTCGAGGCCGTCACAAACAATGTGACAGAGTACGAGGGGCTTTTGCTGGCACTAAGAAAGGCAAGAGCTCTGGGCACGCGAAGGTTGATAATCAAAACGGACTCCGACCTTATTCAGGGTCACATTGCGAAGAGCAACAAAGCCAGGGACCCAGAAATGGCAAGGTATCTGGCAGCAGTGAGGGCGATGGAGAAATACTTCTTGGGGTTCACGGTGAAGTCAATTCACAGAAGCTTGAATGGCGACTGACGCTTTGGCGAAAGCGGCAGCCCCAAAAAACTCAGAGGCCGCCCGATGTCTTCTACGAAGTCCTGCATCGTAAATCTGTTGACAGCGACGAGGCCCCAGTGAAGTACATCAATGCCATCTCTAGTGAAGACTGGAGGTCTTCGATAATTGCTTTTTTGAAGGGTTATTTCGAGCCCGAAGGTCAGAAAGAACGGAGTAGGGTACAGCACCGGGCGCGAAATTATCTCATAATCGACGGGGTGTTGTACAAGAAAGGTGTATGTTCACCGTTGCTGAAGTGCATTTCCAGAGAAGAAGGGATGCAGTTGCTCGAAGACATCCACAGCGGCATGTGCTCTTCGCATATGGGAACCAGGAAACTTGTTGCAAAGGCCTTCAGGCAGGGTTTTTACTGGCCGACGGCGCTCGCAGATGCGGAAGACACACTCAGAAAATGCAATAGTTGCCAGCTTCATGCCCCTGTCAGTCGAAGCCCAGCGCACGAAGTGCAGCTCATACCTCCTATTTGGCCTCTGGCGAGATGGGGCTTGGACATTGTTGGTCCGTTGCCTCCATCTCCAGGAAATTACAAGTTCGCCCTGGTCGCTGTGGAGTATTTCTCGAAGTGGATAGAATCGAAGCCTGTTCAGCGAATAACTTCGGCGGTCATAACGAAGTTTTTCTGGCAAAACATTGTGTGCCGCTTTGGCGTGCCAAGGGAGCTGACAGTGGACAACGGGAAGCAGTTCGATAGCGCAGGCTTTCGAAGGTTCTGTTTCCAAATTGGCACCAAGCTCTGTTTCGCTTCGGTGTATCACCCTCAATCCAATGGCGCCGTCGAGAAGGCGAATGGCATCATCTTCGCAGGAGTCAAAAAGAATATTACAGATCAGCCCCGAGGTAAATGGGCCGAAGAGCTGCCGAGGGTCATTTGGGCCCATAACACCTCCGTTTCACGGGCGACGAAGTTCACCCCGTTCAGGCTACTCTACGGCGAAGAGGCTATGATGCCGGAAGAGCTGAAGCTCCAATCTTTTAGAGCCTCTGCCGCGCAAGACATCGAGGATGAGAAAGTCACTAAGGATACAGTCGAGGCGATCAGGCTGAAAGCAACCCAGAACATCGACGAGTATCAAAATGAAACTCGGAGATGGAGGAACAAGCGTCTCAAGTACAAGGAGATCTCCACGGGAGACATGGTATTGCGAAGATCGGAGGTCGCTGGCAAGTTTGAGCCGAAGTGGGAGGGTCCTTTCTTGGCTTCGCAAACTGACAGGCCGGCGGCATTTACATTGCAAAAGTTGGACGGCACTGCAGAGCCGTTCACTTGGAACAAAGACAGGCTGAAGAAGTACTTCGTCTAGTGGGGCTCAGTCACGAGCTAAATTTTTTGTTTCTTCTTCATGAATTTTATGAATCTTTTGTACTTCGGTGTGGCACTCTTTTCCTTACAGGGGGAATTTCCGAGTCACTTTGCGGTACCCGAAAGCGTAAGGTTTTTAACGAGGCGACACCTTTTTTGTAATCTCATTGTGAAATATAAACAATGTACCCCCAGAAACGGAGGAGTGGCTCGATGTTAAAACTCTTGCTTTCGCGAGGGGTTAACTTCGAGGATAATTGGGTCTCGTGACAAAGTAAGTGAGGGGCTGAGGAAGCGGCATCTTCGGAGCATTTCATCATCTCTCACTTATTGAATCTCGAGCCAGCAACGCTTGACAAGGCAAGTAGTGCATGGCAGAAACGCCAAGAGGTTGGCCACCTCAATCAAATCGTGCGGTGAAATGCCGGTGCGTCTTCGAAGCGGATATGCGCGAAGTAACATTATCAAACACTGCGTAAGAGCAGCGTTAAGCCAGAAAAAGCGAAACGAGCGCGACACCGCTCAGAAAGTCTTCGCGGCAGTTAAGCTCGAAGTGCGGCGCTATACGCGTGCCAAAACGCTTGACAAGGCAAGACTCGTCGATACAGATCGAAAAACGAAGTCGCGCGGTGCGGGCTTTTGAGGTTTGTAAAGGCAGGAGTTTGCAAAATCGAAGAGCTTCAATCAAGTTCGTTACAAAACGAAATCATGCAATGTACAAAACAAAGGAACGAAGTGCGAGCTTTACATTCAACCAAGTTTGTTACAAGCCTTATTCACAGTTTACAATCATGGAATTACACGATGAGATATTTCATCGATCAAATCGGTTACAACTTCGTCAAGGATATAGTTGGCCATCATTCGAAGTGCTTCATCGGAAGGAACTCCCGGGGCATGCTGGTCTTCGGCTCCGCTCCGCCCTGTGAAGAACCGGCCATCATTTAGACCGGGGAATCAGAGACATGGAAAGGGGGCGTGAAGAAGGGCGAAGATACTGATATTCCGGGAATTCATAACTATCAGGTTCTTCGGTCTTCACGACCCCGAACTCGGAAAGGGTAGCTTCTAGAGTGGCTCTCGAATGCACTATAGACGCCCGTTCAACAGAACGGGCGTGCAACTTAGCAAATTTTCGTTTGGCCGCATGATTGCGCCTCACGTAGGTCTCAAGTTTCGAATTCCAAAAAGTGGCAAAAGAAACACGCGGGAACCGAAGATTAAATTTCTCCCAAAGTGGACCCCGAAACGAAAAAGTCACCAAAGCACATCGTTAAAGGAGTTACACCTTCGGTCGTCTGCGCAGGCTCCGGCATGGGGACCTGCGCAGGCACCACAAAAATATCAGTTTTTAAAGAAGGGGCTGATAAGCCAAAAGCTTCCCTACAAGGAGCAGCTAACTACACGCCTCACACCTCCGGATCGTCGGCCGTCCGACGGTCTTCGCGGACGCCACCGGCAGGCGCAGCAGGGGTCGGGGCTTCATTTGACCCAGGAGGGCGTGAGGAGGAGGGCTCTGCAACTTCGATGCCTTCATCCGCAAGGCGCTTCGCAGCTTCAGAAGCCAGGCGAGCGCGACGCTGAAAAGAAGCCAAACGCGTTAGTTTCATTGCGAAGCAAATGGACTTTTCGACAAAAAGAGCAGGGGGATCGAAGTCACCTGTTCGGCAAGTCGTTCGCCTTCGGCGACGGCAAAGCGGTAGCCGACCCGGTGGAAGAAGCTGGAGATAAAGTTCTTTGCGATATTCTTCGCCAAGACAGGAAGTTGCTCCGGGGTCAGCTCTGATGGCCAAGGGAAATCTGCTTGGCGAAGACGACGAAGGTCGCCCTTGGTCGTGAAGAAGTTGGCACACGCTCATCGCAAGGGTTCGGGCAGCGACCACGGCGCCAAGTTCACCAAAGGCGCGGCCTGCCCCGTCCATTTCGCGCGCACAAGCTCCAAGCCAAGCGAAGATATCCTCAAGCGTCGCGGTTTGCACATCAAGTGGCTGAGCAAGCCCGAGTACCCCGAAGCTCAGGAGAGTCAGCTCGAATTGTTCCTTGACAAAGGCCAGCCCGGAGCGAACCTCCGATGTCAGATCGCGAAGTTTTTCTCGGACATCGCTGACCTCGTCCTCCAAGTCCTTCACGCGGTCTTGGTGCATCTTCGCGGTTCTGATGGCCGTCTCATAAGCGGCGCGCTCCACAGCAAGGGCCTCGTTGCGCTCGGTCAGATCTTCGGCGTGCTTGTAGAGCACGTCGAAGTCTTTTTGCAACTTGGCAGATTTGGCCCTCTCCTCATCCAGCGACTTGGCAAGGGCCTCTTTCTCAGCTTGAAGGCGCTTGACCACTTCGATTTCCTTGCTTAGGGCCCCACGCTGTTACTCATGCTTTCGAGCTCCAGTGACTTCTTCTCTGCACGATAAGCGCGCTGAGCAACGCGGCTGGCGATGAGGAATTTCAGAGCGAGGTCCTTCGCGCAGTTCAGGGCATGGTCCACTCCGCGGCTCTGTAACTCCGTCTCCATAATCGGCACGCAGAAATGACTTCCCATCTTCTCGAGCAGCTGCCTCTCGCGACGACCGCTCTCAAACTTAAGCACTCCGCGCTTCTGCCCGCCCCAGAGCTGGACTGCGTCAGGAAGGTCCATTCGGTTAGCCACATCCTGGACATCATCAGTGCACACGAAGTATGCACTGCTGCTGCTCACTGGGCTGGCACCCGAAGCGGTGCCGGCACTGCTATCACTGGAGGAAGACTTCTTCTCCTCGGAACCTTCGGCAGATTCAGCGCCTTGTTCAGCCGCAGGCTTCATCGGGCTCAGATCCACAGTTTCTTTTGCGGCCTGGATCTGAGGAGTCGAAGAAACAACTTCGACTTGAGGAGTCTCTTCATCGCTCTCGGGCTCCATGTCGCTGTACTCGATCTGATAAGGCAGTCGGCCCGCAGGGTTAGGTGGTGTGTTTTCTTTGGGAGCTTCGGGGGCAGCGACCTCGGGGTTGCTTAGAGGCAGAGTTGTCGACGGAGTCACAGGAGCATTGAGTTGGGCTTGGCCGCGAGGGGAAGTGACCACGTTCTCGGCGGTGCCTGGGCTGGGCCTGCTTTTCGATCCGGCATCACCGGCATCGCCTACGCCAGGATCGGGGGAGCTGTCTTTCTCTTCATCCATGTTCAGTAGCAGCTCGGGGATGGACGAAGGTCTCCGACCAGAGGGCGCCTTGGGCCGCGAAGTCAGTCGGCGCCGTTTGCCTTCGGCGCGAGCTGTGGCGTGCG
>CM014276.1:57126143-57162205 GCA_004135705.1 Alloteropsis semialata
CAGCTCAATATCAGATGCGCTGAAGAACCAAAAGAAAATTTCAAAACGATGCCTGTTTGTAGATACTTTCACTATCTAATGACTCAACTATTTTTCAAGGAAAATTCAGGCAATTACATGATGAACTACAGCAACAGATTGCATATTGGAACAAATATCAGGTATGAGGGGAGGATATATCATGCATGGGGCTCAAGAGCTCAAAATAGACACTCCTAGCAGAAAAGAAGAATGGGAATTCCATAAAAAGAAACAAAGTAAACCGGAAAGAAATCACCAAAACAAACTTAAAAGCAGGTTATTCCAGTCCTAAGGAGCTAAAGAAATGAAGCAGCCTCTCACCTAAAGATTTGCCCATGAATAAACAGACTAACAGCCAAAAATTGGAACAGAACCCAAAAAGCGTGAGCTGAAATTGGCTTGAACGCAGAATTCTTTATATGAGCTCGAGGGGCACGAAGATCAGCTATGAAGCAGACATGGGACTAAATCACCTTTTGGAGAAAACAACATGGTCAATCCAAAAGCGTGGAGCATGCAGGATTCGCAAATTATTGCCCCACCCCCAGAACCTCTCCCCTTTTCCGTTTTCTTTTTGTGAGCTGAGGCATGGTTCCTCTTACCGTTGGCTCTGGAGAAGCCAGTTGCTTCCACTCGGATGGCACGAGATAGATGTGAGGGCCGGTGGGCCGTGTGAACGAGAACAACCCTGGTGTGGCCCTGGAACGCTGGACGCCACCCAAATACATGTTTAAATTCGTCAGACTGTCCCTTGTAGATTCTTGGAGGCCATGTTTTCCCAGTTTTGCTCAGGAAAAGCAAGATACTTGGAGTAACTAGATATCACAATCCCGACCTGACATGAACAAAACAAACAGGTCAGCAAGACAGATATTATTTTATATCAGAAATTTTCAGCTCCTCACGTCGAACATGTGACTGGGAGTATGCAGAGTAGAGAACTCAGATGCAGCTACATTCCACGTCAGCTTCAAAAACGAGATGCCATACCTTTCTGGAGTATAGAAGTATATGCCTACCTGTCGAAAATCCCCTCATGTCCGAAGTGAGATTTTTCCAACGGGCATTTGCAAGAACCTGAGGATATCGAACTTGAGCGAGGATAGTTGAGCGTTTTGGGTCATTGGGTGGACAAGGTACCTTGACAACCACAGTCCACATGCCATCCCTGGAAAGGCCAAAAGCAGCAACAGCATCGGTGCACTGGTGCAGCCATGGAGCGAGCTGTTCAGGTCACAAACAATAAGCACTGAAGACGACGTTGGGCCCAACCGTCACATCAGTGATGTTGAAATCTACAGCAGCATCCTGACCAAATTTCCTAATTTCTTAATCATTGGGTCATGATCACCAATAACTTCAACGAAAGGATCGAATTGTTTTCCTTTTGTTTTGCATGTCTTTTCCTAAGTATACTTCCAGCAGTATACTGTACTCCCTAGTAGCATATTTTAGAACACAACCCTGGTTTTAAATACGGACCGCATGGTCAGCAGAGTCAAAACCACGTGAGAACAATCGGAAAGCAATAGGCCCCGAACAACGGAATAAATGCCCCAGTAAATATTGCTCGTCTGCCAATTGAACGCTCGAGTAAGCTAAATGACATCTTACTCTATAATTGTAAATCAAGCTTACAACTTATACTGGTTGTTGTGATAAGAAATAATTTCCTCAACTCTTTCAGCTCAAAATTTATGTTACAACACCCAAAGATTCCTAGAGATAAACTCAAGGAAACCAAACTACAAATGGGAACCACACAACAATCCAATGCTACCCCCAAGCCCCAACTGCCTAATATTTGAGATCACGCTGGGTCTCCTTCTCAGGCCTCCACCCGCAACCTTTTGGACGGTGTGCTGTCGCCAGCCCCTACCATCTCCATTGTTTCACTGCCTTCTACAGTAGTTTCTATGGTACTATTGGATTGATCCCCGAAGGCCCATCCAGGAAAATCTGATCCTTGAAATAATGAAGTTGGTGTGGTTCTGTAGAATGCAAGGGGGACCTGTTTTATCCGTCGCCGTACCTACAATTCAAAATTCAAGATTTGTGAATCTTCTGGGAAATTCCTAGCAACTAATTAATAATGGGCAGTCAAACGGCAACGGATACTATGCAAATTGAGCTCTGGCCTTAACTTTTCGACATAGACAGGTTAAACAAAGGATGAGATGGTGCTGGTGGACACAGTTTAGACTATGAGACACCATCTGGTGACTTCCGATATTTATGCATAAACCAGGCAGTCATATAAGATATGAGTCATATCTTCTACCGTTGCATTTGGCAGGGGACAAAATCCTTTTACTTCTACATGTTTGATAAGGAACTGGTTACTGCCTCAATTTTCGCTGAAGCGCTTAAAAATTGCGATGCCCAAACCAAACCCAGGCATTCCCTTTCAGCCCAACAGATGGGATAAATAACTTCATGGCACACAAACCATTAGATGAAAGCAGTAAAAGGATGGTGCATATGTACCTCATCCATAATACATTAATACAGGGCAACGTATCAGGTGCAAACCAACCTCCCCGTGCAAACTATGCAAACCTCAATCTGGACCACATGATCTTGATCCAAGGGGGCGCGTAGAGAGAGGTGGGAGGGGGGATTTGCAAAATCACCGCCCACCCTTAATCACAGCAAGATCACTTTTGCAAATCCCCCCTCCCACCTCTCTCTACGCGCCCCTTGGATCAAGATCATGTGGTCCAGATTGAGGTTTGCATAGTTTGCACGGGGAGGTTGGTTTGCACCTGATACGTTGCCTTAATACAGTGCATCCAAAAATCCAGTGAATGTGGTTGAAGGTAATTAGGCATACCTCATCCGTGAAAACTGTCGCATAGGAGCCTGAACTGAAGTCTGTTATTTTCATCTCAGTGGTTTTGGCCCGAACAGTGAGATCCTCCTCAAGTGACGCGACAAATCTGAGAGTACCTCAGAAAATGAGCTAACAACAAAGGAAATCGCAAACAAATCAGGACACACGAAGTTGTGTTCCTGTTACCTAGAAACTGCAGGAGAGTAATGATGCCGAAGCGTGTCTATTTCCCACAAAGAGCTCCCTGTAGCACACAAACAAATATAATACATGATGCAGAAAAATCAATTCACAAAAAGTGCCAATGTGTTTTGGGCATTAGTATGTAAACACTAGCATATCAACTTGCAGTTACATCCATAAGACTACTTTTTATTAATGTAGCTTCAGAGTGTAATTTAGAAGAACAGCAAATAAGATAACTGTCATCATCTCAGTACTGCTCATAAACCATGATGCAGAATAGTCATTTAGTTGGGTCCCAAAATGCCAAAGCATCAAGATAGCGTCAGTCAAGGGTCCTTTCATTTAAGTTCCAACCAATTTTCAGCTATCCACTCATTGCCGTGTTAGTTGATGGCACCTTAATGCATTAAAGAAATAGACCTTAACACCTTATGACAGCTGGATATTTTATAGCAAAAAAGAAAAGGCACACCCAGCTGAAAACACCCATATAAGGTGGTATATAGGGACATGAATCAATAGCAAGTGTGCCAATAAAAAACTAAATGTTAAAGGTAGAGAAGTATAGGTAAAACTACAAGCAGTAGCATGCTTATAGACATTTTCGATAAAAGACAAAAAATTACATCAGCACCATAAAGCAATGATTCAAATAGAATACTCACTCCTCATAATTATATTCATTCTTTTCAGAAAACTATAGGTTGTATAGCTACTCTTCATGGTAGGTTTATTAGCCACAGAAAAAAAAAAATCCTTTATGATGAGAATTCATGCATACAGCTCTCCTGCTTTCAGAGTTCTATTACTTCCTGTTTCAGTCTTATTCCTTCATCTAGACATCAAGCTGGTTATCTTTAAAAAAAAAAGTTTTGAGATGGACAGTAGCATAACTTGAGCTCAAAGGGTGATTTTTCAGGTGACTGCTTGTCACTTAGGATTGCAAGGAAAAGAACCGAAGAAAAACAATATATGATTGAATACTTACGCATTGCACCAGACTTTGCAGGGTCTGCCTCATCATTGTTAAAAGGATCAGTACCAATCTTCTTAGGCTGACTAGCTTCTCTGGCATTGCTGTCATTTTCATCCACTTCCTGAGAAAATCCATAGCATTAGAATTAGTCTGTGAGACAATGTAAGGAACATACTGCACAGTTGAAGCAAATATGTTTGATCAAAGGCTGCAGTACAACTGTAAAAAGGGTTTAGAAGTTAACATACCCAATGGACCAAAAAATTAACTGAGGGATGTCTCCGCAGCAGGTTATGAATTAAAGCAATAATAATAAGAGCTCCAGCTGGTGGAACTGAAAGAGCAAGTCTGCTCAACCTTTTTGCAAATGCAGCAGCAAGATATGCAGGAAGGTAAGAAGATTTCAGGCATGTGTCAAGAAGCTGCAAAAGAAAAGGTCAAATGTGAGCATGATAGCCAAAACTTCATAGGTAAGAATAAGATAACAACATACTTACAAAAAGAAGAAAACAAATTCTATTTTAGGATTCAGCAGCATGTAATATGGACAACTTGGATTACTCTATGATCTTTTCAGTCATATGGTACATTATTCATAGTGTAGAAACAAGTGTGCTTTTTCTTTGCTCCTCCTCCATCATAAGCTTTGTCCACAACTAGAGCAGCAACAAACGACCCAAGGTGTTTCTCAGGTTCTCAAGCATCAGGGTTAACTGATAAACTAGTAGTTTAGTCTACCACAGTTGCTAGGTTGCTAGCACATGGATAATTATTTATGCCAGCTGATAGAGTCCACATTAAGATGGTACATTTCATGATTGTTACTCCTGCAAAATAGTTACAGCCTAAGATGGCAATCTATCAATGGGCATAGATACGACTGCAATGCTCTGGAGCAGGATTTATAAAATATCAAGGTGTGGATGGATCCAGTCATTTTAAGACCTTGACACAGCATGTTCACATTAGAGTGGAACTTTATGACCCTTCCACTTACTTGCAAGAACACTGACCGGTGTTTTGCCATAAAAACAGCAGGAGTCAGTAGTGCATAGAGCTTCTCATAGAATTTTGGATATTCCAGACCATGTTGTGTCATAAGAATGAAAAGGCCACTTAAGGCCATCACACTGATAACACCACCAATGTCGTATGATCTAGTCAAGAAATCACTGCAGCAAAAAATTATACAGGTGATAAGATTTCTGAAAGTGAAATG
Organism: Alloteropsis semialata; assembly: GCA_004135705.1. NCBI lineage: Eukaryota > Viridiplantae > Streptophyta > Magnoliopsida > Poales > Poaceae > Alloteropsis > Alloteropsis semialata. The sequence continues at coordinate 57,131,379 of CM014276.1, forward strand.
TTGAACCAATACGTAAATAACACATAAATCTCACAACCTACCATAAGATGGCAGGGTTTGACATTGAAGGAATGACATTTTGATGAATTGAAGCGAGGACCTGCAAGTCAAAAAAAAAAAACTCAAGGCAGGAAACTATAGCCAACAATGAAGTGTTATTAACTTAGATGAATAGAAGTAGACAAATAATATTTTCATCCTTCTAGTACTTGTACTGGACGAGAACAGCTTTACCTCCTTGTACACATCAAGTGGTAGTGGTAACTTCAGAAAGGACAGCCATGCTTTGGTGAACTTCAATTTTAGTTTTTTCTTGATGTAAGTAGCAGAAGAAGAATCCTACAGAGTTCCAATTCTTAATTCCCAGAATATTTAAGCTTAAGCTGAAAAATGTCACTTTACTTTCTGAAGTATATATGAAGTACCTTAGAGGAGTCTTTTTCTCCTTTAGAAGATAGGCCTTCAAGAGCACAAAAACAAAAGGCAGTAAGAACACTAATCACACCTTAGTGCATACATGCATGAACACACACAAACATAATTTTCAAGCCATAGAATAATGTAAATAGGAGCAATTTTCTAGGTACAAACGAATACATGAAATACAATAGTAGAGGCAAGTTGAGTGCCAAACAAATAATAAATACTCACCATCCATACTCCACATTTCAAATGTTGATTCCTTCTGATAATCCATCACAGGAACATGAACCAAGAGATTGTATATGTTGTGTATAAAAATAGCACGTCTGTTATGCAAGGAGAAGAACATAATAAGACATAATAGTACAAACCTATGAAGATGTAACAATAGTCACATATTAGGGATTGCATTGGTTGCACTGAGACAATGCAAGGATCATATTGCAAATAATCCACATCAGTGAACATGAGCTACGATTGACTTTCCAGGGTTTAAAACCATATCACATACAGCTTGCTAAATGACTTGAATGCCGAAGTGCAGGAAGCAATATAATCAACAAATCAACACAATCTTTGTCCTAAAATGTTAATTGCCTAAAACCAAGAAGTTAGTACTGGAACATAAACTCCTAAACACACAAGACCTTCCTACCCATGTTATTTTAAAAGGAAACGTGAGCTGCATTTGCTGTGCATGTGTTTGTAATACATCATTAGATAAAGCACAGAAACAGAGTTTTTATATGATAGCAAGCATCCAACCACAGCTTGTTTGAGACATGTATTATGTAAAAGAACAATATACTTGTTTTCTGACCCATCGCTTCCATTCTGCAAGGCATCTTTTCCAGAGCCTGAACAGAACAACAAAAAGGTAACCAATTAGTAGAGATGCCAAACTATGCAATTATTTTGACCAAACAAAGACAGAGACTACCAGAGGTTTTAGTGCTCAGACTGTTGGCGATCTTGTCTACACTAGTGTAAGTAAAGTAACTGCAGGAGCAAGTGGCTGGACATAAGCACATGTTGAGAACAATCTAGCAATATATTGAAAATGTGCTGACCACGTACCAAACATCAGTGTATTTGAAGTACTTCGAGCCAAGCAACTCCAACAAAGGATCAACAGAATCTGCAGCATGAACCTGCAGAAAAATGGGAACATATAGTATCAAAAAGTAAACTTAAACAGTAGACACTGTAGCTAATCCTGGCTGCAGGCAGAGCCTTACTTGAGCAGAAACAAACAGAACTTACGAAAAAAAGGAGCTCAGTTCTTACAGACAGCAATCTCATAAGTAATATGGGAAACTTATACATTTCAATGGCTAAAACCGGACAGCTATAAATTCCATATGAGAAGAGAAACTTACGACAGTGTGGAGAAACTTGTGGTAAATTGCCGACTGGAACTTCCCGTCCTTTCCCAGTTTCACGAAATCCATGAGAGCATCCAATGCCACATCCTACAGCACACAAAAGGTAAGCCAAATTGCCAGTTCGACTAATTCCACGACACGCATCAGATATTATGCTAAGAGCAACTCCAGTGGAGGATCCTAAATGGACCCCTACTCTAAATTTTAGGGTCTTCTTTCAAAAAAATCAACTCCAGCAGGGCCCCTAAATGAAAATGCATTTTCCATGCCCACCCAAATTTCAGCTCCAAGCCCCCATTCCTAGGGGGCCTCCAATCCCCTCCTCAAAACATGAGTTCCACTATTTTTAGAAAAAAATAGGGGTTTGGGCTGATTTCCCACTGGAGTTGAGAGGTAATTTTAGGCCCCTATTTTTTACAATCCGGCTTACAAATGGATTCTGAGGGCTTCAATTTGCATGCCTCCACTGAAGTTGCTCTAATAGCAACAAATTCAAAGCTTACCCTGATCGCGTCATCGCTGTTCGGCGACACGCTTAGCTCGACCAACGCCGCAACGAGCTCGTCGAACCGCTGACGCAGCCAAGCCCCAAACACGAGCTCGGGGTCGCTGCCCGCATCCGCCGCGGTGGCTGCCGCAGAGGCGGAGGGGATAGAGGGGATGAGGGGGACGAAGAAGGATTGGAGCGAGATGAGCGCCTCGAGGGCGAGATCGAGCGGCGCGGAGGGGGAGAGGAGCGCGAGGAGGGCGGGGGCGTGGTTGAGGTGGGCGCGCGAGGAAAGGAGCTCACTGCCCAGCGTCTTCACCTCATCTAGCGTTAGCTTCCCATCTCTGGAACGCCTCTTCTTAGTGCCAGACCCGGTCGCCGTCGCCGCCGACGATTTCGCCATGGCGGGAGGTGTGGGAGGCGGAGGCGGCGGCGGCGGCGGCGGCGGGCGGGCGAGGTTGGAGCCTTGGAGGAGGATTCTGGGGTTTATGGAAGAACGAGACTAGCAAGTGTGCTAGGATGACTTGTCAGTTCAGCCCATGAAATGGCCTAATGAGGCCCATAACGGCCCGTCTAGTGATTGCTAGCGCAGGGCCTAGCAGCTCTTGAGTCTTGACTAGAAAATTTGACTAGAAGGTGTGAAAAGAAAAGAAAAAAACGAGTTCCTTTCTTGTTTTCAGAGAAATAGAATGAAGCAGAGTAATTGCATGATTGCATCTGGACCTAATGCACCCGAGCCATCCATCCAAATTGATGCAATCGAAAACTCGGCTCACCATTCCTAGCTGAACATCCATGTAAGGCCATCCCCAACCCAAGACACTACTGTTTTAGTTTTTATAGTTGCCATGTCACATAGACATTATCATAGAAACTACTCTTTCAATGCATAGTTTTTTCAAAATAAATCATTCTCCAATCTCCTCTCTTCTCTCTCCTTTCTCACCCTATCTCCTTCCTTAGTTTCTTGGTACTTGTGTAGACATGGTTTCTTGCATGAGCAACCATTTCCTTCTCTCATCTCTTTAACTCTCATGCCACATCACCAAATTGCTTACATGGCACCCTCATTAATGCTATAGAAACCATCCTACTAGGAGGGTTGGGATGGCCTAAAATATCAGGGAAACAAAAGGGACTGAGCTGACAGCTGTCTTCTTTGCTCCTAAGCATCAAGAGGTGCAACTCATTCGCAGATTTATCAGTTCTCAATGAATTCAAGTTAAGAACTCACATAGATGAATTAGCTTTTGCCTTGCAGTATTGAAACTTATCACAGGTCAGCGATTAACATTGGAACCTATAACTAAGTCATGGGTACTGTTATAGGTAAAAACTAACATACCAAAGTCGGAAAAGGAAAAATATACACTAAAAAAAGGTTTGGAGTTAAACTTTGGACCAATTCTTCAATCAAAACACTGGAACAAGCTTTTTTTATGCATCAGTGATACATATTCCTTTTCTGATACTCAGCATGGATTATCGGTGCACTGATGAAAGACTGCAAAATACATAAGTAAGATGATTATATGCAGAACAACAACAACAGCATGCAGGAAACCAGCTGAGCATCATACTGTCTGAGCTCAACATAGCATACAGATGATCGTACCTGCAATTCTGCGGCACCCTCCAAGCAGATGTCTGCAGTCTTTTTAAATTTGGAGGTAAGGACAGATAACTCCTCCAATCCTCCATCAATCCTCAGATCATGAATCTTGCTTTGCAACCCAATGCAACAGTTAGTGTGCATAGTGCAGACTTCGTTGAGATCTCTGCTTGGTTCACAGAATCCTCCAAAGTACTTTGTGCTTAGAAACTTGATAGTCAATCCAATGCCTACAATGTGAGGATCATGCTTTATAGCATTGAATACATCCTGGTCATGATAGCCAGGATACCTCAATCGTGAAGAATACCAAAACCTGTAAAACTCGATGCTTCTTTCCTTCGATTTCACATAGCTGAAGCCTCCATTAGAAATATTTCTCAAGTGGGTCGCATTTCCCATGTAGTGGTTACATGCAATCTGAAAGTCGACATCAGGGTAGAAATTTTTTTTTTTGAATGGTCACCGGAGGGGAGAGAATCCCCACCTGAATTGTATTCAAATAGTGTGGCAGACCACAGATCAACGGCCTCGTTTTTTAGGAAAACGAGGCAAAACCCCGCACGGTTAATATGGAAAACCGAGCTAAAACCAATGACACCTACCTAGCTAAACTAGGCCTAGATGACATCATGCCCCAGCACAAGGGCGAAGGTGTGGCCTAACCACGGATGGCATCATGCCCCAGCACAAGGGCAAAATTGTGGCTTAAACCACGGATAACATCACCAAGCCCCAGCACAAGGGCGAAATTTGTGGCACAACCACAGATCACATCACTAAGCTACAAGACGTATCATATTAGCTTCACCTTGGATGGATTTAGAGGTCTTGGCTCACATGCTATGCGAAGATGGTTGCCTCCCCCTTATACTTGCTGCACAGCTGCGGTTGCTCCTATCGCCACCATACGCACGGCCGGCACAGCTTGCAGTTTGAGCCCTGAATGGCTCACACTGCAGCAAGGCATGAATTCGTGTGATGACGAAAACAGGAAAGGTCGCTTGTACTGAGATCACCATGGCAACGCCTCCAGGGAGGAAACCGGCACCCGCAGGCGTCGACGTTGTCACCGGTTGAAAACCAGGGTGTGCTTTCGCTGGCGACTTCCATCATCCATCACTCTCGGCTGCAGCCTTGTCCACCATAGCTGCAGCGGCTCGCCGCCGCAGCAGAGGACCCCCACCACATCGGTAGCTTCTTGGATGCGCACTGGGAGGACGGCTGCCGCTGAGCAGATCAGGCCACCTCCTGGCCTCGTTTGGGCAGACCTGCACCACGGACGGCGAGGACCCGGACCACCGAGGGAAGGGAGTCGTGAGGTGCCCGTGAGGGCCCTGAGCTCCCCTACTGAGAATCGACATATCTGGCCTGGAGGCGACCAGATCCGACGACTGCGGCAACCGCAGCTACACGGGCTGCTTCGTTGCCGGCCACACGCCCCGAGGAACGGGAGCACAGCCACCGCCGCAGGCCAAGCAGCCGCCTGGACGCGCCGTGGCCGCCGAGTCGTCGCTGCTGTCGCCCCTCGACGTCCGCCAGTGCCCCGCGCCCTCAAGGACACGAATCCAAGCTGGCAGGGGCCGGATCCAGACGAGGGGAGGTGTGGACGAACCTTAATCGCAGGGATCTGGCGAGGGAGCACCGTAGCACCATGGATTCGCAGCACGAGCTCAATTGGATGGGTGGGAAGAGAGGGGATGGAGAAAATCAGGAGAGGGATGGGGAAAATCACCCTGCCGCCGCCTTCCTAGAGCCCGCACGGACTTCCTGCGGTGCTCTCCGGCGGCGGCGAGGTGCTGGGAGGAGGGGGGGCGGGCTGTGGACCGGCGGCGGCGGTTCCGCCCGAGTCGCCCCTGCGGGCGACGCCATCAGGATAGAAATTCGGGAACGGATTGCGAAACCACATTATGTCTGAATCCTAGATTTCAGCACCACCAAGGCCATACAGTTCTGGAATCTAAGTGGAGGGCAATTAAGATACTGCAGTACTTAGCAAACAATTCTTTTGGTTTTGGTTTACTTTAAGAATGGATATCAAGCTCAACTATTTTTCATTCAGGTTTTACCCCAACCATCTGCTAGGCTTGATTGCTTGTTTCATCATATTAATTATCACCATATTGATGTGTCATACTGATAACACCTCGCAATAGTAAAGAAAATATAAAATTATTATTTATTGTCAAAATAATAAATATTTTCTGAACTTTTCAACAGGACGCTCAAAACAAAGTATTTCGATCTACCAAATTATCAATTTGTCTGCACTACCAAAAGAATTCCAGCAACTCTACAAAGCTTGGTAGATTAATTATTAATTTTGTGGCTATTGAATTTTGACAATGTAGCAAATAGCGATGCAAGCGGGCGTGCCTGCAGGCTGCCTGCAGAGCGCCGCAACGCCCGCATGCAGAAGCGACTTCCTGTTCACTTGGCTACAAATCAGCACCAGCCACCAGCCAGTCAGCAGTACTTTTCTCTCACAACAAATCAGCACCAGCCACCAGCCGCCAGCCAACCGAACAGGCTGTGCTCTGCAGGAGCCCGCTTGCACCTGCATCCCTTCCTGCAATGACCTGCTAGGCCTTGCGGGCGGGCGCACGCAGATGTGCAGGCGCCGGCAGGAACCTGCAAGGAAACTGGCAAAATTACTCTCACACAGACAGAAGCTTTCTCATGGACGTGAGCGCGTGTGATTGGAAGGAACGCAAGAGAAATCAATTGTTTCTTCTTCCAATCATCACGAAAAGGATCTGAACACTCATGTTTTCTCATTGATGAATTGCGCATATAACTAACAACTTTACGAGAAGGCTACCTGCACATGGCGAGAAGTAGGAAGCAAATGCAAGACAACAAGAGACAGATTCAACTGAATTGCAGGTTGGGTATTTCGGAACTGGAGGCCGACGACAGGTTGGGGGTTTCTGCGCAACGATGGGGAAGAGAGATTAGAGGGGATGCGAGTGGTGCAGATTAGGAACTCCATAGTGCCTGTCCTCCAAAACGCGCTGGCAGGTCGTGCCTAGCAAGGATGTCGGGGTGGCAGGCAACTCGCCAGAGGGCTACCCATGACCGAGCAGGCAGCAGCGCCATGGCAATTTACGGTCAATGCAGGCGAATAGGCGATGCTCCTAAAGTACCGCGGGTGGCTGCGATTTGATGATGCAGAGTTTGGCGGGCTCTGCAGGGTGCAGGCTGCCCGCAGACCTCGCAGGTTACCCGCTTAAGCCCAGTCGGCTTTGCAGGCTCGTCCGCGTAAACCCAGAATACAAAATGCGGACATCTACAGAGTCCGCTAAGCCTGATTTTGCAGGCGGGCTTGGCAGGCTGGCAGGCAGGCCCGCACCTGCTTGCATCCCTAGTAGCAAAGTTTGAACACCACTGCCACATGGAAGGTTTTACTAAACAGATAGTAAATCAAACCTCCAAGATGTTTTACTTTACTCATTTCTCAGTAAATGAATTCAATGGTACTAAAGATGACCAATCACATCCTGGTTATATGCATGCAAGACACAAAAATCAGTGCTCAACACCAACAGGTGATGTAATGCTAAGAGACATGGCCTGACAGAACCAGATACCACCTGATATCCAAAATTAAGGTAATGTGCAGCTGAGTTTAGGTGGCACATGGCAGACAACTAAACCTCCATGATGCATAAGCTATGTTATTACTGTCTGATTAAATTACAACATTCTAATAAGTTGCTAGTGTTCAAGACAAGTGGGGAAGCATTGCGTGCTAGAAATCTGAATAGATGAAAATAAGCAGCCCAATTAATTGGTGATGGCAGTCTGAGCAAAACAGAATTTGTACACACACATGATTTGCTATATGCACTACTGATTCCTGCAATCAGAACATTACTATGCAACTATGTGGAAGACTTAATATAGTAGCAGAAGCAGAATTAAAGAATAGAGTAGCCTAATGCATGGACAGTGCAGCAACCACAGGCATGTGCATCGAAGCTAGAAATCGAAATCCACCATTGAATTTGTATATCTGATTTTCTTGCTTTACTTGTACTGCACCATGCAAATCCTCAGCCTTGGAACTCTCTGTCTGACAGCCAGTCAGGATAGTATCAATGTTGTCCATATGAAAAGCAGTCAAGATAATCTGCAGATCCTTCATGTATCTGGCTTTGTGGCTTCGACGAGAGGACCCAAACCTGACAGAACAGAAGCTGCCCCTTCCCAGTGGGCAGAAGAGCGGCCTTGGAATCTCTCCATCTGATGACACCGGGAACTCTTGGATTAAGCTGGTAGTGAGCTTGCTTGGCACTGCTGGCGTTGAGACTTTGATGGACATGTGGAACACAGAAGCATTGGTAGAGACATCATCGGACATGAGTACATGACACGGCAGGCGGCGAAGACGCTGCCGCCAAGGGGCGCGGCCTGGCCAACAAAAGGCAGGTTCTTGTCGCAGACCTTCTCCCACGTCTTCTTCACCACATGAAAAGCATAGGTGCCTGTTTCTTCTTGTTTCAGTGCTTGTTTCAGTGAAAGCAAGATATGGGAGCCGACGACAGCATAGGATGAAACTGAGATGTCGGGCGGATACCGGAACTCTCTCGGGTCCAGGAAGAAAGGGAAACAGGGAGGTGGCGGCAAGATCTTCCAGGAGGGGCAACCGCCGTGATAGATGCAGGGGACACCCTTTTTGAAGCTGAGGGACTCGAACCATGGCGGAAAGTCCAGTTTCGTTTTGCGATGCACCCTGGGGCGGCGTGACATAGCATATACCTTGCCTCCGTGCGAGATCAGGATGGGTTCGTCTTTGGGGTAGGAGAGCTCCGGTCCCTGGAGCGTACCCGACGTGCTCGGGTTGTAGATGATGGTGCTCACTCCTAGCCCACCGACGCCGATGATCCAGGTGCCGTACTCCGAATGCGCAGTGACAAAGGACCTGCCATACTCAGCGCCAGGCAAGCCGGCAAGAGTGCGGACTCTCGGCGGACCCTTACCGCCGGCAACGGCAGCCGCGTCAACCATATGAAGACGGAGTAGGTCGGCTGCTCGACCCAGAGCGCCGTCACAAGGTAAACCGGCTTGGCGAACTCCGCCGATGACTCCACAACGAACTCCGACGATGACTCCACCGCGAACTCCGACGATGAGTCCACCGTGTCGTCGCCGGTCTTGGCGAGCTTGGGTGGTGAACCCGTCGTGTCGCCGCGATGGCGCTTGGCCGCCATCTTCGCCGCCATCGAGGAAAGGATCAAGCTAGGGTTTGGTATACTCGCCAGGGACGGGGACGGCGGCAGGAAAGGGATATTTTATTATTTACCATTAAAAAAACCACTCTATTTGATTGAAAACTACAGATTTGCTACAAAAGAGAAGGTTAATCTACACATTTGATATTTTTGCTGAGGTGGCAAGCAAGTCGTCGAATATTGAATCTATAGCCTACAGGCTTCTCCAGCGAGGAAAAAAAGCGACGCATCATCCTTCATGTCATGTGCATAAATCGATTTGATTGCTGGAGTATACCCACGGACAAAGGAGAGAGGAAAATCGATGCATACTTTTGCATCCGTTGATACGGAATAAAAAAAGAATCTGAGACCTTGGACCAACCAAGCATACATGCATACAGGTAGGATATCACTCACACAGAAAAAGAAGTGGATGAAACGATTTTGGGACCCAGACCACTAAAGAACAATGAATCGATGTTTGGATGAATCACTTCCTCACATACTTGGCTTTTCTTTTTCTCCATGCACCGATTCACTGGTGGAGTGGAGGTGCCCTACTATCCCTTCAGTTTGGTTCATTGCCTTCAGATACGAAGCAGGGCGATTATTCAATCAAAATACGTACAAAGCTTCTGCCGCTAATTACTTTTTGAAGGAGAAGATATCTTAGATTAGCTCAAGAAACAGAAGACGTTATCAATGCTTAACCTGAGTTTGAGACGTGAGGCTGCACATGATTCGACTAGTTGATTAGTATTCATACATTATGAAAATGAGCAAACTACTAGCGAACACTTATTTTATCTGTTTTAAGTAACGAGTATTTCTATATATTTACAAAAATTCCCTTACAAAAACAATACAGCCACAATATATCAAACTGCAATAGCATACAGATAGGACCTGCAAGCTTGCCGATTGTTGATTGTAACAACCTCCATAGATAAAACAAACAACCTTCATCACAAGGACGAGCTAATGAGAAAGATACAAAAAGATCTAGCGTACTCGATCGAGTGCTTCCTGGCATCCATTAAACTGCTAGTTTCTAGCATATATTGATAAATTAAGTGCTTCCTACTATCTCAGAAAACGAGGAATATGTGTCATCCTCTTAATGAAATACGTGCTAAGGCACGGTCACCAAAAAAAATGTGCACCATGTAGAACAAAGATAAGGTATGTGGGAGGCTGAACAAAGTTGCGACCTAAGGTTTATTCAAAAAAAAAAAGTTGCGACCTAAGGTATGTGGGAGGCTGAACAAAGTTGCGACCTATGTTACAAGTCAATGGTATAATATATGCACAAAACATCTAGAGTCCACCATGACACATGCCCCCGGTCGCGATCAGTCGACACATGTGATGGAATAAAAAACCTTGCTTCGTGATTAAACTATCTCTGTCTCATTGGTCTAATAGGCTGGGGGCAGGTGCCCACCCTTGAACATGGCAGCTTTTGCTATTTCCCATAATTTTATGGCACACCCAACGACACTTTATGCCTCAAAAACTTGCTTGTTCACTGTATATGGCAGTCTTTGCTATTTTCCGTAGCTTTATGGCACACCCAAAGACACTTTATGTCTCAAAAAGTTGCTTGTCCACTGTATATGACAGCCTTTGCTATTCCTCGTAGCTTTATGGCACACCCAAAGACACTTTATGTCGGCACTTGTACAGATACGATGGCAAAAAAAAATTGAGTACAAAAGAAATACATGAGCTAAAGACAAGATGGCACAAGTATTGAGACAAGATCAATGACCATTCGCGACAACACGGCATTTTCCCGCGCCGAAACTTTTGAATGTTTAAAAGATTAGCCTGCGTGTTTATCCTAAGCCGAGAACTTTGTTACGGTGATTGTTTGCACCATAGATTCTCGGATATCGCACATCACAAGGCCGCCTCATCTAACGACTCTCTGACGAGGGGGGAAAGCCCCTGCTATGGTGGGTAGGAAATGCACTCTCTAATATACTCTCTCCATCCCATAAAGAATAATATTCTGGGATTCAAAATTTGTCCCACAAAGACTGATGTTTTAGAATTCAGAAAACATCAACTACCATATGTAGCACTAAATCAGATCACTGAATGGTGCGAATATTCTATCTCCACCTCAACTTACTCTTTTAGTTAGGGACACATACGTCTTTTTCATTCATCCTTAATCTGTCGGAAAAATCCTAAAACATCATTCTTTTTGGGACGGAGGGAGTATGACCATAGCCAATATGCTAACTTGCCAAGGTGTGAGATGTAGCATTATAATCGAGTACAACGAAAGCTTTCTACAAAGTGTAGAAACTGTGAGAAACAAAAAGAGGTACGTGGCATCTAAATTAAAAGGGCAGGTTCCATACTGTGAAATAAAGGTGCTGATGGTGCTTAGTTATACGGATATAGCGAAGGTGATGGGTGGGGAAGAGAACCCAATGGCAATGGAAATCTTGAAGGGCTGTTCCCATTGGCTGGAGATTGCAACCTCAGGCACAACGGCTTGCAGCTTTTCTTCGTTCAAAGCCTCCTCCAGGATTGCAGGGTTCTCTATCTGATAAGTTATCAACTTTGCAAACAATTTCCTCGGATGGAATGCACCGACCGTCTCATCATAAGTCCTGCTGCGTTTGCGATGGTCAAGTGCAAAAGTCAATGTGCAGAAGCGTTCTCTGTCCAAGGACGTCAAGTACTGCCCTGACACTGCAACAGCTTCTTCATCTTCTTTGCCCTCAGTGATGGATAGCTTAAGAACACCGCCCTTGTGAGATAGTCCTGCCTCTGTAGAGAAGCTGCTGCTTGGGCTGCTCGAAGCTGAGACACAGATGCGGTAAGCACTGACAGGCCCGTTCTCCCGTGGTAAACCAAGGAAAATGCATCCGCTGTGCCCGTGCGGGGTGGCAGAGCCGACAAAAGGGAGATGCTCCTTGTTGACCTTGTGCCACTCGTGTTCTTCAGTGTCAAATGCATAGGTGCCGCTGCTCGGCGGATACAGCGATACCAATATGTAGCGCCCGACCACCACATTGGACCTGACGATTATGATGGGTGGGCTGATGTAGCCCATAGGGGTGAGCTTACCAGGGAAGCAGAGTGGATTAGGCAGGCTCTTCCAGGAGCACCCATCATCCAGGCTGAGGCTCCCATCCGCTGTCTCTGTGATCACTGCATCTTTGAGATCGAGAACCTCGAACCAAGGCACGAAATCGGGGTCATTGATATAGTTGGGACGGCGAGACAGAGCGTAGATTCTGTACCCAACGGCCGCCACGACGGGGCACAGCTTCGCGGCCACCAGTTCCGGCCCGCGGATCACCCTGTCCTTCTTGGTGTCGTATATGACGGTGGCGCCCGGGTCGCCGCCGACGCCGACGATCCACCGTGACTGTAGCGAGACGAAAGTCTTGCCGCCTGCGTCGGTTCGCAGCTTAGCGACTCGAGTTTTCCCGGCAGCAGGCGCTCCCCGCGAGGATGGATCGGAGGAGGGGGAGGAGGCGACATCCACCTTGTACAGGGGGTAGTAGGGTTTAGAAGAAAACCAGTCCCGACGACATGCCGCGAGGTATACCGACCGATCCCGGCCCTGGCTGCCGCCAATCCCCATCGGAACGTGGTCTTCCAACTGCGAATCGCTAACGAATGGCTGCGGGTAGGTCTCGGCTCCTCCTTCACCAAGCTTTGGAACCTTGATCCGGCGCCCCATCCCTGCGGCCGCCGAGATGTCTCGATGAGACGGCGGAGGAGGTTAGGGTTTCGATAGATGAGGAAATTGGCGGAGACGATGCAAAGCTCTCCTCCTCTCGCGCTGCCGTGTTCGTCCAGGACGGTCTGGGTCTCTGGGATCATCAACGCGAGAAAAAGACGACCGAAACGGCCGAACGGGTGAGCTTCAATATTTTTTTGGCCCATTCCACCCCGGCCCATGAGCAAGTACCTTAATAAGTTTTGAGTGCTCTTACTAACCAAACAAACCACTTTGCATTTGCAGAAATTAGCAAAGTTGAGCTGCAAATTCACCTTCTCTTCAATCGTGCAGGAAGAGGGGAGGCCACCTAAAAGCATCCGGAGTGTTTGTGACCGAACCGGTCGTAAGACTGGGTCCTGTCCTACGATGGGACAAGGCCAGGTCCTCTAATGTTGTATCAGAGGGACTTGCGCAACAATAACAGAGTGCGATCTTGGGCCCAGAAGCGTGTGCGGCCTAGTCCGGCGCAGACAGACAGGAGGAAAACGGGGTGAAAAAGAGCTCAAAGCGAGGATTTGACTAGAATGCAATTCCCTTTGAAAAGGCCATGGACATCACACTTGAAAATAATCGCTAAAAGATCACGGAGCTCGATAATATTATACTCCCTTCGGTGACATTATCATGGTCTTCAAAATAGGTTTTACTGGTTCCGTTTGTTACAAAACTTCATAAAAGATCGTGGACAAGACAAATTTAATCTGTTTCAAATATCCCAATTCAACAATATATAAAAAAAATGACACCGAAGCTGCATTCCAAGACAAATCTAACATGTTTCAAATAACCAGAGCAATAGCGATAAGCTCCCGTGTCATTACAATACAACGCATGTCGCCCACTCCAAACCTCAAGAATTGTTTTGAGGCTTCGGTCTGGCAGCTCCACACTTCAACGTGAAACACATGCCGAGGATACAGACATCCGCTTGTTCAGATTACCAGTTCACCACTCCCAACTGCAGCTTGGAACTAAACAAACGACAGGAACCTTCCATTATGAGTGGACGAAAGATATTCGGAAACTTTCAAAACACGAAGTGCCCTACCTATGCTAGCCTGATTGACAACTTGTTTCTACACTACCATAGAAGTTGGAAGCTATATCATTACTAATTAAGATATAACTCAAAACAAGGAAAACAAAGACTCCGAAGCTGCATTCCAAGACAAATCTAACATGTTTCAAATAACCAGAGCAATAGCGATAAGCTCCCGTGTCATTACAATACAACGCATGTCGCCCACACCAAACCTCAAGAATTGTTTTGAGGCTTCGGTCTGGCAGCTCCACACTTCAACGTGAAACACATGCCGAGGATACAGACATCCGCTTGTTCAGATTACCAGTTCACCACTCCCAACTGCAGCTTGGAACTAAACAAACGACATGAACCTTCCATTCTGAGTGGACGAAAGATATTCAGAAACTTTCAAAACACCAAGTGCCCTACCTATACTAGCCTGATTGACAACTTGTTTCTAAACTACCATAGAAGTCGGAAGCTATATCAATACTAATTAAGATATAACTCAAAACAGGGGGGGGAGTCGGCCCATTTGAAATCACCTGCTGCTACAACTCCACTTCAGTTTTGGTTGTAGCTACGGCTTGCTACAGTACATGCATCTCCATAGACGACTTTCAAGCGATTCAGGAAATGTGGGAGGACCGAAGCACTGTAATTCTCAGTTCCAATCTGACTCCTTTTGCTTCTCCTCGCTGGGCTCATCAAGCTTCCTCTTGAAGATATCTGAATTGCGAAGCCTTTCTCTAGATTCATGCGCTGTTGGTATTCTCCTATTGTGTTCATCTCCCTGGTACAAATACAAACGGAGATCATCTAAGGTTGACTTAACATAGATGTCGGTATCTAAGATGTAAAGCTCCTTGATTTGTACCGTTGCAATTGAATCTCTCTTGTCTCCATGGTGGCCATCCTTCTCTTTAGCACCACTAGGAAAGACGAGTTTCCTAGCTCTCTCGATGAAATTGAAGCTTTCAATATCACCACTCCTGATGCCTGCTTCTAACTGCAAGAGAAGGAAGCATCTCAGGAAAAAGGATGCAGCTTGCACTGAATGATTATGAGGAAGCTCACGCACTGACCTGAATATGTAAAATGCAGATAAAGATGCTAGCAATAGGCAACCAGCTCTCATCAGGTGACATTGATAAGTTAGTTCTGAAAAAAAGAAGTATCTCGTTTTATCAGTGAACTTAGAAGGCAGCATGAATTGAATATCTGACACAGAGATCAGAAAAACAGGAATTCTCATGAGGAATAACAACGAATGTTTGTAAAACGTAACGGTTAGTATTAGAGAATGAGAACAATCTGTATATGGTACACCGCAATGACACGAGAATTACAACAAAGGATGCACTGATAATTTAAGTAACTAACTCAATTTCAATAGAAGAACCTACTGAATGGGAGCACAACAGTATGCACTAACGAAATTGAATTACATATTATTGGGCTGCCTACAGTACCACATGAAAGGCAACCGCAGAGCAGTTCCATATAACCATTACTTTGGTTTCTTAAGCCGCAAGCCCAGCTCAACTCGAACACTAACAATCAGATTTTGTGAATTCTACAATTTGAATAGCACACATAAGTTTTTTTCCCAGCAAAAGTTACTCAACAACGCAGATTTACAGAGAACTTAGTCATCGACAGCTGTAAAGGCGTAAAGCTATACAAGCCTTGCAAAAGAGAGCCCAAAGTAAACAATACAGCTGTAAAGGCGTAAAGCTATACAAGCCTTGCAAAAGAGAGCCCAAAGTAAACAATATAGAGCACAAAATCAACAGATCCAAAGCACAGCAAAGGCAGCAAAAATCGGTATCTCAGCATTTCGAATTACAAACCACTGACCTGAGGTAAGGAGCCAAGTAGACGGCAGCGTAGACGAGATACCTCCGCCTCCCGCTGTCCAGCCACGCAAAGACCCAGCTCTATTTGCACGGGGGAAACACCGAAATCTCAATCAAATCGAAGTAAAAAAATGGAGAGGAAGAGCAGGAAACCCTTAGGTCCCGCTCACCAGCCAGTTGAAGTAAGGCAGGAAAGAAATGATCCCCATCACGGCCATCCTCGTGTCCGTGGCGCCAAGCTCCCCTTCCTCCTCCGCCTCTTCGCCCGCCTCCCCGCGTGGCCTGGGAGGGGGCAGCACGTAAGAGGCGAGCACGCAGGCGCCGATGGCGGCCGCGAACGGCGCGTCCTGCTGCAGGTCCGCGCGGCAGGATAGCGCCCGCCGCCTGGACCTGGGGAAGAGAGGGTTAGCACCACAGATACCTCCATGGAAGGCGCCCAAGGGGAAGGTGCCGCCCCGCAAGCGCCGGAGGGGCGGCCGGAGGGAGGCGGCGGTGGAGACGAGCATCGGCGTTCGAGTCACGGGGGCAGTGAGCGGGGGCGAGCAAGCAGGCAAACAGGGTTTGGTAAGGACAATCAATTTCCGCCTTCAGAATGCATCCAAACCACGTTTTACGCTTCCAAGAAAGGGTTACGTATAACAATTCTCCTCGGCAGCAACGATAAGGAAGAAGCCATCGAAACATGCCATTCACTCTCTGCTTCCCGATGGTGTTACGTTGAGTGTCACGAAAGTTCCCGGTAGCCATACATTAGAAATGTGGGTCGAGATATGGTAAATTTTACGATATGTTACTTGAAATAGATTTTAAGAAGATATAGTGTACGATCTGTCTCAAAACTTGCACGCCCAGTGTCACTCCGGTCTACAAACTTGCAAATCGCTATTTTAGGCCCTTAAACACTGTTTGTGTCTCATTTGCTCCAATCGGGCAGTACCATCAACCTCATCTTCCTTAGATGGAGGAGATAGTAAGCAATATTGTTTGCGTAGACCTGTAGCATATCTTCTAGTTCTTTGCGTAGCACTCTAGTTCTAACTCTCACGTCCAGTCCTAAAAGGACTCACGCACGTGTTGATAGGCATGTATGGAAGGATGTGTTTGTCGATTTGTTTGTCTTTGCTTTAACATAAAAAAAAATTCATATGGTGTCAATTAACAATTTCGATTCTAGGGTTGAGAAATTGAGAACAGTGCAGTTATGCATATTGCAGTTTTTACACCTCAAATTTGTCATTTCAGGCATGTCTGAGCATAGTTGCAGCCCGAACGTGGCTTACTGACCTACTCGCCTCTACGAGCAACCCATCCAAAACCTAAAGCATGTTTTCTAGCTCAATGGGCAGCGCAGCTCACATGTACTGTGCGGCAGGATGTATGGGAACTCGAGTAGTCGGACTGAAAGAGGTTCGGCGTTGACAAAATCGTCGTCGTTGTCGAAGAAACGCGAATTGGCCAGCCCAAATCATGTGCAAATTTTCACATCCCGGTCGGCCTTGTAGTAATGCGGCCCGGTTTCTTTCAACACTGGGCCTAGCCATGTTCCCAAGCTCGCATCGGGCCGCAGCCCACATGGCTTGGTGGCGTCTGACTTTTGCTCAACTAGTTTGACTCAGTCACCGTGGGTGACCCGGTGAGGCGGTGACTGTCTGACTGACGAGTAGCAGACGACACACAACAGTGGGGGTACTGCGAAAGCAACTCTCTCCCCTGCCTGCGCCTGCGTGCCTCTGCCTCCGCAACCACTCCAAACAGAGAGAGCCGGGCAGATGACGCGAGGCGGTGCCGGTGCAGCCTTTTGGGGGTCGATTCGTTGGTCGCTTTTGGCAGCGGACGCCAAGTAGTGGGCTGGGTGGGCAGGGCAGTCAGCGCGGCGCCATCACCGACCACAGTCCTTCCCTACGAATCCCCATCAATTCGGCCCGCCCTCCCCTCGCCCGGCCGATCTCGCTCGCGTCAAACAAACCAGTGGCGCGCGCGCCATCGTTTTCTTCCCGGTTCGCCGAGGAGTAGTGACGGCCTGACGGGGGACGAGGACACGGGGTCACGAGGAGGAACGAGCGGGCACGCGCACATGCCCGCCCGCGCTTTCCTTCTCCGCACCGGAAACTTTTCTTCCAAGCGCTGCGGTCCTTGAGAAAAAGGAGGTGGACGCAGGCGGTGCGGCGCCGAGCAGAGGGGTCGGCGGAGGCTGACAAGAGTGCCCACACCCGGCCACCGGACAGGGGCCATCCCTTTCCATAAAAGCTGGCGAGCTTCGTGGGGCATTAACCACTGCTGCTTCCTGCTACAGCTCTCGTCAGTGTTCACCTGCTCCGCTCCGCTCCGCTCCACTCTCGTCAATTCCAGTGCTGTTTCTACAATGCTCTCCGGAATCGGAATCGACTAGTCTCGCGTCGCGGCTGGAGCCTGGAGGTGGAGGGAACTCTGCAAGTGGAGCAGCTCGAGTGGTAGGACTAGGTGGTGGTCAATGCGCCATGGCTCGGCGAAGTTGCAAGTTCCTGTCGTTTAGCCTGCGGCGCGAGTACATCTGCTGTGGATTCGGCGAGGACAGTACTGTCGGTACGAATCGATTTTTTATCGCTGACACCTCCGTACGCAGGGTAAACACAAAAGCTCTTCTGTTTCTAGTCAAATCCTACGCGCATTGCAGCGTGAAGCGGCAACGTCTCATTGAGAGCGTTCTTGAGAGCACTGGCTTCGTTCTTGAGTATGCATTTCCAAGCAATTCTGAAAACATTTTCAGGGGTATCCCATGTTTCAAAATGTAAACTTATCGTGGAGGAGCTCAGCAGAAATTGAACTTTATGCCAGTATGCCACGCACGAACCATTTTCACAGCAGTAGCAAAATTGCAATGCTCACGGAAAACAAACATCACAACCTGACCAAACTGCAAACGCAAACCATTTCGTCCTCTTGTATCCCAGTCAAAAGATCATTGAAGAAAGGAAAGCACGATGACGCAGGAGCAAGTCATGGACTCTAGGGTCCATTCATATGTCTATTTCTTCTATAGCCATATGTTTTCATTAGCATCAGGAAAACCTTAAAATCCTAACACCATCACCAACTACTACCACACAGAGAATTTCACAAAATCCCCCAAAACGAAGAACAGAACACCGATACAAACGAACACGGCACAGAACAGAGAGCTGCATCTGCATGCGGTTCCTAGACACCAGCACAGCACTCTCTCCTCCTCTCCCAACATCTCTATACATCATTAGCGACAAAGGTAGGCCGGCAGGCGCTGACAGTGAAAGGTCACAGCGCCACCAGAGGCGCAAAGGGGTTTTAAACAAAAAACACAAACCCATATACGTAGCTGTAAGCGGTGGTGGATCTGATCTTTGGTTTTGGGGAGGGGAAGCACAACACACGAGCTCGTTTGTGAGCTTCCGTTCTTGGTGTTAGCCGGCGAGGATTGACCCTGCCCGGGCCTTGGGAGGCCTCGGCGGGGACTCCACGGATGGCGCCCTCGCCGCCACCTTCTTGGGGGTGCTGCTCTCCTTCCGCTCCATCTCCTCGTCCATTTCCATCTGCTCCCTCCTGCACTCCTCGGTGCAGAATGGGATGTCACCTCTGCGCACATAAGACAAGGCCATGCATAAGATTAGCAGTCTTGAAACGCCATGATAACCCAAAGTAAAAATGTGACAGGGAAAACACCGAGAAAATTTTCACATGTTGGATGCCCGAACTGTCAACAAAACCAGTATCTAAAGATGAAATTTAAAACGGGACAACAGAACAGACAACACCAGTAGCTTCAGTCTGTCTGCCCACCAGTTCATGGACCTGACAACACCACAAGCGTCAAAGCAGTACATGAATTTTGCTTCGGCCATGCAGGTAACGTAACGGAACTAAATCGCCCTTGTTTAGGTGCTAAGCTTTTCCAGATTACCACCTTCACAAATAAATAAAGAACAAACGACAGATTGTACTCCGGTAAATTGGCAGGAGGTCACGGCATGGTCATAAATAAGGACACCAATTTAGGGCCCCAAAGAATTTATTGGATTCACGCGCAAAAGATGACAAAACCTTCGCACCAGCAACACATCGTAGAAACGAAAAGGAACTCGCACCAAATTTTTCATACTACTTTTTTTCCCCTGGGCTGGACGCTAAAAATAAAGCGCCGAAGAAAAGGAAATCCTGAGAAATACGCGCCGACTCCCACTTTCCCAGCAGCCGATTCGGCGGTCAAGTTTCCTGTTCTTCCCAGGAAAAATTCACCTTCCAAAGACGCTGGAAATGTCCATACCCCGGGACCCACTGCAGAAAATTCCAAAACCATTCCTCCCAACTAGCGTAAAGTTAAACGAGCGACACAAGGTAGCGGTGTAGCCATGCCGGCGAGGGGGCGAACCTGTACATGAAGATGTCGCGGTTGCTGGCGAGGGGCTTCCGGCAGAGGAAGCAGGCCTCCAAAAAGTGGCCCTGCGGCAGCCCTCCCGCCCCCGCCCCCGCCACCGCTCCTCCCCACGCGGCCACCAACTCGTCCTCCACGCCGGAGCTGACCAGCCGCGTCCACGCCGCCGCCGACGCGCCGCCCCCGCCGATGGCGAACGGGCTGTCCCGGCTGCCCCCGCCACCCCCGCCGATGGCGAACGGGCTGTCCCGGCTGCCCCCGCCGCTCCCGCCCATGCCCCGGGCCCCTCCTCCTCCGCCCCCGCTGCCTGCCCTGCCCGCGCCGCCGACGCCGAGGTCCATCGGCGGCGGCGAAGAGGAGCCCGCTCCTGGATCCACCTCCCCCGCTCCGCGGGCGCGCGGTTCGTCGGCGCGATCCGGCCCCGCCCCGGTTCGGTTCGGTGGCTCTCGTGTTCGTGTCCGTGCGACGGTGCGAGGGGGGAGAGGGACGGCGTGTTGTTTCGGTGTGTGTTTAAAGGGGGGACAGGAGGTCGAGGTGGTTTTATGAGGGAGGAAGGGGGTGGAGCGGTGGGTCCATGGTGGGCCAGACGCGGGGCCCTCATGGCGGTGTCGGGTAGTGGGATCCGTTGCCTCGCGGGACCACCGCGGCCCGGCTCGACTCCCCGGGTTGCTTTTGCTGGACTGCTTTTCCGTTTTTTTTTTCAGGTTTTCTCGAGCGTTCTTTCTCGTCGTATACTCGTATGGAGCGTGGGCCCGGGCGCTGGTCTGCGTGGGTTCTGTGGGGGCCTTTGCCGTTTCGACGTTCACGTGAACGGTCTGTTACACTGCCGGGTGGGGACGACTCGGTTCGGGCCTACCTGACAGTGAAGTCTTGGGTTATTCAGGTTTTGCGCGGTTGCACCAAAACCTTGGGATCGGATCTCTCTAGCAGCTTCGGCGCCTGCTGCAACTGCAAGCCTGCGGCACGAGATGCCCTCGGCAATGTCAGTCAGATTTTTGATGATTCACGAGGATCGTAAATTCTGTACGCTTTTCTTTTCCGAAAGAAAATTCTGAAACCACTATCCATGCAGTGACCTTGATCGCAGTAGGATTACACGGTACTCAGATCCGGGAAAACACTGTACTTCCACGCTGTGTTCACGGGAGTTTTTTTGACGGCGCAGGCAGAGCGCAGTTGCTCCCTCCGGCATGGCCTGGAAGCAGCAAATGCCATTGAATCCACGCATGGAACATCCTCGCGGTCGGCGGATCGCGAGCCGTCGTAGCACCACCGGGCACCGGTTCACGGCGAACGCGCGATGCCTCGCGGCTCTGCTCGATCTGTAAATTCTGTTCAGCTAGCTCTAGCTGCGCGCGCCGACGGAGCCTGCTGACATTGCGATGCACGCCACGATGCAGCCGGCTCGGCGGTTACCAGAGGGCCAGGCCGGATCAAGCTGCACACCGGTCGCCAGACGAGCGCCGCCGTCCAGTAGCCGCCGCCGCCGCCGTGTATTCTAGTGCCTGTAGAGTGTAGACCGCTTACCTGCTACCTGGACAGTTTGAGGGCCTGTGTTAGTTCCTCGTATGCAAAATTAGAATGCAAAATAAGTGCATTGGGAAGCGCGCGCAGAGAGAAAAAAGTGCATTGGAAAACACGTAGAATGCAAAATGGGCACATTATGCATAATGGGGCCGGAACTAAACAGGCCCTGACTCTCCCCGCTGGCCCGGTCAACCGGCGATCCTGTTCTGCGCCGGCCTGACCGTCGCCAGCCAGCTGTGCTGCATTGGCAAATGGTCTAAGCACGTACGGTCAAAAGTCCGAATCCCTCTTTGACGGCGCTCATTCCATGCAAAAACAGTTAACAAATGCTACCGGTACCGGTCCTCGCCATGATCAGCGACGCCGGCGAGCGGCTGGGCCCGTACTTCAATTATGCGTTGGTGCCTCATCTTTTCCGGCGGAGTAGGCCGCCTGTTTCACATTTCGGAGACCGGATGATGAGCACTCGACGGGGAGAATTCTCGCCGGACCCAGCCAGGATGGGCCAAGCTTAGCTAGGCATGCTGCAACCAGCCTAGGCCAACCCAATAGGCCCTAGCTAGAAGCCTGTTTGGTTGGCTGGTGGCTGGTGGCTGGTGCTGATTTATTGTGAGACTGAAGTACTGCTGGCTGACTGGTGGCTGGTGGCTGGTGCTGATTTGTTGTGAGACTGAAGTACTGCTGGCTGGTGGCTGATAAGCGCGAACAGGCTTTCCATATGCTCGGCTGCTCGAGCTCGACCCGCGAAAGCGACGGGACGCACCCGAATCCCCCGGGCTCGTGCGCGGTGCTCCATTTCTTCCCCACTAAACCACGGCTCGATTGGCCGGCGCGCGCACGCCAATGGGGATTGTCAATCGGGGATTACGACTGATGCGCTGCACTTGAAGCCAGTTACCTCGGGTTAACTAAGGTGATGATGGAGTTACCTTGATTTCACTGTCCCTTTACTCCGGCCTGCCTCTCTATAGCGGCAGCAGGCTGCAGGCGGCAGTACAGACTGACGCTGAAATCACTTGATTTGGGAGTAAACGTAAAGTCTAAAGCTCGCGCCGTCCTCGCGTGATCGCGTCACTCCGGGTCGAGACGGCTGTAACTTCCTTTTGACAAAACTGACGATACTGTACAGTGTGCCGTGTGCGAGCTCTCGGAGTCCGGCCGGCGAGAGACAGTGAAACGCGCTGTCCCGGTCGTGACGACTGTGGAGGAAAAAGTGAGGCAGTCTCTATTGGGCGTGAGGGGAGGAGGACACACACACGGCCGACGAGTGCCTGTTGCCCAGTCAAATCGTGGCGGTGAGAATGGTTTAGGGGGGGCACTTCAATGGAGCCTTCGCTTTCACCGTGCAGCTGGTGTCAAGCAACTGAATGCTGTGTTTTCTGGGAGGAGCTGGTTCTGAATCTACTTGACTGATGATGACTGTGTCTGCTGTAGTATTCTTCGCAACAGCTGAAGAAATGGTCAGACTTTACATCGATCTTGCAATTTCTCATGAGCGCGGAGTAAATCTCTTGATTTTGCGGTCGATTGATCTTTGACAAAGGGTACTTTGAGATGCCTGTGCCGGAGCAGGTTTTCTTTTGTCATCCATGGAAGAATTTTTCTTGTTTACAAGGACGCGGCAGGGAATACGTCGTGTTCAAAGAAGGCATGGTCCCTGGATCCCCGTGCCTGACGTTGTCCAGAGATGTTGTTGCCTCAACCTCGCAGGTTGATGTGCTACATCGCGGAGGTAAAACCAAAGGCGGTCAGAGAAGAAAAGAGAGGAGGAAATCGCAATGTGAAATGTCCAAGAAAACGGCCGAAGAACTAGCTTGTAGCTTCAATCAACTCCAACTTCCGTCATTTTTTTTCGGGAAAAAAAACGCTGTCCTCATATGACCATTGTAGCATTGTTTTCGAGTGTTTTTCCTTCTTCTTTTTTTACAACACAAAGGACATTCAGGTCTCCTTGCAGGTTCATCACTTTGTGGCGCAACAAATAAAAAATGCATGTTTGGTGAGCACCTTTCCTGCCATTTCTATTTCTTGGATCTTCAGACGGTGTGCCTGGCAAGCAGAGTGGTTCAGTTAGGTGCATTTGTTTCACATCCCGAATCTGAATCTAACCATAACCACTAGTAGTAGCCCTCTGTGGCGCCAGACTTTTTTTGGTTGTTGAAACGTTTCGGTTCGCGGTTCGGACAAGGTCACGTTGCCGGTGGCGCTAGATTTGTTTGGATTCAGAGCACTCGACCAAAGTTTGGGGAGATCTGTCGGAAAACTCTGAATCCAATGTCGCCGTCAGCACTTTTTGGGCTCCATGAGAGCAGATTCAAGAGCGAGTCCCAAAAAAAAGAGAGAGCAGATTCAGGAGCCTTCCATGATCTGGAGAAATTGAACTGGTGAATTCAAACAACATCACCAGTACAGCACATCGTATGTGTGTACCCATGCATGTACAGGAAGTCAGTCGCCGATTACCATCGCTGTTAACGCAGGCACTGTTGTCATTAGTTGTGGCACCACAAGGCAACTTGCAGCACAGGAAGGAAGGAAAAAATTACAGTTTTCCATGGCGAGCGCGACTCGTCGGACGTCAGCTTCCAAAGAAAACGGGAAAGGGACGTGACGCAAACAGAAAACCGGGAAAAAGTGCACGAGCTGGTCCCGCCTGTCAGTGGCCTCAGGCCGGGCCAAAGGCAAAGGTCACGGGCGCCTTATTGCAAAGCCAGGGGAAAACGCTCGCTCCGGTAGGAAAGCGACGGTGCGGGCCGGGCAGCACCGTTTCCAGGGCCCGTGCGCCCGGTGGGACCGCGACGCGAGTTGGCGGTGGGTACGCCTCGTTGTGGTCCGCACCCGCCGGTATAAATGGACGTGCTGATATTTTGTTGACACGTCAGTTGTTTTTTTTTTGAGAAACTTTGTACGTCAGGTTTACAGCGGCTGCGCCAGTAGAGTACGACGTGTGTACATGAAAATTATACGCGTCGGGCTGTATTGGCTTCCTACGTCGAAATGTTTTTTATTTTGAATTAAAAAAAGGTTTGATGGTTTGTGGATGTAAATGTGTGGTTTCTCGTGGAACTTGTTGGCTTTGGCGGTTGGACTATCGGAGAAGAGACAGATTTGGTGACGTGAAGAGGTAACAGGTCCAAGGGATTCGATTGCTAATCTGGTTGATTTTATGTTAATCGAGTGTTGCTCTCGATGACATCCCTCCATAGAACTTTTTTTTCTCGAATACGCACGATCGTGCATATCTTTGTATTAAGAGGAAATAGAGTTAATACATGCCCAAAACACCAAGCGGCAGAAACACCCTCCCAACAGCAAACATGCTGCGGCAAAGGGGATACAACGGCTCAGAATTACAGAATTACAAAGATTACTCGGCTATTAGACAACCTAAACTCCTTGCTCCCGCCATTATCCATAAGTTTGCTTCATGGCGTATGGAGTGCAGCAACTCCGTCGATGTGGCCTCGCGATCATTGAATAGCCAGGCGTTTCGTTCCTTCCAAATGCACCAAATGATTAGCATGAATAGAGTATCAAGTCCCCGCCCGCGGTTCGATGGTTGGAGATTATGGAGGTGCCTCCACCATTGCTGCATGGAAGCTCCTTGCTCCATGAATGAGCAAGAGCAATTCATGGCCGAGAGGCCCTCCCACCAGATGGTCTTGGTGTAGGCACAATCAACCAAGATGTGGTCAGCTGTCTCCAGAGCCTGATTGCATAACCAGCACTCATCTCTGGCTTCTAGGCCATGTCGCCGTCGCCGGTCTGCTGTCCAAATGCGCTTCTTAGTGGCTAACCAGGCGAAGAACTTTACTCTCGGCGGTGCCCAGTTTTTCCAAATTCTCTTGTGCCCCTCCAGATGAACTGCACCGACGTGTAGCTGCTTGTAAGCTGAGGATGCCGTGTATCGTCCATCCGCTGTCCAACGCCATATGAACTGGTCCTGTACCCCTGGTTGGACGGATATGTACCTGATCCTATGCCAAAGGGAGACGTACTCCACCAGTGC
Source organism: Alloteropsis semialata (assembly GCA_004135705.1). Lineage (NCBI taxonomy): Eukaryota > Viridiplantae > Streptophyta > Magnoliopsida > Poales > Poaceae > Alloteropsis > Alloteropsis semialata. The sequence continues at coordinate 57,157,056 of CM014276.1, forward strand.
CTGGACCGAGAGGCCGCCCCTTATGTCACTGATCCAACTTCTGTTGTGTAGACCTTGTTGAACTGTCCGGCTTAACCTGATCCTCTTAGGAATAGCTGTAGATAGAGTTGGCGCCAGGCGTTGAATGGATGACCCATAGATCCAACTGTCAGTCCAAAACATGGCTCTATCACCCGCTCCCAGTATAGTTGTGACTGAGATGTCGAAGAACGCCTTCACCTCTGATTCCACTCGTAATTGCAGAGCCGACCAAGCCCTCTCACCATCTGTCTTGTGCAGCCACAACCAACTGGCGCGAAGGGCGATTCCGGCAAGCCTGAGATCAATCACACCAAGTCTTCCCAGGTTTGTCGGACGGCAAACAGTAGGCCAAGCAACAGCATTTTTCCCTCGGACAGCTTTGTCTTGGCCTGTCCAGAGGAAATTTCTTCTAATGCTGTCGATCTGTTGCAGCACCCAGGTTGGCAACTTGTCCGCCATGATGATGTAAATAGGCATGGACGATAAGGTTGATTTTACCAGTGTCAGTCTTCCACTCTTGTTCATGAGAGGTCCCTGCCAAGACGGCAGCCGCGCCGCCACATGCTCAATCACCGGCTGGTAGCAGCTCTTTGGGCGAGATCGCGTGGATAGCGGAACACCCAAGTATTTTATCGGGAACTGGACGACCGGGCAAGGCAGTATAGCGGTGAACTGATCCAGTGTTTCTTCACAGCCATGGATCGACGTGATGGAACACTTCTGAACATTTGTCAATAATCCAGTGGCCTGACCAAAGATACGCAGAATGTATCTGATCGACCTGGCTTCAGCCTCAGTTGGGGAAGCAAACAAGATCACGTCATCAGCATATAGGTTGCAATGGTGCTGGATTGCCGGCAGTCCTACCGGTTGCAGTGCCCCCATCTCAGTTGCTTTAATAAACATCCGGTTCAAAGTATCCATAGCCAGGACGAAGAGCATAGGCGAGAGTGGATCACCTTGTCGTAGGCCGCGCATGTGCTGGATCGGGGGGCCGGGTCGGCCATTAAGAAGCACTTTTGTAGAGGCGGTCGACAAGAGCAGGGAGACCCAGTCTCGCCATCTGGAACCGAATCCCCAGGCTTGGAGGACCTCCAGTAAGAATTGCCAAGACACAGTATCGAACGCCTTTGAGATGTCCAGCTTCAAGAGGAGTTTTGGAATCTTCCTCTTCCGCAGCAGGGCAGCCGATCGTTGCACATACTTGAAATTGTCAAGAATTGAGCGCCCCTTGATAAAAGCACTTTGATTGCAGAGGATCAGGCTCCCAATACAACGAGAGAGTCGGTTGGCCAGAATCTTAGAAAGCAGCTTGGGAAAGCTATGGATCAAGCTGATGGGCCGAAAGTCGCCGGGAGAGAGAGCATCCGGCTTCTTTGGGATGAGGGTGAGCAAAGCTCCATTAAGGCAGCGAAACCCCCGCTGATCCACTGAGCAGAAGGCGTTGACAGCAAACATCACGTCATTCTTGACAATGGGCCATGCAGACTGATAAAATGCAGCTGTCATGCCGTCGGGTCCTGGTGCGCGATCCGAAGGAGCTTCTTTGATTACCTGCCAAACCTCATCCACGGTGATCTGTCCTTCTAGCTCCAACAACAAATCAGAGTTCTGGATACCCAGGCCAGCCAGGTTTAGTGTGTGTGTTCTGTCAGTCTCATGGCCGAGCAGCTGCATGAAGTGATCATGCAGCGCGACCTCAATTTCCGGCTGCAAGGTTAGCATTCCATCACTGGTTTGGATTTTGAGGATCCTTTTCTTGCACTGTCGACCGCGAGCGTGCTGGTGGAAGAATCTCGTGTTTGCATCACCCTCCGCAATGTACAGCAAGCGCGATCGCTGTCGAGCAATGGTCCGCTCCAAGGAGGAGAGCCCCAACGACAGCTTCTTGAGCTGCCCTCGAAATGTCTTTTCCTCCTCGGTGAGCTATCTCACATCCTGAGCCTGATCATAGTGTAGTATTAGCTCTTTGGCCAAGCGCAGCTGTTGCTTCACAGAGCCAATTTTTTTGGCCGACCATCGCTGCAGCTATTTTGCTACATTGCGTAGTAAGCAATCAAGTCGGCGATAGGCGCTGGTCACATCCGCCAGGCAGTTCCATCCCCTGGCCACCGCCTCCATGTAGTCATCAAACTTTGGCCAAAAGATCTCAAAGTGAAAGCGGGACTTAGCTCGTTCGAGCGCGTGGGTTTGGAGCTGCAGCGGGCAGTGATCGGAGTCGTCGGACGACAGCGCCTGTAGGAAGGAATCCGGGTAGAGCTCGTCCCAGTTCACCGTAGCAAGCATACGGTCAAGTTTTACAAGTGTAGGCGTTGTCCGCTCATTGCTCCAGGTGTACGATCTGCCGTGGAGGTGAATGTCACGCAGATGGAGCAGGTCAACCACCCTCCTGAATCTGTGCATGTTACGTGGGTTTATCCGGGCGTTATTTTTGTCCGCGTGGTCAAGTATCAGGTTGAAGTCCCCCACGACGAGCCAGGGGCCCTCACATTCATCCCGGATAGCTTGCAATTCGTCCAGGAATAACGCTTTGTCGGAGTCTGTGTGCGGCCCGTAAACCGTCGTGAGCCACCAGCATGGCTCACCGGACAACGGCGCAACAGAGACGGATACAGAGAAACAACCAATTTTCGGATTGGAGAGTGTTGCCACATCGCGACGACAAGCGTTCAGCACTCCTTCCCTTGTTACTGACGCCGGCAGGTATTCAAACTGATTAAAATTAGGTCCAAGCATGGACAGAATTACACCGCGTGAGATCACGCTCAACTTGGTTTCCTGCAAGCAAACGATCGATGCTCGAGCATCCTGTGCAACGATGTGCACGGCATCTCTCCTGGCCTGTGTGTTCAGGCCCCTCACATTCCATGAGATAAGTGTGATCTGATCCATGGGCATCATACAACAGAGAGAACCGTTGCATCTTAGGCCTGTAGGCCGAGAGCCGGGCAGCTGCTGCGCAACGCTGGGAGAAGTTCTCTGATTGCCTCGATGTTCCTGTGCTTCGCGTCTCCCGCGTAGAACTGCTGGAAGCTTAGCTGTGTGGTTCCATCAATCGGAGGCGTAATGGTAGTGCCAAAGCGCTGCTTGAGCACCACCTCCGCACGCTTAGACGATGCGACCTTGGCCAGCGGGTGATTCGCCAGACGTTCGCTTCGTTTGGGTAGCTCCGGCGGCGGCGCCCTGCAGGTCCGTTTCGTCCTCGCCGGCCGTGGTGCCAGTGGTGACCGCACCTTGCATTGGACGGCTTTAGTGAAGGCAGAGAGCGCCCTGGTAGGCGAGTCTTCGTGTTCTTGCGCCGACGATTGCCGACGCGGTGACGGGAGCGGCGGCGTGCTCGGTGGTGGCCGGGCCGCATCCCCCCCGGCGTACAGGGGTAGCGGAAACCCAGGCGGCGCCTCCTCCGTGGCGTCGGAATCCGGCCCAACCAGTGACTCCGAAGCCGCGCCCGCCATAGCTCGTGGGCTGTAGTTAGCTGCCGTACCATGCGGGCTCCAAGGCACCAAGGCCCAGCAACTGGTTTGGGCCGGCAATGGGCCTGCATCCACCGACGCCTGTTCTGTCTGAACCGCAGGCGAAGAAACCTGTTCCGTTCCGAAAGACAGAACGGCAACCTCGTCGCGCATCGGATCCCAAGGATCGTGACAGCAGTCAACCCGGCAGGACATGATTTCGAACTGGGCAGAGGCGATCAGCAGGTCAGCAGCTGGCCCCTCCCCCCTTGTCGACTTCTGGGTGTCTTGTGCCGCTTTGGGAAAGTTCCTTTGCAGGACGCTGTCCCCAAGACAGCTTTCCCCTTTTCCTTTTACAGGAACGGTGTCGTCAGCAGTCACGTGCCATGCGGGAGCCCCCACCGGCCGTGGAGCTTGGGCCCACGTCGTCCTCCCCGGCACCGGCGGTCGATCGCCGGGGGAAGGCGGTGAGCAGAGGGCCTTGCCCCCGGTGGAAGCCATAGGAGCGATCGGGGTTGCCGTCCGGGCCGCTGTCTCCATCGTCCGAAGGCGAGGAGGGGCCCGTCGACGGCGAACGGGGACTGAAGTCCGTGATGCTTCTAAGATGGATGTCAACCTTGTATCGAAGCAATTTCTTTTGGCGCAGAAATGGTGGGAGGTTGCCAAAGATTAGCTGCATCGATGGATCAGGGTAGGAGATCATCGGTTCTGGCTCGGCGATGAGCAGTTGGCGGAAGGTCGGAATGGCCCCCGGGTCGGCAGTCCAGGCGTGTAGAGTGAAGAACTCCATGTCCGACTTGTTCGCCGTCTTGGGCTCGATGTTCTCGATCCAGCAGTGGGGGGCGAGCAGCTTGCTGGCGGTATCCAAGTCCCAGGCGTGCCCAGGGATGCCCTGGAGCTCAAGTTTAACCTTGGCGTAGATCGTCTCGGACTTGGCATGCGCGAGCCTCGTCCAGGGGCGTAGGGAGAGGTTGGTGCCGGCCACGGGGATGGGGCTTGCCTGGAGGATGCGGTCCCTTGCCGCTTGAGAGTTGCATACCACCAGGAAGTTCTCTGGGTGGAAAGGGGCAATTGAGAAGTCACCAGCCATCACGGCCGCCGCGGACATGATCGCCGATGCAGTGCATGCGACCTCGAGCGTGGAGGCGTTGCCGGCCTGGCCAATCAGAGCGAAACGCAACCTTGTCTCCTCGTTCACCATGGCCTGGCTCCGCTCAATGTAGCAGAACTCCGGTCCCGATTGCTGCACGAAGCAATCAAGCAGAACCGTCGAGCTCGCTGGCCCTGAGGCGGGATCCATGGTGCGCGCTGGCGGCGGCGACGGCGGCGTTCGACTTGGCGCGTCAGATGCCGTCGGCGTAGGCGGACTGAACACGCGCTGGAACCGACGCGGGTTAGGGGGGTGCAGCCAGGCCGGCGTTGGAGGAGCGCGGCCGTTTGCAGTCCCGCGCCAGGTGCCGGAAGCCGTGGCAGCGAAGGCAGCGCCGGGGGAGACGGCAGGTCGCAACACGGTGGTTGTAGGATAGGCAGTTCAAGCAGCGGCCTGCAAGCTCGGGGGGGATGCGCTTGAACGGAGGCGGGGACAGCTCCTCGGCGCGTCGCTGCAGGCGTCGCTGTGCCCTGGAGACCACCTCCTCGAAGCCGTCTGCGTCCACGCGCGGCCGGCGCCGGGCGACC
>CM014276.1:57162689-57215798 GCA_004135705.1 Alloteropsis semialata
GGCCGGCCACGTCGACCACCGGCGGGGCTGCAGGGGCCATCGGAGCTGCAGGTGCAGGGCTCCCAAGCGAAGCCGCCGAGGGGGCGGGTGAAGACACTGGAGTCGGGGAGCGCCGGACGACATCGCAGTAGCTTGGGGGAGACGGGCTGGGCTCAAAGTCCACGCGCTCCAGGTCGTCGTCGCTGTACTCCATCCATCGGGCCGCCTTGTCTCGGCCAACTGACGCAGGGAAGAAGGGGCGAGCTGCAGGGGACAGCGGTGGGGTAGATCTGGCCGGCACACTGCGCCGCAGGTCGGAAGAGGGAGCAGTGCCAGGCGAGAGTGTGGTAGGTGAAGGGGACGGCGCGGAGGATGGCCTCGCCGGCCCCGGGAGAGAGGAGGGTGGAGGGGTGGGAGAATCGATCTCCATGGCCGTGTGGCACTCAGCTGGGGATTCCATGCTTGGTGGGAAGGGTGGGGGGATGGTGGCCGCCGGGGCCAGAGCAGCACCCGGCGCTATCAGGTGGCCGCCGGGGCCGGAGTGGCCGCCTACGTGGGGTTTGGTGGCCGCCGGGGCCGGAGTGGCCGTCGGCGGAGGGAGCTAGGCGGAGGGAGCTAGGCGGAGAGGCTGGTGAACCAGCTTGGCTACTATAGGATGTTTATACTTGGCTGTGCAATTACATCATTAAAGCTGATATATATGATTTTTTCCCCTATATTTCTCATTCTCATTTCACGTTGTTATGATGCTTTTCGATCAATAGTCCTCCTTGATACTATTTATTACCATACCGCTACGGCATTATTGAGTCAGTATGGCTTTTATATATCCTTGGTGACAAAAATTAGGTAGAGTTGCAATGTGTAGAGTGCAGTAGACGTCCTTGCCCTTTTCTTGGGGGGTTTTTCCCTGTGCGCATAATTAAACACTTGAGTATTCCATCGCTATACCGTATTTATTTTGGCTATTGCTCATTGCTGACATTGAGTACTTACCAGTCGCTATTACGATTCGAGACCGGCCGCACATGCTGAGTTAGGTGGAAAGCAGCTGCATCGATGTGCTGTTTTCGTCTGACGGGAGTGTCATACCGTCGATTCTGTAACATGATACAAGAACAAGACGTACGCTTCCTAGCTTGGACCCCCTCTCTTTCTTGAAACGACATGGACGTCTCTGACATTTCGTAATCTCTAATGTATTAATTCTTGCAGGGATTTGCAGAGTACTAGGTACCAGCGCAGACAGTTGAGCAAACGGGTCCGGGTCAGGCAATCCTGGGCTGGCTGACCCCAAGTGTGACCTCACTTGACCGCTTCGCTTGCTAATCACTGTCATTAAAGAGGCTCCTCAGCTAACTCGGGCGCCCGGCGGTGCACTTCTCTGAAATACTATCAGCTGAATAGAGCTGAGAAGCTATTCATATGATCATATCTTGTAGTAATCTTTGGTGATGCATCAAACCCTAAGAGAGTAACGTTTCTCTTTAGTTTTCAACCATTCGTGTTGGCGGTTGAATGAGTTGGGGAGGTAACTAGGTAAGGGGGTGTTTAGATACGCAGAATGCAAAATCAGAATGCAAAATGGACGCATTGGGGCGCGTGCACAGAGAGAAAAAAATACATTGGAAAGCGCGTAGAATGCAAAACATGGGCATTCTGCAGAATAGACCCGTATCTAAACACGCCCTAAGTCAGCAACGTTGCAGAAGCATTAACTGTTGTTTCATCCTCAAGCTGCCAAGGTTTGAAACAGCAAACCATCCATCAATCCCTAAACCTAGACAATCGCGGTCATGATGGACTAGGGCCTATAGTTCAATCCCTACAATTTCCGTTGTCAGAGCAGTCTTTTCAGTATTCAAAAGTCGGGCGAGAATTGCTTAAAAAAATATCGGGCGAGAGAGCTCTTGCATTCACTGGCCTGTCCGTGTTTGTACTCTTGAAGAGGCCCACCTGGACGGTATGACGCGGTGCTTGGGCCGGGCGAAACTCTGGCCCATGCGTTCAGCCCATTCCGTAATGCTCGACTAATGGCTCATCGTTATTCAGAGCAGGAACTGTACATTCAAGACCTTGAAAAACTTAAGGTACTGCCACTCAAAAAATAAAGAAAAATTTAAGAGCTTGTGTGAGAGCACTGTAGCACTGCCTGCCCACATTCCAATCTCCTCCACGGACGGAGCATCAGATTGTTTTAGTGACAGCCCGTACCATGATTTGGCCACCACCGCCACAGCACAGGCCAGTAATGAAGTGGGGGGCAGCGCGTCATCGAGTTAACTCCAGTGCTTGGCGTAAGCATCTGGACGGCACTCAACTAAGAGCATCGGTGCCGAACTCACGGCCCAGCTAACCACCCCCTCAGATCGCAAATCGAATGCCTCCTCACCAACCAACAGGGCCCACTACAGTGAGCAGCATCAACTAAAACCATGGACCAGCAGTGCTACACACTAGTAGTAGCCCATGTCTCACTCTATTTGCCATTAACCACTAGTAGTTTTATACCGGTACTAGACTACTGGCACGTAATAGTATCTGCTGAGCAGAGCTCGCTCTCATCATGCATCCGATTCTCCGGTCACGAAACCGGGGTACCCGACGGAGGTGCGGCAAATAATTGGCGACGGGCGGCAATAGTTTATCGAGTTGGTTTCGGTGTCATTTGTGGTCACGCCTTAGTACGGCGTGCAGCGGCACCAGTTAATCCGTCTGGTGTAGGCCCTAATGAAGTGAGCATCGAGAGGATGAGATCTAAGCGTAGATCTTGCGAGTAAACTACTCGCCCTAGCAGCCATGGGAAGAGGTAAAATATGGTGGGGAGGTCGACGCCGAGAGCTGGTCTCCTGGATTCCAACCGGCCCGGGGTTCACGCTGGGGGAACAAGCAGGTGGATGGACCCATTGTTTACTACTATCTCACGCTTGATTGCTTCAAGGGGTCGCACGGATTGACCCGGATTCAGGGTTTGGTGTTGGAGATTGAGCACGCAGTAGCAGAGGTCTCTGCTGCTTGGCTGCCTCTCTGAGATCTTTGGATCCTCTCTAGTCTCTACTGGCAAGAGGATCCGACGGAGCATTGGAATTGATCGTCAGAGTTACAGAAAGTTATGTGGTGGTTAAAAGAACGCGGTACACATAAAGAAGGAGAATCATGGAGAGGAATAGAGGATCGAGCTAGTAACGGAGGAGGTGCATTGCCTCACGGGAATATACGCCTCCTTTTCCTGTCAAGCGTGCCAGGCAAGATGCCGGGAAATCAGGCAGGAAATCTCGCGGCGGATCCATGGCTCTGGATCTTATTCCCCAGCGATAGCGATGGCATCTAATCTACGGATTTAGTAAGAGCTAATGCAGTTTTAAACAAGAGCCTTGGATCACTAGCTCCAATCACCATTCGTCAGCTTAGAGCGTGTGTGTCCCCACCTACATTTGCAAGGTAGTACATGGCTATACGGTAGTAACAGTGCCAGACTTGGGCCTGATCCCTGATGCAGAGATTTGAGTTCATTTCCTGAACTTTTAGGCTGCACTTTGTTTGCCCTTTTCTTTTCCAACAATGTTGGGGTGAGTATCCCCACCTACATTTTATAGGGTACATTGCTGAAGGCCCGGCATACCGAGCAGGAGATTACAGAAAATGGCGAAAGGATACAACTCGGAACACAAGAGCGCCGGCAGAGTGCAGACTGTAAAGATTTTGAGATCTTGAGCTGCGGCCCTTCTGAATTTCACTTCACATCTTCTCTATCCCTCCGAGCTGGCTCTTGTGTTCGGTTCGTATTTCACTAGGTTCTGCCTCGTAGTTTTTTTTACAGTTAGTTTGTACATATACAGAGTATAAGATACTAGTCTGGTGGTGGTAGGAGAAACCGTAATTGCATTCCACGAAAGCAAGAACTACAGCCAAAAATCGAGGCCGAAGAAGTGGAGGAGCGAGACGCCAGAGATCCTCTTGATCCATGGCCATGGCTCTACAGTTCTAGCCTTGGAGGATACTACTAGTACTTGGTAGTTGTAGCAAGAACCCCCGAGCGGATTCGCTCGGCCGCGTCCTTGCGCACTAGGGCAACCGATCCCTAAAAACCGAATGGATCCCGTCTCGTGCCGCGCGCGGCGTCAGAGCAGAAGAGCTCTCGCTGGCCTTTATTCAGACGCGCAGCGCCGGCGCCCTCGCGAACCCGGCGTCGACGCCCCACGGGTTGGTGTCCATGCCGGCCTTCCGCGGCTGCGGTTGCTGGTGGTGGTGGGGGTGGTGGTGGTGATGGTGCGGGTGGTGGTGCCGGTGCTCCTTGCTGCGCGCCGACAGCGCGTGCGCCGCCGCGCGCTTCTTCCGCCGGTGCTTCGCCCTGTCCACCTCGATCTGCTGCTGCCTGCACTCCTCGCTGCAGAACGGCGTGTCACCTCTGCGCGGCCACACGTTCGACGACAACAACGTCAACTAACCAAAACGAAAATTCTCTGGTGCTGAGACATGGTTCGTGGCGTGGCAACCTGTACATGAAGATGTCGCCGGAGAGCGACTTGGCGCAGAGGGAGCACTCCTCGAGGAAGTGGTGGATCTGGACGACGTCCGCCTCGTGGACGTAGAACATGGACGACGGCTTCGTGGCACCGCCCCCCTTCATGCCGGCCGCTGGGGGATGAAGAGGGAGCACCGCCGCGTGAGGCGAGGCCTGGCACCGGATCCCAAGGAGCGCGGCTACCTTGCGGGACTCTCCGGGGATGGCCGCGCCGCGTACAAATAGTGCCCCCCCGGCGCGCCTATTCTTAGCACCGATCGAGCGAAACAAGGAGAGGCAGAGGCTGCATGTTCACGGTCACGGCCGCCGGGAGCCGGAGCTATGAATAGGCCGACGGCGCCCGTGGCCTGACTAATCAGAGACTCGAGGCCCTGTTTGGATCCACCAGTTATAAAATTTAGTACTACTGTTTACAACTTTGACCACTAATTAGGGGTATTAAATAAAGGCAGTTTACAAAACTATCTCCACAACCCCTGTGCTAATTCGCGAGACGAATCTAATGAGGCGTTTGACCACATGATCGGAGGATGGTTACTGTAGCGTCACTGTAGCTAATCATGGATTACTGTAGCTCATTAGATTCGTCTCGAAAAGTTACACTCATCCGTGAAGAGGTTTTGCAAATAGACTTCATTTAGTACTCCATGCATGCAAGATTCTCTTTAGCACTTTTAGAGTTATAAAGAACCAAACAGGACCTCAATCGCGTTCTCGTGTCTTAACACGCGACGACGAAAGAAATTTTCCCGATTCCTGCGGCATTCTCCTCTTCCTCTCGCCACTCATTGCATCCATTCTCGCTCTCGCCAAGGACGTGAACTGAATTGATCGAGCATGTAAAATTGACCTGTTCGTCCATGGCCAGTGCCAGCTCGGCTCTGCTCATTCGTGACATGCTCCAGTGAAGCGACAAGCTAGGCACCTAGCTGACCGTGTCAATGCCTCTCTATTTTTTTTCTCAATAATAAAAAAGGGGAAAATGACGGGGCGATTCCACATGTACGAACCCAAAATTTCTACTGCAACTGAGCCCCGCTGTCTCGGCAATGGGAAATCAGGACATCTCTGCTCTGGGAAAACATTCTTGTCGCCTTCACCGCGCGTCTTTTACCTCTCCAAACGACAAGAGCTAGCGCACATCGTTTTTCCATACCGGCCTAGGGAGCCATTAAAAACCACCGGCGACACCTTCAGCTCGTTCAGACTTTTCCACCTCCAGGAAGTCGACAGTCCACTCCCGTCCAACGCCGAGAAACCAACCGGAGCCACAGTGACAGTCGTGCTCGTCTTCTTCCCGGCACCCCCCAGACCGTAGCACCGCAGCAAAGCCGGTGCGGGCATCGCCGCCCGTACGCACGCGAAGTCACAGGCTAGCACCACATGCGACGCGAGCACGTACGACGTGGTGCCTGGTGCGCGGTCCTCGGCGTGTAGGTGGCGGAGGGGGCAAGGGCTGGTGCGCGACGGGGGGCGCCAGAGCGGCATGCGGAGGCCGCCACGGCGCGGCGCGGCGCCGGCACGTGCGGCGCCGGCGTGGGTGCCCCCCGAACCACCGGCACCGCGCGAGATGCCACTCGCGCCGTGTTTCCTTACGGCCAAAGGCAGCAGGGGACGATTCCGGTGCGTTCGTGGAGCGAGCATGGAGCAGCCGAGGCCGAGGCCGTAGCGTAACGTGGCGGACGGAATCCGAGTCGATTGTTTAAGGCCTAGATTGCCCGGAAGGATTCCCCTCCCCGGGCGGCGGCACATGGACGGCAGTTCGCCGGGGGCTGAGCCTGAGGTGAATGAAATCTACGGCCTGGCCGGGAAAGATTTGTTTAGCACCGGTGCCAACATGCTTTGCGTAAGATTAGTTTTTGTTCACGGCGAGGGGCGCAGTTGGGCTCGAGCAGGCGATCTAGAAGCATGGACGGGGTGCTACACGTACCACGTACGACTGCAAGTGCCCGTTGTAATTCGATCCAGAGGCTGACATGTGGGCCCGGAACCGGACATGTGGTCTGAGGGTCCACCTGCTAGGGAGTTTCAGTGGACGTGTTAGAGAAGGGAAGGAGCGTTAACAGCGCATTTTGGGAATAAAAAGCGCTAGTATTGTTGATGGCCATTAGTGGTGTGACCTCAGCCCTCAGGCATGTAAGCTTCCAGGAAGCAGGCCTCATGGGTGACATGATGCTCAGCTTGCTTTGCGAGTTCTTAATTACTTCCACCTTTGCTCCTTTTTTGTAGTGGAGCAACCGGGAGATTCACAGGTTCAAGGCCAATTTTTCGTTGATAAATCTCCATGGGACCATGGCCTTTTGCCCAGCTGCTCCAACAAAATTAGTGCCACTGTTAGTTCTGCGCTCTTTGTGCACAGTAGCAAGCGATGGTGGCCCGGCTGAGGTTCCTGCAGCTTGCGACGGGAATTCTGTTCACAAGAACAAGTGAACAATTGGCCACTTCAACTGCATCTTCAGTAAAGAACTCTTCTATGAAAGAAAAAAACAGAGAACTAAGAAAACATTTTTTCCTGACACCAAATCAAATGATCCTGTTGTGGGCTTGTGGCAGTAATCAGAAAAAACATGGAAGCGAGATCAGGAGTAGAAGACAGCTGAACTGATGGGAAATCCGAGAGAACTTCTTGTGCCTCTCACTTGTTTCATATGAACAGGTTACACGGCAAACCCACACACTTTTTTCTGTTCCGTGCAACTGTGCAGAAGAACAGAATCCCCAACTAATTCACGCACAAAACAACCCCTCCATCTCCATCTTTTTTCAGAGATCAAAAGGATCGAGTTGGTTCGATTTCATCAACAGAGACGCAGCCGGTTCGGCTCTCTCTCTCTCTCACTTCTCTTCCTCCTCTGCAAATCTGCACGGCCGGTGCTGTGGGCTGTGGCCCTCGCCTCCGTCGAGCTTGTGATCCGCGCGTGGTTACTTCCACATCGCATCGTGCGCTTCCATAGTTCGGTTCTTGAGATACAGCTAAATCCTACTACGTTTTCAAAAATTTTCATCACCACGCCCAGATGGGGATCCTCTGGGGGCTCTTCTGCTGCCGCTGCCGCTGCTGCTCGGCCCGCCCCGTCTGCTTCAACCGCTGCTCCCTCGCCTCGTCGATCTCGATCTGCTCCTGACGGCACTCCTCGCTGCAGAACGGCATGTCACCTCTGCAATAAGAAAAGCAACCACACCCCCATCAGCAACCCATTCATCACTGCATCCTGATCCCTCCACGGAGATCTCTTACAGAGAAAAGGGCTGATGATCTCGAGTGATCAGGCCAGCACGGGTGCTTCTGCTTACCTGTACATGAAGATGTCTCTGTTGCCGGAGAGGAGCTTGCGGCAGCGGAAGCAGATGTCGAGGTAGTGGTGGTGGCCGTGGAGCTCCTCGGCGTCGTCGCAGGGGTCGCAGAACATGCGCCCGGGCCGCCTCGGCGAGGCCGCCGGCTTCAGTGGGGTGGCGGAGTGGCCGGAGAAGCCGGCCTCGAGGTCGGCGTAGGCGTCCACGGAGACGGGGCTGTAGTGCGCCATTGCTTTGGCTCTGTGTTCTCCTCCTCGGCGAATTGGTGCTCTGCTTTCTCTTTTCCGTTGGGAAAGGGAGCGGTGGAGTGCGGGGAAGACGGGAGAGAAGGGCTTTATATTTTGGAGGGAGAGCCTGTTCGCTTGGCTTATCAGCCACCAGCCAGCAGTACTTCAGTCTCACAACAAATCAGCACCAGCCACCAGCCAGCAGCCAGCCAGCAGTACTTTTCTCTCACAACAAATCAGCACCAGCCACCAGCCAACCGAACAGGCTGGTGGAGGGGAGCGGGGAACTTTTCATTTTAGACCTGTCTATCTTTTTGAAATTTCAAAGACGCCCTTCACATCTCTGAACCCAAGTGGGGCTATGTATTTGCATTGGGGGTGGTTCAACACTAATTTGCCAGTGTAGTTTTGAGTTTCTCTTGGATGGTGAAATCGACGACATGTTCCAACTTGGACTTTATGGTTTCTGTGACAATTGACTATTTGATGTGGGTTTGATCTAGGAGCTGTTTGAGCTCACATCTCTATTTGGAGGCATGTAACACATGCTAATCGCTATAGGTAAAGTAGTAGTGTATCAAATTTTATAAAACGTTTACTTATAGGTGGGCATACGCCTATGCCCATCATCATGCACAAAACGACAACACTGTAAAGAGGCACTTGGGGAAAAATATACTCCACCTAGAACAAAGGGACCTACGTTATAACCTTTGTTTTTTCTTACAGGGCAATGCTCCATGTACAAGTAAGGAGTAGTACTTTATACGAGAGAGATACTACTCCTGCACTCACTCACGAACTCTGAATAAGCTTGACACTCACAAATTCTTTCCTTGAATAATTCCACCTCGCCAAGAAATTATTTGGCACGCATAGCAGAGCGCTCTCTTTCTCAGTTTCTCTAGAAGATGGGGTTTAAGCAGATGACCAAGTTGGGCAACCACACACACAGGCAGGCTGGTCCTTCCTGCTCTGAATCTGAATCAGGTTGCCGAGGCAAGCAAAACTATGGCGCGTAGCACGGTGGGGGTGTGGTCCGTGGCCCCCCTCTGAACACGAACTGTTGCTTGTACCGGCACTGTTCCAGCGAGCGAACTCATGGCCTGCCTCCTGGGTCCAATCTACCAGCCGCTCCACGCATGATTTCTTCCGCTTTTCAGCTCACCAGCCCCGTTGGTTTGGCCCGTTCGATTCAGCGCACGTCACATCCGACTTGATGGATTGAACAATTCCAGCTCCATGAGTCCCTGCACGTCACTGATTGGTGGTTGGCTCCTGCTCTCTTGGTGCCTGCCTCCATCTCATTCTCAGGGTCCAGGATCTCCCCCTCCCATCACCTGCACTGATGAACTGAAACCAATCGGGAGAGCTTGTGGGTGGCTGTGGGCTTGCGTGGCTGCTTGATTTGACGGCCATCCTGCGATCCAAATTGCAATCAGAGCTTAATTTACTCGAAAGAAAACCGGGGCCAGTTGCGTGGAGAGGCCCGGCGGCCTGTTCTTTTGTTCCCGTCCTGTCGCATGATGCAGGCAGTGTGTAGCGTGTGTGCGGCGTGCCGCTGATTGGCCACTTTTTTAGGCGTGCCATGCATCTGGGCGCGATAAAGCTATCGGTGCATGATCACTTGGGAATATCGGATCGAGTGCTGCGGGGGATAGGTACTCGATCGACAACAACTGGTGATCCAATGGGTTGATCCAGTTGCTTGTAGCCTGAAATCTATGAGCTTGAGAAGATTCATCTGTTTCAGGTCTTTAACAAGCGCGATTTGCAGACCAGACTCATCCTTAAACAAAGATGATGGTTATGTTACGATCAAATTGGTAGACACAGTTCAGTTCAGGTGCGTTGGGGGCCTAGGTGCCAACAAAATTTGATCAGGGAAAAGTACATCCGTGTCCTATATTTCTGATTGGTTACAATAAGCAAACCTTCTCCAAACTTTTGAACATGACCGTGTTTAAATTGACCGATGATTATTCATTCAGAAAATTATAACGTAGATGCAATCTGCGAGGGAATTATGATGTACTGTAATTAATGTGAAGATAGATATCCCATTGCACCATCTCTGTCCTCGGTACCAAACTGCATACGGCCCAGTGAAAATCCGCGATACTGCCCCCATCACATCTCATTGTCTACTAAAGCCTGGCCCTGCCTAGATGAAACATTTTGAGGCTTCACATTGAACAAGTTAACATTGTATTAACCCTCCTCTTTTAGTTTGTATTACGGTTTTTCCCTATGGAATTAATGATTCTAGGCTCTCTGGTGTTCACTTCAGAAGGAGCCTCTCCTTGGCTGCAATTTGGGTGGGTGGGCTGGTACTTGATGACACTCACTATGAACAACCGAACAATCGTTAGGTCCCATGAATTTCTACTACCCATTGCCATCTCCTTTTCTCATAATTACTTGTTGCATTGCATGTATATAGGAGGTAGCTTTGGCCTTGGAGTGCACAATTCAAGGACTAGTGTAAAAATACAAGATAATTGAGGACAGATATAAATACGTATGTTACATGGCCCTTTGTGCAAAATGCCTTCTTTTTTTAGAAAAAAAAAAGAGGGCCTCTGTGTTGAGTGCTTATACATACGGTATGGCACTGTCAAGGTCGCTTTCTTTGACACCCAATACATTGGATGGAAGTATGGAACCTTTCATGATAAAAAAAAGAATCCTTCGCCATCAAGCTCTTATGAAGGCAACATTTCTAATCATTTTTCTTTTTTTTTAAAAAAACTAAACGACAGATCAGGGCAATTCAAGTCATCAACCACCTTAATTTAAGTGGGAGTAGGTTCCATCTTCCATGTTAATGATGTCAATAATTGGGTGTTCTTTTATCAGTTTCGCCTGGTCAATTTTATGTGCTCACTTCACTCACTCGTCCATAAACTAAAACGGCGCCTCTTAAATTGAACAGGTACAGGATCCTTTCATCCCCAGCGAGCATTTCTTTATTGTAAACAAAAGAAACATTTGATTGCAGCCGGTGGTTTCATCGACGGGCTTGATGGATACTCCGTGTCTTGTTCCGGCCCGGGTGCGTCCCTTTCAGCGGCAAATGAAGCCGGTGGCCAGCGCACACAGTATCATGCGCCGGCGTCGCCGTCGCCGTCGCCGTCGCCATCACTGCGGCGGTGACACTCTCTCCCGTCCTCTGCTGTTGCTCCGTGCAGATTTCTCGTGCCTTTTCGACGTGGCCGCTGTCGCCAACCTGCAAATCGCTGAGATTCACCACAGGGAACCACAGGGGAAAAGGGCGGCCTCTGATCGATGCGCCAAGTGCAGCATGTCGACATGCCGACATGGAGCTGTGTGTGCTGGGCCCCGCCTGTTCTTGGACGGCCGTCAGTTTTTGGCACGGGAACCCCGTGCTCCTGATGTTAAAAAATGCTCAAGACCTAGTAAGCATCGTTAACCAACTGGCTTGACGCATGGTTAGTTCTGACAGTATTGTTCTTCAGACAATCAGATGTACCTACCCGGCAAAAACGATTTTCAAACAGGCAGTTTCAGCATGCGTTTTACTTTGTAAGCTCTCGAGTCAAATTGAACTGCACAAACCAAGCAGAAAAAAATGTTGCAGTCTCGCAGATGGCAGGTAGAAGGAAAAGCTGTGTGGTGGGCGAATTCATTTTTGAACGAAAGATATCAAAGATGGTTGAACCTAACCGCTCCGCTCCCCTGGTCAAAGAAAGCGTACCAGTGTGACTAAAAACTAAACAAGTGATCAGTGCAGATAGTCACGCTGCTTGACTTAGCATGGTCAGATGACTTGATTTCCAACCTTCCAGGCCCCTTGATTACTTAACAGAAAAATCGCATCTCCATTTACCGGATTCCTGCAAAGAGAAAACTAGAAGGAGCACAATAATGCAGGGCTTGGCTGAGTCACGAGTGACCCAGAAAGATTCTTAATTCGTGTAGAAAACAGCCTTCATATATATTCCCAGAGGGAAAAAGAAAGAGCACCAAGAATCTTTCGTACGACTAGCAGTCACTGAAATATATTCTGAGACGCATCATTAGTTGTATTATATGCCTTGGCTCCAGAATATTGCCCTGATTGATTTTGTCTCCTATGAGAAATAGGTAAAGGAAACACCTAACCGAATCACAGCACAGTATGGCCGCTACGGATCTCTGAAGAAAAAACAAATGGGAATGCTCAGAAACTGAACCATCCAAATAAATTTCTAACGGACAACAGGAGGCAAATAAAATTCCGTTCCTCTCGAGGTTTCTTTTGACGATTGACAAGAGCTGTCGAAATTAAAATTCTACTCCCAGAAACCGTGGATTCAGCGTTTCAGCGCCTCAACTACCCAACATGAAGATGCAGAAATGAATTATGTTTCGGTAGCTGTCAGAAGAGTAGCTCCCAAGCAAAGGTTTGACAAAGCACAGAATATTTCCTGGCTTTGACAACTTATAAAATGTCTTCCACCGAGTAATACCACTGCAGGCTGCGGCCCTCGTCTCCGTGAGTCCGTGGGCCGGCCAGCCCGAGCGGACGAGACGAAGAGAAGTTGGATCATCCAACTGACAAACGGGCCATAGCTGCGATACCCTCCTAGACCCTAGTGGGGCCCACGTGTTGCATGGGCTTGACTTCTCACCGCATGATCAACCAGCAAGAACCAAACACGACCCAGCTGTTTGTTCCCTAAGCACATTGCCTCCAGCTCCTAAACAGCAGCAGGTAGCAGGTCATAGTGACAGTATCACACAGTACTCACAGCTGACGCATACACGTGCACAGGGACGCTGGATCTCGAGCTCCCTCAACCGTCGCAGTTCGCACGTGTACCGGAGCTGGCGTGGCGGCCTAACCGACCCCAATAATCAAACTCTCAGCACTGAATTCCTTGCTTTCCTTGCACACCAATTAACCCAGTTTTTAAACTAAACTACTACTAGGGTGGAATCAAACAGGAGCCTGCCCTGCCGCTCTTTTTACCAGCAAAGAGAGAAGGGCATGTAAACAATGCCGCAACTGGCCGTGGCGCCATGTGCTCGAATCTACACCATCAGGCAGGCATCTCGTCTAGGCCTGTAATGAGCTCTTTGCTTTGGGTTAAACTAACGCAACCTTGATCGGTCGCTCATCATGGTCCGGGCGCCGCAGTGCTTTCTGCCCGCCTATGGGACGGCAGCGGCACATGGTTAGGCACGCGAAAACAGCCGTGGTTCGTCCGTTCCACGGGCCGGCCGGCCACGACGACCACGGAGGAGGAGCTGAGGTCTCCGGCTCTCCGCTGAGTTTTGTTTTGCCCTTTCCTTTTGCCTTCTCTCCCCGACGGGAATCATGGCGAGTGCTGGCGCGCACGCCATGCCCTGATGTCCCGCGTGCGCCCGGGAGCAGAGCAAGCAGCGGTGAGGTGGCGGGCGCCTGCGTAATCGCTGGCGTCAGACGACGGGGCGGGTCGCCGTGTCCGGTGTCCGGTCGCGAGCTTGGACGCGAAGCCGGGGGGACGACGGGTGATTGGGTGCTTGCCTAGACGAGGCCGTGAGAGCGTGCCAGGTTGCGCCTTGGGAACGGCGGATTCGTTCTGGCTTGGGGGAGAAGCACCTCGAGCGCGCGGCTCGAGGACGCTTTGGGGACCATCTCTCGAGTGATTTTGCCCCGTTTTTTTGCCGCTCTCGTGAGCTACGCCGTGCGGGGAGGGAAGCTTTGCCGGCGAGGCCGCTTCTCTCTTTCCGGGAAGCATCCGCGGCCGCCTCGTTGAGATCTGCGCTCCGGCCTCGCTTTGCCCTTTTTATTTTTTACGGCGCAGATTTTGTTGGGCTAGGCAGGACGAAAGGAGCGGTCGTTTCCTCCGAGGGAGGGTCTCTCGCACGCATGGCCGGATACAACGCACGGGCCGGAATAATTTGAGGTCTGCTGCGTAGGCCCTGCTGCCTGGGTATCGAAGGGCTCCAAAAGTGTCTGGGGGCGTGCGGTGAACTCGAAGACGTGTCCGGCCGGTCACGTGATGGTATTCCTACGGGGCCGGACGAGTCGTTGCGTGTGGACGGCGCCCGTACGTGCGATGTCACGGCTGCTGTTTTACCGCGGCCAGCTGACACGCATTTGGGTTCATGCACCCGTCGTCCGATGCGGCCGGGTCGTCACGTGTCGCCCGGATCGTGCCGCCACGAGTAGGGATGGCAATCCTACCCGCGGGCATGGGTACCCGCGGGTTTCGTACCCGATTGGCGAGGGTATGGGCATAAATTTTCGCCCGCGGGTGAGGGTATGAGTATGAATTCTCGCCCGCGGGTAAGACGTGGGCATGAAAACTTGCCCGCGGGCACCCACCGGGTTACCCGCAATATAAGGAATTAATTAAATTTTCATATGACAAAGGTTTAACAACATAGAATATGATCCAAACCCACAAAAAACTCTAAGCACTTATATTTTATTTAGTTTGTGCGTGGCTAGACAATAATTTATCCTTATGTTGTAATTTTTATTTGGCTTGTGTGAAAGATATTTGTGTATGTTTGTATTAATATTTAATTCTCTGGGTAATTTAGTCGTTGGTTCTATGAACTTTGAACCGTTCTTGTTGTTTACATAGCGATGTGGCTATCATACTATCACAATATACGTTAATATAAAATTGTTGATATGTTTTTTACTCTCACCCAATGGGTACCCGATACCCGACCCGTACCCGGTGGGCACGGGCACGGGCAAAACATTTTACCCGCGGGCATGGTTGCGGGCGGGCAAAGGTTGACATCGCGGGTATACTTGCGGGCGGGCAAATTACTTACCCGCACCTTACCCGACCCGTTGCCATCCCTAGCCACGAGGTTCTTTGCCTAGTAGTACGACCGTGTGGCACAAGATCAGAAACTGTTTTTGTTCCTTTTTTTCATCGATCATCTCTTCTTCGTGAGTTTCACAACTTTTTAGTAGTACCGTACCATTCTCTAGAGCTTTCAGAACCTATTTATTAGGTAAGACCTTGTTCGGTTTTGATATGGATGATTGAAGAAGATTGTACTCCCTCCGGTGCAGCAAAGGAAGTCCCTCAAGACCAGATTACTCCTACCAAGGAGTCATTTATTAGGGGCAAAATTTTTTTGTTTGCCCCTAATAAATAGGGTTACGGGTGCACTGTAAACATCAACGAAGGGGGTGTTTAGTTGTTGTTATGCATAGTATTTTTATGCATTGGGTCGCGTGCCACAGAGAGAAAAAAGTGCATTGGGAAGCACGTATTATGCAAAATGGAGGAGAGAGAGGGTGAACTAAACACCCCCGAAGTCTCGCCGTATTGGCTAGCGCAACGCGTCCCAATGCACACCAACTGCGTGGTCGCGAGTTCGATTCCTTGAGGCTGCTATGGCGCGATGTTTTCGCGTTGTGGCGCTCTTTTTTTCCCTAAAGTTTTCCCTGGGCGCGCTGTTTTACCTTGTTCGCCGATGTTTTGCCTTGGCGCGGCTTTTTTTTTCCGGCTCCGTGCACGCACGCGTCCCTGCGACCCCTTGCCTCCTCCGCTACAATAAAAACGCTAGGAAGCCGAACCTTTCGTGCACACTAGCAGCAATGGCCGGCCTTGACCTCAATGTTCCTCCAGAGGTTGACGTCGATGCTTGGATCGACCTAAATGGTCCATCAGATGAAGAAATGGAACAAGAGGATGGCGACGCAGCTGCTGGTTTCCTTCCCAATGTCCAAGAAGAAGAAGATGTCCACGCGGATGATCTTGTAGAGGAAGAACAAGAAGCATATGCGCCTAGTCTTGTAGAGGAGGAACATGAACCATATGCGCCTGGTAAGTGCTTCTCCTCTCATTTGTTTTTTTCTTTTCTGTCAACTCTAATGTATCAAATTGCTCACATGAATGCACGTTGATTTGAACTTTTCTTTTGAGCAGAATTGGATTTGAACTTGCCTCTTGATGAATTTGGTGCGGTTGATTTGGAGTACCTTCAAAACATGAATGGTATTTGTTTGAACTCATATCAATGCCTCTATTTTTCTCAATTTTATGTTACATGATTTGTAATGCAAGTTATTTTTGTAGAACATCAAGATCCGGTTGTTGTCCACCACCGAAGAAGAGAGATGACAGAAGATTTGAGAAAGCAAGTGTATCAAACGTTGTTGGCTAGAAGCAATAACGGGAAACTCCACAAGAAAGACACCCAAATTGTTGCCGAGCAATTTGATCTTCACGTTCGGTCAGTGCGGCGAGTATGGAGTAGAGGTAAAGTACAACTTGCTAATTCAGTGCCGGTTGTTGTTGCTAGTCTAAAAAAGGGGAGAGTTGGTCGTAAACCAACTCCTGTTGATTTGGAAGCTTTGCGTAACGTTCCTCTAAAAGATAGGATGACCCTAGAGGATGTTTGTGCCAAGCTAAGCATTAGCAAATGGAAGTTGATGAGATATTTGAAAGAAGAATTGCTTAGGCGTCATTCTAGTAGCATCAAACCCTTTCTGACTCCAGCAAACAAAAAGACTAGGTTGAAGTTCTGTATTGACATGATCAAGAGGGGGTTGAATGGTGATCCAAGATTTAGGGATTTTTTTGACTTCGTTTTCATTGATGAGAAGTGGTTCTACTTATATCAAAAATCTGAAAATGTTTATTTGCTATCCGAAGAAGATGATCCACACAGGACTTGTAAGAACAAAAACTACATCCCTAGGCTCATGTTTCTCACTGTTTGTGCTCGACCGAGGTTTAGAGATGGGGAGTGTATTTTTTATGGTAAAATTGGATGTTTTCCTCTTGTCACTTATGAACCGACTATAAGAGGAAATGCTGCAACCGGTCGTGTTAGGGGAGAGATGGTTATGAAGCCCATTTAAAGTATCACAAGAGATGTCATAAGAGAATTCATGATCAACCAAGTCTTGCTGGCCATTAGAGCAAAGTGGCCAAGAGAAGATGTGAGAAATCCTATTTACATTCAACAAGACAATGCACCGTCACATTTAAAGGTGGATGATCCAACGTTTTGTGAGGCTGCAAAGCAAGATGGTTTTGATATTAGGATCATTTGCCAACATCCAAATTCTACAGATTTTAACATCTTGGACTTGGGTTTTTTCCGAGCTATTCAAACAATCCAGTACAAAAAAAATGCAAGAACTATTCAAGAACTAGTACTAGCAGTGCAAGAGGTATAGTAGACATTTTTTTATCAAATTGCTCACACATTTTTCATGATTACATTCCTCAATTTCAGCAATAATTGTTGCAGGCATTCCTGGAGTTTTGTCCACGCAAAGCAAATCGAATCTTTGTGACACTACAAACTGTTTTGTTGAAAGCAATGAAGATGAAAGGATGCAACAACTACAAGATCCCTCACATGAATAAGGCTACATTAGAAAGACAAGATAGGCTGCCAACTAGTATTCCTTGTCCACCAGATTTGCTAGATGAAGCTGAGGCTACATTTGCTGCATTGTAGGAAAAAAATATGCTAGTTAGAGGCAGCATTGTCATGCAAATCTTAGCATGATCATTGTTAGAGGCAGCACTGTTATGCAAATGTTAGCATTTTCATTGTTAGAGGCAGCATTGTTATGCACATCTTAACATAAACATTTCAATCTTAGCATGAACTTACCGATGCTTTGGCGTCACACAAGGGCTTGCAGTCCCACTCTTGTTCACCACGAAGAATGGCGTCGATTAGGTTGTCCTTGTTCACGACACCGCAGCGATTGCATGGACGAAACCTTGAGTGCACACGATTCCATGATGCACGGTTCTCATGGATGACACCACAGCGCACATAGAAATAGACCAAGCTCGAGCTCGCCGGGCTTCGCCTCCGGCACGACCTCCACTGCCTCTGAGTCCGGCATGACCTCGAAGGGCTCCGAGTCAGGCACAAACTGCACAGATTCCGTGTCCGGCGCGACGGAGTCTAGCGCCATGTCGGAGTACAGCGGGGACGCGCCGTCATCCTTGCTCGCCACGGAGCCCAGCGCCATCACGAAGTCCGGCGCGGCGACCATGGATTCCGGTGACAAAGAAGCCACGGCGATCGGAGATGAGGAATCCATGGCGATCTCGTCGTCGTCGGAGTCCGGCGTGAGAACTATGTCGTCGTCGGCCTCCATGGCGAGGCGCGGCGAGCAGAGGGCGGCGAGGCGCGGTGAGACGAGGAAGGAAGGCGTGCGGCGCGGCGAGGGCGGCGACGCGCGGCGAGCCGAGGAAGCCGAGACACGGCGCCGGCGAACGGAGGAAGGAAGGCTCGCGGAAGAAGGAAGGCGTGCGGGATGGGAGAAGGCGAGGCGCGTGCGGGATGGGAGAAGCTGAGGCGCTCGAACGGGCGACGAGGGAATCGATGCGCAGTTAAACAGGGGCAAAGGCGTCCAAACCACCCTCTCCACGCGCAGACTGACTTCTTTTCTACAATCTCTGCGGCGCCCAGACGGACTTCCTTTGCTGCACCGGAGGGAGTATGGCATTATTAAGAGGAAGCAAATTTTTTTACGAGTCAAAGCCCTCCTCAATTGTAGTTGTAGGTTGCAAAATATCGTACTACTAGTGATGACGGTTGCAAAATATCGTACTACTTGTGACGACGTGATTTTCGGAGTCACATTTAGGAGGTGTTTAGTTCACCCCTCTCTCTCCTCCATTTTGCATAATACGCGTTTTCCAATACGTTTTTTTCTCTCTGTGACACGCGACCCAATGCATAAAAACACTATGCATAACAACATCTAAACACCCCGTTGTTTGCATTGCAGCATGATTCGATGTCTGTATTTTACTTGAGTTTCCACAAGCTTACGTACGCAATGAATAATTTTCACAGATACTTATACGCCGTGATGTTCACACATGTTGGAAAGCACGAGTTGCCATACATAATTTCTCCGAAATTTCTAGGTTCAAAGTAAAAGGAACTCTCAGGAGCCAGGAGTGTGGGGGGTAAAACCTATGTGCAATAATGTGTAGATACGATGCTACATGCATCGGCGGTATCCACCATATCAGAATATCAGCTCAGCAGCTAGCAGAAAACGAAGAGTCCAGGCAAGACAAGGGTTTCCTCAAAATTTGCTCAAATTTGAAAACAGGTTCCCAAATGCATTTGATTTACAGAAGGATCAAAGTGGTGTACAATCATAGCTGAAAACACTCGCGCACACCCGATGAGCCGACCATCAGAGCGTCGAACATGGGGATTGTGCATAGTGGGCGGCTCAGATGGCCAAAGCCACAAGCAAGCAGATCAGATGAACTTCCTCCCCCAAGGTCCGAAGGTTCTTCGCGCTCCGGCGCCGACGGGCAACGGCGCACTGCTCAAAGCCGGGCAACATAGACGGAGAAATCGAACCCCTTTATCCATCAGATGCATCGACGGTTCTTCAGGTGTCGAGATCGTGTTTGACACAGGAGCCGAGATCTTCCGGGCTTGGTACGCAGGCTCCGGCAGCGCGTTTAGCTCGCGACGGACACCTTCCTGGACTCCTGGTGCCGGGACGACCCCGTCCTGGACGCGTACTGCTGCTGCCGCCGGGCGGCGGACCTGGCGGCCTGCCTGGCGCGGATGGCGTCGAGCTGCATCTGCTCGTCGCGGCACTCCTCGCTGCAGAAGGGCGTGTCCCCTCTGTACATGAAGATGTCGCTGTCGCGGCCCAGCCGCCTGGCGCAGAGCGCGCACGCGTCCAGCGCCGGCACGCTCGGCTCGCAGAGCGGCTCGGCGTCGAAGAAGAAGGCGGAGGCCATTCCGTACAGGAGAGGGAGTAGGAGAGCTGCTGTTTCTCTAGGCGGCACTGACCTTGAGCCTGTGAAGCTTTGCTGCTTCGGGTGGGCAATGGAGGAGGAGGTGAGGAGAGTGCGATGAGTTGGGGGTCTTGGGTGGGCGGAGGCCTTGGGGTTTATATGGCGGAGGGCGACGGGGAGGGCAATGCCAATGCGGCTCGGCGGCCGGCTGGTGCGGTGCACGGGCGGGCGTGGGAAAACAGGGGTCCGGCGCGGGCGAGACGGCCCACGGGGTCGGGCGAAACCGCCACCCCGGACGGACGGAGCCACCGAACCAGGCCGGCCGGGGTCACGGAATGGAGTGGTTCGGTGGTTCTTCTTTATTCCCGGCATGGTGCAGTGGTTGGCGTTGATGGCCGCCCGTGTCCGTGCCTGCGCGCGTGGCCCACGCCCCGGGGCTCCACCGCGACGAGAGCGACGTGGGGCGACGGCGACGTGGCCGGGCGGCAGGCTCTGGTTTCCGGAAGGAAGAACCCCCCCGGCGGAATCGCACCGAGACGTGCCGGTACTAGGCGGAAACCGTGTGCGATGCCCCTCAAAGAAAGGGAAAGGGAAAAGCGTCCCCCTATTGGGCCCGAAACACCACTTGCCCCCGCCACTTTCTGCCGGAAAAAATTGGTGGCATAATCACGCCGGTCAGTAATGTAAGGGAAAGAATTGAAGGTCGGAATCGTTTGCGACAAATCTGCACCATTAGGGAAAGCTCCAAACTCTGGCTTAAACTAATGTATAAACGTCCCGGAGCCGGTAATAAGGGAGCCAGGCGTTTCGCCACCGTACGGGCGTGGCGCCCGCCGTGCACCCCACATGGTTATGCCATGCTCGCAACGCAAATGATCGAGAGCACTACTACCCCTAGGGCCGTGACAGTGTTTTTAGGCCTGCTTTATTACGGGAATCTTGGATTGTGGCGCATGCACGCCGGGCGGCACGGGGACCGTTGGCAGGTGTCCGGAGGGCAATGGGCCGCGGTGACGCAATATCTGAGGCTGGTAATTTTAAAACGCTCCGGGAGATTGTGGAATCGGAGGAAACTGGTTGTTTAACCGGGAGATCGCCAGGTTTCGCCATGGCGAGGCGTGCACGTCGCCATGGCGTAGGGGCGAAGCTCCTTGCGCTGCGGGCCGGCGGCGGCTCCAGATTCCATCGGTCCCGCAGGCTTCGTCCCGGGGAGCAGCTTTTCTCGAGATCCGCGCCGAGTTTGTTTGAGGTGGCTTCACAGAGAAGCTTTGCGTTTCGGTTTGGTGATTGGAGCTTACGGATCTGTCCAATGATAACGTACGTTTTATCAGTTCGTGGCCAAGATTTTCAAAAGGGAAAAAAAAAGAAGAGCAAAAATATGTTCCTGACTAAGGCACCGTTTAGTTTCCTCTGAATTCTGAAATCCAGCTTATAGAATCTGGATTAGGATCCTAAAATTCTAGATTTTAGTGCAGTTTTCACACTTGAGATCAAATTCTAGAATCAGCGGTGGATGCGTCAGCATTGCATGGTGAAGAAATGCTCGCTGCTCGTTGTGCACCTGGTGCTGATCAGTGCACCTGTTCAGCTGTTCGTCGTCGTTGCCGAGTAGGTGAGTCGGGTCCTACCTGGTGCTGATCAGTGCACCTGTTCAGCTGGACTTGCGCTGCTTCCAGCCTAGCCATGACGCTCGGAGGATCTCCGGTGACTCAGCGATGAGTCGTGAGGCGTACAGCATGGAATATAAACAAGGAGGAGTTGAAATGTTGAACGAATCTGACGGGTGTGTGATGATGTGGATCCTCAATTATGATCTTTTGTTTAGTCACTTCATGACAGGTTATCTGAAGAGTGAAGACTGAAGTGGGCATAGAGTCGAAGCAAACTATACAGATGACGCAATTAGCAAACTCATGCATTTCTTTCCTTATCAACCAAACTCATACACATAAAAATAGCATAAGATCTCATGGCAATTATTTTCCGTGGAAACTCATTTCTCCGTACATACATATCTTTTCTCGAAAATCTCCTGAAATTTGGAAACAAGCTTCTCAAATGTTTCTACAGCACGGCCGGTGTCACAACCTGGCTGATTCCCAAAACCTGGAGGTTGAGACGGCCAGAGCTTCAAGCAAGCAGATCGATGAACTCTCACCGATCCTTTTCCCCGCCGGCACCGGCCATCACTGCACGGCTCAGGCCGGCCAAAGCGCGGCGGAGAAACGGAACTCCCATGTGGTCACCGGCGACCGGCCGGATCGGTGCTTTTCCGTGTCTTAGGCATGCGAGACCAGAGACCTTTTTCAGTTCTCACGAACTGCAGCAGCTTCCGGTAGTTCAGCTCGCCACCGCAGACACCTTCCTGGTCTCCTTGTGCCCGCGGCCGCGACCCCGTCACCGACGAGTACTGCTGCTGCCTCCGGCCGGCGGACCTGGCGGCCTGCCTGGCGCGGATGGCGTCGAGCTGCATCTGCTCGTCGCGGCACTCCTCGCTGCAGAAGGGCGTGTCGCCCTTGTACATGAAGATGTCGCTGTCGCGGCCCAGCGGCTTCGCGCAGAGCGCGCACGCGTTCAGCGCGGGCACGCTGGGCTTGCCGAGCGGCTCCGCGTCGAAGAAGAAGGCGCAGGCGAGATGTGCCGCCGCCATGGCTTTGCTTTGGCTCCGCGCGTTGCTAGCTGCTCGAGAGTGGAGAGGTAGGGATCGGATCGGATGGATGATGGTTTGGCTTCGCTCGGGAGTCTGGGGCCGGTATATATGGCGGACTGGGACGGGCAGGGCGCAGATCGTTGGTTCGGTTGTGGTGGACGCGCGCGCAGGGGAAAACAGGCGGTCTGTCACGGGCGGCGGCTGGGGGGAGGCGGCCCACGGTTCACTGCCGCGCGCCGGGCCGGACGGAGGAGCCACCAACCGTGACGGAGAAAGAGAATGGAGTGGTTTCTGTTCTTTATTGCCGCATGGGCCAATGGTGAAGTGTGGTTGCCTGGTTGGCTCGGCTTGACGGCAGCCGTGTCCGCCGCCACGCAAGCGGGTGACTCGGCTCCGCCGCGGCCGCGACGAGGACGACATGAGGTGGGGCCATGTCCGACGTCGATGGGATTCGGATTCCTGGGCATACACCGGCCAGAACCCAGAACCGCATAAAAACGTCCCTGTTGCACGCAAAAACCGTGGGAATCACAGGAAGCGAAACGAGCGCCTCCGCTTTGTTTGTGCTCAAATGCGAGGAGCAGTACGGGAAAGCATACAATTTGCATGGAATCAACACCTCTACCCAGGCCCCCCAAACTCTAGCTTAAACTAACCTAAAAGGTCTTAGGGCTGATAATTCGTGAGCCGGGCCTTTTGCCAACATACGAGGCCGGAACCCGCACAATGTTAGGCACGCAAATGATATAGAGCACTCACGCTCAAAGGCCCTGTTTAATGCCCCCAACTTTTCATTCTTTTTCCACCTCGAGAACCGTGTCAGTTCATTTCTTCTCTCTGTGCACGCGACCCAATGCATAAATTTTTCACCACTTTTCACCCTTTCACCCCAATTAAACAGGGCCAAAATATCAGCGTGGGCACTTGTTTTTGTCAGGTTCGTTCTCGGGGAATATTTTGAAGTGTGGTTCATGATGCAAAGCCACCAGATAGTAGCGCCTTGTGAACTACACACTGTGGGGGACCGATAGCACATAGCCATCGCACGCGTCTGGTGATTTTGTTTTTCCTCATATATATATATATATATATATATATATATATATATATATATATATATATACACACACGCGTGCGTGTACATGGAAAAGTTCGGAGCAATTTTAAACCGAAGATTAGGAGGACTAAACATGATCTAATTATAAAACTAATTACACGGATGGACGGGAAATCGCGAGACGAATCTATTAAGCCTAATTAATATATCATTAGAGATTATTTACTGTAGCACGACGTTGTCTAATCATGGTCTAATTAGGCTCATTAGATTCGTCTCGTGAAATTACCCGGTTATGGAATGGGTTTTGTCATTAATCCACGTTTAATACCTTAATTAGTATCCTAACATTTGATGTGACGGATAATTAGTAAAAAGTTTAAAAAATTTGTGCAACTAAAGAGGCCCTAGCGGTCTGGCAGGCAGGTTTCGCCCGGGGGAGCAGCTTTCTCGAGATCGGCGTACAGAATTTGTTTATTTGTGGCTTCAGACAGAAGCATTGCACTTGATAATTTGCAGCAGCGAGTCTGCAAGGGGCCGTTTTAATCATGAATTTTGTATAGACTTGAAGTTAAATTAGGGCTGGTCCTGATTCTACCCATGATAATTGGAGCCTAGAGATTGTTCGTAATTTATGGTCTATTTGGCAAAGTTCTACTTCCTAGCTCTGTACAAAAGCTAGTATTCGTTTAATAAATAAAAAATTTCTAATTTAAATATATAGAAAACAAGACGACTCAACAAAAGACCATCGTTCAGTCCATAGCTCTACCTCTACGAATTTATGGAATTATACCAAACAGGGTCTTGATTACAGAGTTGGTCTAGGCAAAAGCTTGATAAGCTGGATCGGTGGCTCGTTTGAGGACGGTTATGATCAAACTTTTTTCCTTTTGAAATTGGAGTCAGCCAATTCTAATTGAAAGTCAAGTTCAGTTTGGCTCGTTATGCATAAGCTCATGTTAATTTGAAGTTGGGTCTCAAACGATAGAGAACACTGTTCGATGTGTTGGAAGAATACCGTGACTTGTCAGCAGGGGAGCAGGTCCTGCGCCAGGAATGCCATGATCGCCTCGCCCTCTCTATTAGAGAGCACGTGGCGTACTGGAAACAGCGGGGGAAGCGATGGGCGATCCGCGAGGGGGACTCCAACACCGAGTTCTTCCATGCTCATGCCACCCAACGTCTTCGCAGCAACCAGATCAGGACCCTCAGTGCGAACGGGTGCACGGTCA
Organism: Alloteropsis semialata; assembly: GCA_004135705.1. NCBI lineage: Eukaryota > Viridiplantae > Streptophyta > Magnoliopsida > Poales > Poaceae > Alloteropsis > Alloteropsis semialata. The sequence continues at coordinate 57,187,368 of CM014276.1, forward strand.
CCTCCCATGAGGACAAGGTGCAGGTGCTTACCCGCCACCTCCGGGATCTCCTGGGCACCAATGTGCCGACATCCTGGAACTTTGCAGTGGATCAACTCTACGACAGCACCCCTGTGATCTCCCCCGGCAGGCTCACTGCCCCCTTCACTGAGGCAGAAGCTAGAGCTGCGATTCGTGCGATGAACCGCACGAGCTCTCCGGGACCAGATGGTTTTGGGTCGGGTTTCTATGCTGCTACCTGGGAAACAATCTCCAGGAAAGTAATGGACTTTGTTCTCGCCTTCCAGAATGGCACTGCCGACCTTGACAAGGTGAACAGGTCCTTTGTGGTCATGATACCGAAGAAACCAACCGCGGATCGGCCAGGGGATTTCCGGCCGATATGCTTGCAGAATTGCTCCACCAAGCTCATCTCCAAGATGTTGACATCCCGACTCCAGCTTGACATCTCCAAGCTAATTGATGTTGATCAAACGGGATTCATCAAGGGGCGCTCCATCTCAGAAAATTTCATTTATGCAGTGGAGCTTGTGCAATGTTGTCACAAAAGAAAGCTGCCCACCCTGGTCCTCATGCGACTTTGCAAAAGCTTTTGATTCTGTGAACTGGGATAGCCTCCTGAAGATTACGGAGTGTTGTGGATTCCCTGACCAATGGTGCACTTGGATCTCGTCCTTGCTCTCAACATCCAAATCGTCTGTTCTAGTCAATGGCAGCCCCAGCCCCTGGTTCAGCTGCAAGCGAGGACTGCGCCAAGGCGATCCCCTCTCTCCTTACATGTTCCTAATTGTCGCCGATGTGCTCAAGACGCTGATCACCAGTGATGGGTCCATCTACCACCCGGCTGCGGAGGGGCTCCCTTGTCCCGTGCTGCAATACGCAGACGACATGCTGATTCTCCTGAGGGCGAATGCCACCGAACTGATGCAACTCAAGATGCTCCTGGACTCCTTCTCGGCAGCTACTGGACTCCAAATTAACTACAGCAAGAGCACTTTGGTGCCAATGCACGTCAGCGCGGCGATGGCGACAGAGTTCAGTGAGATACTGGGGTGTGCAACTGGATCTTTCCCACAGACATACTTAGGACTGCCGCCATCCAACGAAAAACTTCGACTCGCGGCGTTCAGTCCGCTCATCGGCAAGGCCGATTGATATCACAGCGGCTGGCAAGCTGCCCTGCTTAACCCAATGGGGCGTGCCGTTCTTGTCAACACGGTGCTCGACAGCCAAGTCATCTACGCCATGTCGGCGATGCTGCTGCCCCAAGGTGTTCTGGACGCCCTAGACAGAAGACGGCGCGCGTTCCTCTGGAGCGGCGAGGAAGCTGTCTCCGGCGCCCAATGCCTGCTCGCCTGGGAGCTCGTGTGCCAAACAAGAATGCAGGGTGGGCTGGGCATCAAGAATCTGGCAACTCAAAACAAGTGCCTCCTCTTGAAGCTCCTCCATCGACTGCAAAGCCCCGGTGAATCGGCCTGGGCGCGCTGGATCAGCGGGCGCATCGACATGGTCACTCTGCAGGGCGACGCCGCCGGGTCGCACTGGCATGATCTCGCTGACCTTGCCCTCATGTACCGGGCGGTCACCGTCTGCCAGGTGAGCAACGGCCAAAGCACTGCCTTCTGGCTGGACCGGTGGCTGTCCATGGGCAGGTTGGCAGAGCATTTCCCTCTGCTGTTCAGCCATGCTGCTGACCCGGAGGTCTCGGTGGCAGACATCGTCCACGACGGCCTGGACAGACACCTTGCGCCCCGCATCACCCGTGCAGCGCAACTTGAACTCCGCGAAGCCCGGGCACTGGTCGAGCGAGTTCAGCTCTAGACTGCGAGCGACTCCCGCTCATCCCCTCTGGCCGATGGCGAACAGGTTCTGCGAGCCAAACCAGTTTACCAGCTGCTGATGTCGGTCAGTGGCCCCCCACGCTGCAGCTTCTACGACTTCGTGTGGAGAAACAGAGCACCTCCACGAGTGCAGTATTTTGGATGGCTCCTCGTGCAAGAACGCATCCAGTGCCGCTCAAACCTCGTCAAGAAGCAGCTACTGGAATCCGCGGAATGTGAGGTTGTGAGCTGTGTCAGCACCCTGATGAAACCTGCGACCACCTGATCCTCCACTGTCCATTTGCGTCGCTTGCCTGGAGTACCCTGGGGATCGACAGCTCCACCTGCTCGGTGCGCGAGCTATGGAAGCTTGACAGGCCGGCAGCCATCCCCGCCAAACACTTCGATGTGTTACTGCTGCTAATCAGCTGGAATATATGGAAACATCGGAACACGCTGGTGTTCCAGGGCGCGACAGCCTCCAGCGCCGGACTCTGGCGAGCGTGCCAAGAGGATGCTAGACTTTGGAGTTGCCGGTGGTCTGTAGAGGACCGGCCAATCGCCGATGCCTGGTGCCAGATAATGCGATCAATGTAAACATTTTAGCTAGCGTTTTCTTTTTCCTACCCTCTTTATGTACTGAAAAGCGTGCTGTACAAGGCTTTTGGGTTGCCCAAACCCCTTTAAATTGAATCAGGTGGGGATGCTCTCCCCCCACGTTGACCCTCAAAAAAAAATAAATATGGACAAATCAATTGAAAAAAAGAAACTGAACCAGCGCCCCCTTTCAGTCCATAGCTATATTTTGCAAGATGCGTATCGACCTATTTACTGGGAGAGATACGGAGACAAGCAACAAAATAATTCAGTAGAGGATCGCATGGTGCAAACTGTTTTGCAATGCTAGGCTCCAAATTCTGCTACTCCCTCCGTTTTAAAATATAAGTCATTTCAATATTTTTGGAAAGTCAAACCATTTTACATTTGACCAAAAAATTTATAGAGAATTACAAAAATTTATGGCACCAAATAGATATAACTATAAAAATATATTTAATGAAAAATCTAATGATATTTATTTGATATGATAAATATTAGTACTTTATCAAAAAATTTGGTCAAACTTCAGATTCTTTGACTTTCCAAAAATGTTGGAATGACTTACAATTTGGAACGGAGGGAGTAGAAGACTAAAAGTACACTACACCTAAAGAAAACACAGCAAAGATAGACCACAACTTCTTCTAGAGTACTGAGTACTAGTCATATCATATGATCATATCAATCTGGTTAGCGGAGCAGTATCAATTGACGCTTCCTTTGCTGACCTGCAAAATTTCCCGTTCGATGATGTGTACCAGCAACCTAGGTCGAGCCGCGTGTGGACTGAAATTGCTCAGCCATTCCCGAGCTTCCGCTGGATCGGTCGGCGACGTAACATGTCATGGATTCACCCGCACTCCCTCCCGTTTCACTCCTCGTGTTAGAAGTGACCGGAGAACGTGTCCCCCGGGCGCCGCTCATCGCCGAAGATGCGGATGAGTGCGCCGTCCGGTCAGTAGCCGACGAGTGCCCTGCGCTACTACCACTTCCGTACGACGACGTGGTGTTGCTCGACTGGTGACTTCCACTCGCAGGCGGCCCGTACGTCGCCACGGGCATCTCTAGCGGGAGCTCAGGCAGCGGCGCCTCGAACTGGAGCACGTTTATGGCCTGCCGATGGACGGCCGGGACGCGGAGTCGGGGTGCACGCACCAGAGCCCCACCACCAGCGTGCGCTCCACCTCCGGCGCGGCGGTCTCGCCGTCGAGCAGCCGCGCGTCCGCCGCGTCGAGGAGCTCGCCTCTCCCGTACAGATCCCAGACCCACTGCACAAGCAGCACCCTGCTCTCGTCCTCCTCGGGGACGACGGGCTTCCGGCCGCAGGCGAGCTCGAGGAGGACGACACCAAAGCTGTAGACGTCGGACTTGGCGCTGGCCCGGCAGGTCACCACACACTCCGGGTCCATGTAACCCCTCGTGCCGGCGATCATGGTGGTGCGCGCGGCTCGGCTGTGGTCGACGAGGCGCGCGAGGCCGAAGTCTCCCAGCTTCACGTTGTACGACGAGTCCAGCATCACGTTGCTCGGCTTGATGTCCCGGTGCACCACGCACTGCTCCCACTCCTGGTGAAGGTACAGGAGGGCAGAGCCCATGCCAAGAATAATGTTGTACCTGACGCCCAAAATTAAATGTTAACAAAGTGATTATATTTAATAATTTTTTGCTGCCGAATGAAGAGACTAGTTCATCATTTGACCGACCATGTTCATACCTGATTGGCCACGTTAGAACGTATATTGTGCTGTAGAGATGGGTGTCCAGGCTGCCGTTGGTCATGAGCTCGTAGACGAGCAGGAGCTCCTCGCTCTCGTGGCACCACCCGATGAGCTGCACAAGGTTTCGATGTCTGAGACGGCCTATGATGGTCACCTCAGAGATGTACTCCCTCCTGCCCTGTCTGGACGTCTTGGAGATCCTCTTGATGGCCACATGGAGCCCCTGATCCTGCAGGTACCCACGGTAGACGGAACCGAAGCCGCCCTCACCCAGCTTCTCGTCGTCGGAGAATCCCCGTGTCGCCTGTGATAGTTGGCTGTAGGTGAATCTCCGAGGCCCTGTCCCCTTCTCGAACTCATCGTCCATGTCTCCGGCGAGAGGAGTCTCTGCATTTGCTGGCGCATCTTGCATTTTTTGGGTGCCCTTTCTTTTCTTGTACTCGCGGTAGCAGAGCCACCCCGCTATGATGAGCAGCATGACGACCCCAGTTGATGCCAATCCGGCTATTAGGCCTATGTTTGTTGTCTTTGACGCTGTGCTTCCTGTCATTTAAAGACACTTTCAATAAGTAACATATGGTGTAAAAATTTATATAGTAGGAGGGACACAATTACATAACCACGAAAACTATTGCAGAAGCTAAAATAATGCACATGATTCACTGAGGATGAGCATGCAGGATTCTCAAAGTGATTTTGCAAAAACACACGGTAGTGAGAGGGGCAGATGGCACATCCCATTGGGGGTGTTTAAATCCTCAAAGTCACCAAAAAGTCATCAAAAGTTTTCATACTGACAACCGTGCTCTCTCTCACAGGACACGCTTCTCAGTGTCAAAACTTTTCACCACTTTTCACTAATTCTCCGGATTTAAACACCCCCATTGATAGATAAACAAAGTTCCAATCTTTTATTTTGTGGATTTGATTTCAAGAAAGCAATACATTAAATTCATGGAGCACTTAAGATACAAATCTTACTATTACTAATTAGATACTTTTTTAAGACGCCCCACATTAATCCTCACAAAATGTGCTAGAAAAAAATATAAATCATAAAAATTCTCACAAAAATAAAAAAACATCTAGGGATCAATTCGGAGGCTAATTATAACATCCATTAGATTTATCGTGTTTTCTAAAAATTTATCCACATTTACCAATAAAAAAATAGATTAAAGTAACCCCTAAATCTATAGCTAAATTACCCGTCTCTCCCATTATAAAAAACAACCTAAGGTAACCCCTATATTCATCTAAATTACCCACCTATGGCACTATAAACATAACTTAAAATAATGCCCTAAATTTGTTCCATTACAAAAGTAATTAGAATTTTTGGCATTAACATAAATTTAGGACTAGTAATTAGTCCAAAAAAAATACTACTAATTCTGCAACAAAACCACTCATTTCTGGCAAGAAAAGAGAAGCCATTGCTTGTATATGCCATTATTAAAAATACTAAGTAGTAGGAGGAACACAACAACTACATAACCATGGAAACTATTGCAGAACCTCGTAAAACAATGCACATGATTCGCTGATGATAAGCATATACAGGATTCTCAAAGTGATTTTGCAAAAACACATGTGTAATGAGAGGGGGCAGAGGGCACATATCTCCTTGATGATAAACAAAGTTCCAATCTTTATTTGTGATTTGATTTCAGGAAAACAATACAATAAATTCATGGAGCACTTAAGATACAAATTATTTAAGATACAAAATATGACCAACACAACTCACTGAAGTGAAAGAATAAGAAATACAACTAGTAGATAAAGGGGGAGCCACTTGCCGGTCATGTTGACGCCGGCGACGTTGACGAGGGTGGACTCGAACGACCAAGAAAGGATCTGATGGCTCTCGACGAAATCCCCTGTGGCCGCCGAGAACCCCACCGCCGCTTGCTGCGGCAGCCCTTCGGCCCTGAAGTCGAGGGGGGCACTGACTTCGTAGAGCCCCAGCCCCGGCAGATCGTCGAACCGGAGGGTCGCCGTGAGCGTGCTCGCGTTGGCGTCGTACCTGACCCACGCCGACATGGCCCCGTCGAAGCACCCATCCGGCAGCGCCGCGTACGCCACCGACGTGACGTTGTTGACGTCCACCCCGACGTGGTTCACGGTGTTCTTGGGGTCCCAGTCGTTCCTGAACGCGTCGAATTCGACGGCGACGGTCGGCGGGAAGTAGGTGTTGTCCCGGTTGCCGGGGTTGTTGACGAGCCCAAGGAAGCCGCCATTGGAGTCTTTCGGGAGGCTCGGGGGGTACGTGCCGACGAAGAACGCCATGCCGTCGGCCTGCAGGGCAGCACACGCGAGGTGTAACAAATGCTAGCCTCATAAGTCGTAACAGAAGCCAAGCTAGAGATTCTTTAGATGATGAGTTTGCCTGAGCTGTGCTGTTGCGTGGCCTGATGACGAAGGTGAAGTTGGAGGCGAAGCTGGCGACCTTGCCGGCGTTGTCCCAGAGCTGCACAGGCAGCGTGTGCGCCACCCGCCCCGTGCTCCAGGTCGTGTTCTTCGTCAGGTCAATCCGATCGCTGGCCGCTGTAGCGTTGGAAATGTACACGAGATCGGGACTGGTGAGGGCGCCGGGAGTGGAGAAGTTGTAGCTGAAGCTAAGCGAGGTGGCTTGGGAAACGGTAGCGGCACACAGCAGGCAGGCGAGGTTAAGCAGAAGCTTCATGGCCATGGCCATGGCGGCTAAAGCTTTCTGTGCAAGCACATCGTCAGGAACGTGTATAATCTATATCCACGACGCCGTGCTAGCTCTTGCCGGCTCAGGGTCGTCGTCCTTCCGTCTGATTTGGTCTTTTTGTCTTCAGAACTTCAACCAAGCTGCCGTCACGTTCCACGAATTTCAGTTTACACGCTACAATGACCATGTCTAGAGGATAAAGTTGCTTGCCGTCCTGGATTTCTAGTTTTTTTCTAAGGACTAGGTTTGTGCCCGTGCGTTGCTACGGGAAGGAAACAAAAATGTAGAAGCGATAAAATTGACGCACCAAAAAACCCATGCTTATTTAGATTACCAAATATGCATGATAGGACATAAATAGACACATATTTTATAATCCAAGCGAATACGCAATAATATGACTCAAACAAATAATCAATAATTGTACACACGATAAAAATAGCAACAAGAACACATATATAGATATCACCAAAATTCAATGCAAATATACATATTATTGTTGTGCTTCGTCTTCAGGCCATGGGTATGTCCCCACGGCAGATGAAAGAATATGGTTGATCTGAGCAAGAAAGTGTTTTAACCACATTGACTTTCATCTTCATCATATTTATATAACAGTATTTAATCATGCGCGAACAAAGAACGGAGAAACATATAATTCCAAGAAATAGTTTAAAAAGGAAGGAAGCTGCACCATGATATCTTAGCTCACCATCAAAGTAGGAGAGCCCAGCGTTCAATTGACAAGTTACTTTGGATAGAAATGCAGGAAAAGTCTGTTCTTGCAGTCCATCAAAGATAGGATAGCAGTGCTGCAGTGACAAGTTCGATAGCAAACTTGCTTTGGGTCAGTGGTCACAACCAATCCCGCCACCTTCCTTCAGGTTTGCTTGGATACACATACACCCATCGCCTCTCTGATGCATTTCTTGCAGCCTTGTGTTTATCTGGTAGCACAAAAAATTTCAGAGAATGGAGGTATTGTGACTTTATGTTGCAGGCTAAAATATGTAACATTCCTGATACACAGAACCACAGACCATACAGCTTTGTTTTGCAAAAAAAAAAAAATCTAAAGATCAATAATTGTGTATCTGATACACAGAGCTACATCCTTAAGGCAGCGTGGCAGACTATCTGTGAGTGTTTTCTCAAGATTTTGATTGTTCCTTCACAAAAAATGCTTGTATTTCAAATCACAAATAGAGCATAAGCACTATGCACTTCTCAGTTCTTTCTTAATCTAAAAAAGATTAATTTCAAGACTAATTTCACAAATAATATATCACATTCTTCATAAATACATTTAACTGTCCAATCCCTTTTTTAATGATAACATTTATAAACCTTATTTTCATACTTAGACAATAGACAGAGGTGGTGTTTGGGTACTGAAACCTACCGGTTCTCCACCCAAGACACCTACTTTCACACTTCTTTCAGGGTTGTATAGCATATCCCTTCACTTTGCAGCCACATATAGGTTACTTGTACACACAGATTATCAGCATAACAATGAGGGCTATAATTGACAGGACTGAAGATGAGTGCCTGCGAGTAACAGTCGAAATCAAGGTGTCAGACAGAATTGAACTGTACAGGCTCAAACAAGAAAGTACATTGGATTGAAACTTTTGGAGACTTTGTTTGATGACCCCCTTTTACCTTGTGCAATATACTGTTCAATTAGTGCATGCTACTAACAGATTTCAGGCAAAGTTCAGCACAACGACTGTTCAGGTTCAGGGAATGCAGTAACTCCATTACTGACTGCAATAACACAGAGTCAATATAGATCCCCATGGGTGTGTGATGCGAGTTTTCATTGTCACACCAAAACAGAAGAAAAGCATAGCTACTTGACAGGGTGCAGCAAGATTCAAAAACAACTATACTGTACATTCCAAAATCTAGGAAACAATATTTAAAATATTAGCGGTTTTAGTTTCAAAATTTTGTAAGTACTACTGACACAACTAAAATATAGCTTGCTTGAGGAACAAAAAAAACACAGCCAAACTCAATGATACAGACAATAAAAAAAAACATGAGAAGGAGAAGTAACAGAAATTAACGCCAATCAAAATCTGCAAGACATGTGTCCACAACCAAAAGCATATATATAGCACAGATTAGCACATGCCTACACAAGATTTTCCTTTACCATAACCAGGAACCCTAGCTATCTGCTTTACCATGATCAGGTTATCATCCTTTAGGTCTTACCTCAAATGGTAGACCTATTTTGCGGTATGAGTCAATGTTGTAGCATATATGTCTAAATTTAGGTATATAGAAGCAGACAGGTCTTAACTCTTAGTGGAATCTTGCTTAGACATCACCATATGACTTAAAAGGTTAACAAATCCAAATATATGATAATGCTAGTATTAGCAAGGAGGTGATAATCTGAAGAATATAAGCAAAACCAATTTAAACCAAAAATGACATAACAAAGAATCAGAACTTATATATGTGACCCTCTCAGTTGACTTCTAAACATCCAGAAATCAGAATAAGCTACTTCTACTATGTGGAAGGCTATACAGTTTGGAGATGAACTGGAATCAGAATAATTGCAGTAATATAGTGACATTGGCATGGCAGAACCAACACAACTATGCTTGTACTCACATCTAGGTTATACCATATTGTGGTGATTATACCATATTTCAAGGTTGATTGAAAACTGTATTTACTGTAATATAGCATATTGCCATATTCAGATCAAGAACTGGCTGAGTTTTCCATGCTTCAAGCTCAGGAGCAATCAATGAACATGTATGCCGATATCTGCATATATATGTTAAATTTTTTTGGATACCTTCACCAGACCCATCTACCATAGTGTGATAACCACACGTGAACCTCATCAGCAGGCCATCAGTTGAGATCAGCAGGCCTCAATGTTAAATCTCACCAGCAGGCCTTCATTCTGAGGAATATATAAATATTGCATTATGCGCATGAAAAATAGGTCTAATGCAAAGGAGTGGAGGGGGGCAAACCAGTACCTGGACCTTCAGCTTGAATCGCATCAAATAGAACCTAGTGCGCGAGCAGTGCCAATCCTTGTGCCCTCGGGCCTCTTCGCCTTTGGCTCCTCTTCCTCTTCCTCGCCTGGGAAGAGCACGTGGCCAGGCCAGAGCACTCACTCCCTGCCAAGGATCGCAGGGCACCGTCAGATATCTAGAGATTCATTCTCGATTTCAAAAAATCATGAAGCTGGGTGGGTCCGAACCTTCTGCGCGGCGGTGAGGGTGTCGGAGAGCTGCGCCAGCGATGCGGCGACCGAGTCTAGGCCACGGACGAGCATCAGCGAGTCCTCCCGGAGGCGCTTCCCCCGCTCGGACTCCACCCCGCGCTGCGCCATTCCCCAATCACGATACAGAGAAACTCAAGATCCGATTCAATCCCACAAAAAGCGAAAAAAAAAAAAAAAAAAAAAAAAAAAGAAAAAAAAAAAAAAAAAAAAAAAAAAAAAAAAAAAAAAAAAAAAAAAAAAAAAAAAGAAAAAAAAAAAAAAAAAAAAAAAAAAAAAAAAAAAAAAAAAAAAAAAAAAAAAAAAAAAAAAAAAAAAAAAAAAAAAAAAAAAAAAAAAAAGCGAAAAAAAAAATGAATCGAAGGGTGCGGCGGCGGCTGGTGGTGCGAGCACGCCGCGGTCCTCGAGGATGGTGTCGACGCGGGTGCGGAGGCGGTCCCAGAACCGCCGGTCGTCGGAGGTGGGGCTGGCGAGCGCCACGGTGGCGGAGTCCATGGGACGCGAGATGCACCGCGTAGGGTTCGGGGTGAGAGGGAGGGAGAAGGCCACGACGCGGTGCGGGGCACAGCGGCGTTGGCGGCGGTGTGGCGAGGAGGTGCAAGCAGGATTCCGGTGCATCACCATTGAAACCAAGTAAGCTTCCAATTTCTTCAAAGGTGATGGATTTTTCTTCATTCATCAACCTAAATTCAAGGCATGACACTTCTTGCTCACCAATTTTTCTTGTCACAACTCTCATGGTCATCATGATCTCCAAAGCAATTTCTGCATGCACATCCACCGGAACACCATCGGAAAATTGTCTCCATCCAAGGTTGTCCAATAGCCCATAAATATCACCATAGAATCCCAACCTATGGATTACATCATCATCAAAATCACTGTTTGCTCTCACTCTTCCCTTCAAATTCTTGAGCCTTGCTCCTTCTTCCTCTGACAAAATCTCCCATATTCTGAAATTCTTGGCTTGTATGGTGGTGGTGCGGTTGATCTTCTGGAACGTCTAGCGCCGGTACGTCCACGTGGTTCGATGAACTGCATGGAGGAACTTCGTGGGTCTTGCATCCCTCCAAGGAGCAGCATGTCGCTCCTTTGTACGGGGTTGTCTTACTCCATGCTTCGCGGTGACTCCACAATGGAGTGCCTCCGCGAAGAGCTCGCCGATGGCGCAACGGACGCCGACGACCTTGTCCTCTTTCCGGTGAGGAAATTGACGATGCCCCTCCTCATGATGCCTTGCTGCACAATCACAAAAAACCAACACACTGGGGGTTTCTCACCGGTGGAAAAACAATATATCAAAGATGAGAGCAAACTAGGAATTGTAGTGAATTTTTGGAGATTTTTGGAGGTGGTTTTGAATCTCAAAATTTTTTAGAGCCTCTGCTGGTTTTCAAGGTGGAAGAACTGAAGAACAAGAGTTTAGAAATGCATAAGCTATGTACCTGTGAAAGATGAGCACCAGGGGGCATTTATGGAGGCCAGGCCGGCCGGCCTGGGGTGCTTGGGGCCGGCCAGCCTAGGGTGCTCCTTGGCCTGCTTCACGTGCCCTTGCTCCCACATCTTTCTGAGTGGATTCCTAATCAGTGTCCAGCAACCCCATATGATTTCCACCGTCCAAATGTTGTGAACCATTCATCCTTTAGCAAAGTTGTCCACTTGCACATTATTTTCTCCACTTTGATTAATGCCTTTGTCCTTTGCTTCAACTGCACTCCAAATGTTGCTTTCAATCCTGCAAAATAAGTGTACCACCATGCATGGCTGCCTCCTCTTGCATGTGGAGTTAGGTGGAGAGCACAATAATTCTTCCCGTGAAGGTGATCTTGGTCATTAGTGATGATCATGATCATAAACCCTTCCAAAGCGTGTTTACATGCTTAACTCCTCCTCTAATCTTGACAAATAAAACCAACTCAAAGCAAGCAATGAGTTTGAATGAATAATTAGAGGGGAATTTAGGCATCATAACAATTTGTAAGTTGAGAAATATTTTCTGACTACATTAATTTTGATTGCACCGGTATTGCTCACTTTCATGAATTGATAGTGAACTTTCCTGAGTTCAACCATGGGTCATAGGTTTGGGTTCTAAATTTTGGCTAAAATGAGGGAGATATTTTGAAAGAAAATAAAATAAAAGGGGCTTTAGAAAAAATCCTAATCCTAGGGAAACAAAACTGAAAATTACTAAGGTTGCGTGAGCCTAGCATGCTTCAAAGAATTTAAAGAATTAAGAACAACGCTTGGCTCTACTCGTGTCTTTACAATGATCAACTTGGTCCTGGCCGTCATGGAAAGGACGGTCGCCAAAATGGGTATGGGAATTTGGTTTTGGGTTTCTCAAGATTAAACAAATAAATCATGGGAAGGCTCAAGTCATTGGTTTGGAATAAGAATTAAAATCAAAATGACCGAGCAACTCTAATTTAAATGTTCGACCGAACGACCAATTTATCAAATGTTTACCAAGTCTTGCGTAGCAAAGTTCATGACTCACTTACTCAAAAGGTCTTCGAGGGTTGTCCTCACGGTAGCTTATTCTTGACTCGACGAACGGGTTGTCCTCCCGGTAGCTTATTCTTGACTCGACGAACGGGTTGCCTCCCGCAAAGCGCTTTGTTTATAGTCTATAGCTAGACTTCTTCTTTTCTTCACTTCGGATCAACGCTCGGTGTGGGCGTTGCAGTCTTGGGCACCCACTTTTGCACAATCCTTGGCTTGGGTGCGGGATTATTCTTCAGCTTAGTCATCTTTTTGGTCTTCACAAGCGGGCGTTGAGCTTTTGTCTCGATGGATGCAACAACTTCTTTGGTTTCCTTCGCTTCCTTCTTCTTCGGCTCCTCCTTGGTGTTACGACGGTGAGGTGGAATATATTTAACATTGATCATATTGCATACCTCAAGGCGTGGACGAAACTTGAACTCGCTCATGGTGCCATTGATATCGAACTTGATCTCTCCCTTGCCAACGTCGATGTTTGCCCTTGCGGTCTTGAGGAACAGCCTCCCAAGGATGAGTGGCGACTTTGTCCCTTCTCCCATATCAAGAATCACAAAGTCAACGGGGACTAGGTGCTCTCCAATCTTCACGGGTACGTCTTCGGCGATGCCCATAGGATAGCGAATAGAGTTGTTCGCTAGCTCTAGGCACATGGCGGTGGGTTCCGGCTCCGGTAAGCATAGCTTCTCGTACACGGCCTTCGGCATGACGCTCACACTTACACTAAGGACACACAATGCTCTCTTGAACATGTATGATCCAATGGAACACGGGATGGTTGGACACCCCAGATCCCTCTTCTTCTCAGGAGCTTGGTCGGCGATAGCCACGCTACACTCTTCGGTCATCTTGATGGTACTTGGCGGCGGCATCTTACGCTTGTTTGAAAGGATGTCTTTGAAGTAGCGAGAATATGTTGGAACTTGTAGAGCGTCCAAGAGCGGCATATTGATGTTCAACCTGCGAACCACTTCAACAAACGTGGCCTCGGAGGAAGAATCCTTGTGTCTTCATCGATCAACTCAAACTCCGGCTCTTGGGTGACTATTTCCGATGCGGAAGTAGGTGCCTTCTCTTTTGATGTCATCTCGGCGTCAACACTTGGCTTAGGCTTCCTTGCTCCGGCCGGGTGTTCGGGATCTTCGGTCTCCTTCCCTGAGCGAGTTTGAATTGCTTTTGCTGTCTCCGGATTTTGAGGTTGCCCTAGTAGTCTTCCTTCATTACTAGGTAGGTGTCCGGCTAGCTGGGTCACTTGCGTCTCTAGCATCTTNCGGGCTGCCCGCTGCTGCTCTGCTGCGTGACCAGCGCCCCTTCTCCTCCCGCGCGCTCTGCTCCGTGGCCGGCACGAGGGAGTGACGCAGCTGGCCCGTCGCCGCCGGAGCTCCTCTGCCGCGCCGGGGAGGGAGAGAGAGAGGAGGGAAGGGAGTAGCCCCGCCGCCGCCGGGCCACGCGGCCCCCACCGCCGTTCGCTCGGCTAGCGCGAGAAGAGGGAGAGTCGGGGAGGGAGACTCGGGGAGGAGGCGCGAGGGGCGGGAGGAAGAAGGGGAGGGGATCGGATAAGATAGAAGTGGCCCGCTGACGTGTGGGCTCCACATATTGGGGTTGGTTGGAAGTTAGTATAGAGGATGGGATATAGAGTATGACGGATGCGGGAGAAAATGCTATAGAGGAAAGAATCTCGATGACCAGGACAGAATATTTCTTTTAGAGGATAGAAATAGAGGACGACGAGTGCGGACAGCCTTAGACGGCGTAACAGATAAGCACTGCACTTGATAATTGGTGCCCAAAGATCGCCCTGCTAGGTTTACGTTCTTGCCAATTGACATAGTACTACGTGGCCCCGTGCGTAGCTTAGAGTATAGCAGCATGTGAGCCGATCGCCATATTCGCCTAGAGATATATCATATATGTCACTGTGTCTGACACGAACAAACAACAAACCACAGCAGAGAGCATTGAGATAGCATGGTGGATGCCACGGCACCAAAATTCGTCTGGAATTATTATTCACTGGTGTACCGTTGTGCACCACACAGATGTTGCCTGCTGAGTGGTGGACAGCTCATAGAAGCGCGGGCTGCTGATGGCCTGATGCCATGGACGGAGGTGATCATACTCGCTACGTCCTGCCATGAGCCCACGACTCCATGAGTCAGCTGAGTCACGCCCTACAGGGTAGTGAGCGGACACCCGGACACACGTTCGGTCGTACGTCCACGGCCTGTGCAGGTCCAGCCAAGCCATGAGGCTGTCCGCACCGGGGGACGCTATGTCGTCCTCCAGTACCGGTTTGCCGTAAAATCTGCTGCAGCGGGACACTGGAAACCGCACGGTACGCAACCGTGGGGCTCCGGATACGCTACTCCCAGCGTCCCGCTCGGCCTCCGCTATCATCCGACATGGCGCTGGCCCGACCTCCCTCCTCTCTCCATTCTCTGCTCCTCGCGCCACCCCGCCCCGTGGCGCCGCCGGAGGTCCGCCGCAGCTGCTTCCCGCGCCGACCGCAGCTTCTTCCCGCGCTGGCCGCAGCTGCGAGATCTCCGCCGCCGCCGTCGCCGTCCAGTTCGCCATGGCGCGACTCGAGGAGGAAGGGGCCGGCCCCTCGCTACGCCCGGCCGCCGCCGCCTCCCCTTCGTGCTGCTGCCGCTGGCGCCTGCAGCTCGGCGTGGCAACTCTCGGAGCCGCCCAGCAGCTGGCCTCCGCATCCTTCTTGCCCCAGAGGAGAGACGGTGACTGCAGCCTGGCCCCGCGCCCCTGGTCCTCCCGCCGCTGGAGGAGGATGGCCGGCGACGAGCGGGGAGCAGGAGCGGTGCAGCGAGCTCCGCCGCTCGGATCCCCACCCCCTGCTCCGGCGCGAGCCACCTTGGAGGCCTCAAGTTTTGACAGCATGTCGTCAGGCCATAGCACCACCAGATGGGCACTGCGCCTCTGATTCTCATCTCACCAGACAATCCATAGCTGGCTGGCTGACTCGCTGGGCTCGCTGGCTCGCTCGTTGAATCTCCGCCATGGCTGGCTCGCTGGGCCGCCGGCGGCGGGAGGGTCAGCCGCGTCCGATCCATCGCGCGGAGGATGCGGATAGGGGCGGATGCGGTGGGGCCGTGAGGGAAGTCGCAGCAAGAAGCGGACGGAAAAAACGTGGAGAGAAAAAAAAGAAAAAAAGAAAAAGAGAAAAAAGAAAAAAGGAAAAAATAAAAAAATAAAAGGAATAACCATTTTATTTAATTAAAAATTGTATTACTAATTATTTCCATCCCATGATTTAGAATAACTATTGTAAATGATTGTGTTATGAAAAAAATGTGTTTGTTGAGAGGAGATGGTTGTTGGAGATGGTTGAATAAAATATAGGATAGTTGGTATAGAGGATGTAATATAGAGGATGATGGGTGCGGGAGAGATGAGTATAGAGGAGAGAATCTCGATGACTAGGATAGAATATTCCTTTTAGAGGATAAAAATAGAGTATGACGAGTGCGGATAGCCTGACGCACCTCCCCTTTGGGGTGGCCCAATGACTCAGCCCTGAGTAGTGAGAGAGAGCGAGAGATGTACAGGCAAAAGCATAAAGAATTGAGTCGTTTAGCGGATCTGACGTGGGAGTGATCAGACTATCCGTACCGGGTACACTAGCCGTGCGCTACGGAACCTCCCAGTAGCGCTTTACCGGACGAACGAGCTGCAGCGGGTACTGGATAAGACCACGCTACGATAGCGCGAGCTCTCGACCGCGCCATTCCTGGCGTGATGGCGCGCGTACGCCACGCGCCGACGTGGCGTGGGCATGCCGGAGAGAGCAGGCAGCGCCAGCATGCGCGGGAGAGAGGGAGAGAGAGTGGCGGGCCTCACGTTTTTCAACTAACTAAAAAATGTTATAGCTCACAAACCAAAAAACCAAATTAAATTCCGATTGCACCATTAAATTCGTTGCAATAAATCCTTCAAAACAAGATCTCAGATGGATATATTTTGATAAAATTTATAGAGGATGACAAGTGGGGCCGCTGTTGGGAGGTAGTATGGTTGTTGGGATGGATGAATAAAATATAGTAGAGTTGGATAGAGTATGTGATTTGGAGTATGACGGGTGCGGGAGGAGTTGGTTTGGAGTACGGAATCTCGATGACCAGGACAGAATATTCCTTTTAGAGGATGCATTTAGGGGATGACTATGCGAACAGCCTCATTCCCCTTCGCTTTGGCCCTTTGTTTACTCACTTGATGGACAATTACGCAACCCACTAGCATATTCTTTTTTTTTCTTAATGTAAGCGACTAGAACAATCAAATAATTGTGGTTTGTAACCAATCAAGTGAATCATTGTCCCCCCAAAAAAAATATATATATTTAAGAACAGCAACCATGGAGGTACTCTCGGCCAGTTGACCAAGACCGAAAGCACTAGGTGTTTTAGTGTCTGATTTGTGGCCGTTGGATTCTTAGTTCTGCCTCCGCATATCTCATATTTCTCACGCAGCTAGCTGCACTTACCCACACCCATCAGCTCTGTAAGATCTGTTATCTTCTTACAATTTTCCGAATTTTCCGGTGACGTCCTCACTGTAAGATCATAGATCTATACCCATCACTGTTGGCAGCTCCCTTCCCTCCGCCCGTGCAAGGTTTTGAATGAGTTTCCACATTTTTTTGAAAAAAATACTATATCTCTTATTTATTATCTAGCCTATTACGGTGAAGCGCCTCTCTTGAACCCTAATTTCCACGTAATCTCAACCATCGGATATTGAACTAAATATTGATTGTCTTCAGGCAACTAAGAAGTGAGAAATTCGGTTATAAAAATAGGAGTATATCACATATTCACATCTCATGGATATTAATTTCAGACAAGACTCCCTGCTCTCCATAGAGATTGATTACAAGTTGTGTTGCCATGTGGCTGAAACACGCACCGGTGCAACGGTACGCACGCAGCACAAGGCCACAAAGCAACTGTTGCATTGCATACATAGTGAGTGGCTCAGATGGCGAAGACTGATGCAAGTGCTGAAGCACGGATGAACATTGACGCCCCCTTCTCCGGCGCCGAGGGACGGGCTTCGAATTCATCGCCTTGCTCAAGCCCGACGAACTGTGGCGGAGAGCTGGGATTCCTCTCGTCTTTTGTTCCGTCAGACTGGCGGTTCTCCGGAAGGATCGGATCTTCTTGAACGAATCAAACACCCCAGCCAGGCTCGTACCGGCCGGTCAACGAGGAGACTGCCGGCGGCCAGCTGATGATCTTGCGGCTTGCCTGGCGCCAATGGCGTCGAGCTGCATCTGCTCGTGGCGGCAGTCCTCGCTGCAGAAGGGCGTGTCCCCTCTGTACATGAAGATGTCGCTGCCCCGGGCCAGCGGCTTGGCGCAGAGCGCGCACGCGTCCAGCGCCGGCAGCCTGGGCTCGCCCACCGGGCACCGGCTCCGCGTCGAAGAAGAACCCCGCACGGGCGACAGAGGCGGCGGCCATCATGCTAGGTGCAGCAAAAGTTTTGTGTGCTGCTGCGGTACGGTGCTGTCAGGGAGAAGAGAACGACTACGAGGCAGGTTTGCTGAGCTGAACTTGCAGGCTGGGCGTGGGGTATATATGGACATAAGGTGGGCTGACGGGGACGGGCATGGGCACGGCGAGAGACTGCGTTCCGGTTCCGTCGTCTGCGGAGCAGCGGTCGGGCACGGGCGAGGCGACCCACGGATCGTCGAATACCGCGGGCCGGGAGAGCACGCCGTTTCGTGGAATACCCATGGTGCAGTGATTGGCTGACTCGGCGTGATGGAGGCAACTCGTGTCTGTGGCTGGGTGGCCCGCGGGGCGGGCTCCACCGCGACGAGGACGCCAGGCCGTGACCGTGAGGCGGGCCCCACGTGGTATGACGTGGTGGCGGGTTCTGGACCCCGACAGGGACGAGTCGCGCCACAACAAAACCGTCTGTTCCGCCAACTTGCAAGCAAAAACCCGTGTGCGGCACTGCTGCCACGGGAACGAGTCTACTCGTGGTCGTGGATTACAATACAGACACTGCTACAGTGCTACTTGCTCCGCTCCGTGGGACAAAACCGCGAGGTAGATATAGAGGCGCATCCTGGCCAATCGGAAGCATCATTGATTGTGATGCTGGTCCCAAACTCTGGCTTAATCTAGACCCTGAGCACCCAATTAGGGCTGATAATTGGCGCGCCAGCCTTTCCTCAACACACACGATGACACGATGCGGGCGCCCCACCCCACATGGCATATTATAGAGGGGCACTTGCAAGTTGCAACTCTCACGGTTTCAGCATGGGCGGTGGGCGCCTTGTTCCTGACGAGAGAGAGATTCTTTGGCAACCGCGGTGCATGCACGCCACCAGGCAGCCCCTCTGTGCGCAGCCGAGGGGAACGGTGGCAGGTGGCGCACAAACAACCTGCCAGGACTCGGAGCTGCTGGTCAGTGGTCACGCACGGGCTGGTGCACATGCACGCGATCTGTGTGGTTGCGCCGTCGGCAACGGTTTTTAATACTGTCACGGCCTTGACATTGCTGGAGAAAACTGTGGGAGAGCTGGTTATAAAACTCGTCGCTTTGCCGAGATATCGCCAGGTCCCGGCCCAGGCAGGCGTGCGCGCTGCCGCTTTGGAGCAGGCGCAAGGCACCTTGCTTGCGAGCGCAGGCTGCCAGCGCTAGCACTTGGTGGAGCTGCGAGCTGCCCGAGATTCCATCGGTCCGGCAGGCAGGTCTCGCCCTGGGGAGCAGCATTTCTCGAGATCCACGCCCCAGTTTTGTTTACGCCCTAGACCTAGGCGGCTTCACGGAGAACATCTTGTTTCGTCGCTTGATAATTGGAGCTCACAGATCGTCTCCAATTCTGACCGGAGCTCGCGGGATCACGCGGCCCCCCGTGCGCGGCGCGCGAGCCGATCGGCATATTCGCCGGGCGTGGGCGAGACTGGCACGGGGACTGATGCCCATGGACAACAACAGAGCCAAGAACCAAGCTCGCATCAGCGTTCAGCGCGGCATGGTGAAAACTGAAAAAACGTCTGCAACGCAACGCAAGGAGATGATCTCGGGAGCGTCCGTCCGCTCTCCGTCGCACAGTTGTTGGCCGCGGAGTGCAGGAGCGCGCGTAAAAGTGCGGGACGGTGCGATGCTTTGCCTTTCGCCGTGGACGGCGGGCCATACGCGCGGCACTTCGGCTGCCGCTGGGATCCGGTGAGTCACGGCCTACAAGGCGGCGGGTGACTCGACACATGCTGGGCTTTTGCTTTTGCTTCACCAACCGGGCCGAGCCGCGACGTCGCCCTCTCCTCGGTCCATGATTGAGGGGGGGGACTGACGCTCCGGTGACTCAGCGATGAGTAGTGAGACGTACAGAAAAGCTAAAAGAGAATTGAATTCAACGGACCTGACGTGGGTGCATTGATTCGGGCCACTCTTGGAGTGTTGTTTAGCCCGCTTGCCACTGACGGAAAGATAAAGTCTGGATAGATTTAAAACTGGGACTAGTGATTAGGTTACGCCACTATCACACTTGCATTCAGTTCGAGTAAACTACTGTACACCTAGGTTGTTTTTTTCCCTTTTCTTTTGCAGCTCAGAACTTCAGATGCCAGGGAAGACGCAGGATTCAGTCAGATCCATGCTGCCGTTCGCGTGAGCTTGTTGCTTGGGTTCGGTATGGGGGATTGGATACAAAATCAAGCACATATTACTACACATGCAGATTACTGGTAGAGTCTTGAATATGAAAGGGGATCTAGCATCATTCGTGAGATTTCATTTGCCCATCACTTCAGGAAAGCACGCAAGAAAGTGCCAATTCAGGGACAAGTGTGTTTTGAGATCAAAATTGCAGGGCTTGCATAGCTTGCTTAGATGCCTCTTTACATATACACACTGCCCTCAGGCCTCAATCTCTAGACAACCGAGAAGACCCAATCAAAGGGAAAACAAAAACAGGGGGTGCACGTGCAGGCATGCCCATATTTAACCCGAAGGTTAGGCCAATCTTCTAGCTTAATCGCCTTTTCGATCTTCAGATCCATCCCCGCTCTCGCTTCGTGTCGCCGCGCAGCTCCGGCGGGCAGCCAGGAGCGCCTCCATGAGCGGATCTCCGGTGGCTGTTTCAGCCAAGACGGTCTCTTTTACTCTCTCTCTCTCGTCCTTCCACGCCTGAGCTCATCTTGCTTATTAGTAGCTGGCCACGGACACGTCCGCCTTGGCGGGCATGGAGGCGGCTCCGCCGCCGCTCCGCTGCGACTGCTGCTGCTGCTTCCGCCGGCCGCCGGACCGGCGCGCGTAGGCCGCGTCGTGGTGCATCTGCTCGTAGCGGCAGTCCTCGCTGCAGAAGGGGGTGTCGCCCTTGTACATGAAGATGTCGCTGTTGCGGGTGAGCGGCTTGGAGCAGAGCGCGCAGGCGTCCAGCGCGGGCATGCTGGGCTCGCCGAGTGGCTCGGCGTCGAAGAAGAAGGCGCAGGCCACGGAAGCCGCCATCTATCCCTCTCTCGTGTGGTGGTGGACTTGGGAGGGGGAGCTGATGAGGTCTCTCCGAGCTTAGCGCTGCAGCTAGAGCTGTGCCTGCTTTTGCTCTACGGAGTAGAGGAAGAGAGGGAGCGAGTGCGAGGAGAAGACTGATGAGCTTGGCTCGCTGCGAGGAGGACGGGGCGGCTATTTATGGTTGCGAGGTGAGGAACACGACAAGCGGGGCCTGACGTGGAGCTTACTGGAAAAGCAGAGAGAAAGGAAAACCGTGGGTGGTTCTGGAACCAGCAGGCTAGAGCGACGCGATGGCCTAGCGGCCGCGCCAGCAGAACTGCAGGACGGCAGGAGTGGGCTTGGGTTACTCAAGGTTTTGCAAGTTTGTGTATTTCAATCAAAAGTGAACATATTTTTCAATATACATTTTCTATGAAAAATTCAACCAAATTCAATCACAACTACACAAGGCCTTGGTAGTTTTCGCCATGCAGCAGTTACTACTAGATTTGCAGTCTCGTCTTAGGTCTTGTTTAGTTGCACAAACTTTTCACTATTTACCCGTCACATCAAATGTTAAGACTCTAATTAAGAGTATTAAATGTGGATTAATGACAAAACCCATTCCATAACCCCAGGTAACTTCGCGAGACGAATCTAATGAGCCTAATTAGGCCATGATTAGACAACGTCGTGCTACAGTAAACAATCTCTAATGATGGATTAATTAGGCTTAATAGATTTGTCTCGCGATTTCTCATCCATTCATGTAATTAGTTTTATAATTAGATCATGTTTAGTCCTCCTAATCTTCAGTTTAAAATTGCTATAGTAAATTTCGCAAACTTTCAACATCGAACTAAACAGGGCCTTATTTACCGATTTAGCACTGTGTAGTTAAACTCCGCTACAGTATTTTACTTAGAGCCTGTTTGGTAAAGCTAAAGTACTAAACTTTAGCACTTGTATTCTAGTTAAAGTTTTTTTTTGTTTTTTAGCTAGGCTTTAGCATTATCCACATTAGCATTTCTGTTTGGAGTTGCTAGTGCTAAAATAACCTAAAGTTTAGCACTTTAACCATTAGCACATGGGATCCAAACACTATGCTTTGCACTTGATAATACTTCTCTTTTTTCGATCATTGTTTTCTACTATTATTGATTTTCCGTGGCCATGCTGCCTTGGCCCAATGATGTGGCTGCTGTATGTGGGGCCCACCTCAGGTAAAAACGACAAGATTGGGTTGTGTCTGGCATGGTTTAGACCCATATCCACCTTGTTCGGATGGTTGGTCCAGGCGGCTGGAGCTGGAGCTGGAATCCAGCAAGCCTCCAGCAGCGGCAGCAAGCTCCAGCGATACCAGCTGCTGGTTCCAGCCGCCATTTGAATTTCAAATTCAAAAAACAATCATGGCTGCATCTCAGTTCAAATTTTGGCGCCAATTCAATATAGGCTTCGTAGTCACTTGCATCGCATGCACACATAATTACTTTTCAGTTCCATTAATCACCACAAACAGTCCACAAAGTACACATGAGCACATTCAGTCTAATTACAAAATGACATCATTGTTTGGCACTAAAACAACAAATTACACTAAAAACAAGCGCTAAAGCATGCAGTCAATTCATGGCCTCCCATCCAGCCTCGTTCCTTTCCTGCATTTACAACTCATCATAATTAAAGAACCCAAAGATCTATTTAATCAAACAAAGAGCAAGCAATTACCTAGGCAGCCGGGGGATTATACAACATCGTGGCTGTCAAGTCCCTCAGCGCCGAAGTTGACACGTCCTTGTTTATGTCAACCCAGAACGATAGAGGGTACTTGTCACCCACTCCAAAATGTCTACGCCACAGAAAATTGTCCATGGCAAAGCATGCAATTATCATAATTGCTTGCTTCTTGCTCGGCATTAATGGCACACTGTCCAATAGCTGCCACTTCTCTTTCAAGTTTCCGAACCTTCTTTCAATTATGTTACGCAGGCTTGCATGACAATAATTGAACGTCTCCTCCTTACCGAGTGTGGAGAGGTCGACCCCCTCAAAATGCTTGTGGTGGTACCTGTTCCCTTGATATGGAACCATGAAGCCATCTTGGTCGGCATATCCTGAGTCCGCCAAGTAGTACCGACCTGCATTAATTAAACCAAAGGCATCTGTTTAGTTCATCATGTCCCAAAAAAAAATACGTCACATGTGTACATATTGTTTCAAACCAAAACATACCTTTCGGAGGAGTCGGAAACCTCCTGGTGCTCATGCATTCTTGTAGAACTCTCATGTCATGGCATGAGCCAGCCATCCCCGCGCCAACATATGTAAAAAATCCGTGCATGTCCACTACAGCACAGACATTAATCGACACGGTATTTTTCCTATTGATGTAATCGATTTTCCGACCACGAGTGACCTCAACTGGTACGTGAGTGCCATCTATAGCTCCTATGCACCCATCGAACCAGGGTGCAAACCTTTGCAGTTCAATGGGCACTCCATTGTACTCAGCATCAATTGGAACAAGCACTGTATCGGACCATTGAAGCATTATGTCACAAAGCTGGGTGCACTTACGGCTTATTGTATCCATCGACCTCTCAAATCTATCTTTTGCCTCCCTAACTGCACCCGCGTGGCCACATATCCAAATAAACATAGCTAAAGCTTCAGTAGAGTCGCACTTGCTTGTACTTTGTAACCCAAACCCCTGAAGTATGTGATGCAAGTGCATGAAAGCATCTGGCGACATACGAAGGGTGTCCCTACATCTCCTCTCATCCATCATGCATAGGTGCAGCCATTGCGCGCCACTTAGTTTGGGAAAGGGACACGGAGGATTTACCTGTGGTCCCTGCATAGCCTCCAAATCCTGTAATGCTTTCACCGCCTTCAGCAATTCTGCACCCGCAGCCAATATTCGTCTGTCGTCTTCGTCCATTGTCACTTGTGCACCAGCAGCTTAACCTGCACGCCAAAACCATGAAACAAACACCTTAGTTCCAACATATAGATAACACGATATGCGAAAGAACAAGGTTTAAAAATTCAGATAGAGTAAGATATCCTCCTGGCCCAGTTTTCTGGCAGATAGAGACTTAAATCAATAGTCAAAATATTAGAATCAACATCTAAAGCAGGCATTTGGAATCATTAAACAAAGCGGCTTTAGATTTCATAACTGGATGTCTCCAACTTTGTCTCAACTGTCAAATCTTTCTATCTTTTACATATTTTTTCAACAGTGTTAATTTATCTTATGTTGCCCTTTCTCAAAGTTAGGTTTCCCTTGTAGCGTCATAACAGTTTATATTCGATGCCCCCATGTTTTTTATGGCCTAATAGTTCATATCAGGTGCATTAAATATTAAGTTCATTAAAACACGATCTTTTGCAAGATTATCTTCTTCCTATTATCTGCATTGGTGGCATAGCATCAATCTTCTCTATCGCATCCAGGGAGGCTGGATTGCTGGAAAAAAAAATAGCAGCTCATTTGAAAAATTAGCATCAAGTACTAACTTGAGATTTCTGAAATTATTTCAGAGATCTTCTGCACAGATAGAGCATAAGAGAAGAAGCTTATGACAAATGTTAGAATGGATCCTGCCACTGATGACAGGAAAGTATCTTTGGCAACTCCAACCTTTTGCTTCATTGGCACGTGCTGTTGTTTAGCACAGATATCATCTTACAGTGAAGCAACCCAGCAGCTCAAGGATAATTCACTCAGCGTTTTACACACACTTTATTCAGATTTAGTGTACTACCAACAAGTGCTTCCTATATGTGACATCAAAGACTGCTACCCTCAGGTAATAACATGCCTGGCAAGATATGAATTTTCCTGAGGATACCTCTAAGAACAAGTTGGATATAAACTAAGAAGTATTCTCCTCCTCAACCTCCCACACTGAAATTTCTAATGAGAACCAAGCGAAGTATGAAAACCTGCTTCTATCAATACTTCTCTCTAATTGGTAATTTAATGCTATAAACCTTGTTTTTCAAGCATGATATTCCGTTGACTTGTATAAAGAAAGATAGAGCCCATGACTGTTGAACTAAAAAATCGTGATTCTTTAAGAACCACAACATGCTCAGGTAGATTAAATGTAATATTCCTTGGATAAAGCTGGCAGAACAAGTTTAACATAATTCAGAAGTAATGAATTTGTGATTGTTACCTTGCATAACTGATGGCGTTAAAGGGCAGACAAAACTTCTAGTCAACCTTGGCTTAACTTGCATAAGTGAAGGCGTTACAGGGCTGACACAAATGCACCTCCTTCCTCTCCTGCACTGAGGTCCTGCGCTGCTTGATCAGCTACCAAACCACATGCTCATGTAGCTACCCTCCTCACCTTCTCCATTCCTTGCCGCTTCACTTCACCAGCCACAGCCTCCTGCCACCTCTTCACGCAAACTACCTCACAGTTCTCGCTCTCACTCCCCTCTAACCCATCACGGATGCTCTGCCCTCTCTTCTCTTGGCTCCCTGACCATGTGTGCCGATATGCTCACTGTCCCTGAACACTTGCACTTGTTGCTGGTTATGGAAGCCAACAAGCAGATGAGTAGAGTGATGGATTCAAACTCAGAGAAGAAGAATCAGGTGGAGCAAAAAGATGAACATGAGGAAGGTGAGGGCAATTGGTTCATTTACAGTGCCTAGGATTTTTTACAACTCTATTTTGTTTTTTCCAACCAAAAAAGGTGGCCACAGCTGATACTAGTGCCAAAACTAAATTGAACTAAAGCACTCAGAATAACAGCAAACTTTGTTCCTAAATAATGTAAGTATAAATTCCACAAAGACAATTAAAGTAACCTAAAGGCTACATGGTTATGGTGCCATGTGTATGCATCGATGATGGAGAACAGGTTTGTCATACCTCAGCAACAGAGCAGCCAGCGAAGGCACTCAATGGCTCAGCCAAGGCAGCTGTATCTGCAAGAATGAAAAACAGATCAGCTTCTAGTTTTGTACTAGGAAAAACGCAGAACATTTTAAAACAAAAACCATCCAGCACAGCAGCACATCAGTGAGCACATTGAGCAAATCAGGACATCAGATATCAGCACATTCACAGCACAGCAGTCACATACATGTATTACACCTTACAAGGCAGTTGAAAACTGTTATGAAACACCACAAGTTCAATTGCTGATTACACACATATTCCAAATTACATAACCACACTAGGATAAATTAACACAATCCAACATAGATAGTCTCTTTATTGCAACCCAACAAAGGGAAAACTGAATCTTAAACTACGCCGCAAACTGAATCTAAAACTACAAAGAAGTACACTCTCTTCAGTCTTCAGCAGGGAGGGCGCTGCCAAGCCATTTGGACGTACTGCTGCCGGCTTTCTGGGCAATTCAAGCTTAGGAAATTCGCTTGATGCTTTGGATCAGTACAGAGAATTAAGGCTTGGAGGAATAATGGGTCAGTCTCGCAGTACCCATCCTGGTATAAGATCTCTCTAATTCTTGCAGTCTCTGCATCAGGGTTCTGTTTCTCCTTAGTAATGACCATCTGATCGAAGCGATCCAGGCTGGTATTCAATCGGTAGACACAATCATCTACGGATGAGGACTTGCTACGCTTCTTCTTTACGGGGCTTTCAACTGTGAATTCTCTCATGGGCCTTTTTGAGGATTGGCCCGGATTTTGGGGGGGTGTGGTTTCAGCAGAATCGGCAGCAGGTTGTGTGCTGCCGTCAACAGGGGTTACCTCCGACGCGTGACCACCCGCATCTACTAATTCTCCACGATGGTATGGCTCGTGGCCCAAGATGTCGAACAATTTTTCGCAGCATGGAGGGCACTTGTACCTTTTGCCATCTTTATCTACAGAGTCCTGCAGGGGGGGTATTGTGCACTTGTTAGAAAGGACATAGTAAGGACATGTGTAGTGAACAAGTGTGATGGCATAGGTTGAAGTTATTACCCCCCCTGAGACAGCAGTAGCCCACACAATGTCACCGGTTTGAGGGTCACGACCTAGACCTGATGAAGTAAGGGCTGTGCGCCACTTGAAGTATTGGCGTTTGAGGTCGCTCCACTTGTTTGAGAGCTGCCTCTTTGTGTAGCCAGAATTAGAGCGTGCAGTGAACTCGTTGTGAATGTTTGTCCACCTAATTGGGGTTGGACATCTTTGCTGCCAGTTCATTGCCATTTTCTGCTGTTCAACAAAATGACACAGCAAGGCTATGTCGGCTTTACTCCAGTTAGCACGGTCTGCAGACATCTGTAGCAAAGCAGTACGATGTACACATATCTAAATAAGAAAATGTTGCAACCAAGATGAAAGCACATTGACATTTCAGTAAGTCGAAGTAAGGGGGGTGGGGGCCTTGCCTTGCGACAGCGACGGCACGGTCTGGACGTGAACTTGCAACGCCTAGCTGGAGGAGACGCGGCCGACGCTACGGATTCAGCAAGCAGTGGTTGCAGCAGTTGGTTCGAGGTCCTGTGCAGCAGATGTAGCAGATGTTAAACACACAAAACTGAACGCAATGTTGGAATCACAAGACTGAAACTGTGTACACCTGCCTATATGCCTGAATATATACTGTGTACAGTGAGATCTATAATACAAAATAAAACTGTGTACACTTGCCTATATGCCTGAATATATATTGTGTACAGTGAGATCTATAATACAAAATAAAACTGTGTACACCTGCCTATATGCCTGAATATATACTATGGACATGTAAGTTCATTATTCCCACAAGCATGATTATATCATTTCATAGTTTTCACCAGACATTATCATGATTGGATAATCTGCTTACCGTGATAATCAGTTATTATACTGAGACATCAGACATCTGCTCATCCACTAGTAGTTAAGTTAGAAAGGGCTAATATATCATGGAAGCCTCATTTAAGTATGCAAGTTGCAAAAACCAAGCAACTATGCAAGTTGCAAACTGGAAATATCCAGGTGCACACTTCCATGTAGCCACTTGTACCAAAATTAGCATAACACTTCCAGTATGCAATGACACGGCATTACAAGATTGCAATATAATGAGCACAAAACTACACTAGGATACGCACATCCAGTTAACACTTCCATTTCAAAGCACACAAATCCACAGATTTATTTTATCCTAGGCACATAAGCACAATCAGATCACCAGACAGATCAACCGGGCAACCAAGAGTAAAAAGGGAGTAACTGGTGGCATGAGCGTACCTTAACGGGGAGTACAGTCGGGGTCGTTTACGGGATGAGCCGGCGGAGGCAGCAGAATGCCGGAGTTGAGGCCACGGACCTTGAGCGGGCTCTGGAACCAGCCGTCGGAAATCTGGGGCGGCACGACGTAGATCTTGAACGGGTTGACGGAGATC
>CM014276.1:57216798-57253119 GCA_004135705.1 Alloteropsis semialata
GTGTTGAGATTGTGCATAAGATTGTTGCTGGTATTTAAATCATTTGCATATACTCATTTGAAAAAAATATCATTTGCTTATATATATGACAGTGAAGCGCAGGAAGTGCGCCTAGCTCAACTGGTTAGGGTGGAAGGTGGTGTGGTCGTGCACCCTAACCACCCAAGTTTGAATCCTCTCTAGCTTGAATTTAGGTGCCTATTTTCTTCTTCTTAATGACAAATCACCTGGTTTCTCCTAGGTTGGGTCTCTTAACAGTGAAGTGCGAACTTTATTCATGCTGTTGTGTAACAGTAGTACATGAACTGGCTAAACACCATCGTACCTGAAAGCAACAGCATCATTTAAATGACGGCCCATTAGCTGCCTTCGTGCCCCGTGATCGATCCCTTCTGGATTCATTCACCTAATCACCTGGGCAGCTGGCCTCTCGCTCTCTCCCTGCCGTGCAGCGGCGCCACTTTGCCCCTTCCCCAGCATACAGCAGACTGTATGACTGTATCTCTGCAAACTGAACCTCTCGATTCAGTTCTCAATTTGCATGAACCAAAATTCACGTGCTCACTCGAATAGACATGGATGACAATGAGTAGCTCTCCAGCTGCTCGATGTACCCCTATCCTGTATTTTATCATCAGTCGCATAAAAGTGAAGGAATTAAAAAAATAGTAGTAGAGGAAGTGCCGCTGCCGTGGTGAATGTGCAGACGCTCACCGTCTGGGTGGGTCGCCGCAGGCGCCGGTGGGGAGGGGAGAACGAAGAACAGCTCTTGGACAACATGGGCCCATGGCAGCGGAAGTGTGCGACCCGAATAGGCTGTCGATTGCAGATTGCGTCCACGCTAAGAGCATCTCCAGCAGATTGCTTATATCTCACCACCAAAATACCTTCTCTCTCCATCTTCAATAGTTACTTTTGTGTTTTTGGTGATCGCCGTTGTAGCAGACTACCAAAACCAATCTCCAATACCAATAAGTTATAGCGGAGAGGGTTGCATCCGCTACATAAAGGGGAGAGGAGCTAAGTTTTTGGCAAAGCCAAAAACTTATTGGAATTGGAGAAGAGATTGATAGTCTGCTAGAGTGTACTTTAATCTCCAAAATCTAGCTTTTTGGTATTGGGGATGGATATAGGTAGTCTGCTGGAGATGCTCTAA
The DNA here is from genome assembly GCA_004135705.1 of Alloteropsis semialata. Taxonomy (NCBI): domain Eukaryota; kingdom Viridiplantae; phylum Streptophyta; class Magnoliopsida; order Poales; family Poaceae; genus Alloteropsis; species Alloteropsis semialata. Next base: position 57,217,955 of record CM014276.1, read on the forward strand.
CATTCCCGGAGTAACAGGATTGACATGCCTATTATAAAAAAAAACTAAAACAGGTAAAAAAAAAAGTGCCCCCATGCGGGTTCGAACCGCAAACCTTCAACTTACGGGGTTGACGCTCTACCATTGAGCCATAGGGGCCCACAACGATAGGAATATTTTAATCAGCTAATTAAATTAAAGATTTTATTCCGCCGTGCCAGCTCAACCTTCGTCGTGTGGGTTGCTGCCTCCTCCCTGGGTCCCGATAGCATGACGTCATGGCCATGCCATAGCCTCCCGCTGCTGCAACTTTCTTCGCTCTCGTCGAGCTGCGCGTTCCTCTTTTGGGTGGCGAGCAGGCGAGCACGAGCAGCTAGATCTTTACACATTAGACCGCCGTGCATTGCATCAAAACTTGGAATAGTACAGACACAAACATATTGAGTAACCAAGACCTTTTGCAAAATTCAGATCATAGGATCGTGGAAGAATGCGTCAGTAATAATCACCACCGATATCATTCTTCAATTGTAAACACACGCAACGACATTGGGTTTAACCCGCGAGTTCGGGTCGGTTTATCGGTGCCAAAAAAATTTGATGTGCGCGTATTGCAAACAGGTTGGTGCAGCACAAATCAAGAAGCCAAAACTTTGATGTGGTGTTCGGTTTTCACCGAACTTCTAGGTACCCGCCTCGTTCCTCCCTAATCCTATGTATTGATCAAGTATTGATCGGTGGACCGTGGTATATATGTCGGTTACAAATCTACAGTAGGACAGTGCATATGGATCTCTAACCAACTCTTATGGCTATCTCTGCGTGAGGAAGACTCGGGGGGACACTGGTTCAGCGCGTGCGACGCGACTTGTGAGCGCGAGCGACGCGGTCAAGGCGCGACGTGAGCGCGGCGTCTGGTGCGTCGCCGCGCCGAGATACAGAATTTGGAGTTGTTCAGTCATTCAGTTGCAGTCCTCCTTGAAAATTCGTTAGGCCTAGTTCAGATTATAGTTGCATCGCAATGCGAAATCGGGCCCATGATGCTCATTAGTAATGCATCGCAATGCAAGGCCCAAGATGCTCATTAGTAATGCATCGCAATGCAAGACCGGGCCCAAGATGCTCATTAGTAGTACCAATCATAATATCAGGAGACACTTGCTAGAATCTGAGGCCTTTTGAAGGTGAAAGAACACGAAACTGTGAAAATTGCAAATCCTATCAGACTATCACGATGCCGTCGATTGATCAAATGATCAGAGAGAACGGGGCATGCATGCAGGATAAATTTTTGGGTGGTAGAAGCGGCATGATGTCTATTACCTGGGCAATGTTGCCGGAATGTACCATGTATTTCGCGACAAACGGGTCAGGCAATGGGAAGTCCAAGACTGTCCGCTGTGGCGGCCGCCGGCGGCGTGTTACGGCAGGGGCACGTCGAGATGTCATCTTCTTCACCAGGAGGAACAAGTAACAAGCGAAACAAATCTCAGGTGCGCAGCTTTATTATATAGCTCCTCTCTCGTAATATAAGGTCGTTAGGCTAATCACCGTATCTTACGGGGCCGTAACCAAACTTTCCATGTTATCCACAATCCGTTCACCCATTCGCGAGATTGCCTCATTGGCTGTTTGATGAAGTCCTCTCAGCAGAGCAGGGATAAAGATGGAAATGACAAACAATTTGCCGTAGAGCGCCGTATAGTATAGCAAACTTCAAATCAAACACAGTGCACGATGCTGCTACGAGAACGAGAGAGTACAGTACTAGCCTAGCAGGCACCGCATGCCCATGTCCGAGCTGTTCTCTGCTTCACAGGAACGTGTACGCTATAGGAGGCAGCCAGGCAGTCGGCTGGAAAGCTCCACGGACCACCGACGAGCAGTATAGTCCAAGCCTCCAAGGGGCTCAGCCCGAGTCGCCGAAGCCGGCCTCCGCAAGGACCGTCACGCTCAGGCTCCGCTGCCACTTTGCGCTCGAATCCTCGTGAGAGGCTAGCTGGATGCCGAGTTAGCTGCCATCTGCGCAGTGCTGCAGTGGCTTACAGTTCATCTCCAGCGCCCGAGTACGACTCGTTTGTGTCGCTGTCTCGTTGACTTGGTCGCCGGCTCGGTTCAACGGAACTGCTATAGACTACTAGTATGGACGCATGATTAACCCACTAGTTCATTTAAATCTCGCCCACTGTGTTCAATTAGCTCGGGAGCTCCAATTTGCCGCTCCGCGTCGTGAACACGCGCGCACCGGAGACCCGACACGGCATGGGCGCATGAAAAGGAGAGCGGAAGGTCTCCATCGCCAGTTCGCCACTGCCCTATTTATCTTCTTCCCCGCTGATGCACTACACACCAAACCAGTGGTGGATCAAATTAAACCAAGCCCTGATCACAGCTCATGTGATCTCTCCAACATTTGAGCGCGCGCATTTGGCACTGCGCCATCCGCAGCTCGGCAGCGGCCACAAAATGGTCTCCGCAGCTTTGCTCCCACGCCTCACCCTGCTGACCTTCCTCGCGTCGCTTGCCGTCGCGGCGAGCGGCGGCAACGCTACCACTACTGCCGGGCAGATCCGCGTGAACTGCGGCGCGTCCGTCTCGGCCACCGACTCGGACGGCCGGACGTGGGACCGCGACGCGCCGTCGGCGGCCGGCGCCGCGGCCGCCGCGTCGTACGAGGACCCCTCGCTCCCGTCCGCCGTCCCCTACATGACGGCGCGCGTGTTCCGCTCCAGCTACACCTACTCCTTCCCCGTGCGCCCCGGCCGCGTGTTCCTCCGCCTCTTCTTCTACCCGGCAGCCTACGCCGCGGGCGACGCGCTCTTCGGCGTCGCCGCGGGCGGCGTCACGCTGCTCCGCGACTTCAACGCGTCCCAGACCGCGCTCGCGCTCAACGTCGCCTACCTCGTGCTCGAGTTCTCCCTCAACGTCAGCGCCGGCAGCGGCGGCCTCGGCGTCACCTTCGCCCCGTCCTCCCGCCCCAACGCCTCGCCCGGCGCCGGCGCCGGCTCCACCAGCGAATACTACGCGTTCGTGAACGGCATCGAGATCGTGCCGATGCCGGCCGACATGGTCGCGAAGCCCGTGCCGACCTTCGCCAACGGCGGGCGCCCGGACCCGATGCCGGTCCGCGCCGACACGGCGTTCCAGACCATGTACCGGCTCAACGTCGGCGGCACGGCCGTCTCCCCCGCCGACGACTCCGGCCTCCTGTACCGCTCGTGGGACGACGACTCTGCATACATATACGGCGCGGCTTTCGGCGTGAGCTACCCCAAGGACAGCAACGTCACCATCCAATACCCGCCGTCCGTGCCGCCGTACGTCGCGCCGGAGAGCGTGTACGCGTCGGCGAGGTCGATGGGCCCCGACGCGCAGATCAACCTGAACTACAACCTCACCTGGATCCTCCCCGTGGACGCCGGGTTCTACTACATCCTCCGGTTCCACTTCTGCGAGATCCAGTACCCAGTCACGAAGGTGAACCAGCGATCCTTCTACATCTACATCAACAACCAGACGGCGCAGGCCGGCATGGACGTGATCGCTTGGAGCGGGGGCATCGGCCGGCCGGTGTACACCGACTACCTCGTCATGACGCCGCCCGGCGCCGGCCAGACGGACATGTGGGTCGCCCTGTACCCGGACGTCAAAACCTTGCCCGAGTACTACGACGCGATCCTCAACGGGCTCGAGGTGTTCAAGCTCCAGACGTACGACACGAACAACCTCGCCGGCCCCAACCCGCCGCTCCCTGGCCAGGGTGACAACGCGGCGGCGCACGGCCGCGGGGCGCGATCAAAGAAGAAGAGCGGCGCGTTTGTGGCAGGATGGGCCGCTGCCGCCGCCGGCCTCGTTGTGGTGCTGGTGGGCTGCCTCTGCGCGTGGGCTATCTGCAGGCGGAAGACGAAGGCCGCGTCGGGGGCGATTGTCGACATGCCGGAGCCCGAACGTGAAACACCGGCTCCTGGCCTACATGGCCCAACTCAAACCTATGTTTTCTCCGTCACGGCCCAAAAATAAGCTTGGCCCATACAGAAGCACTTTAAATGGGCTATTATTTCAATTTGGCCCACATGGAAGATTATTTGGAACCTTCGTCTCTGTTTCCCTTTCTTCTTCTGCTCCACCCTTGCGTCTTGCGAGGGTTAGGTCGCCGCTGCTTTTCGGTTGTCTTGGTGAACAAAAGTTGCTAACAAATTTGGCCTGATCCGGCTCCGATTCCTCGTCACGGGGTTCGCGCTCGGCCAGAATTCGTGGTGGACCAACCGAAATGGAAGCTTGGAAGAGTTTTTTCCGTGTGGATCCAGGCAAGAAACCGAGAAAAGCCCTCGTCCCGGGACAGCATTCCCGGGTGATGTCACGGGCGAATTCGGTCACTTGCGGCGCCATCACGGAGATCGCAATGGTGTCACCCGTGGCAGCGGATATTAGCACACGTATGGTTGGGTTGGATTTCTTGCAGCAGGAGCTCCAGGTAGCTCGCTACGCTCATCTAAAAGGGAGTGCTAGCTTGTCATGCTGGTCTAAGCTACATCATTGAGCTGGATTGATTACTCATCAGTAGCAATCCGTGGCGCATCTCAGGTAATCAGCATCCATGCGATGGTCTATGCCAGTCTAGTACTCCAGTAAAAAGTTAGGTGGCTGCAGCCATTGTACTGCGGTGTCTTACGTTAGATTGTTACTCTTGTCAGTAAATTTCATCGATTGACATGTTGTCGTTTCCAAGTCACCAAGTAGCAATGGTCAAAGGTTAATGGGTAAAACTACTCAGGGCCTGTTCAGTTCGCAAAAAAAAAAGTTGCCAAAACGTCACATCCAACTATTCATCAAAAATCTTTCATGCATGGAGTACTAAACGTGTGTTAATGACAAAACCCATTCCATAACCCCTAGGTAACTTTTCGAAACGAATCTAATGAGCCTAATTTGGCCATGATTAGACAACGTTGTGCTACAGTAAATAATCTCTAATGATGGATTAATTAGGCTTAATAGATTCGTCTCGCGATTTCCCGTCCAACCGTGTATTTAGTTTTATAATTAGATCATGTTTAGTCCTCCTAATCTTTGATTTACAATTGCTACAGTAAACAGTAACTTTCAATCTACCCAACTAAACACCTCCTCAGGTGCTCGACGACAATGAGACTCTGACGAGACTTTTGGAGTGCGTTTCTTCCGCTCCGGTGGCGCCACCGGCCGTCAGAGTTGGAGAGCTACTCCATGCCAAAGTTTGAGCGCCTGGCATCATCATGGTTCATGAGAGCGCGACTGCAGTGAGATGAGATCGATCGGGAAAGGGTAGGAAAGAAACTGCGCCCCAGGACACACAGTGCGCAAGTGCATCCCATGCCCATCATAACTGAGGCGGCAAAAAAGGCGAGCACCATGAGGCAGGGAATTCATCACCAAAGCGCCGGTCCTTTACACCCGTCCCTCCCCGGATACGGGCTCTCCAACTGTAGTAGCAAAGACGACACAGAGAGGCCGGCCGGAGAGAACGAACCAATTGAGGAACCCGAGCCGGCCGGCGCATGCTAAGTGTGCAAGCCAAGCAAACCCTTTTCGTGATTCCTTGCTTTGGATTAAAAGGCACGGGGCTCTTGATCTTTCGCGCACTAACGGAGGACACGGTGGCTTGTGCATCTGTGTTCCATCTTGGGGCAAATTCTTTTTTACTGACAGAAGCATGGTTCTGGACTTCTGGTAGACTGACAATTTTTTTTCCCTGTAAAGTTTTGAATTTCTGAGAGCCTGTTTAATTCGGTGAGAAAGTTTGCGAAATTTACTGTAGCAATTCTAAATCCAAAATTAGGAGGACTAAACATGATCTAATTATAAAACTAAATACACGGATGGACGGAAAATCGCGAGACGAATCTATTAAGCCTAATTAATCCATCATTAGAGATTGTTTACTGTAGCACGACATTGTCTAATCATGGCCAAATTAGGCTCATTAGATTCGTCTCGCAAAGTTACCCGAGGATTATGGAATGAGTTTTATCATTAATCCACATTTAATACCCCTAATTAGTGTCTTAATATTCGATAGGACTAGTTTGCAAACTAAACAGGCCTCAGGATAGACTGTCAGTCATCAGTAACTCTATGATGCTTGTTCGTTTCCATCCAGAATAAGCGAATAACCAACCTGGGATACTCAAATAGGAATAACATCCTGACATCCCAGACCATGCAGTTATGAAACCCCGGTTACGATTCCTTGTGATGCTCGTCAAGTGGCAACTACCGGTACTGCTAATCAAGTGATTACCGATGGGTACAAAAATCAATTCCCCTTCTGTCTGCACGGCTGATACATGTGCTGCCGCACTGTGGATCCAAGTGACCGAATGGCGATCTCATCATGGATCTCCAACTCATTCCAAGCACCGCCACATTGACACACGCCCTGCCATAATGATGTGACATTTTCCTGAGCAAATTATCCTCCCCTCCTGGCTCACCAGCTTCTCGTTGCCGCCCTAACAAAATTTCTCCTCTGACGACACATCATGGCTCATCAGAAGGAAAATCGCTACGTGTTTTAAAGTGTTGTAGTTAGCTATATCTGCTTACACACACGAAAATCGTATACAACATGGTACTTATCCGTTTTTAAATGCAACGATGTTTAGGACACTAATTAGTTCAGTGTTATACTGTATTTGGTTGGGATTACGGGGGCATGTACGGCGAGTCGACAGTATATGCACGCGGTGGCGCTTTTACGCTACCTTGCATTGTGCACGTACGGCCCCGGATCCGACGGCTTTTATACGCTTCCACTAATGGTTTTGGTGGGATACAGTACAAACAGCGAGCATCTACGGTGCGGTACATACGGAAGTAGAGGAGTAACGCTGCCCGTGTCCGGAGATGGCCGGCGGGCCCCATCGGAGACGGGGAGGAAGAGTGTAGTATCAACAGATCGAATCGCTGTCGATCCGACGCGTTGCCATGGATTCGGTCGGATTGATGACTCCATGTCCTGCCATCAATACCTGTCGGTCCGTGCATGCTTGGATTCGGATACTCGATCTCCATCTAATCTCTGTCGAACCATGGATCGATGTCCCGACATCCACTGGTCGGTTGGGAATTATTTCATACAGGGGAGTAGTTAAGCTAAGCAAGAGCAGAGATCAATCGAGCACAGTGATGAAACAGTTGCAGAGTGAGGACGTGGATCGGTTTGCACTTTGCAAGCCTGCTGAACCTGAACTTCTCCATGACTCCATTCCCTCTCCAGGCTCTCCAGCTGCAGGGATTGGTAGGAGTGAGAGGCCGATAGCTGAGGTGAGCACACCCAGGCAGGGCTAGGCGACCAGTATTTACTCCCGGCCTCTGCTTCCGCCAGACACCACCGCGCCGCGCCACGCACTCCAAAGATCCGCGCGAATAAAAGCCGCGGCATTCCTCCCCCGCCCCCGTGCCGTGTCTCGCGGTGAAACCCATCGTCCCGGTCCGGCAAACCTCGCTCGCATCGCCATGTCCTCCTCGTCTATCCAGCCGCCTCCCGCAGGCGCGATCGGCGGCGGCACGTCCCCCTACTCCGCGTCCTCGTCCTTCCTCCCGTCCTTCATGATCATCGCCGCGCTGCTTGCCTTCGTCTTCCTCGCCTCCGTCTCCATCCACCTCCTGCTCCGCTTCCTCTCCGATCGCTCCTCCTCCTCGTCGTCTTCCTCTGGACCGCCTCTCCCTCGGACCCACCGCGACGGCGAGGGGGCACTGGGGTCCGCGGAGAGCGCGGTGGATTCCGGGGCGAGACCCGCGGCGGTCGCGGCCGAGGGAGGGAAGAAGGAGGAGGCGCCGGGCGACGAGAAGCAGCGGCTGATCGACTCGCTGCCGCTGTTCACGATGGCCTCCGCGCTGGCGGCGCTGCCCAAGAGCTCGCCCGACTGCGCCGTCTGCCTCTCCCCGTTCACGCCGGACGCCGAGCTGCGGCTGCTCCCCGCGTGCCGCCACGCGTTCCACGCCGCCTGCGTCGACGCCTGGCTCCGCACCACGCCGTCCTGCCCGCTCTGCCGCGCCGCCGTCGCGCTCCCGCACCCCTCGCTCACCGCCATGCTCGCCGCCGCGCAGCAGCCGCCGCAGCCGCCGCCGCAGGCACAGAGGGGCAGGCACGGCCCGAGCTTCCTCGTGGAGATCGGCACCGTCAGCAACCGCGGCTCGTCCCCGGCGGCCGCCACCGGCGGCGGCGACAGGAACAGCCGCACCTACTCGCTCGGCTCCTTCGACTACCAGATCGACGAGGAGGTGGAGGCCGTGGTGTCCCGCGTCGCGCGCATCATCGCCGCAAGAGAACCGAGCGCCGCCAAGGAGGAGAAGCCTTCAGCCGAGGAGGGATCGGGGCCGACGCCGTCCCCGGCGCCTCCTGGCGAAGCGGTGGCCGAGGCGGCGGGCTCCTCCCGCGGGTGGCTCCGCGAGTACGTGGACCGGCTGGCGTCGTCGGCCTACACGTTCTCGGAGCGGTGGAGCTCGCGGTGGAGCCAGGGCCAGCAGCAGCGGCAGGAGGAGCCGTGGCTGTGGGACGCGGAGGCCGCGGGGATGTCGGCGCCGCCGGGGTCGGACGACGAGGAGGAGGAGACGGCGTTCATGGTGATGTACCGCTGGATCGCCGGGGTGTAACCGTAGCCGAATAAACGTACGAGGTCTTCTGTGCCAATGTTGCTAGTTCAGGTTGAGGCGATCCAAATGTTTTGGAAGCCTCTGTTGACTGTGGTGCACGGTGGTATGCGTCGTCAGCACTTCAGCAGCAGTGTATGACACATATGGATCCTCGGAGTTCGCATTTTGGAACGCGAGGAGGTAAGACGCCGAGATAGACAACGTGCGTGCAGAATTGTTTATTACTACTGGTATTTTCTGTGGTTTTGTCCGTCGCAACATTTTGCCCCTTTCTGCAACCTCAGCATACCGTAGTTTAACATCAAATAAGAAAAGCTAAGCATGTGGCTGTGTCATCTGTCATGTACTCATCTGTGTGGTATGTGCCACAGCTCACAAGTCACAACTCACAACTCGTTGCAGTCGTCTCAAGTACGAGAATAAACGCCTGACGGCAAAGCGAATGCATTGGCATCCCGTCGCGTAGACTGCACATCAGGTTTACAGTTTACTGCATTGGTAACGCGAGAACCAGGAATCAGGGAACGCGATTCCTTGTACTCGAACACAGCTCGGGAGTTCCAGATCCTTTGACGAATTGGCAGCTCGTCCTCGGATAATGTTCAGAAAACTCTGGCCTTGCATACGCTTGAGCTGAAAAGATTGATATCCGTCAGAGTATCACTCAGGCTTCAGGCTTTCATCAGGCGTATCCATGATTCAGGTACCAAGAGGGCCGGACTGCACTGCACTGACAGTCAGGCCATGTTTAATTCCATAAGTTTTTCCTATTCATCCCATCACATCAAATATTAAAACACTAATTAAAGTTATTAAATATGGATTAATGACGGATTAATTAGGCTTAATAGATTCGTCTCGCGATTTTCCGTCCATCCGTGTGATTAGTTTTATAATTAGATCATGTTTAGCCCTCCTAATCTTCGATTTAGTTTTGCTACAGTAAATTTTCTAAACTTATCTTGCTGAATTAAACAAAGCCTCACTAGTCAGTGATCACGGTGGCGTCCAACGTCCAAGTGTCCAACTTCGCGGGCGTACGGTCTGTCGGTCTCTTTCAATCTGTCTGCTGTGGTAAGCGACTAGGATTACATAGCATCGCTGTGGTAGCAGGTCGTGTCGGGTCTGACTGTCACATGAGCAGGCGTCGCACTGGAACGGACCTGTGCATTGTGCAATGCAAGGCGCGATTCTTTCACCCGTTCCCCGTGCAGCGGTCAGCAGAGCGGCGACCTGGAGGCGAAGGCACCCGGCAGTTGAGGACGCGGCCAAGCTGCGTCGTCCGACTCGTCCCGGGCCTGCCCCTCAGCCGGTGGTGGCAGGAGCTGCCTGCGGCTGATGTGGTTTGGTCACCAACTCTATCCACGAGGACCGTGGCGAGCGCCCAGTTCCACTGCAAATCTGCAATGCTGCGGTAATGGTCAAAGCCACGGCGGGGGCGTTGCTTTTGGGAACGAACGGCGCCTCCGGCCTTACGATTTGGTGCAACGATTCCGGGTGAGCCATGTCACATTCTACTTGACGTCGTGTTTAGCTTACCCATACCATTCGGGTAGGCGGAATTGGCAGCATTATTGGCACGCGTACGAGGTCTTGTTGGTCTGACCACTTCACACGGCGTTGGTACAGGTACTGATGTACAGACACCGGCATGAGTTTTTCTTCTTCTTTTTAAAGCACTCATACACATGGTTCACAAAGAATCCGGAGAGGTATTGGATCTGTTGAGCAGCCGCGGCTTGTCTCGGCAGAACAGCAGTGGTGGCCTGAGCAATTTGTGGCCGGCTCTGTACCTGGAGGGAGGTGCAGAGAAGCATGCAAGTTCCACAGATTCTGAGTTTATGCTGATGGATCATGAAAGACGCCTCAAACTGCCCTCTAGACTCCAAGTTTGGTCCCATATCCAATCGGGAAATATCAAATGTTTATTTACTTCGAAAAAACCCACTGTTTACTTGTGCGTGGTGTGCCGGCCATTATTGCAAGGAGTCGAGGTCCTCGCCGGGGCAAGGTGCGAGCGCAGGCCGGGCGGCGCGCAACGCGGGTTCGCCACCACCTGAGGCGATGACGGAGGCAGTCCGGGCCTCCGGGGAGCGAGGGCGTCGTGAACTCGTGAATCGTGATGCATCGGTGCCGGCCCGGGAGGCACACTACTAGTACCGGCCGGCCGGCCCACGGGCCAAGGGGCTGCCGGCTGCGGTCTGTGGATGCTTTTCGCCACTTCCGCAAACGGGCCGGGGCGAGTGATTTGACGCCAGCCCATATATCGGAAAGCGATGAAAAGCCCACCTAGAAATTTGAGTTGGACTCGGTCCCGAGTCCTGCGGACGGGATCTGAGGCTTGCGGTTCGTTATGGACTTGCAGGCTGATTTCGCGTATTTTGTGGGCTGAAAGTGGTAGATCATGGCCTACTAGGTATGTTTTTTTAACCTGACAAAATCTACATGATTTTTTCATCCATATATGGAATCATCAATATTTGATGTGCATTCATATACTCCTTATTCACAGATTTCTCTTGTGGAATACTTTCATGGAGCAATAATTTTATGATCTTCATAGATCTTTTTCTTTATTAATCACCAACTGGAATTGATTTCTTGAGATATTGCTGAATGTACAACAAAACAATCACTTGTCATTTCTGGCAGGGTATTAATGGGTTCAATTTATTATTTCAAAGGCAGCCGCCTATATAACAATCCACACTCGCTGGTTGCTTCACCACAAGTTCAAACACACCAGGAGTTCACCATGAAGCTCCTGCAAGCTACCGCCGCCCTCGTCTTCTTCCTCCTCGCCTGTTCGAAGTCCGACGCTGCCGCCGTCAACGACGTGTGCCTGCTCCTCGCCTCCGGGCGCCACAAGCATGCCATCAGCTACGACTACTGCGTCACGTTCTTCAAGGCCGACAAGAGGAGCGCCACCGCGGACCACCGCGGCCTCGCGGCCATCGCAACCAAGATCGTCGGGGCAACAGCGAAGACCACCGCCGACCGCATCGCCCACCTGCGGGCCTCCGAGAAGGACAAGAGGCGGGTGGACTGCCTCGCCGCGTGCGCCAAGGCGTACTCGGCCGCCGTCGCCCAGATCGGCAAGGCGGCCAAGGGCATCGCCTCGGGCAAGGACGTGGCCCTGGGCCACGCGGCGACGACGCTCGCCGCGGTGCTCGACGCCCCCTCCACCTGCGAGTATGGGTTCCGGAAGGTTCACAGGCCGTCGCCGCTCGCCGCGGAGGATGCCAAGTTCAAAAAGGAGGTGACCATCGCGCTGTTTGTAACGGCGACGCTGTAAGGGTGCAAGTTAGGGATGGTCTAGAATTCTTTAGATGATTAATAAACTATACTATGGGACTTTGTGAGGTTAGGAAATTGTTGGGATGAACAAAGTTTGCAATCTCGTTCCAGCTTTTTTGGTGAGCCTGTTCGATCTGTAGGCCGCTGCTTTTGTGGAACTCGTGCTGGTTTTGGAGCAGGGGATGATGTAGCCCTTGGTGCTATGGGTCCTTTGCTGCGTCTTTGGAACCTAGGAGCAGTAGCAATTATGATCTGGTTTTAAACCTCTGAATTCTGTGTAACTTCGCTGCGATTAAGCAATGAAATTTCGGGTTCGGCCGCTATAAAAAAAAAAGAAATTACTTCCTGTAGGAGCTGTGTTGTGTTGTGATTATCTCGGTGTCCAAGAAAAATACTATAGACATCCGGCTCTCCATCGCCGCCGTTCTATCCTCCACCGTTTCCGTCAGACATTCCAACCTCCGTCACTGCCGTCCTAGCCTCTATCGCCATCGCTCGTTGTTCTAGCCCGCTTCTTTCACTGCCAACGCACAAGTGCATAGAGTGTCGCCTACCCGCTTAGCTTTGTTTGGATAGGAGTGTATTGGAGTGGAATGAAGGGAATCGAGAGAAAAATGAACTAATTTCCTTCAATACCTCTCATTCCCCTCCATTACACTAGTTCCCAAACAAAAGCGAGTCCGAAATGGCGCCGCGTGGAACACTGTCTATAGGTATTAATGAATGTATTAGCTCACATGATTGGAACTCAAAGCGTCATTTTGCATTTAACAATATGATCGGCGCAAGGACCGGAAGAATACACTAACATAGAATTTAAATGTATCATCTAAGTAACCAATGAGAGTTGATAAATGTGCATGAATGTGCGGAGTGAAACTTAAACCCCCTCTCAGTGGAGTTTCATTCTAGTTGACAAAGTTCTTTGTAACTATGTAGAGCAAGTTTCATCCCAATGAAACCAAATCTCCTCTTTTTTATGAAACTCATGCCATGTAATCATTCTTGTCTACGTGACATATCATTTAAGAAGAAATAGAGAGATGTCCCGCACATTTGCACGGCTAGTATGTAGAATTCAAATATCTATATATCTATATTTCCATTCTTATTGTTTTTTCTAGACTTACTTTTTCCTTACCGGTGACCTCTTGTTACCCATTATAACAAATTGTTAACAAAATAATTCAGACATTGTCATAATATTTTTCTTTGCTAAGACTAATATTACCTTTGTTACTCAATCTCTTGTAGATATACTCTATATGTATTTCGGTTAATTATTTCTTTATGGAAGAAAATATTTTGTTTATTTTTTATTTTAAATAGTATCGAGGTGTTTTAGGTTAACTTTTATGTAATGACATTAGTGGATGATTTTCAAAAACATAAAGATATAGGATGTTTTAGGCTAACTTTTATGTAATGACAATTGTGGATAATTTTAAATAGTTACATGGGTATTTTAGTCTAATTTACGTAACTTGCAGTTGCAATTTTATTTTTCTTGTTTTCTCTGATTAACGTAAGAATTTTTAGGCCTTAAGAGTGAACGTAACTTTTCTAATGACATTGGTGAATGATTTGTAAAAATATATATGGATGATTTATTCTTTTTATGTAATGGCAATGGTGGGTAATTTTTAAATAGTTAAGAGGGTATTTTTGGCTAAATTTTACATAATGGCAATGGTGGATAATTTTGATTTTTCTAATTTTGTCTGATTAACGTAGAAATTTCTAGGTCTTGAGAGCGAACGTGGAGGCTCCGTTTGTTGGTTAAATACTAAGATAATAGATGAAACCCATATAAAATTTGCATTCATAATTGCCTTAGGGCACTCGCAAACACAAGCACGGCTATACATAGATTTACTACGGAGTAATGTCGTACTTTCTCTAGTTTTAAATAATTGTCTTTTCAGCCAGTGACACGGTGATTAAGACATCACTATTGTCAAAATTAATAGTATTAATATAAACAAATTATAGACAATATTCAATACTTTAAAACTACTGTTGAAGGCGAATCTAGCTATACTGCTTCCGAAAGTTATTTTAAAAATATCAGCCTGTTCGGTTGGCTGGCGGCTAGTGGCTGGTGCTGATTTGTTGTGAGAGAAAAGTACTGCTGGCTGGCTGGTGGCTGGTGCTGATTTGTTGTGAGAGAAAAGTACTGCTGACTGGTGGCTGATAAGCCAAGCGAACAGGATGTAACATATTGACTATCGAAACATCACTTATTTGATGAGGGTATATTTGGATTCATTAGTACTAATTATTACTGTCTAAAATATACTGACGGTGAAAACTAAGATATTCACGGTCAAAATATGTTTGGATGTGTAGCATTTAGCACGAGCTATTTCAGTCCACCTGCTAATTGTTTGGTTTTGAACTAGCATTTATTAGCAGCCTCCAATCTGGTAATGGATTAATTGTTGATAGGGTAAGTTGCCAATAGTTAGTAAGTATTCATCTATTAATTTTAGATGCTAACTATTGCTACGAATGAAAACTCCAACATGCAGAGACTACCAAATATTTACCGTTCATATAAGATTTCCTCTTTATGAATAACCCATCAGAATTCAATTCGTGAGGTGCTGCCAATATCTAAAAAACGCCAGTTATTTATGGCAGGGGGTTCCATGAACCAGCTACAATGCATTATTTATTGGTTCAAAAGATAGCCGTCTAAAGAGTACTCTGGAACTTCCAAACACACTGGAACTTCGAGTTGCATAAGGAAATCGAGCCAACCATGAAGCTCCTCCAAGCTGTGTGCCCTCTCGTCTTCCTCCTCGCCTGCTCCTCGTCCAGCGCTTCCGTCTTACAAGACGCGTGCAAGGCCTTCGCCGCGACGCACCCGGACATCGGCTACGGCTACTGCACCAACTTCTTCCAGGCCGACAAGGGGAGCGCCGCCGCGGACAAGCGCGGCCTCGCCACCATCGCCGTAAAGATCATCGGGGCAGCGGCCCAGGGCACCGCCAAGCACATCGCCGCCCTGAAGGCCTCCGAGAAGGACAAGAAGCGGCTGGGGTGCCTCAGCACGTGCACCGAGCTGTACTCGAAGGCCGTGTCCGAGATCGGCGTGGCGTCGAACGGCATCGCCTCGGGCACGGCGAGGGGCCGGGGCGACGCGGCGACGGCGCTCAGCGCGGTGCTGAACGCCCCCACCACCTGCGAGCAAGGGTTCCAGGAGCTACACGTGGCGTCGCCGCTGGCCGCGGAGGACTCCGAGTTCGGCAAGAAGGCGTCCGTCGCGCTGTCTGTAACGTCGGCTCTGTAGTAGCCACAGTACTGAGGGTGTGTAAGCAATGACTACATAATCCTGCCGTCAGTGGATGACTATATGGGATTATGTAAGGTCATTAGAACAATTTGATCAATAAATCTTGCAATCTTGGGCAAAGAAATTTCTTCGTGGACCCGTGTTTGTGATTACTCCTATGTCGTATCCATTCAGTCGTCACTTGGGTCTTGGGGATGCCATGAGATGCTGGTGCGATTCATTTTGGAAAGGGAAAAAATAACAAAATATGAAAGTAATGTGAATCGGTCAGATAAGTACAACTTTAGCAGACCCTTTGAATGAGCCTCAACTTCAAATTTAGAGGGTGAGGATTAAAAAAATAAACTCTAGCATACCCTCGGTACTGCAGCATAAAAATAAGGAACCCTCCAAATCTTCTCACACCACAAAACCGATGCGTATTATAGGTACGGTCGCGATGCTTGAGATAGAAAAAAAGGGTTTGGAACCATCTACACACATGGAATGGAACTCTTGGGTATAGAAAACAAGAGGGAGAGAACTTGTTTATGTGCGGAGAAAGCAATGGGTGTCAGAGAGTAACTAGGCATGCTGGCGTGCCATGCGTGCCTCCAGAGTTATGATAAGAAACAAATTTATTATCTCAGTAATCTGAAATTATGCTAAAATGTAAATACATCTTATACTATCTATGAAAGTAGTTGCAAACAAATGGAAACAAACTACAACTATACTATTTATAAAAGTAGTTGTAAACAAATGGAAACAAACTACAATTGATATTTATTTCTAAAATATATTATGAGGCCAACATAAATAGTACATAAGGTGCATGTTAATATTTTTTCTAAAATATATCGTGGGTCTCACATAAGTAGTACTCATCCGAAACCAAATGCGGATCCCACATAAACATTACCATGGGACCCAGACAAACAGTATTATAGGCCCCAACCAAATATGGGTGGGTCCAACATGGGCCTCACAACATTATATGTGTCCCACATAAGGTGGCTTCAAATCTTGGAGCTTTAGTAAAATTTATACATTATGACAAAAGAAGACCCACATGAGTATAGGCACCGATGCTCCATGCTGCAGGCCAGCAAACGATAAAAGGATGGGTATCGTTCGTATTGCAGTTTATATTTTTGAAGCATCACCCAACATTGTGGAGAGTCAAGGTAGTTTGTTCCCGGCATAAGCACAAACACGAAAAGGCATCTGTCCGCGTGCAGAATAACCTAGCAATACACGCAGGGCAGTTTGGCCCGGGCCCAGCAAACAAGCCCATAGGGCCTCTTTGGTTGTTGTCCTGTCAGCCAGCTCTCCGGCCAGGCAGCACCATCCAACCTCAGGTGTTCAAAATCTAACGACTGGGTTTGTTATTTGTGCCAGGTAGATATCCCAGCGTCTGAACCAAAGAGACTTATAGTGCGCTCGGATTGAGAGTTGCTTATCCGACTATGCTGTTCCACGAACCGAAGTGGCTCAATCAGCAATTTTCTCTCACAACATAGACCTGATCATGGATCACCCGATCCAACCCGTCCAAAAAATACCCGATCTGACCATGCGACGGGTCGAGCATGGGCAAAAAAAAATCTAATCCGATGGTCGGCTCGGGCCAGACACGGGTCAAAATTTGACTCGAAACCCGAAAAAACCCGACCCGACCAAAACATTACACATGAAAATACCGGGTTGATCCGACTCGACCATACCATGAGTCGGGCACGGGCAAAAAATCCGACCCAACAGTCGGCTTGGACCGGGCACGGGACGAAAATTTAGACCCGAAACCTGAAATGACCCGATCGTAAATGATAAGGCGCAACAGTACGAATGCTGGCCGGGCATCGGGAGCGGACACCGGGCACGACATACACCCAGAGAAAAGCCGTGGACGTGGAGGAAATCCGCAGGCAAAAACCACCGTGCATGCTGCGGGCGACCGCCAGGCGAAAGAGGACCGGACACCGTGCGCCCCGCGACGAGGAGATCAGAGACGAGAGGAAAGCGGCGAGAGGAGGAAGACGCCACGGAGTACGGAGCCCAGCGAGAGCTCCTACTGTCAAGCGCAGCCATCCGCGCGCGCTTCACTTCATTCCCTCTTCCACTGGCCAGTGACCACCAGACACTGCTCCCGGCCAGAAGATTTCTATTATTAGAAACCAAGCTTCACTCGGATCATATCCTCCCTCTCCGCCGATCGGCGCATGCCAGCCAGTGTTCTCTCTCGGCACTGCTCTCGTACGTCTCCCTCCTCCTGTCGTCTTGGACGATTTCGTTGGAGGTTATCAGAGTGTCTTTTGAATAAAGATGGCTGACAACAACGCTGCCAACAGCAGCAGTGGTGGCGCCGCCAACGAGAACACCGCCGAGGTTCAGATACAAATCCCAGGTCAGTTGGATGCTTTTTGATGTCGCATTTAGTTAATGCTTTCTGTCGGCCAGTTGGGGGAAGTTGGGCGAATTCTCTGCATGCGTGGTTGGAATTTCAGACATTTAGCTTTCTGATGCGTGCGACAGTTCTTCCTATATTGCAGTTGCAGTACTTTCTTTTATTTTTTTGCAAATACTGTGTTTCAGTGATCTCGTAATAGATATGAAACTACGAAACCAGCACAGTTTTTTTTTTCCCATCTCAGTGATTATCAGGATAAATCTAAGCGTTCTGAATGAATGAAAATATGCAGTGAAAACCAATAAAATGCCCCTCTGCATTTACTAGAGCTAGTTTTATCATCATCATCTATATATCTTTACAGAAAAAGGCAGATACTATGACATTTTCTATCAGCTGCACCTTATTGACGTGTTTACACTGTTACAACTTACAAATATCGATAACCATATACGGCCCCAACCCCTTCCAAAACCATACCAAGGCTTGAGTGTGACTGTGTGAGGGATTTTGGAATCTCTGGGACACTCTAGTGAGCCACATTATCTTTCTATTTTGCTTCATCTATTTGTGCTTTGCTGAAATAAAAGGAAAATTGTTAGTCGTGCTAAATGCAAAAGCTGAAATAGAACAATTTGTTTCTCCATTTCTTCTCTTACATCATTACGGTTACCATTTATAAACCGCAGGACCACCGAAAACCGAAGCTCCAGCAGCTCAGGAAGCACCAGCAGGAGGCCCTGAAGCCAAGAATTGGAAATGGTGGTTTGTGGTGGCAACAGATGCTTTCTTCCTCATTGTTGGTCAGACATCAGCAACATTGTTGGGGAGATACTACTACAGTCAAGGTGGCAACAGCAAGTGGCTATCGACATTTGTCCAGACAGCTGGCTTTCCTATGTTGTTCTTCGGCTTGTTCTTTTTCCCTTCAAAGTCGTCTCCCGGCGAAGCTCCGATTGGCAAAATTGCTATGATATACATCGTCTTGGGACTCATCATGACCGCCGACAACATGATGTATTCCCATGGGCTGATGTATCTTCCAGTCTCAACCTTTTCTCTCATCTGTGCTACTCAGCTAGCCTTCAATGTCATCTTCTCATATCTCTTGAACTCTCAGAAACTCAGTGGTCTAATCATGAACTCTGTGGTCCTGCTTACCTTGTCTACATTACTCCTTGGAGTTAACCACGAATCTTATGGGTATACCGGTGTCGCTAGAGTAAAGTACCTTCAGGGTTTCTTGTTGACATTGGGAGCGTCAGGCACCTACTCACTCATCCTTTCCCTGATGCAACTTACTTTCGAGAATGTGGTCAAGAAACAAACCTTCGCAGCAGTTTTGAACATGCAAATATATACTGCGCTTGTGGCAACTTTTGCTTCTATTGTTGGACTATTTGCAAGTGGCGAATATAAGGATTTGAAAGGGGAGATGGACAGCTTCCAATCAGGACAATTCTCTTACCTAATGACCTTGGTGTGGACTTCTGTGTCTTGGCAGGTCGCCTCTATTGGAATTCTGGGTCTGATTTTTGAGGTGTCATCGTTGTTCTCGAACATGATCAGCACCTTCGCTCTACCTATTGTCCCTCTTTTTGGTGTGATGGTATTTCATGACAAAATGAATGGAGTAAAAATCATAGCCATGCTAATTTCAATATGGGGTTTTCTTTCATATGTCTATCAACAATACATTGACGAGAAGAAAGCTAGAAGTGCATAGGGGGGATTCCTAGGGTCTACAATATCTTGCGATGGAAGGCTCAACATGCAGATTTAGTTTGTTGGATGTGAGATAATAGGTGTTCATTATTTATGTTACTTTAAATATATTTCACCAGGAGGGAACTATATAACTTTTTTAGCATTTATATTGTAGATATCATTTTTCTTAGAAATTGTTGGTCTTGTTTTGTTTTGTTTTGCATCTATTGTAAGGATGTGTGCGGTGGAATAAAACGTGGTAGATTTGTTGGCGAATAATTTAATAACCATATATTAATGTCGCCATAAACACTTTTTATTTGATACTCTTGTAAATTTGCTCAACTTGAATGTGTTAATAGTGCATTATCATCAAATACATGTGATTCGGTATGATCTATCAGAAAATCATTTACATTGTACTCCCTCCGTCCTGGAATAAAGGGTATTCTGGGTTTGTCCTAAGTCAAAGTTTTTAAAATTTGACCAAGTTTATAGAGAAAAATATTAATGTTTGCTAAATCAAATAAATAAAAGATCAAAATGTATTCTATAATGAGTCTATCAATGTTCATTGGATGTCATAAATATTATTCTTCTTTTCTAAAAATTTGGTCAAAGTTTTTTTGGTTTGACTTAGGACAAAACTAGAATGCATTATATTTCAGGACGGAGGGAGTACTCAAGTTGTATATCAAATATCTTTTGATGACAATGACAGGATACTTGATGTACAACTTAACCACTATTTTCTATTCAATTATATTTATGATGTCAAATAAATAAGTGTCATTGTAAAATATGTTTCAAGAAAAATCTACTTATAAAATTTTATGTTTCTACTGTATCAATGAGTACTCCCTCCGTCCCAAAGTAATATTGTTTTACCTTTTCTATATACATTGTTTTTATCATATACTAGGTTCGTGCCCGTGCGTTGCTACAGGAAAAAAACAAAAAATTAGAACACCATAAGTTTCGCACCAAACCATTTGGAACCAAGATCTATACATTTTTCTTTTGGGATAATTTAAAGCAGCCTTAACATTTCTCATATAAATTTATGACATAGATGCCCCATTATAGAGTGGCTCCAGGTTTCAAAACATAATCGTGCTCTCCAGGAAAGTCATTCGGTCTTCCTCATTGACCTACAGTTATACTTTTCAAGTTTAAGGATATATCCGTCAGTATACTGCAACATGTTGCACAACATCACTTGGCATTAATATTGATACCATGCCCCAAGGGACCTGGATGAAAGACCTATCATTTCTGCTCCACTAAGGCTAATGACCTTCTAACAGAAGCTTCTTTGAATAAAGTAGCAAGCAGCAAAAGTGCAAAACCATTTGCTTTCCCCTGGATTGTACGAACTTAACTGAGACAAGCTTTGACTTCAGAACGTGTTAACATTGCAGTTGGTGCCATATGGTGCTGCTTAGTTGCCAATAAGCAAAAACCCTCTATTTCTTGCTTAGACTCCACACTGTTGGCCGCTTTTGTTTAACCAAATTTCTTCAGCCTCCTTGTTTCCAAACAAGTGCATATCATACTCCAAGGGCATGTCACCTGATTGAGCAAGTGACAAAAACACTAAGCAAGAAATTATATAGGCTTGATGATACTATTAACACAAGACAAAAACACACTAAAGGCATGTCTAGAGCGGTGAGAAACTTTGCAAAATTTACTGTAGCAATTTTAAACCGAAGATTAGGAGAACTAAATGTGATCTAATTATAAAACTAATTACACGGATGGACGGAAAATCACGAGACGAATATATTAAGCATAATTAATCTGTCATTAGATATTGTTTACTGTAGCACGACATTGTCTAATCATGGCCTAATTAGGCTCAATAGATTCGTCTCACAATTTCACCTGGAGGTTATGAAATGGGTTTTGTCAGTTATCCACATTTAATACTCCTAATTAGTATCCAAACATTCGAATTTACTTTAGCGATGAAAAAAGTTGGCGAACTAAACAGGGTCTAAGCAAGGGAATCTCCTACAACACTAAAGCAGCATGGTAATGCAATTCAGGCCGGATTGCTTAGCAAAACTAATGCAGCATAGATATTGCTTACCAAATGAGTATTGAATACGGACTGTTTAGAGATACATCTGTAACCTAGAAACTGAGTTGAGCCGCTAATTGGACCAGAGCAAAAATCCAATTTATTATTGCCTGACACGATAAAAAACAGTTTGAGTTTCCCCTCATGCGCCCCCAACACGTCAATCATGCATCCACTGCAACATGTTGCCCTCAAAATAAAACAAATGCAAAATGTATGGAAAGAAATATGTTAATGTTAGCTGCAACACTACACAAGTCAATATCTCACTGAACATAAAAGCTCAAACCTCTGAAGGAACAAGTATATGCAATGCCAAATTGCTTTAATTTGTTAAGAAATTTGGATTTGCTCCGAATTCTTTGTAAGCTGCTAGTCTGAAGACTGCAAAAGACTCAATAGTATATTTTGAGGGTACTTGACAGCATCTAATAAAATGCACAATGAATTGAGTGCATTGTTTATATATTATTATAGGTCTTTCTAGTGGAAAACAAAAATATGTTTTCCATTGAGAATAGAAGTGACACAATGAGTCAAGACATTGAACACATAGAACTTCCATAGAACAATAAAACTTCTGACAAAGAAATTACCTCTATTTTCATATCACCAACTGATTATGAAAACCTTTCAATGTTAATCACCCTTGGATCATCTGTCTGGAGGTAAAGTTCCTGAAAAAGTTCCTGAATATAGTGATAGAGTCAGCTCCAACAAAAGTTCTTTGAAGGCAATGCAAAATGGCAATAATTTTAGTCATGTGTCTACAGACTGAACAATCCAAAGTTGAAAGAATAGAGAGGCAGATAGTAGATGAAATTCTATTATTTTCCCCTGTACAGCAATTATTTTTTTACTTAACCTGAATAGGAGATGCTGTCCCCGGTCTCGTAGTGAAGATGAGCTGCCAGCTACCTTCAATTAAACTTGAACTTGTCTGCAGAGAAACCCTGAAGACTAAGAAGGCTAGCTTTCCTCCCGTGCTCATTCTGAACCTTTTTAGATTTATTAGCCATAGACATGCTGACAATTTTTCAACTTCTCTAAGTCACTTCTCTTGAATAGAAATACAACACCAAGTTTAGTGCTTAGCTATTCCAGATATTCACTGTCACCTCAATCAAATTGTACCAAAATGAATAATAGTGCTATGCAGTTAAGCTTGTGGAGTTTGTAATATAATTCAAGAAGTTAACTGATTCATTTTGCAAAGAAGAATAAATCATACCAAGCTCTAAGCAATGAAGACTCATCTGCAGCATATTATTTTGTAAGGCAGTACACCTGCTAATTTAAACGTAAACCCCAGCATAAGTTTTCAGTTCAGTTTCAACTTGACTACGAAAGGTTCAAGACATTTGCGCCGGATGCTGAATCATTGACAACTAAATCTAGCTATTGCCCAACTGTCCACCAAGCACCCCGTAGGCAAGCTGTGATTAGATTACAACAGAGTGCATGGAAATGGAACGGCACACACACCGGATTAGGGACGCCTCCTAGGGCCTCGAGGGCCTGCACGGCGCTCTGCACTTCCTGCACATGCGGATCACAGAGAAAGCTATCAGTAGAAGTGTAGAACGCCTACCGCTACACACATTTCATGAGGCAGCAGGTGGAGTGCAGGAGGTTGTTAGTCCAAAGTGAATGGAGGCCTATCCTTGCCTGGAGCTGGCGCATCGCGACGGCGCAGCTGCGGCCAAGGAGGGCATCGTCGCCTCGAAGTAGCACCACCTCGGGTTCCGTGTATGCAGCCTCCTCGACCTGCTGGAGAAGGATCGGGCAGCAGAACAGAGCATCAACAGGAATTGGAATCGGGTGGATCTGCCTCCGGGAGACAACCGAGGATCAAACTGATGGAGGGGAAGAGAGGGAAGAGGTGGGGATGAGAGAGGGGGAGAGCGCAGCGCCCCGCCACCGCCGTCCTCGCAGCCGGCCGGACTTCCGATTGTGGGCTTGGGCGGGATTCTGATGGCGGCATGGGGCTGTTTCACAGGTGGACTCCACGGCGACGTCTCCGCGCGGCAAGGCCCCGCGCCGGTGTCGGCCCACGGTGTAGCCGGGCGAGAACCCGCATGGCAAGGCCCAGCGCAGGCGGCCGAGCGAGCCCCCGCGTCGGCCCCGTGTGGAGACCGGTGAGGCCCCGCGCCGGCGTCTGTCTACGGCGAGACCACGACCCCGCGCCGCCATCCAGCATCCGGCGAGGCTGCCTTCTCATCCACTGCTGCAGGCAGCGCAGATGGAGATCGAGCGGCAAGCGGGGGTGCGCGTAGATCACGGGGAGGCAGCGCGGCGGCTCGGGGGGGAGGGGGTTGACCGGGGCTTTGATTACGGCGTGACGCGGGCGCTGGGACGGCGCACGGGCGCGAGGAAGCGACGGAGGTAGAAGGGGCGGCCTCGGCCTGGCGCACCGTGGGCAGAGAGGGAGGGGGTTGCGAGATGTGTATCCGGGGGAGGGCGGCGAGTCGTGCGGTGCCGCCGGGGATGGGGAGGGGGCGGGAATCGCGTGGGAAGGGATGAGACGGGAAGAGACAGACACGGGCGAGGGCCCACATGTCGGCGCCGAAAGCACGAAGGAGAGGGCGTCGGAGGTCGCACGCCGAGGACGAAAAGCGAGGACGAAAAATATGCCGCACCAAAAAAAATATGACGAAGATCATACGCTTTTAGGAGTAGAGATTTAGAAGTAGAGATGTAGACAAAAAAATATGACGAAGATCATACGTTTTAGGAGTAGAGATGTAGACAAAATGTATATCTAGATTGATAGTAAAAATTTTGTATCTAAAAAAAAGTTAAAATGATACTTGTTTTTGGACGGAGGGAGTACGGCATATGAGCTGTTTGGTTGCACTTGTACACCACAGCACAGTGGTACCAGCGCCATGAAGCAGTCGTTTGGTTCGTTAAGCTTTGGCAGGTCTCAAGAAACGAGTGCTTCCATAGCGCTTTTCTCGCTGCAGAGTGACAGAGTGTGGTGTCGCCGCAAGTTATGTTTCTGTGATTCTTCGGAGCAACTCCAAGAGCTCCCCTTTAACAGCCCCAAAACTTAAATTAGAGAGAAGAAGGATAAAAAAGGCCCTTCAACAGCAACAGCTCCCCAAACTTCCCGTAAAAATGCGTCTACGCGAAAAAAGCCTCCGCCGCCCCGCAGATATCCGCGACTCCGCTCTCCCCCCAATCGCCCACCCGCCAGGTCCTTTACCGCGCTGCTCTGTTCCCGCGCTGGTCCTTTCCCGCGTGCTGCTGTATTTCGCGCTTTATTTTGCCCGAGCGCGAGGTGATAAAGCTTTGCGTTGGCGGCGGCGAGTGGAATTTTGGCTACGGCGGCGCGACGGTCCTCCAAATGCGGCCTCCACGATCAACCGGTCCCGTTCGCCAAGGGCAACTGTGAGCTACTCTGTATCTGATGATATACAGGAGCAGCAGCCAGCAAGCAAAAGGCCCAGGAAACCCAACACAAGACTTGGTGACAAGAAATGGATCGGCTACGTGCCTGTGTGCACGAAATTGGGCTGAGCCCATGTACTACTATGGGCCCGTTTGGTACGGCTTCAGCTCAAGCAAAAAATGGCTTTAACTCTGACTTCTATCGTAAAGCAGCTTTTTCTAGCTTTGGCTTGTCATGTTAGAAAAACGTTTGGTAAAATAGTTTCTTTTGATCTTTCAAACAGAGGGAAGAGGTGAAATGTCCGTTGCACCTTTGCATATAATGTTGCATAGATGAATTTATGTAACCTCAGTTGATAATGTGATTAGCATGAAATAAAAAAGATTAGTATGGAATACGTAACAATTTCAAGAAAATACTAACGTATATTCTTGTGGGTCCAGTGTAGGAAAAAATTCACTTGTCTAATATTTCTGGATAGGAGAGAGAGCAAGATAGTGGCAAAATTCTTGTATTTTCCATGAAAGGGTAAGGGTACATGCGTCTTTTTGCAACATGGATGGGAATGAGCTGGGAAAAGCCAGTATTTCTAGCTTGTCCCTCGACCGTGTCTCTCTCTCTCTCAGCGCATTTTGCAGGGCTTTTGACCCGCTTCACTCCATGAGCTGTTTTTATTCTTGCGTTTGGTAGCACGAGCTGGTGAGCCAGAGCCAAAGCTGCTACATAAGCGGTGCCAAACGGGCACTATATTATAGTCTTCTTCCTGAAATAGAAGGGGGGCATCATGTATCAGATAACAATCAACTTTGCTTCCAAGCAAAGCTTTCCTCATTAAGCAACTCTGTTCTTCCTTCCTTTGCTCTGTGCTTCTTCCGATCCCCAAATTCCTTTCTCCAATCTCTTCCCTGCTATCCTGCTGCTAACAGCAACTAGGGCGCGGCGGCAAGCAGATACGCCAGGATCCATTCGCCGGCGGTCACAACCCCCCATGGACCGGTGGCGACCGAAGTTTCCAGAGGCGCAACGGTGACACCTTCGAGCAGACCGGCGGTGGCGTCATGTGCAGTGATCTGCAAGGTCGAGGACCGCCCTGTCCTCAGATGGCAACCTTTGCCGGCGATGATTTGGGCCCTCTTCCAGCAGTGGTGTTCCCCTGGAGCAATGAAATCCCTGCGGACTTCGAACACTCGGCCGGGGGCAACACACTTGCGAATGGTATGAAATCGTAAGCACTATGTTCAACTACATAAAGTTGAGATGTGGTTTCAGATTAATATCTTCATATGTGATTTACGTGCTTTCTTAAGCTGTGTGAATAAGCACTTTGTTCAATTAAATTTTGGTGATCTGAACAACGTCTGCATCTTTGTTTAGATTGTCTGTTTTCAGTGAGATGGATCGTTTACTGCACTGTCATGCTATATGTATGTGACTCTCATATATGTGACTGTCTCGTTTGGATTCTTTTCTGAATTTCTTTGTCAGTTATCATTTTCTTTAACAGAGCATGAATATCCTATGAGCATCCAATGAGTTTGGACTGAACATTTTTTTTCATTAATATGGCCACTGAGGTATAAGATCTGCGGTGGGCCACGTCGGAGCAGGGTGTCATCAGAGGGCCATGAGCGGATTCAGCAGCAAGGACACCGCAGAAAACGGAGGCATCGTGTGGAGAAGAGTAACGGGAGGAAGGAAACGTCAAGACGAGACAAGCATCTGTATTCTGCAATCAACGGCTGACGTCCATGGACCGAAGGCAACAACGATTTCAGTTGCCCCTTTCGTTTTGTAGCTTCTCGAGCATCTGCGACGATTCGAACTGCAGATCGGACACGTCCTGCCACCGCCGAATCCTAGTGCAGCTCAATAATTGGAAAGATTGTATTCCTCGCCACAGGAGATAAGTTTGCTTCCGTCTGGATATTCCCATGCAATCAACGTCATCCCCCTTTGGAATCTTTCGCAGACATCGTTGAATTTCTGTGCGAAGCAGGGGACACTGAACCATAGGAGGAAATGAAATATCTGTCAGTCATAGCTCATGAGTCGGGCAAATGTTGACAGCAAATTTATACTCTTACGCCACGCACTGTCTATTCTATCTCCTGACGACTCATTTGTCGAGGGATTCGCGGGAGGAGCAACCCGCAGGCTACGCAAGATCGACTCGTTGTCGTTGATCGCTGTGGACAGGACGCCTAAAGACAGTCGCTGTATGTGTAATTGCTTGTCATTTTCAGAGCTTCAGACCAGTAGCACACAGTACAAATCTTGATTGCTATCTTTCTTTGCTACATACCAATCATAGGGCTTCAGGATGGGTGAAGCTGGTGAAATTCAGCTGCAAATCGCAGGTCCCTTTCTCTCTCTCGGGGTGCTAGATACTGCAGTGAATTGAGCAAAATAGTAAGATCGAACAGCTGAACTGATGAGCCGGACATGCAGGTATCCGCGGCCAAGAAGGTGGAGACGATCATGGGCAGAGAGCTGAGAACGGCGGTGGCGCTGCATCTCCTGCAACTGCGGCGCCGCGGCCGCCGTTATCGAAGCGGATCGCGTGGTGGGCGGTGGTCCTCGTCAACATCGTGTTCGTCCTCGCCGGGCAGAGCCTGGCCACGCTCCTCGGCAGGATCTACTACGACCAGGGCGGCAAGAGCCTGTGGATGCAGACGGTGGTGCAGTCCTGCGGCACGCCGCTCGCCATCCCGCTGCTCCTCTACTTCCGGATCAGGCAGCCGTCCTCCTCATCCGTGGCGGCGGCTGGCCGGCCGCCGCTGGTCAAGATCGCCGCCATCTACGCCGGCCTGGGCGTCCTCCTCGCCGGCGACAACCTGATGTACTCGTACGGCCTCCTGTACCTGCCCATGTCCACCTACGCGATCATCTGCGCGAGCCAGGTCTCGTTCAACGCCGTCTTCTCCTACTTCCTCAACAAGGAGAAGTTCCGGGCGCTGATCCTCAACTCCGTCGTGCTGCTCACCTTCTCGGCCGCGCTCGTCGGCGTGAGCCAAGGCTCGGACGGGAGCGGCAGCGACATCCCCAAGGGGAAGTTCCCGGCGGGGTTCGCGCTGACGCTGTCGGCGTCGGCGCTCTTCTCCCTGATCCTGTCCCTGATGCAGCTGACCTTCGAGGATGTGCTGAAGAGCGACGCGCTCCCCACCGTCCTGGAGATGCAGTTCTGGAGCAACACCGCGGCCGCGTGCGTGTCCGTGGCCGGGCTGTTCGCCTCCGGGGAGTGGCGCACCCTCGCCGGCGAGATGGCGGCGTACCAAAAGGGCGAGGTGGCCTACGCGATGACGCTGGTGTGGACGGCCGTCTCGTGGCAGCTCTGCACGATGGGGCTCATGGGGCTAGTCGCGGCGGTGTCGTCGCTGTTCACCAACGTGATCAGCACGGTGGGCATGCCGCTGTCGCCCGTCATCGCGGTGATCTTCCTCGGCGACCGGATGGACGGCGTGAAGCTGCTCGCCATGCTCATAGGCGTGTGGGGGCTCTTGTCCTACGTCTACCAGCACTACCTCGACGACAGAGCCAAGGCCAAGAAGGTAGCCGAGAAATCGGAGGAACAAGACCAACCTGCAGAATGAAATCTATGAGAATAATGTTGGAATTTTTTTCTATATTCCATGGTCACATATTCAGGCCATGTTTAGTTCCCACTCCAAACTTCAAACTTCACTATTCATCAAAGGGAATCTTAAATGCATGAGTAGTAAACGTGTGTTAATGACAAAACCCATTACATAACCCCCGGGTAACTTCGCGAGACGAATCTAATGAGCCTAATTAGGCCATGATTAGACAACATCGTGCTACAGTAAACAATCTCTAATGATGGATTAATTAGGCTTAATAGATTCGTCTCGCGATTTCCCGTCCATCCGTGTAATTAGTTTTATAATTAGATCATGTTTGGTCCTCCTAATCTTGGGTTTAAAATTGCGGATTCAAAAAAGTTTGAAAAGTTCCCCTAAACAAGGCCTCAATCACATATTACTGTATGGAAGTTCCCGTCAGGTTGTAACACTGCAAAATGATGAAAGTTCAGATCGATGTTGTTCTTTTCCTTTGTTGATAGAATTTCAGCGCAGTACTTCAAATCAAAGCGTCTCCAGAACAATGATTGGATTTTTCTGCTATGATCATATCACAACGCTAATTGATGTGTGGAAGTTCCTGTCAGTGCCCGTGGAAAATGCTGAAAGTTCAGCTCTTTGTTGACTGAAGTTCAGTTCACTGGTTCATACCTGATCAAGTGGATTGGATCCTCCAATTGTGAGGTGACGCATCCTGAATACTTTTCAAAGCAAAAGATCACGCCATGCTTACCCGCTTGTCGCATTGAGTAGATACTGATGGCTGATGCAATCATGGTAGCCGACTAACCATGCTTACCCCAGTGTGGCCTGATCCCCTCCGCTCCGCCGCCGCCATTGCGCAGAGGAGCGGTCAGAGATATCCCCGGGGAGGATAGTCGGCGTAAGGCCTGTCAGAGATCGCCGCTCTTTACGGGAAGACACTGATATGCAAGGACCTCAGCTTGCTCTTGGATCTTGCCTGGATTCTCAAGGTGCCTGCCAGCAGCCGCAAATTTGAAAGGGATTTATACAGTCAAATTGGAACTGATGTGAGGGACAGCTTGCTCTTGGATCTTGCCTGGATTCTCAAGTTTGGCTCCATTCACATGTGACTGCTTCTGCCTCAAATTGGAACTGAGTGAGAGGGACAGACAATCCGAAGGATCTATCCTTCTCTGCCTCTTTTCAACATTTGACTGATACTGCTATGTTATCAGAACAGCTTTTTGAATCGGCTCGCGATGGTCTTCGCTCTAATCATCAATGCAGTGCAATTGGCATGTGCGCGTCAATTTCTAGGATCGACCAATAATTGATCTGCAAAACTGTCTACATGGCTTCAGACAAGTGCACTCCGTCTTATAATCTGATCCATGTAAGGCATATTTCCACAAGGGAAAAATCTTTTTAAATGGATTTTGAGAATTAATATCTCTGAAAATGTACTATTACTGGCTACAAGATCAGTACCATTAAAGATTACTATGAGTGCAAATCTATTGGTGCAATTTTCATATACCAGGCATGTAAGCAATTGGATTAATTATACTAATCCATCAACCTGTGCGGGAGCACAGGCTAATAATTTTAAAAGCTATTGTATTTAAAAATTATTTAGAAATTAAACTTCTGCCTAATAATCAAAATTGTTTACATGCTACTCTTTCATTTTTTCAATACTTCAACATAATACTAATATAGATGTGTATACTTTTTCATCCACATTCACACTTCTTTTATTTTGTATCGCACCTCCATACATTATATTTAGCATACAAATCAATACTTTTCATCGCTTCCTCACATATACATATATACTTTTCATCACTTCCTCACATATACATGTATAAATGGTCTACATGGTGAACAATCATCGTGAGTATATACCTTAACTTATTGTTTCTATATTAAAAATGATAAATAGGTAATTTAGATTCATATAATAGTTTACTTTTGGATTTTTTGATAGGATGCCGGTGAAGATAATTAGATTAAGATTTAGGTATTTAGTTTATGTTATCTTTAGTAATGACATACGTGGGTAACTTAGAAACAAATTTTGAGTGTCATTTTAAGTTATCCTTTATAATTGTATGCATGAGTAAATTGAATAAATATTATGGGGTTAATTTAAATTATTTTTTAATAATGGCATATCTCGATAATTTAGATATAGTTCTAGGGTTTATTTTAGAATATTTCATAATGACAGTGGTGGGTAACTTTTTAAAAAATATAATAGACCAAGACTATGGTTATTGGAGTTTACATGATTGATGCTTCTGATTTTTGTGAGAATTTCTAAGATTTGTCTTTTTTTCTAGCGTGTCTCGTGAGAACTGACGCGGAATCTCCAATTAAACAATTAAGGCTACATTGCTACCAATACCTATATAGATATATATATTTATTATTTTCATCCGATGTTGATAGATTTTAGTTAGTAATTACTCTATAATATTTTCATACACATTTATAATTTTAAACTTTCACTTTGCATCACATGTATGCATTTGAATTTATTTAATAAACCCTAAGTTTGAACTATAATTTTAACATAGAAATCTATATTCTCATCACTTCGCATATATCTTTATAAATGACAACGCACATCACGCATATATACCACATCATACAACAATAGTGTATGAAATACATGATTTAGAATCTTATACTAGTGTATATTTTTATTAAGGTGATTTGGATTCAAATCTAGAATTACGTCATGTTATTTTTAATAATGACATATGTGGGTAATATAGAAGTAAGGTTAAGGGCTACTTTAAGTTATTTTTTAAGTATTTGTAGTGGCTAATTTAGTTGCAAAATTAGGAGGTTACTTTAAATATTATTTATAACGACATAAGCGAGTAATTTTGATGAAAATTAGAGGTTACTTTAGTTTATTTTATATAATGGCAGACATGAGTATTTTAGATATAGATTTAGGGGGTTAATTTAAGATATTTTTATAATGGCATAGGTGGGTAATGTTTTAGAAAATATAACAGATCTAATGGCTATGATGATTTGAGTGTTTCAATTAATGGCTAGATATTTTTTTTTTTGAAAATTTCTATGATTTCTCTCTTTTTCGAGTGTCCACCTAGGATTCTAGGTGGCTTCACCTCAAGGCTTCAAAAAAAAGCCTACAGTTAGTAATATAGTAAGATGTCAACACTTGTACAGTTTGACTTTTCCATCATCTGCGAGATGGAGTGCACTGGTAGATGGAAGGAACTCTCTTTTTTCTTTAAGAAAATTGATAAATTTTTTTGCCACTGTTTTTTTCTTCCTAAATTATTATATAATCTAAACTTGATAAATAGCCAACATAGACCATAACAATAATCCGAAATAATCTACACATGGTTAGTTTATTTCATATTATTTTGGTGATCCGTAGTGTCCTTTATTTTACCGTAGTGTCTTTAGATCATAGGTTGGATTATATAATTTGGAGAGAAAACAAAACCTCCTATTCACATGAGAAAACCTGAAGGGCGACAATATTTGTCAGAGAGAACAAAGCGGCAAAGGGTCTAAAAGCCTTTTAGTGTGGAGCGGATGCAGAAATCTGGCTCAGAACATGATTAGTATTGGGAGCTGCCAAACAGTTGGGAGCAGGATTAGGCTCTACTGAAGGACTGCTTTTTACTTTTATTCCCAACACTAAGTATAGGGAATATTTAAAAAACAAAAAACAAAAGTATAGGGAATATTTATTGGGTACTATTGGAGATGCTCTAATAAACTATTATTTTAGTTGTGGGATGTTGTACTTCCTCCAATTCAAATTATAGTACATCTTAGCTTTATTTTTCAAATTATTAAGTTTTATAAAATGTATTAATATCAATAGTACTAAAATAAACTTCTTACCTTACCACATTTCATGGTGGATTTAACTACACTATTTAATGTTATAAATGTTAGTGCTTTTTCCTACTACAAGATTAATGGTAGAGATTTTACCTAGGACAAAATTAAACCATGCGAGATTAACGCATGAGAGAGTGATGCCGGTGGATTCGGTGGCGCAAGTCGGCGCCGAGACAGAGGAGGCGGGTGAGACAGAGCAGGACAGGGGAGTGTGAGTCTGCACTCCGCACACTGTTGAGGCAGGATCCAAACTTCCAAAGGGCCATCCCTCATCGACCGGGAAAAGAAACGTGAATCCAACCGACTCGTGCGTGGCCTCTTCCTGTCCTCTCTGGGTCAGCCTTGTCGCGCCGCAACATGCACCTCGATCAGATTCATAGCAGACGCAAGATGCCGAGGCCTGGTACATGCATGATAGATTGGATGGAAAACTTGGGCCCACAGTCAGGTCTTCAGAACTTGTAGACCAGAACTGTAGTCCTCTGGTGGTGGGGCCCGGTCCCACATTGAGGAAAAACGATCACCCTGTTAAGGGCCTGTTTAGTTCCCACCGAAACTTTTGAAACTTTGAAACTTCACTATTCATCAAAGGGAATCTTACATGCATGGAAGTATTAAACGTGTGTTAATGACAAAACCCATTCCATAACCCCCCTAACTTTGCGAGACGAATCTAATGAGCCTAATTTGGCCATGATTAGACAACGTCGTGCTACAGTAAACAATCTCTAATGACGGATTAATTAGGTTTAATAGATTCGTCTCGCGATTTCCCGTCCATCCGTGTATTTAGTTTTATAATTAGATCATGTTTAGTCCTCCTAATCTTCGATTTAGAATTGGAAACTTTTTTCACAAACTTACTTTCCAATCTAAACCGACCCTAAATGTCGGGTTCGATGTATATGATGCCCAAGGACCCCGGACCCTCCATAGTTCACTAGTAGCAAGGAAGTGTCAGGGAACAAAGCTGAAGCGGAAACGGCAGCTCTCGTCCTGGTGTTGATAGAGTTTCAGTCGGCAGCATGGCGCGTGCTCAAGAAATTCAGCTTCAAATCAGAGGTACTTCCAATATTTTGTCTCCTCCAATCCTTTTCTTTGCCGCTCTCGTTGTGCCTTTTGTGCTGCGTGTCGATGATGGATTCACTACAAATGGTTTCTGAACTTGTCACGGAGCGTTTGCTCTATTGGCTTGTTTTCCTTCCTCATCTTCAGAAGCTGACCAGCTCGCGGAGAGTTGTTCATGGTCTGTACGTGGAGTCCTGGAGCCTGCTGCCTGCTCATCTTGCGTTGTTCTTGATGCGTCCAGCTCCAGCATATACGCTGTGTTCTTGTGCTCATGCGCTGGCCGCCTTGGTTTCATCAGCATGATCTAGCAAGATTTTAGGGAACAACGCTCTACCAACTTTGAGATCATCTCCCTTTTAAGATCTCAAATCTTTTTAAATCCATTAGTACTTAGCAAACTAAATTTGTTTCTTTTTTAAAAAAAGAAGAAGCATTTGCTCCATTAGAGTATCTTTCCAACTAAAGAAAACAAATTAAATATGTAGGCTGTGACACTTCCTGCATGGGTGACCAGTTCGCAGTTCACCTCCTCATCGCCATTGAATTGGGTTGTTGGTTCGCGAAAGCAAGATACAAACCGGCAGGCCGGCCTAGCCATGCTGCACCAAAAGCTCCAAAGCTCGTGCTGACATATTATAGTGGCTGTCTGATTGATTGAAACAAAATATCTCACAAAAGCAGCTCTGCATGCGTACCTAACAGCTTTTTTTATTTGTTTATTCGTAGTATTAAGAAAACTAAGATTGACTTTACCAATGTGAAATTTCCCACTTTAAAACTAAATTAACCACGGCAACTTTTAGGCCTACCGGACGAGGAATCCGTCCATGACGACGGCCGGGATGGACCCAAGACCGCGACGCGCCGGTCGACGAGAGGCAGCTTCCGGTGGTGGGTGACGGTGGTGGTCGACATGCTCATGGTCCTCTGTGGCACGACCGTGGGCACCCTCCTCGGCCGCCTGTACTACAACTCCGGCGGCAACAGCAAGTGGATGGCCACGCTCACGCAGTCCGCCGGCTCGCCGCTTCTGCTCGTCCCGCTCCTCATGGCGCCGGCGCCCACGGCGGAGGACGAGGAGCGCCGGCCGGCGGCGTTCAAGATCTGGGCCATCTACGTGGGCATCGGCGTCCTGATCGGCTTCGACAACCTCATGTACTCGTACGCGCTGCAGTACCTGCCGGTGTCCACCTTCTCGTTGGTGGCCGCCACGCAGCTGGCCTTCAACGCCATCACGTCGCGCCTCATCAACGCGCAGCGGTTCACGGCGCTGATCACCAACTCCGTGGTGGTGCTCACCTTCTCCGCCGCGCTGCTTGGCGTGGGTTCCTCCTCCGACGAGACCTCCAGCAACCTGCCGCGCGGCAAGTACCCGGCCGGGTTCGCCCTCGTGCTGGGCGCCTCCGCCGTGCTCGCGCTCATCCTGTCCCTCTTCGAGGTCACCTTCGAGAAGGTGATCCGGGCGCGGACGCTGCGGTGGGTGCTGGCGATGCAGATGTACACGAACCTGGTGGCGTCGGCGGTGTCCGCGGCGGGGCTGCTGGCGTCGGGGGACTGGCGGACGATCCCGGGGGAGATGGCGGCGTTCAAGGACGGGAGGGCGAGGTACGTGCTGACGCTGGTGGGCTCGTCGGTGGCGTGGCAGGCGGCGGCCGTGGGCGCCGTGCGGATCATCGCCAGGGTGTCGTCGCTGTTCGCGAACGTGACGTACACGGTGGCGCTGCCGCTGGTGCCGGCGTTCGCGGTGGTGCTGTTCGGCGACAGGATGACGGGAATCAAGGCCGTGGCCATGCTCATGGCCGTCTGGGGGTTCCTCTCGTACGTGTATCACCACTACCTCGACGGCC